>CP097506.1:55958329-56558329 GCA_023547065.1 Musa troglodytarum | reverse complement strand
AGGTTGGTCATGCCGCCATCGTCGGAGGGATTAGACAGCTCGACCTGGGAAGGCTCCTATGGAGGATGGGATCGAAAGATCCATGGAGGGGGTAGGGTTTCTTCTCGTGGGGAAAGAGTAAAGAGAAAAGATGCAGACGTCAAACGAGACGGGTTCGGAGGGGGCGGGAGAGCGCTTTCCTTTTTTAACTCAACTTTGTCACGTGCAGGCCCCGGAGCCTCACGTGCACACATCCACCGACTCTCGACGGCCACCCGCCACTAAGCTGCTGCGTGACTCACCCCTGAAAATTATGCGGGGTAATTTTCTGCTATTTTCCCGCGCATGTTTTGTCGAAGCAACTACGCGATCGAACCGATCCAAATGTCAGCAAGAAATGGGAACGAGGAGCGATCTTAATCCGAAACAGCCCGAATGTTCTTGAAGCTCGCAAGAACAAAGAAGGGAAAGAAAAGCCCGTCTTGCTTTTGAGCTCTACGAAGATTCTTGGGGACGAGGAAAAAAGGACGAAGAACGGAAAGAAAAGCCGTGAAGGAACGGGATCAAGAAGCCATCTCGACAAAGATTCTTGGGGAAGAGGACGAATCGATGATACCTGAGCCGAAGGAAGGAATTAGCCGCACCTTCCGATCCGAGCGGGCGGCGAACACCGAGAGGGAGAGCATTCGACCTCGCGTCGTCCGAGATAGAAAGAGCGGACGAACCACAGCAGGAGCGACATCAAGATACGAAACCCTAAACAGAGGGAGGGGGATCGAGGTGCCATTACCTGTCGCGAGATGAGACGAGGAAGCGGTCGCTGGAATCCTGGCGGTGGCTCGATCCGAGGAGGCCCGCTCATGGCGTATTGGATTGGGGTGGGCTTGGATGAGACGGAAGTAGGCCGGATGGAGACGGTCGAGGGATCATAGCGAGAGCGCGGAAGAGACCGACTCCATTCTCCATTTGTCCAGCTTCTATCTGCGCTTTAGTATACAAAGGCCATATTTGCAGGCATCACCGGCGTGTTGGGTCCCACAAGTCATTTAAAAGCACTTTATCTGGTGAAATAAAACCACATCATCTTCATTGTTATCAAGAGTGTAAAATCTATGTCATATCCATGGAAGTCTGCCACCAAATCAAATGCTTAGAAAAGAGGAAGCACTGCATGCATGCAAATCATCCACTACAATCAGGTAATGTAGAACATAAAACAACATGTCAGACAACAATGCGTAAAACCTTACATGAGTCATCTTCCTCTCTCTGATAGAGTTTTGAACAAAATCTTTAACAATGTGCCACAACAAAGAAAAATCCAAGAATCGAAGTTGCTGGTGCTTTTGTCCTAGAAAACAAGAAACCGATGCTGTAGATTGCTGCTCCTTTTTTTTACTTTCATAGACACTCCTTCAGAATCAGTTTTGTTTTATTCCATCATCACGGAATCCAGCAAAAAAGCAATTTTGGCATGTTTACCTGACCTCTGCCGCATGATCCTCAAATAGACCCCACTGGTAATAACTTGACGACTGCGGCAATGGGCATTCCTAAGAACCCAAGGAAAACAGTTACAAACCACTGTGACATCGTAAGTGGTATCGTGTTTGCAAAGTCCCCAAGAAATTGGACGATTATAAATTGAAAGACGATGGTGCTGATGAGAACGGCCAGAAAGACATAATTCTGCAGGATGCCCCGGAAGACATTTTTCTTCTCCATCTCTCTAGAGCTTATCTCATTGAACACCTGCATAAGACAATTCATCAAGTAAAAAACACATGCTCTGAATAGTGCAGGAGCAACTTGCTACCTGCCTTTTTTTAAACTGGAAAGTGGAAACAAACTACAAATTCTGAGACAACAAAGATGTTAAAAGTTGTTCGATATGCTAGGTTTTAGAAAGATATTTTACAAGTGTAAAGTGTTACAACAGTGGGTATCAAGTAAAAGGGATAAGGCCGTAAGATGTACAAGAATGATTGGAATGATATGTGGCTGTATCTAAAATTAAGTAATCCTGTGTCTAAACAAATAGTGCGTATGTTGTTATCCGGAAGATCTAAGATCCAATAGTTACAGTTGTGCTGTTCGCAAATTTGCACCATTCTTCTCGTTTATTGTGCAAATCAACAAGCAATCCTAGTTAAATGGCATTCTTACATCGGTCTAAACCTGAGGCAAGTCACTGATGAATTATCCATTGATTTTTTTTTTTTTAAATGTAAAGGTAAGTTCTTTCTCAAGGAAGTTCACACATATATCTAGTAGTTTCTTCCGGTAGGAACAACACTAACGAATCCTGAAACAACGTATGTTCGAAAATAAAATTATAGAATCTAGTGAATTACCTGACAGAAAACAAACGAATTGAATGTGATAGTGTTAAGAGTAAGATCAGTGTCAGGGCCATCAAGCTGAAATAACCATTTTCCCTGTGTCTGGAGATACCATATTGTGATGAATTGGTATATTGATTGTCCCAGGATATTTCTCCACATTGTGTTGCTGATAAATTTCCCAGTCCTTCCAACTGGTGCTCTTTGCATCAAATCATCACGTGGTGGTTCAGTGGCTAATGCTAATGCTCCTAAGGTGTCCATAATCATGTTCACCCAAAGTAGCTGAACAGCGGTAAGTGGAGCATTTCCTAGAGCAAAAGAAGGGCAAAGTCAGAGGAAATGATACTAGCAATAAAAAAAATAAAACTGGAAAAGTAAAATTGGCTCAGAAAGCAAGTTAAATATGCTTAACCTGCCCAGCAGGCTGAGGAGAAATTAACAACTAGAGCGACCACATTAACTGTAAGCTGAAACTGTACAAACTTTTGAATGTTAATGTATATAGAACGTCCCCATTTTGCCACGGTCACAATTGTCGAGAAATTGTCATCTAGAATTATGACATCAGCACTTTCTTTAGCTACCTGCATGATGTAACATAGTAAATGGAAAACAAAACTTGGGGTGCCAAATGAACACAACATCAATCTGCTGGTCAGTTACAAAAAGATTGATTGTTCAATGGGATCCATTTGACAATAGTTCTATGAGTAAATATGTACAATTTCAGCTAGACAATATTCCTTGATAATGTAGTCATCGGTGGTTTCTCTCTTATGATCAGCACTGTGCCAAGAAAAACAAATTGTTACCTTAAAGTGTACCAATTTTGTATCTTATGCATAATCAAAATTCTATCTATATGCAAATGCTGAGAAAGATTTAGACAAGAATGTAAGAAGTGCAAGTTAGCATGTAAAGCTACGTTTTGTAAGCTAGGCTGATGCAGCAAAATAACCGCCACACATTTGTTATTTTTCAAAGTGAGCTAATACGAAATTATGGCCATCATTTAGCAGCATCAGTTATGCAAACTAGCATAGTTCGACAAGCATACGAGCCACGCAAAATGGTTTCTTTTTTACAAATAAAAACTGAGTATAAGCTAGACTGTTAATCTCGTATAGGTAACTACCATCAAACTGGGTACACAAGAGCCCTGGAAGTCTTCCCACTTACTACTGTTAGATTATGAAACAATTAATTGACCTGACTCATTGGGTGTGTCAGATTCAGTGAGGTGTTGATGAACACTATCGAGGTGGAACGTTTCCAACATAAATTTACATCCCTAATCCACAAAACAAGGACTTCAGTGCAAATAAAACATTGTGCCCTAAAACACCCATGTTTGGAACAATGACTGTTATTGAACTTTAAAAACTGATTACGTACATATATCGACTGGAAATCTACGCTTCGACAGGTAATCACTGGTGGATAACACTTTTTAATCTGTTTCATAATGCTTTAAGTAAATCAGGTTTCCAGAAAAACCATTTGAGAATTACCTCGGTTCCTGCAATGCCCATTGCAAGTCCAATATCTGCCTCGTGAAGTGCAGGAGCATCATTTGTGCCATCACCAGTCACAGCAACAACTTCATTGAACGTGGTCCGCAAGTGTTTTACTAAGGTATGCTTATCTAATGGTGAAGACCTGGCCATTACCTAGCAAATAAAAAATGAGCAAGTTGATGAGATCCAAGCTTCATTTAACTCTCAATAGGAGATATATCAAAAGTATCACGAGAGCAACCTGAATTTTTGGAATCAGTTCCATCAATTCTTCCATATTCTTCTCACGAAACTCTGGACCTTCTATAGCTACACCCTTATCAGTGAGAATACCACATTCCCTAGCAATTGCTTTTGCTGTGTTTATGTTGTCTCCTGTAACCATTCTCACAGTAATTCCTGCAGCCCTACAAGTTGCAACAGACTCCTTCACACCCGGACGGACAGGATCCTTGATTCCTACAATTCCAATACATGTATATCCTTCGAATGAAATTTTATCCTCAGCAGAGAAATTGTCGCCAATTTCCTTATATGCAAGGCACAGAGTCCGAAGAGCTTCATCAGCAAAACTATCAATTGTGCTCTTAAGAAGATTCAGAGCTGCTTCATCAAGAGGCACGACATTACCTGAAGGATCTACATAACTGTTGCAAGCGCCTAAAATTATCTCAGAAGCACCTTTACAGTGTGCACGGTATCCTCCTTCAGAAAGTTGGAGCACAACCCCCATTCTCTTCTTCATGGAATTAAAGGGCTCAACTTTAACAAGCTTAGTTTCCTGACGTTGTGCCTGAAAATCCCCACCCAGTGATAAGCCCAGTTCCAACAAGGCAGTGTCTGTTGGTGTTCCCAAGATTTCAAGCTTTCCATCCTGGTTGGTCACCACCTCACCACCTGTGTTATTAAAAATGGATTGTAAAAGAGTTTTACGTGCAGAATCTGGGACATGGGAGCTTAAGTTATCAATTTTCTCAGAACTATTTACTTCCATGACATTTCTGCAGATACAAGCTTTTACAACAGTCATATGATTGGTTGTCAGTGTTCCAGTTTTGTCACTACAAATTGTTGTTGCTGAGCCCATAGTTTCACAAGCTGCAAGGTGGCGGACTAGCGCCTTGTCATTCATCATCTTCTTCATTGCAAAAGCAAGGCTCAACGTCACAGCTAAGGGAAGCCCTTCTGGAACTGCAACCACAACAATTGTGACTGCAATAGCAAAAAACTCCAACATCTCCAGTGCATCATCACCTGACCAGCTCAATAACAGGTCGTCATGATATTTCCGACTAACAAGTCTTTGAGCCAGCACTGCAAATGTTATTACCGCAAAAAACAAACCAATTTTGCCAATGATAGTTGCAACTCCATTCAGTTTGACCTGCAATGGAGTTTCATCATCTCCTCCTTCACTGAGTTTAGCAAGCAGCTTACCCCATTGTGTTCTCATGCCAACGGTTGTTACCAACATTTTACAATATCCATCCTGGACTTTAGTCCCAGACAGAAGAAAAGGGTATTCTGCATTTACACAAACAGGTTCACTCTCACCTGTCAGACTTGATTCATTGATCAATAAGGAATATCCAGATATAAAAAGCCCATCAGCAGGGACTTGATCCCCGATTGATAAATGCACGATATCACCAGGAACAAGCTCATAAATAGAAATCTTCTGTCTGAAACCATCTCGTGTCACTTGTATAGAAATCTTCTTTTTCTCCTTATCCAAATCTTTGAATTGTAAAGACTGCCTGTAGTCGCTCGTTGCAGTGACAAACACAACTAACAGGATGCTCGCGACAATTCCAAGGCCATCATGGGCACCTTTTGGCCATCCTTCCATGGCAATGCCAACGACTAGAGATATGAAGGCACAAGCCGCGAGAATTATCAATGTAGTGTCTTGAAGAGCTTCCCATACAAATACCCAAAAACTCCGGACCTTGCTTTCAGTGAACTTATTTATACCATAAATCTCTTGCCTCCTCTTTAACCTATCCTCGGTGGTAGTCAGTCCATTAGTCGTGGATGTGGAAAGCTTATTTGCAATGCCATCCACGCCACCATGCATTTTCAACTTCTTCACATCATGGCCTTCGACAATAGATCCCAACTCATCAGCACCAATCTGAAAACCTGCTGCCTTGACCACATCAGGTACGACATATTCACTACGTAATGTGATTCCTGAAATACATTTTGGAATTACAATTTTTTAACAGATGTGACATGTCAGTAAAATCAACAAACTTGCTACAGAGATCAATACGGGCTAGAATGACAAGAAATTACAAAAAGTACCCTGTATAAACTGTAGTGCAGCTTTTGAAACCAAAACAGCAATCCGCAATTTCTCCTGTCAAATGCAGCGAGTTAATTTGATGACTGATGTAAGGTTGTCAGACAAGCTATATGAATGGAGTGTAGCAGAGTATTAAGATCTCTAAACCTATTAAGTAATACTAATGATGAAACGACATACATTTAATAAGATTCTCAAAAACAGATTTGTGATTACAAGCAGGTCAAGGATCACCATTAATTACATCTGCTGGGAGAGACCATCAAGCAGTTTTTGAAACGAAAGGATGAGAACAAATGAAGTACCTCGGCGGCACTTGTCAAATGATTGAGGAACCTACTTTTGATCATTAAAATGAATTGATAATTTCAAGAAAAAGTTGTATTGAGCAATCCCTCCAAAAGATCAGAAAGAAAAGATAGAAGGGGTTAGAAAGCATCCTTAGTAAATTTTACAGAAACCACAATTCACAACAAAATTTCTACTCAAAATAAATGCAAGTACAGTCGTCAAATCTGCAACAAAGCAAGGACGATATACAAAAAATATCTGCGAGGTGTTTCTAGCTAAAGGATAGAGCGGCAATGTTTAGGAATCAAATATGAGTACAGAGACGACCATAAGTACCACGAGCTATTGAACAGCATGAGGAAAGCATTGTCAAACTAAATGGCATACATGGTGAGAATTCACCATGAAATTACTCAAACATGTACACACATAAGAAAGACTGGATAAGCCGGAGTTCACAGAGGCTTGAAAATTTAGATACATGTGAATTAAAGAATAGGTTAATGAGAAGAAAATACTAGGTCCCAATATTCAAAGGAAATGCAAACAAATAAAATGACATGATTTAAAAAATGGAAAACGAAAAATTGAAGCACCAGAGAAGCAAATTAGCAATCTATGATTAGCCTATGATTTTGAATGTCCCTCTGATTAGTTTTTGTCCTCAAAGTTTCAGGGCATGTTTAGATGACTGCATATGCCTCCGATCCGGATAACGTGCATGCATGATATTAAGTCAACACGAAATTTTAAATTTTGACTATTAGAATTAATTATTTTCTCTGGTTATTTCCATTATCACAAAGTTTTCGGTTACAGGATGTAAAATTTGTATTAAATCATCGATTCGCTGGCGGCATTACACAATCTGTCAGACCACACAGATATGGCAGGAACTCATTTCTCCTTTGTGATGTAGATGCGACTGGTGCAACCAGTAAATTAAAAGGAAAAAAAAAAAAAACAAACAAACTCCTCGTTTCATCGCATTGTGATGCTGCGAGATCAAGAACCAGAAAGGATCCTCAAAACTTGAATCAGGACCAGTCAACATGTATTGCATTTCTAACGTTCAGCTCGTATAATTCGAGCCGATGTGCTGATTATCCAGCTTCGCTTGCAGCAAAACCAGGCATTCAAACTCAAATATAGTTCCTTTGATCCGATCAACAAAGAAATTTCTCATATCCCATCAGTAAAAGACCCGAAATGTGCTCCCTATTTCCTTGTTGCTCACGCTACTTAGCCTGGTTGACATCAGCTCTAAGAAAGTAAAACCCTAAACTCCACCCCTCTAAGCAAGCAAAACCGTCGCAAGAAGAACAGATCAAGAAACAGCAGGCCAGATCCAAGGAAGCAAAACGTCAAGTGAGGAGGGGAGGAAGAGGGACCTGGTTGGTCTTCTTCATGGCCTCGGCCTCGGAGCGCTTGGAGAGGTTGGCGGTGAAGCGGAAGCGGCGCTTGGGGTTCTTGACGACGCTGCAGAGCTTCCGCCATCGCCGGAGCGCCTCCTCGGACGAGTTCTTCGACTTGACGCCCCCAAAATTGTCGTTGAGGTAGCTCTCCATCTCAACAAACCAACCCTAGAACAAGAACAAACAGATGAGCCGACTCGACTACTCCACGACCGCCACCCGCCTCAATGCTTCATAGATATGCAGAGCCGAGATCTGAGGACGGAGGATTATTCTATCCGCCCGCACAAATTACGGGGAACTGGGAAGAACATGGGCGGGGTGGATTGGGGGCGGACCGGGGCACGGGAGCAAACGGAGAGCGCAGTCAACGTTACGAAAGAGCGGAGCAGGTCAGCCTTTTGCCCCCCCCCCCTTTTGGTCGTCACAGCTCATTGGCGGAGGCCGGTGAGGGTGGCCTGTCTTTAATGCGAATGCGAATGCGAATGCGAATGCGAATGCGAATGCGAATGCGAATGCGAATGCGAATGCGATGCTGGCATATTACTTTCCCTTTCAATTTCCCCCGTCTTCTTTATTGGATTGGCCGCCCACGGCTTGGTACCCGATTCTTCGGCTTGCGTCGTCCTTGTCGTCGTCGTCGTGTCGTTTTGTGCTCGTCTAGGCGATCGGTAAATCTTAGAAAATTGGCAGAAAAGGCCATCACATATCATATAATGCCTTCTCTTTTGACATCTCGACCGTGGACTAAGCTTCTTGGTTTCAGCATACGGAAGAAGTGTTCGAGTCAATCATGAGAAAGCAAAAGACGTGCCAACTGCTGCTTCATCTTCAAAGGAAATTATATTTATATTTATAATTATATATATATATATATATATAATTTCGGTGCGGTTGATTGTTAGGTCTGAAGAGTACGGGCGTCGACCGCTTTGCCCGGCCAACTGCAAGCAACCCTCGCGCTCCGCTAAGCTCGCTTTATACCAAAACCGCCGCCGAAGAAAAGCGTGCTCGCTGCCTCCTCTACGCTCCCGATTCCTTGTGCGGCGTTCGTTCTTCCGGATGCCATTAGGAGAGGCGAAGTGAGTGAGCGAGCGAGCGAGCGAGCTCCCCGCATCCGAAGCCTTAATCGAGCGGATTAAGAGGAGGAGGGAGAAGAAGAAGCGAAGGGAGCGGACCCGTCTGATGGCGAGAGGTGCCGAAGCCGGCGAGGCTTCGCGGTCGCCGCCCAACGTCCCGGCCCTGCGGGTGCGGGCGAGGCCGGACCCCTTTCTCATCGTCTGCCGCTGCTTCAGCTTCGTCACCGCCGTCGCCGCCGTCGCCTGTGTCTTCGTGAACGCCCTCTTCGCCGTCCGATCCTTCAGAAACGGATCTGATGTACTACTCCCCCTCCCCAACCCTGGCTCTCGCACTTCCTTTGCTAACGTCATCATCCCCTCTCATCTCTGATTCTTCCGCTCTGAGCTCCTTCGGACAGATCTTTGGCGGGATATTTCGGTGCTACGCGGTTGCCATCTCCCTCTTCGTGGCTGTAGCCGAGACCGAATGGGGTTTCATCATCAAAATCTGGAGGGTGTGTTTTGATCTTCCTTTTTTGCTTTCATTTTGAATTCGATTGTTCATTCCTTGTCCAATTAGGTTTTACAACGCGTATCTCCTTTTGATGACGAACAGATATTGGAGTACTGGGCGTGCAGGGGCATGCTGCAGATCTTGTATGTTCTTTTACCGCTTATATATTTACCTTTAGTGCTTGAAGCATCGATGGCAAAGTTAACTACTCTGATGCTGCGATTAGTGGTTTTGAAATGGGGATTTTTCTTCCATTCTAGTGTTGCTGTCATGACAAGAGCTTACCCGGTTGTCAGTGGAGAACAGAAGTACCTGGTCCTTCTTCAGGAGATCTCCAGCTACTTGCTTCTTGCTTGTGGCTTAACCTATGTGATCTCGGTCGGTCTGCACTCAGCATAATTCTTTACACGAAGCATGATCATTGTACCTTCATCATCGAACATTCCCACTATTTGAGGGGCACCCGGATGTGTTGCATGCTGTATGACCATGTCAAATCCATCAGTTGGCATAACTTTTTTCCCTTACATGAAGCATGATCATTGTACCTTCATCGAACAATCCCAGTATTTGAGGGGCACCCGGATGTGTTGCATGCTGTATGGCCATGTCAAATCCATTAGTTGGCATATTTTTGGATCGGTTCATATATCTTACTTTTCATATTCCGCCAAATGATATGTGGGCACAAACGTTCACATAATTCTTGGCCTTTTTTTCCTTGCATGAAGTGTGATCATTGTACCTTCATTGAACAATCCCAGTATTTGAGGGGCACCCGGATGTGTTGCATGCTGTATGGCCATGTCAAATCCATCAGTTGGCATAACTTTTTTCCCTTACATGAAGCATGATCATTGTACCTTCATCGAACAATCCCAGTATTTGAGGGGCACCCGGATGTGTTGCATGCTGTATGGCCATGTCAAATCCATTTGTTGGCATATTTTTGGCTCGGTTCATATATCTTACTTTTCATATTCCGCCAAATGATATGTGGGCACAAACATTCGCATAATTCTTGGCCTTTTTTTCCTTACATGAAGCATGATCATTGTACCTTCATTGAACAATCCCAATATTTGAGTGGCACCTGGATGTGTTGCATGCTGTATGGCCATGTCAAATCCATTAGTTGGCATATTTTTTGGATCGGTTCATATATCTTTTTTTTTATATTCTGTAAAATGATTTGTGGGCACAAACATTCAGGGTGCATTATGCATTGGTTTCTTGAAGCGATCACGCCAGCATCAGGAAACAACAAGAGAGCAAGCAACTAGAGATCTAGAGGTAAGCACTCTTGGGGAGAAAGCCACTTGGTCATGATAAATGTATTAGATGATGCTGTGTTTTTTGGAATCGTAGATTTATTTGTTTGTTAACTTAGTATGTTGAGAAGGATTGCCCCACTTGACATTCTAATTGTATCAATCATGCTCGATTTGATAGACTATCCTAATGAAGAAGGAAGGTCAAAGAAGAAAACATTTTGTTCTAGATAGTAGAGTGCAGAATCTTAAATTGTCAAGTAGGCATGTGATAAGAAATTTTGTTGCATTGGTTGCATTTGTCATTTTTGGAATGCAGAAATTTAATCATCCTGCTGGGATCATAATTTAAATATTTCATGAGTTAACTCCTATAAAGTAAAATCTTCATTCCTAGTTTTAGATGTAGAAAAGGATGACATTTGTCAGACATGATAGGAAATTTGGTTGCATTTGTCATTTTGGAATGCAGAAAATTTAACCATCCTGCTGGGGTCATAATTTTAATATTTCATGAGGTAACGCCTATAAAGTAAAATCTTATCCTAGTTTTCCATGCGGAAAAGGATAACATTTGTCATATGTGAATTTAATTTATTGCATGCGAATAGAAAATTTGTGTAATCAAACTGTCTATCCTAAAGGTGGCAACGCCCGACAAGCATTGGTTCTTTCTCAATATTTTTTAACACATTGCTATATGTTGTCGAGATGAGGATAGCAGTCATTGTTTTATGTTATTTGCTTTCTAATGGTTTCCGGTCATTGTCTTGTTGGTCTGCGGATATGAATTTGATCCATACTGGAGTCCTCATTTATGAATTTGATGTGCTATCATCATTCGAATGCTTTAAACATGGCCCCTGACGATGTTTCGTTATTAACAACTGATGTCTAATTTGAACTCACAAGATTGTATATTGATGCTTTTAACTTTGTTTGTGTGCACACAACATTATTTCTTTTTGTACTCGAACAAAGGAGTTGGTGCCATGTGTGGCCACAACCAGCATAGCACAAGAATCTTTGCAAGTGTGCTGATCAGGAAGTCTCCTCTTCTTGACACCGTCCTTATTTGAACTAAATCATGGATGTGGAAAGATCCATATAGCTAATTCCAAACAGTTGACTATTGTTTTTGTCTCCCTCGTCATTGCAGAGCCTTCATCGTTCGCCCAAAAAGGCATTGGTTTAATGGAAATCATAGTTGTTTAGAATTGTGATGTCAAGTTTTTCTTTTTTCTGCTCCCGCTCCCTAACCCCAAGTTGTGGGATCATTACAGGAACTGATGCGGCGCAAGGAAGAACTCGAGGCGTTGCTAATCGTGGATAGGACCTGACAGCGCGAGGATTCATTGCCGCGAGCAAAAATCTTGTCAATTTTGAGGTGCATCGCTCTTTGCCTGTGGGTGCGAACTTGCTCTTTATATACCATCTGCTTTTGATTCTCTAGAAAAGGAAGCTTGTGATGTTAGACATATCGGAAGTACTGTTTCCGTCAGCTCTTTTTTTCCCCCATGTATACCAGCATGTTGGATTCATGTCGAGCATGGAGTGCATTTCTCCTTTGCCTACATAAAAATGTTCACAACATTCTTTGTTCTTCCATCGGCCTTTCCGATCCTTTTTGAGGGCAGGACACAGGTAATGGGCTTCCCGTTTCCATCACGAGACTTGGCCTCTCTGCAGCAGCAGGTTTCCTACGACGGCGACGCCGGAGGACGTGGGATCACGAAGGCCTTTGTTCGTGAGCAGCTCAGAAGACTCGAGGTTGGAAAGATGCTTGTAGTCGACTCAGATCTCAGAATCCATCCCGATGTCCAAAAGACGGTAAGATGCAGTTATCCATCGAACATGATCGGCTAAATTAAAAGACAAGATGATTGCAGCAGTATTCATATATTTCTTTTGGGGAATCGTAAGAAATAAACGCTCTACTCGATGCCTTCCTTGTCTTAACCCACAATTAAGCACGTAACCAAAGTAAGAGAGAACCGATGAGTTCCGACCTCACCGGCAAAATTCGACCTCTCTCCATACGCCATCTTCCTCGGAGGTATCTCCGGCAGCAATCGACGGGGCTCGGGTAGAGCTAACCGGCCGAAGAGGGCTGTGTGGAGAACCGGAAGGTGAAACGCTCTGCTGTGGAGGACCGATGCATTGCTCCTGAAGCCGGACGCACGATGAGCCTCCCGCCGCCGCCGGTGGACTCGCCATGGCCGAAGCATGAGGCAGCCTTCCAGCGTGCAATCGATATTTCTGAAACAGCAGGAGCAGAACGTCGGAAAACGCCGTCTCACGGCAAGGATTGGGATTAGGAAGCAGTACGGTAATCCACGAGGAGGAACCGGGAAGCCACCTGCAGATGGCTTTTCACCTCATCGTTTGTGAGCCCCTCCACCTTCATCGCTTCCCGTATCCGCTTGGGAGTAGCCACTGCATCATCAACGAACACGACGCTCGGATCCAAGCCAGAGAATAATGGTGTATTCAGCAGGGAGGAGTAGAACATGGATCGACACCAGCGAAGAGAAAAAGAGGGGGGGACGACGACTCTGCAGAAGCCACTCGCCTTGGGCGCCGCCGAGCTGTCGGATGGCGAGCGTGAACCGCCGATGCAGCTCCTGCGACCAGCACCTCCTCGCCTTCCTCGACGGCCGATGCTGGGACTGGAACCCGAGGTGGCCGCACGCCGTCGCTGGAGCTGGAGGAGACCACGACTCCGGTGCTCTACCGACGCTTTTGGGGCCGCGACCGCAGACGCGGCGGGCGGGCTTCTTCTCCTCGGAGCTCGCAGAAACCGTCGACGGCGCTCCGAACGGTAAGAAAGCGCCGCCGCCGCCGGGGCTCTTGCACTCCGAGAACAAGTTCTCCTTCTCCTGCCGCGATCAAAAGTGGAAGATCCATGTAAGCAAAAAATCTCACGAAAGCACGCACAAAGGTTCCTCCTTTTTACCGCAGACCGTCACCTCGTGATTCCTGGGACTGATGTCGTTCTCGCCGTAGTTATCGCTCCAGAGCTGGGCGGAGCTCATCCAGTTCATCTTGTCGTCTACTTGTACCCCTCCATCCTGCTCGACTCTACTCTCCACGGGTAAGAACTCCTCGAGAACACGCCCGAAACACCCGCCACCGCATCGCTCCGTCTCCTTCTTCAATCCGTCGATCACTGCGACCGGAATTCTCAGAACCGCACTCGCACAACCGCAAGAAAACGAATCCATGGGGGGCCAAAAAAAAAAAGGGAAAAAGGAGGCATCCAACGGACCCTCGCCGAGGAGGTGGATGCAGAGAGGGAGCTCGCGCTTGAAAGCTTCGATCTTGCGCTTCTCCTCCTCCAAGATCCTGATGGACTCCACCAGCCTAGCCGCCCTGCCGCCGCTCTCCGTCGCCGCATCCTTCACGAAGCCGCCGACGGTCGGCACGGCGCAGAGTTGCAACTCCAACCCCACCTCCGAGCCCATCGCCGCTGGTTCGATCCATCCGCCCATCATCCCTCCCGTCGTCGTCTCGTCGTCTTTATACGGAGGAGGAGGGAGAAAGGGCAGCGGAGCGGAGAGGAGAGGAACCGTCCGGTTCGAGGGAATCGCGGAAGAGGGGACAAAACGAACCGCACAGCCACGAGGTCGAGCTCGAGCGGTCGCATAAGTCAACTCGCACGACTTGGAATCTTCGGGCCACCTTTTTTTTATATTTTATGTTATTTCCTCGTTGAATTTTTTAAATGTAATGATTATTTTGTGAAAAATAATCACAGTAAATATATATGGACTCATATTTCCTCCTTTTTTTTTTCCCCCTTATTCTCAATAGAACGCGAGAGAGAGAGAGAGAGAGAGGAAAGGGGAGGCAATAACATCCCTCGTGACGCAATTAATTCTGGGTAGACCGTGTTGGGTCGGCCACCGTGCAAGAGAATCTTGGAAATGCGACAAGCCAAGAAAGATACGATTCGATGGGTGTTACTGGAAACAACTTTTTATCGTAATCCTGGAATGTACGACGGAGAATCCGAGAACCCGGGGGTCGTCTCGGTAAGGTTCGGGCTCGTCGATGGCTCCTGCTCCAGCTAGGTCCCGAGGGGGAGCGTGCGTCGACGTCGCCGGGAACAGAACCTGCACAAAGGCGGGTCGGAGGGTGCTCCGCCCGACCCCTCCGACGCTCAAGTCAAGCTCTCTCCCCCCTAGGCTCCCTGGCCGGTTGTTAGGGGAAACAACTTTTTACCGTGGCCTCGGGGCCGTCGCGGCTGGGTTCGGGTCCGAATGCGCAAGGGTCGCCTCATCGAATCTCCAGGCTGGAGGCCGACGTTGGGTCGGGAGAAGCTGATCGTCCGCTCGGCCAGGGCTGGCTCCTTCATCTGGTGGCCATCTCGCTGCATGCCCCTCGGTTCCTGCACACAGGTCGGGTCGGATGCTCCGCCCGACCCCTCCGACGCTCAAGTCAGTGTCGGATGGGAGTGAGTAAAGTGTTTTATAGAGAGAGAGAGGTAGAGAGAGAGATCCTTTGGCTGCTGATGTCTCGAGGTCAATGCTGCGCCTCTCTGTGATGGAAACTCGGTTCTGCCATGCAACGATGGGAGCTCAGGTGTCATGCAACGATGGGAGCTCTGGCCGCCATGCGCCGTGGGAGCTCGGCCACGCCATGCGATGGGAGCTCGTGCTGCCATGCAATGAGGAGCTCACCGCCGCCATGCGCGTGGGAGCTCGCGCCGCCATGCAGATGAGGGAGCTCACCGCCGCCATGCGCTGGCCATGCGCCGATGGGAGCTCTGCCGCCATGCGAGGAGAGTGGCGCCAACGATGGGAGAGTGGCTGCCATGCAGCGATGGGAGAGTGGCTAAGAGAGCCTTCTTCCCCTTCTCCTCCCTTCGGAGTGTTTCTTCTCCCTCTCTTCTCTTCCCCCAGTCCCCCCCTGAGGGCTGGTTCATTCCCCCCCTTTTTGTTGTTCTCCTCACCTGTCTTACCCATTCGGCCTAAATAGGTCGGATGGCATGCTTCCGGTCACGTCTGTGGGTGGGATACGGACCTGACCCCGCAGGTCGGTACCGTGGTCAACTTGGCGAGTAGTTGGGGCATAGCAGAGGAGAAGCGACGTCGGGCCATCAAATCGTAGGAGTAAAGGATCGCAGGAGGGGCCATGACGTCATCCGGGAGTACGGCCGAAAACCAGGTGTCACGTCATTTTTAATACCCCTAACATACCCCCCATCAAAAAGCCACTCCTGCGGGACAATTTGGAGGGTGTTGCTCGGAAGAACCTGGTTGCCGACTGAGATCTCGGGCGGAAGTTCTACCGTGTCGTGTCATAATTGACCGAATCCCTTTGCAGGATACGGGGTCGAGGCGCCGCTCAAGACCCGGAAAACCGGTGATCGAGGAAGCTCGAGATCCTGTAACCGAACCACCGTTCGGGATAAAGGGGGTCGAGGAACCTCAAGACCCAGAAAGCCATAGTCACCGAACCGTCGTTCGGGATATAGGGCCGAGCCACCGCTCAAGGCCTAGGATGCCGATGATCGAGCCGTCGCTCAAGACCATGTACCGAACCGCCGTTCGGGATAAATGGGGTCGAGGAGACGCCCGATTTCCGTTTGCCAAGCCGACGTCCGGTAATCAGGGGTTGAGACTCGCGCTTAGGCCAGTTGAACCAGTGGGTGAGCAGCCGCTCGAGGTAAGGGCAGGCGACGTCCAAGTCCCTGTTGCCGTCCCGACGTTGGGTACTAGGGGTCAGGTCACACGCGACACGAAAAACCATAATAGCTGCCGTTCGGGATGCGTGTGGCCGAGCGCGCTCAAGGCACCGGAAATCAGAATAGCGACGCTGTTCGGGATAAAAGTCGAGGAGCGCCCGATTCCGTTGCGCCGACGTCCGGAAGTCGGGGTTGAGGCGTCGAGTCCTCCGCCATCGTCGTTTTGGTACAAGGGGTCGAGTCACGCCACGACCTGAAAAACCATGATAGCCGAACTGCCGTTCGGAATATGTGTGGCCGAGCTGCCGCTCAGGGCCTGTGAAACCAGAATAGCCGAACTGCCGTTCGGGATGTGTGTGGCCGAGCTGCCGCTCAGGGCCTGTAAAATCAGAATAGCCGAACTGCCGTTCGGGATGTGTGTGGCCGAGCTGCCGCTCAAGGCCTGTAAAACCAGAATAGCCGAACTGCCGTTCGGGATAAAGGGGGTCGAGGAGACGCCCGATTCTCCTTGCCAAGCCGACGTCCGGAAGTCAGGGGTTGAGACGCCGAGTCCTCCGCCATCGACCCGTCGTTTTGGTACAAAGGGGTCAGTCACGCACACGACCTGAGAAACCATGATAGCCGAACCGTCGTTCGGGATAAAGGGGGTCGAGGAGACGCCCGATTCTCCTTGCCAAGCCGACGTCCGGAAGTCAGGGGTTGAGACGCGCCAGGTCCTCCCTGCTTACCGACCCGTCGTTTTGGGTACAAGGGGTCGAGGTCACGCACACGACCTGAAAAACCATGATAGCCGAACCGTCGTTCGGGATAAAGGGGGTCGAGGAGACGCCCGGTTCCCCGTTGCCAAGCCGACGTCCGGAAGTCAGGGGTTGAGACGCGCTAGGTCCTCCCTGCTTACCGACCCGTCGTTTTGGTGCAAGGGGTCGAGGTCACGCACACGACCTGAGAAACCATAATAGCCGAACTGCCGTTCGGGATGTGTGTGTGTGGCCGAGCCGCCGCTCAGGCCCAGAAGACCAGTGGTCGAGCTGCTGCTTAAGACCTAGAAAACCAGTATCGTCGAACCGCCGTTCGGGATGTGTGTGGCCGAGCCGCCGCTCGAGGCCCAGAATATTAGTGGTCGAGCTGCCGCTCAAGACCTAGAAGACCAGAATAGCCGAACCGCCGTTCGGGATGTGTGTGTGTGTGGCCGAGCCGCCGCTCAAGGCCCAGAATACGATGGTCGAAGCGCGCTCAGACCGAGACCCGTGAGCTTCTCATTCCAACACGATCTAGTAGCGCGTAGAAGATCAGATTTAGCTCTGTTGCAGAATTCTTTGGCGATGCACCGCTGCTGCTGCAAAGAATGGCTTCGTATGAGGGGGTCAACTCGTGGGAGCTTCTCCAATGAGGGCACCGCTGCCGATCCGTCTGATGCGATGTTTACCCCTTGAGGTTGCAGCTCGAGAGGTCCATGAAGATTAAGTTGCATGGCCCGCTCAACTCGGTGAGAAGTCCGTAAGATATTGCAAAGGAGTAACAACAATCGAGCATCGCTTACATATTGGCGAGCAGCATGGCTCGGGTAGTTTTTGGCCGGGCAGCTGCTTGGTGCAGCTATAATGCATGCAGCGAAGGATTACCGAACGTGAGGGGCCGAGCGCCACAGCTCGAGTATTAGCTGGCCGAGCGTTGCAGCTCGGGCGTTGGCAGAGCAGCTGCTTGTTGCAGCGATAAACCACGCAGCAGTGGTTGAGCATGGGTGGCCGAGCACTGTAGCTCGGGCTTCGGCTGAGTAGCTGCTTGGTGCAGCTGCCAACCACGCAGCGAAGTGCTGAACGTGTGTGCCGAGCTGCTGCGTGAGGCAGCGACGCAGCACGCAGCGGGGGATTGCCGAGCATCGCAGCTCAGGCATTCGCTGCCGAGCAGCTGCAAACCACGCAGCGAAATGCTGAACGTGGGTGCCGAGCGTCACAGCTCGGGCTTGGCCGCCGAGCAGCACACTTGACTCGATTTTGGTCGAGCGGCGTGAGGCAGCGACGCAGCGTAAGCGTTGCCGAGCATCGCAGCTCGGGCATTCGCTGCCGGCTGCGGTGCAGCTGCAAACCACGCAGCAAAATGATGACATGGTGGCCGAGCACTGTAGCTCGGGCCTCGGTGCCGAGCAGCACACTCGGACTCGCTTTTGGCGGCGGCTGCGTGAGGCAGCGGCGCAGCGTTGCGTTGCCGAGCATCGCAGCTCGGGGTTGCGCCGCCGGCATTGCGGTGCAACAAACCACGCAGCAAAATGCTGAACATGGGTGCCGAGCATCGTAGCTCGGCTCGCCCGAGCAGCACACTCGGACTTAGTTTTGGCGGGCGGCTGCGTGAGGCAGCGACGCGCAGCGTAGCGTTGCCGAGCATCGCAGCTCGGGCATTCGCTGCCGAAAGCATTCGGGTGCAACTGCAAACCACGCAGCGAAATGCTGAACGTGGGTGCCGAGCACCAGCTCGGGCCGCCGAGCAGCGCACTCGAGCTCAGTTTTGGCCAAGCGGCTGCGTGAGGTTGCGACGCAGCGTAGCGTTGCCGAGCATCGCAGCTCGGGCATTCGCTGCCGAGCAGTTGCTGGTGTAGAAACCACGCAGCGAAATGCGAACGTGGGTGCCGAGCATCAGTAGCTTCGGGCCGGCTGCCGAGCAGCGCACTCGAGCTCGATTTTGGCGAGCGGCTGCGGAGGCAGCGACGCAGCGTAGCGTTAGCGAGCATCGCAGCTCGAGGATTCGCTGCCGAGCATTCTGGCGCACTGCAAACCACGCAGCCGAAATGCTGAACGTGGGTGCCGAGCACCACTCGGCTCGGAGATTAGATGGGGCTGACCTTGCGACAACGGGCCCTCCTTCTAGCGCCAATCTGTTAGGGGAAACAACTTTTTACCGTGGCCTCGGGGCCGTCGCGGCTGGGTTCGGGTCCGAATGCGCAAGGGTCGCCTCATCGAATCTCCAGGCTGGAGGCCGACGTTGGGTCGGGAGAAGCTGATCGTCCGCTCGGCCAGGGCTGGCTCCTTCATCTGGTGGCCATCTCGCTGCATGCCCCTCGGTTCCTGCATACAGGTCGGGTCGGATGCTCCGCGAGACCCCCTCCGCCCAAGTCGGTTGTCGGATGGGAGTGAGTAAAGTGTTTTATAGAGAGAGAGGTAGAGAGAGATCCTTTGGTTGCCGATGTCTCGAGGTCAATGCTGCGCCTAATGGAAACTCGGCCACGATGGGAGCTCGGGTGCTGTCATGCAGCGATGGGAGCTCGGCTGCTGCCATGCAGCGTGGGAGCTCGGCCGCTGCCATGCAGCGATGGGAGCTCTGGTGCTGCCATGCAATGAGGGAGCTCAGCTGCTGCCATGCAGCGTGGGAGCTCTGGCGCTGCCATGCAGTGAGGGAGCTCAGCTGCTGCCATGCAGCGTGGGAGCTCTGGCGCTGCCATGCAGCGATGGGAGCTCTGGTGCTGCCATGCAGCGAGGGAGAGTGGCTGCCATGCAGCGATGGGAGAGTGGCTAAGAGAGCCTTCTTCCCCTTCTCCTCCTTCTCCTCCCTTCGGAGTGTTTCTTCTCCCTCTCTTCTCTTCCCCCAGTCCCCCCCTGAGGGCTGGTTCATTCCCCCCCTTTTTGTTGTTCTCCTCACCTGTCTTACCCATTCGGCCTAAATAGGTCGGATGGCATGCTTCCGGTCACGTCTGTGGGTGGGATACGGACCTGACCCCGCAGGTCGGTACCGTGGTCAACTTGGCGAGTAGTTGGGGCATAGCAGAGGAGAAGCGACGTCGGGCCATCAAATCGTAGGAGTAAAGGATCGTAGGAGGGGCCATGACGTCATCCGGGAGTACGGCCGAAAACCAGGTGTCACGTCATTTTTAATACCCCTAACACCGGTAAAGATAATTGAAGAGTTCAGAGTGCACCTTCCTCCCCTTTCTGCCTTACCCCTTCGCCTTAAATATGTCGGGCGGATGGCGCGCTTCCGGTTGCGTCTGCGGGTGGTATACGGACCTGACCTCGCAGGCCGGTGCCGTGGTCAACCCTGCGTGTACGGGGGGCGAGGCAGAGGAGAAGCGACGTCGGGTAATCAAATGCGGGAGTAAATGAGCGCAGGAGGGGCAATGACGTCATCCGGGCGTCATATCCAGGACTGGGTGTCACGTCACATTTAATACCCATAACACTACCCCCCCTCAAAAGCCACTCCTGCGGGACGGTCTTCGAGGGTTGGGGGTGGTGTTCGGGGAAACCATTGCATATGAGTGGTCGGCTGAGACCTCGGGCGAAGGTTCTGCCTGTCGTGACATAATTGACTGAACCATTGTGCAGGAGGAGGAGTCCAGGCACCGTTCAAGATCCAGAAAACCAATGGTCGAGGCCCGCTCAAGACCATGTAACCGAACCGCCGTTCGGGATAAGGGGTCGAGGCCCGCTCAAGACCATGTAACCGAACCGCCGTTCGGGATAAGGGGTCGAGGCCCGCTCAAGACCCAGAAAACCAATGGTCGAGGCCCGCTCAAGACCATGTAACCGAACCGCCGTTCGGGATAAGGGGTCGAGGCCCGCTCAAGACCCAGAAAACCGATGGTCGAGGCCCGCTCAAGACCCAGAAAACCGATGGTCGAGGCCCGCTCAAGACCATGTAACCGAACCGCCGTTCGGGATAAGGGGTCGAGGCCCGCTCAAGACCATGTAACTGAACCACCGTTCGGGATAAGGGGTCGAGGCCCGCTCAAGACCATGTAACTGAACCGCCGTTCGGGATAAGGGGTCGAGGCCCGCTCAAGACCCAGAAAACTAATGGTCGAGGCCCGCTCAAGACCATGTAACCGAACCGCCGTTCGGGATAAAGGGTCGAGGCCCGCTCAAGACCCAGAAAACCGATGGTCGAGGCCCGCTCAAGACCATGTAACCGAACCGCCGTTCGGGATAAGGGGTCGAGGCGCCACTCAACACCCTGTAACCGAACCGCCGTTCGGGATAAGGGGTCGAGGCCCGCTCAAGACCCAGAAAACCGATGGTCGAGGCCCGCTCAAGACCATGTAACCGAACCGCCGTTCGGGATAAAGGGTCGAGGCCCGCTCAAGACCCAGAAAACCAATGGTCGAGGCCCGCTCAAGACCATGTAACCGAACCGCCGTTCGGGATAAGGGTCGAGGCCCGCTCAAGACCCAGAAAACCAATGGTCGAGGCCCGCTCAAGACCATGTAACCGAACCGCCGTTCGGGATAAGGGATCGAGGCGCCACTCAACACCCTGTAACCGAACCGCCGTTCGAGATAAGGGGTCGAGGGGCCGTTTCGAAAACCGTTCGCGCTAGTGCAGTTGCGGGAATCGAGGGGTCGCTTACGTGTCGGGCAAGTTACTCGCCTGGGTGGCGGACACGTCACATCCTCATTATTGCGTCGGCGTTTGGACTGCCCGATGCGATGCCGTTGGGCGGTATGCGCGGCGTCATGCTGTCGCCCACTTCGGAAGGCGAAAGGGCGAGACCTTTTTCTATAAATAGCGCGCGCCGCGACACTCTACCACTTTTCATCAGCGGAGTTTTTCTATCTCTCGAGTCTTGCCATTGTCTTCCTTCTAGTTTTCTTCCTTGGCCCCGATGTCTCTTGCCACCCTTCAGTCGATCCCCTCTGCTGTAGGTCAGTGCACAATGGCTCTTCCTTCCACCTCTTCCTCCTCTACTTCTTCCTCTTCCTCCCCCTCCGTCACTACTCGTGTCGTTACCTCCCCGCCATCTCCTCCTTCCAGCCCTTCCTCAAGTGGGGAAGCGGCGCGTGCGCTAGAGGCCATAATGTGGCCGCACGACCAAGATTCCACCCTGGATGAGCCCTCTGTAGGGATCCTCCGGAGGCGCTACGGCATCCCGGAGGAATACGTCCTTGCGGCCCCCGAAGCGGGGCAGCGAGCCTTCGATCCGGTTCCCAAGGGCTTTGCCCTGACTCTCGACGCCCTGGAGGCCGGCCTGTGTCTCCCCCTACATCCTATCATCGTGTCCTGTATATCCCTGTGGCGGATCTCGCCTTCACAAATAACACCTAATTCTTGGCGATATTTGGTGGCTTTCCTGGGGGAATGCCACTACGCCAATATCACCCCGACCCGCAGCCTTTTTCTCTCATGTTTTCGCCTTTTCAAGGGGTCGGGGGGATACTTCCTCGCTGCCCGGGCGGGGTTCCGGGTTAGCGGCGCCCCCACCAATAACAAGAGGTGGAAAAGGCGTTTCTTCTTCGTCCAGTGCGAGAAAGACTGGGGTTTCGGGGTTCGGTGGTCCTCGAGGACCATTGACAACACAGTCCCGAAGCTCAACGCCGAGGAGTGCGCGCACCTCGAGAAGCTGAGGGTAATTCTTCCCTCTTCGCAAGCCATCCGCAATATGTCAGAGCAATGGCTTGTGGAAGCGAGGCTTAGCCCGTGTTCTCGGGGTAGGTTATCACTATTTTTCGTTTTCGGGATTGCTGCCACATTCTCGTCTCTAACTGATCTTTATTTTTCGCAGAAATGGTGAACCTGCGATCATTCCATGGTGCGAGCACTCCGGCAGGCTCGTCCCCGCGCGCCCCGGCTGTCCCAAAGCGAGCGGGGGGTGACTCCCCGCGGACGGCTGAAGGAGGACGCCCCAAGAAAAGGTCCAAGGCAAAAGACGTGGTGGACCTCGAGGTGCCGGTGGCTCTTCCCGTAGGAGCGACCGACCGTCCGGATGCATCGGCCCCGGCCGAGAGTGCTGGGCCCAGCCAAGGGGCGACCGGGAAGGGCCTGCGTCCCCCGGCCATGAAAGATCTGTGTCGGATCCCACCTGGAAAGGATCAGCCCTTCCTTTCCCGTGTAATGGGCGAGGTTCCTTCCGGGGGGGCGAGCGACCCTCTAGTGGCCCGGTGGAGTGGGTTGTCCCGGGGGGACAAAGTGTGGACCGGGGGAGACCCTTCGGCCACCTACCTCCGGGGAGCGCTTCATCCCGACATAGCTCGGGATTTGTATACGCTCCCCTCAGAGGTACTCATCGCCAAATCGGCCAAGTCGGTGCTGTGGGTAGGCATCGTCTCGCGTGTCTCCCTTTGGGTAAACATCGTCTATCATTATTTACTGTTCCCCTTTCGTGCAGAATCTCCACTACACCATAGCCCTGATCGATCGGGTCCACGACACTGGTCGACTGGTGGGCGGGCTGAGCGAGCGCAACCTCGACTTGCGCCGCCAGCTGGAGGAGGCCCGAGCGGGGTCCGGGCCCGAGGCGGCTGCTGCTGCCGAGCAGCGGGCGACCGACATGGGCGCCGAAGTGTCGCGCCTGATCGTCGAGCTCGAGGCCGCGTCGGCATCGCAGGCCAGCCTGCAGAAGCTTCTCCAGACGGAGAAGTTGGAGAACCGCCTCCGCACGAAGGAGGCCTCGGAATTGGCGGTGAAGCTGGCTTCACGAGAAGCCGAGGCAAAGGCCGCCCGGGAGGCCCTTGCGGCGGAAGAAGGCAGCCGACCGGAGAGGGACTGGGAGGCGATCGAGCAGAATAAGAAGTCAGAGGGCTTCCTTCTCGGCTTAGATCGGACGGGCAGGGTATCTTATGAGTACGGGTACAAGGTCGCCCTAGCCCGATTCCGAGCGTGCCCTCCGAGTTCCGCAGTCGAGGAGGATCCCTTCACCTCCCGCCCCGAAGACCAGGGGGCGAGCATGCCCAACGAAGTCCCTTTTGATGATAGCCTACCGGGGGCCACTTCTTGAGGGACTGTCTTTTTTATCTTTTGGAGGGTCATCCCTCACCCTTTTTGGGTTGTGTAACACCTTTTTCCCCTCTAGGGGCTCATTTTGTACTTCAAAACTTCGGCAATGTAATTCCTACTTTGGCAATGCAGTTTTAAGTTAACTCCAATAGCTTGAATCCAATGCTAGCGTACTTCTGTTTGGTCTTTAAACAAAATATTTCTTGAGGTTCTGAATGTTCCAGGTCTTCGGCACTTGCTGTCCTGACATAGTCGCGAGTCGGAACGTGCCCGGTCGGACGACTTTGGTAACGCGGTAGGGGCCTTCCCACTTAGGTGCAAGCTTGCCCCTTAAGCGGGCGGGGTCACTTACTTCCGCCTTGCGCAGTACCAGGTCTCCCATCCCGAGAGGTCGAGGGCGTACCCTCCTGTTATAGTTTCTGGCGACGCTTCGATTGTATGCTAACATCTTTAGGTGCGCGTCGGCCCTGCGCTCTTCGAGTAGGTCTAGAACAGCCCGAACTCCCTGGGTTGAGGTTGACTCTTCATAGTTTTCTACCCGGAAGGTCGGAATGACCAACTCGGCCAGCGGAACCGCCTCCACGCCGAACGCCAGGCTGTATGGGGACTCGCCCGAAGCCATTTTCGGGGTAGTCCGCAAAGATCATAGGATATTCGGGAGCTCGTCGACCCAGCTCGATCGGGCTTCCGAAGTCCTTTTCTTAAGCCCATCAAGGATAGATCAGTTAGTTACCTCGGCGAGCCCGTTGGTCTGAGGGTGGGCCACAGAGCTAAACCTCAACTGGATCCGATAGCTCGCGCAGAATTCCTTAAACCGAGCGCTGGAAAACTGGGTGCCGTTATCAGTGATGATAACGTTGGGAAGGCCGAACCGGGTGACAATGTTTTTCCATACGAACTGTTCGACCCGCTCGGCCGTAATGGTCGCCAGGCTTCCACCACTTGGTGAAATAGTCAATTCCACGATGATATATCTCCGGCCGGACGCCGGGGAAGGGGCCCAAAGGTCCATCCCCATTGCGCGAAGGGCCGGCGCAATCCATGGAAGTGAGTGGGACCGCTGAAGCTGGCGCGGCTTGCGCGCTGCATGTGTCACACCGCCGCAAAAGCCTTGGCGTCTCGATGCAACGTGAGCCGATAGCCTTGGCGTAGTATCTTGAAGGCCAAAGTTCGCCACCCATATGCTCCCCGCAGTCCGCCGTGGACTTCGGCGAATTATTTTCGCCTCGTTGGGATCCAAGCATCGCAGCAGGGGATAAGAAAACGACCTTCTGTAGAGCCGGTCGCCGATTTCACAGTACCACGCCTGGGTTCGGCGGAGCCGCCGCGCCTTGACGTCATCCTCAGGCAGGATTCCCTCGCGCTTGTATCTCTACATCTCCTGAGTCCACGTAAGTGGAGACGTCAGGACTCCAGGGTCTCCTATCTCCATGATGGCCACCGACCGGTGTGCGAGCTCCTCGACCTCGGGATGTTCCTTGGGTTCGGCTCCCGAGGCTAACTTCACGAGCTGGTTCGCCCGCTCGTTCTGGGATCTGGGCACTCTAAATAAAGTGAAACGAGAGAAGTTGGAGGTCTGGGTTTTTACCTCGGTCAGGTATTTTGACATGGTCGAGTCCCGCGCCTGATACTCTCCGCCGACTTGTTCGGCAACTAGCTGGGAGTCCGTGAGAACATGGACTGCTCTCAGCTGCATCTCGGCTGCTAAGCGGAGGCCCGCCAAGAGTGCTTCGTACTCCGCCTCGTTGTTTGTGGCCTCGAAGCCGAAGCGGAGAGAGCGCTCGAAAGAGTGTCCCTCGGGGTCCTCCAGGATAAGTCCTGCCCCGGCACCCCTCGAGCTAGATGACCCATCCACGTGCAGGACCCAGTCTTGATAAACTTGCTCTGCGCCTTCTGTTTCCGGCTGAGTCAACTCTGAGATGAAATCGGCCAGGGCCTGGGCTTTGATGGCCGTTCTCGGTTTATAGCGGAGGTCGAACTCGGATAGCTCCACCATTTAGGAGGCGCCCGCCACGTCAAACTTAGAGAGAACTTGACGCAGGTTGGCGGTCATTACCTCGATCGTATGGGCACGGAAATAGGGGCGTAGCTTCCGAGCCGCCAGATAAGCGCTAATGCCAACCTTCGATAGGGGTAGCGCCGCTCCGCCTACGCAGGACATGGCCGTGTAATAAACTGATCTTTGTTTCGGAGGCTTCTTTTACCAGCACTGAGCTCACCGCGTGTCGAGACGCCGCCAGGTAGAGGCAAAGCTTTTCCGGCGTAGACACCGAGGTAAGGCGTGAGAGTTCGGATAGGTGTTGCTTCAGGCGTGCGAAGGCTTCCTCGCATTCCGTCGTCCACTAGAAGTTCTTCGGATCTTTGAGGATTCGGAAGAAAGGAAGACACTTATCTCCCGACCGGGACAAAAACTGAGACAAAGCTGCTATCCTCCTGTTAAGGCATTGAAGCTCCTTTATCGTGCTTGGAGATTTCATGTTGACGAGAGCTTGGATCTTTTCCGGATTGGCATCAATTCCCCTCTCGTGTATGATGAATCCTAGGAACTTCCCTGATGTTACGCCGAAAATGCACTTAGCTGGATTAAGGCGCATTCCATATCCCCTTAACGTAGCGAAGGTTTCCCTCAGGTCATCAAGGTGTGCGGCTCCTGTCTGACTTTTCACAATCATGTCGTCGACATAGACCTCCATGTTTCGCCCTATCTGGTGGGCGAACATCTTATTCACCGTCCTTTGGTAAGTGGCCCCGTATTTTTTAATCCGAACGGCATAACCTTGTAGAAATAAGCTCCTTGGGGTGTGTGGAAGGCCGTGTGTTGCTGATCCTCTGGTGCCATCCGGATCTGGTTGTAACCGGAGTAGGTGTCTGTGAAGGAGAAGCGGGCATGCCCATGATTGAGTCGACCAGCTGGTCGATCCTAGGCAAGGGGAAGCAGTCCTTCGGGCAAGCACGATTTAGATCGGTGTAGTCGACACACATCCTCCAGCTTCCATTAGGCTTCTTCACGAGGACTACATTGGACAGCCATTGGGGGTACCTGACTTCCTCAATGAAGCCGGACGCCAAGAGCTTGTCAACCTCTATTTGCATAGCTTGTTGGTGCTCAAGAGCCTGAGACTCGGGTCTTTGTCTTACCGGGCGAGCGGTCGGGGAAATGTTCAGGTGGTGTTGAGAAACTTCCGGGTCGATTCCCGGGAGGTCGGGTGCTGTCCAAACGAAGACGTCGGTGTTTTCCTGGAGGAGGCTAATAAGTTGAGCCTGCTCTTGATCATCTAGGTCCGGACCGATTCCGACCGTCCGGTCGGGATGGTCATCCCGCAGCGGAATGTTGATTGTCAGCTTCGTCGGCTCGGGACGCTGGGTCGGGTGTCGCGACCCGCGCGGGTCTTCGAGGGGCTGTTCTGGCCTCTTTCTCTTGCCCAGGGAGATCGCTGTCAGGTAACACCGTCTGGATTCCTGGGGGTCTCCCCGGACTTCCCCAACTCCGGCGCTGGTCGGAAACTTCAAGGTCCGGTGGTATGTAGATATAATCGCCCTCAGCCTGTTGAGGGTGGGCCGGCCCAGGATGGCGTTGTACGCTGTGGGAAGATCGACCACCAGGAAGGTCACCAACATTTTTTTTGTCTTCGGAGAGTCACCGAGAGTTAACGGTAGGGTGACCGCGCCCCGCGGCGAGATCGAGTCACCGGTGAACCCGGTGAGCGCCGAGTGCAGGGGCTTCAGGGCCTCCTTCGGTAACCCCAACTTCAAGAAGGCATTGAAGTAAAGGATGTCGGCCGAGCTGCCAGTGTCGATCATAATCCTCCTGACCTGCGCATTGGCGATTCGGGCCGACACCACCAGCGCGTCATCATGCTCCGAAGCTCCCAAGTCCCCTGAGGGGAAAGTGATCTCTGGCTCGGAGGGAGGGTGGTGTTCCCCAGTTGCAACAGCACGGGCATAAGCTTTTCGTCCCGAGGCGCTATGCCCTCCAGAGGCGGGCCCCCCTATAATTACGTCGATGTGTTGCTCGACCGGGCCTTCGGGATGCAGGGAGGGTTCCCGTGGACGCTGGAGGTATTGGTCTAAGTGACCCCTTCGGATCAGCTCCTCAATTTGCCGCTTCAGCTCGTGGCATTGCTCCGTGTCGTGCCCGTTTTGCCGATGGAAGCGACAGTATCGGGTATGATCGGCCAGCTCTCGCCGGCCCCTCATCGGGCGGGGAGGCTTGAGCATTCCCCTTTCCTTTATCTGGAGAAATATTTGTGTCCGTGACACGTTCAAGGGGGGAGGTGGCAGCCTGGACGCGTATTGGTCGGGAGGCCTCGCCTGGCGTTCCCAGTGCGGGGACTGCCGCCTAGTCGTCGTTCCCGCTCAGGATGGCGTCGAACGCCCCCTTGGTCGTTCTTCCCTTCTTCCCGCCATCCAAGTCTCGGCCGCCACATACTGACTAGCTCGCTGAAACATTTCCGCGATAGACACGGGGGGTCGCTCCACTAAGGACCAATAAAACCTTGAGGGTCGCAGCCCTATCATAAACGCCTGCATCAACAGCGAAGGGTGAGCGTCAGATAACCCTCGTACCTCCGTGGTAAACCGTCACACAAAGTGGGAGAGGGGTTCATCCTCCTTTTGCTTCAAACCCAAGAGGAGCGCGACAGAAGGCTTTGGACGCGCGAACGCCAGAAAATGTAGCTCGAAGTCCTTGGCGAAGCCGCTCAAGGACGTTACCCCGCTTTTAAAGTGTCATGCACGCGTGCGGGCCCTTTCAACGTGGTGGGGAACGCTCGGCACATCAGGGCGTCCGAGGTTCCATATAGGGCCATCTGAGCTCGGAAAGCGGCAACATGGTCCGCGGGATCACTGGCTCCATCATAAAGGTCGATGGAGGGGAGGCGAAAATTCAAGGGCACCGGGTATTCCCGTATGTCGCTGGCGAACGGGGACTCCCAGTGGGGCTCCTCCCTCTGCTCCTCTTTGGACTTACGGACGTCCCTTTGCACCTCATCCAGGCGCTGGGAAATAGAGCGGAGTTGAGCCCGAAATAAATCCGTCGAATCCGAGGACACCGCCTCGGGCTCGGGCGGGATACCCAGGTTTTCGAGAACCCGGGTTCCGTCCAGGACCGGGTGGGAAGCTGGGGAAGATGGTGCCGTGGGGGGCGCCTCATGAGCCCGGGGGGAAGGTCCCGGTCTCTGGTGGCTCGGCCCTCCCGTTTCCTGAAGCAGACGAGGGACGACGGCCTGGACGGCGCTTGCTAGAGCTCGGACCTGTTGGGATAGGTCCTGAAAGGCCTCCGCGGTGACAGGGGGGGAAGCGGAGGAACCCTGCCTGGCGGGTGGAGTCCTGAGTCGTTGAATAAACTCCAGTAGCGTTCTGCGGTCGCGGCGGGATCGTCCCTCCAGGGTCCGGAGGTAAGTGGGGCTTTCGCCGGGGGGGCTCCTGGGAGCAGCCTTTCGTCCATGTGTCGTTCAGGACGCAGCAGGTAGTCTTTCGACACGAGCCCTCCTTCTAGCGCCAATCTGTTAGTGCAAACAACTTTTTACCGTAACCCTGGGGTGTGCGACGGAGAATCCGAGAACCCGGGGGTCGTCTCGGTAAGGTTCGGGCTCGTCGATGGCTCCTGCTCTAGCTAGGTCCCGAGGGGGAGCGTGCGCCGACGTCGCCGGGAACGGAATCTGCACAAAGGTGGGTCGGAGGGTGCTCCGCCCGACCCCTCCGACGCTCAAGTCAAGCTCTCTCTCCCCTAGGCTCCCTGGCCGGTAAAGATAATTGAAGAGTTCAGAGTGCACCTTCCTCCCCTTTCTACCTTACCCCTTCGCCTTAAATATGTCGGACGGATGGCGCGCTTCCGGTTGCGTCTGCGGGTGGTATACGGACTTGACCTCGCAGGTCGGTGCCGTGGTCAACCCTGCGTGTACGGGGGGCGAGGCAGAGAAGAAGCGACGTCGGGTAATCAAATGTGAAAGTAAATGAGCGCAGGAGGGGCAATGACGTTATCCAGGCGTGATATCCAGGACCGGGTGTCACGTCACATTTAATACCCATAACAATGGGTGTGCGAGGGGATGGATGGGAAACGTTTTGTCGGGGCCTCGTGGCACATGAAAGCTCGTCCCTCCTTCCATCGATTGCTAAGTTTCCTTTTTTTTCTTCTTTTGGGCGATTTGGACCCGCGAGGAAGAAAGCCATGGTTGTTCGGAAGAGAACAAAGTCAAACGGCAGGGCGTTCGATGCCCGGTTCGCGCGGCAACCGTGTGATGGGCCCCCTCCATTTATCTCCATGCGACCAGATTACGTTTGAAGTAGGTCGTCGATTTTTCAGTTAAAAATTATGATTTTTATGACTCATTTTCCTGCCTTTCGCTACTTCGAATTATGAGTTCTTATTCCTTGGCTGTGGCCGTACGAATCACGGAAGGCAGGTTTGGAAGAAGCGGCATCGGTCAATTTTCCATTTGTTGCATTTGATTGACTGCTACCTTCGTCGAGGTCTTTGGACTCTCTCAGAATCTAGAACTCGGAATTCCATGCTCCGGATTTGGTCTTGACGGGGGTATTCTTGTGGCGCTGCTCACGTGACGATAGTCAGTGGACACATCAACACCAAGACATGACCCATGCATTATGTCATCTTGGGTCGGAAGTGACAGTACCTCTACATCGTCCGAAGTCGAAAGCCCGAAACGACGCTACACAGTGTCATCCCGTACGAGCCAACAATCATCCGGGTTCGATTGAAACGTTGAATCGTGGTGTTGTTCCTACGAAGAAGCGACGTGCGGTTTCGGTCGGATCAAGTTATAAATCACATTCCGATCTCTCTAGAGTTTGGTTTGTGCTTGAATTAGGTGGCAGCGATGCATCAAGTCATCCCTCTTCGATGTTGGGCCCATTTTATTGACTTCTCATCGGTACGATTTTTATTTTAGATGTTTTATATTTCTAATAAAATTAATGATTAGTGATCAACCTAAGAAGAAATAATTAGATTAATAGCTGAGACTTTGAACTTTTCGTGCTCTCAAGCATCTTACGCCCGCATATATTATTGTACTACATAAATTTTCAAGTCATATAAGTTATGATTAATTATATATTATCTCTATAGTTAGCTATATTTAGCATCATAATCTCAATAGTGTTGGTGGTAGTGGTAGCAAACAGTGACATCGCTGGGGCTATGGATGATTGCTGTGGATCAGGAGAGTGACGACAAAAGGTGAGGGATGCTTTGCATTTGCGTCGATGTAGTTGTCAAGCAACCCCCACTTTTCGTCGTCGCTTTCCTCATCCATAATATCAACCCATGGCCTCCAACGATATTATCGTCTGTTGCTACTAATTGAAATATTAAAATTATTTTTTTATTTTCATGTTTTCGTTAGTAAAACTAACAATGTTAGAATAAATAGATCTACATGATTCACTTTCGTAACGACTAATGTAATTTTTTTAAATATAAAAATTTAGATGTTAAAAAATAGCTAACTACAAAACAATATGTAATTAGTCGCACAAGCTATCAAGCAACACAGAAAAGAAAATCAACTCGGCATATGATAAGATAAAATTTTAATATATTATTATTATTATCTAAAACACAAATCATGGCTCGTCTAATAACTTTATCCTTTCGATATGAAGCTCGAGCTCATGAAGACCTAGGAGCCCATCCTTCCCACTTTGGAGACCCGAGTGGTATTTCCCCTTGTTCGGAAGAACCCAAAACCTTCGCTTCTCTTGTACATTGCAAGCTTTCTTTTGCCTTTCAACATTTGCAATGCTTTCACAGCTTATCCTTCCTTTCATGTCAAATTTCCATGCCCTCGGAGGTGGTGTATCGATGTACGGAGTCAGAGTCAGAAAACTAACAACAACAATGGCCTTCCTCAAGGTTAAAACGTCACTCGATCGATCCTGCAAGTTCTCCACCTTGTCGACGGTCACAAGTATTATGCTCCAAGTTTATCGCTGTCTCATAATTGACTTGCGATGCCACGCTCATGGATGCCAATTTCCTCTTTCTGATTCATGACACGATTCAGAAGATTCAAGTCTTCGACTTCGCAGCATCTTTGGATGAAATAGGAGCAGAGCATTAGCTTCGTCCCGTCGTAAGCAAGAATTTCCAAAGGCAAATGGCCAATCCATTATAAACACTAGGCAGCTGAGATTACTTGCTATCCGAACCAGAGAGAGGCATGGATCTGCAAGGATGGAAAAGATCAGCAAAGTAAATAATGTTTGGACTGGTAAGGTATTATTAACAAGATTTACCAATGTGAATATGGTGCACGATGATGATGAGACTGCATGGCGAATTGGAGTTAGCAGCAGCTGTAGAGTCAGCCTCCAACTTCCTGTTCTCCCACTTTGTTCAAACTGATGGTTTCCTTCTTCGGACTGCAGGGAGGATGATATCCAATTGGGATCAAAGAATCTGCTGATGGTATCCATGAGGCTCCACTTCACATGGACCGACTTCCGCAAGCTCCCTCATCGATGCCTATCAGCCATAAAACTAATTAGACACAGCATCCAACCTCCATTTATAACCTAATGGATTCATTCATGACTAGAATGAAAACTAAAGCAACGGTTCACATCTTGGACTAGGGCCAGAAATGCAGCAGCCTGTCCTTTGATCCCTTGCTACGAAGTCATCACAAATGGACAACCAAACAAGAATCTGACACCACCGGTGAGCTTTGCCCAACACACATCATGCGTAGCTTTTTTTAACTATGAAAACAAGAGCTACATAATCTGAGACACTCCGAGTAGGTTGCAAGATGGATCTATATTTTACTACGAAAGATGCTGAAGGTTATATACAAACCATATACTACATTTTGTGTCAACTTTGTACTTTTTCATGGGCCTTAATAATTGATTCTAGTTTTAAAATAAGAAGCGGTGGCTTCCTAACAAGCTTTCAAGCAAAACATAAACGGGAAATATTGCGAACAAGAACATCGAGAATAATGAACAATGAAATTTAATGCAAAGATAATGGATTGATAAATTCACAATCTTCCTAAATAATGGAACTAGCGACTAGTGTGTCTACAACAAGATCTGAAAAAAGAAACAGAGAATAAAGTTCTTTTCTAATCTTGCTCTAAATTTTCATTAGATTCTATTTTGCTGCAGTTACCGATACAAATATATGTTAATTTTCAATGCACGAGAGTTTCAAAGGTTCACAAATGAGCAGAACATATTGAATTTTAAAAAGATGACAAGCAGTTGGCATTTAACAGACAAAGTTAGAGAAACCGAACAAAGAGCTCACTTAATTCTGAGAGTACCACCATTCATCATCTGCATCATATTTGATGACAAGTTGTCAATAGGTTCTGCCCTTGTGAAACAGAGTAAATGACAGGGAAGCTTCGAGACAGAACAAATATTTGAACAGGTTATCCAAATACTCGAGCTCTTTCTCGTGCTCTCTGAAATACTACCTCAAAATTTAACCAGTGGTCTCTGGTTCTCCTCGACCAACTCCGTTTCAGTAGCCGAATGATGCAAAAAAAACCACCATCTTTTGGCAACCAAACAGAGCTAAAATGCATTTACTATTGTTGTTCGTTTCGTCATAAACTGAGATTTCCAACAGAGAAAATTGTCAGTTATGATCAACAATTGGTCTTGAGCACTTTTTCTGCTAAAGCTGCACCTAAAATGCATGTCTTGCATAACAGCCAATGATCTATCTAAGCATCCTTAAAGTGCTGATTAGAAAATTAGCTCAATAATTCAACATTAGAACTCTATAAAATGAGAAATTTAGTAGTCTAGTACTGCTATGCAGAAAGACCAGAAAGCAATTTGACAGTTCTGTCTAATGAACTGAAATGTTTGAGAAGTTCGACTTCGCGACGGCCCGGACGAGCTCCAAGATGATGTTCTGGAAGCTCGATATCACTCTCTTCCACGGAAAGCTTTTAATTGGTTGAGGAAATCCATCGAACAACTTACGGATGTGACCCACACTTGGTCTCGTCGAACCATCAGAAGCTACAGAGGCTGCTGCACTCATCGCAAGCGGAACGAGGCATATCCCGCCATTAGACCTGAAAAACCCACGAAGTCCGGTCGTCAGACCTTGGTTTGGCATTGGCCATTGCACCTGTTCCAGCAGAGATAAACGGAGTACGAGTTCGTGGAGAAAAAGATTAAAACTTCGAAGCACTTGAGCCACAGGAAGCGAAGAAATCGAAAAAGGAGAGAGACATTTTAGACGCAAGAGATTGGAAAAAGGGTGAGCGAGGAGCTTACCGTGGATCTGGGAAGAGCAGCGTAGGGATTTGGCTTCTGAGCTGCTGCGCTCGACGAGGGAAAAGGAGGAGGAGTGGGCAGGGGAAGGCGGAGCACGGGAAGAGGAGAAGCCATCGGAGAACCCATCTCTCCGACATCTTTATGCCATGGGAGAAGGAGGTATGATGGATAGCTTATTCCGCGGAGCGGAGATATCCCCGGCGGCGTGTACAAGAAGAGGATGTCACATTTAGCGACTACGGTATCCCACAGGCCAAATACATGGGCGGCTTTGTTACATAGCTTTATTATCGGGTCGGGTTATAATCGACAACAAGCGGGTCATCGGGTCAATTGGTGCCCGATATCCGCTTCATCATCCCCAATTTGAATGCGCACCTGATCCCGCTCAAGGGCAGCCGCGGCTCCAAATCGCGACTCCTCCCTCTCCTGTCATCGCTCTCGATTCCGAAGCCCCGGCTGCGCTCTTCCGCAAACCCATCGATCGCGTCCTCCGATGGCGGCCAAGGAAGAATGGAGCATCTCCGATTTCGAAATCGGGAAATTCATCGGCGAAGGAAAGTTCGGCAAAGTCTACCTGGCGAGAGAGAAACAGGTTCGATTCGATCCTGGCCACCGCCCTCTGATCCCCCCGCCCCCTGCGAAAGATCCCTTCTTTCTCTCCCTGATGCTTTTCTTGGCGTCGAAATCGGTGGTCAGAGTGGATACGTCGTCGCACTCAAGGTGATCTTCAAGGCGAAGCTGGAGAAGTACCGAGCCCACGCCCATCTCCGGCGGGAGATCGAGATCCAGCACGGGTTGAACCACCCGAACGTCCTCCGCCTCTTCGCCTGGTTCCACGACGAGACCCGCGTCTTCTTGGTCCTGGAGTATGCGGCGCGGGGCGAGCTCTACAAGCTCCTCAAGAGCCTCCACCACTTCTCCGAGAAGCGGGCCGCCACGGTGAGCGATGTTCCGACGATTAAAGGCGCGGGTTTCGAATTCATGGATAACAGTAGGGTTTTGCGGATTGGCAGTACGTATCGAGCCTCGCGGGAGCGCTGGCGTATTGCCACGAGAAGCATGTGATCCACAGGGACATCAAGCCGGAGAACCTGTTGCTGGATATCGAGGTGCGCCTCCTCTACTGGGGCGTGTTGCGTCTGGTCTTTCTTTTGTCCTCCGTCTTCCTGCTTGTTTAGGGTTTTGTGCCGGCAGGGTCGACTGAAAATTGCAGACTTCGGGTGGGCGGTGCAGTCGAACGCGAAGAGGCACACCATGTGTGGCACCATCGACTATCTTGCCCCGGAAATGGTGGAGAAGAGGGAACACGACCATGCCGTCGACAATTGGACTCTGGGCATCCTCTGCTACGAGTTCCTCTACGGAGTCCCGCCGTTCGAAGCCGAAGACGAGTACGGCACGTTCAGGAGGTAGGGCGTCGGAACTCTTCCTCGTGCTTGCTCTCTGCTAAACATCACACCGAGTTGGAGAATCTTTGAACCAGGATAATGAGGGTTGACCTGAAGTTTCCTTCCACTCCTGCTGTTTCCGTCGAAGCCAAGGATCTCATCTGCAAGGTAAGCTGGAGGGCTTCCGGATTTCTTTTGGCAAGAAAAGTCTCCGACCGTCGTTTCCTGGATTTGTAGCTTCTGGTGAAGGACTCATCCAAGAGGCTGTCGCTTCAAAAGATCCTGAAGCATCCTTGGATCGTCACGCATGCAGATCCTTCCGGCAGTTGCTGCGAGTGATGAGGTTGGTCGTCTTCCGAAGGGCATGCATTCTATCAACAATTTTCCAAGGCCTGGTAGAATTCAGCAAGGGCAGATGTAGTTGACATCTAGATTTGGATGAAGTGTTTACATCTGTTTCTGAACAAGATGCGATCCATGTCACCAGCAAATCTTAATCGGCTGCTGGATGTGTGCGCGTCACCAACAAACAAACAGCTGCTTTGGCACTTGTCACATTGTGGACTAATTCCTTGCAATCTAATTGTCTTGATGCCAAACCTGAGCCAATTAATCTGGTTGTCTTCACAATTTTCTAATAACACTCGACGTCGATGTTCTTCCTCCTCACAGGATATGTAGACAGCTAACACCACCGAAGCTTCAATTATACACATTCCAAGCCGAAACTGCACAAAGCTAAATAACAATGTACGCCGACTAAAATGGTTATGCATTAGAAGACCAGCTCGATTTACTAATTAAAATTCTTAGTCCAAAACATCAGCAAGGAAGTTCCACATCACCAGCCTGTTTTAGGGCATACAACAAACACCTTCAGCGAAAGGTTTGTGGATTACTAGCTTGCGTTGTGGCATACATACGGCTACCGCCTGCTGGTGCGAGTCTTTGGCCTCGATGATTTCTGCAAATAAACAGTGATATGATGAAAGTGAGACACTAAAGAAAGAAAGAAACAAACAAACAAACGGGGGAACAAAATACAATTATATCAGATTGATTGCTACGTTGAGCACATGGGTAATTCTACAAGATTTATTGATCGACAAGATTGTACTCACAGATGGACCAAAGCTAGCACCCGAACCGATTGCAGCACCTAAAGGTATGAAAAATAGCCATGTTAAACACGGAAGAAAGAGTGTATGAAAAAATTTACAAATTTACAAATGAACTGTAGAATAATTGAGGCACTGATTCGACATGCACCAGGTGTAAGACAAGTTCAAGGTGACAAAATTAATGTGGATCGTCACATACTCAAACGGCAAATTAAAAATTTTCAGATTGCCCATGGCATATGCAAGAATAAATCAATATAATATGGTTTAGAAATATTAGTTCAACTCCTGAAAGAAACAGGAAACAAATTGAATGCTAAATCTGTATGGAATATTGTGTAGAAAGCTTAATTAATCAATTGAACTATGATAGCCATTTAAATTGGCTGCTATTAGACACTTATTGAGCACAATGAAACTTATATTTTAAATAATAAGGTTACAATAAAGATTCAATGACAGTATTTAACTCGTACCTGAGGCAGTCAGTGTGGGAGTGGAGAACAGTGAAGCGCTACCGGCAGCAGGGGTGGATCCAAATGGAGTACTAGTTGCAAACCCTGATGGAGTCTGAGTGGAACCAAACAGAGATGTAGAGGGAGTTCCAAATGGTGTTGACTGAGGTGAAAAGCCGGAAGAACCAAACAAGGTTGAAGGAGCAGAAGCTGTTGGAGTTGAATATAGGGAAGAGGAAGAGGCAGCAGGAGCTGAAGATGGAGTGCTAAACAATGAAAATCCACCACCAGAAGATGCGGCTGAAGGGGCTCCATATGGCTGCGGATTGCTTGACACAGGTATCGCCGAACTAGCAAAGGCACCAGAAGCTTGAGTAGTTGATTGTGCAGAAATTGCTGGTAAATGCAGTGTTGGGTGAACTCTTCTAGCAGCAGCTTCTTGTTTAGCTGCTTCTCTTCTGTTGGCCTCAAGAAATGGATCATTCCCATCACCACGTCGACGCTGATCGGCAAGATATGCTGTCTTCATAGATTCAACATACTGGTGAAGGTTCTCTACCTGCATTCCATGACATGATCGACAGCTTTAATACCAAAATTACAGTAATTCAAAAGAGGAGAACACTAGTAGCCACCGGTACTGTACCGACAAATCATCCAATTATAGATACTGAAATCAATAATATTTATATATTTCTATTATATGAACCATCAACCATCCCGTAACATGAGCTTCATATATTCTAGTATTCTACACAAGTTTTACTTCTCTGTAGTCATATAGAAGAATATCATGTATGGCTGACACGTAGCACAAAGCCATATAAAAGCTGAAAAATGCCAGCCTTGATAGGATAATGAGGCATCCTGAACACTATAAGGAACAAATTTGTCGTCTAACCTTGGCAGCCACATGAATGAAAAAATCATGGACGTTTGATATGACTTGTGGTAAAGCTTCCAGAGAATTTGAAGACATTCTGCTAGTATCCATCATGACCAGTTGTTCTACTTCTTCAATCCATTGGCAACACTCAGTGAGATACTTCTCAAATCTAGCAACCGTATGCTCCATAAAAATAGATGGTCTCTTTGGAAGCCCACTGTAAAAATCAAAAACTGGAGCTGCAGAGCCAGTAGCTAGTTGATTAGTTGGGTTAGAAGCTATTCCTGTTCCTGTATTCTGACCTCCAGATGCAACATTTGTAGTAGCTGGAACATTCTGACGAAGAAACTTTGGCCTCAGCATCATGTATGACCGAATAGCAAACTCTGTGTCCCACATCATTTTGTTCACAGAGGCCATTAATTCTTGGATTGAAACTTTTTCTCTTTCCATCGCAGTACTGATTACCCCAAGTTCCTACAAATCAAATAAGAATCATTAGACATCCTTTAATGTACAGAAAGGATAAGCAAAGTGGCATAAATAGACAGTTAAATGTTCCAATATAATCAAAATTAGCTGGCAAGGGTAATGAAAAGCAAGTAAAACGAGAACCTAAGTGTAGGGTTTCCAAATTGCAAACAATTTTCTCATCCTCAATAGAACATCAGCTTAGCAGATGCAAGATTTGTATACAATGATCATTTTGGAATGGTGCCTAAATAAAACAGTATACTTGTATTGAGAAACCCAATTTTTGATTTCATATCTACATAAAAGGAACTGCAATATATTATAATATTCAACATCAACACATTTTTAACTATAACTCATGGAGAGCAAGGAAAGTAAAACAATAGATCCATGCATTCCCTCTTCATGCTTGCCCCAGCATCACCAATCTCAGAAGCAACAACATGAGTTCCCAAATTGAACAAACATAGAAAAACCATGAAAAAAAGGAAACGGGAAAAAAAAAGAAACAACAAATGAAACAAAAGAAAACAATGACTACCACCCCTTTTAAGTTGACCTCAATGCACAAAAATATTAAATCAATAGCAGACAACTATATGGACTGAAATTGAGATTCAATGCCATAGTATCTGACCAATCATTTAATAAAATTGGAGTCTGGTTAAGTATCTAGCTTGTTCAAGTGAGTCATTGCAAGACCAAGACGCAAATGGGTTTGCATGTGGTACAAGTATTATGTATCATTAGCAACAAATATCGTATTAAACCTAGTTTGGTAACGGTGTACAAAAAAGGTATATTGCTGGTACTGGCAGGTCCTTATCAAATAAAAATAATATTAGAGAAGAAAAAGAGAAACAGGGAAAAATTATGGAGAGGAAGAAAAAGCAGGGACACAAAGCCAAGCTCCACATTTAACCTTTATGTCCCTATATAAATTAGGAAATCAAATCCTATTCCTTAGCTTTAGAACTGATGGACCACCCAAATGAATCCCTAGCCTGGAAATTTCCCCTTCCTCTTGCATACAAAAGAAACTGTAATAGAGCTTTGGATCAACCGAACATTGTGCTCCCACAGAATTTTGTGATACACAAGTTTTTTATTTTTATCCACTTTTGGCAAATGGCTGTATCAAATGATTGTCCTTGAAGCAAAATTTTTTTGGTCATTTACAGTATACAAATGATAGTTTACAATAATCCCATAATGATCTACTGAACTACTTTAGTAAACTACAATTTCATAAGATGTAAAAAAAATGCAACAGTAGTTGTGTACATCATCAACTCAAGTAGATGGTATAGATTTCACAAATAAGCATACTAATTCTTGTGAACAAACAAAATTCAACAAAGAGGAGATGTATCATATTAATCACTCATAAGAACAGTAAATTCACTTTGTAAAAAAAAAGTGAAGATTTGGAACAAAAAGTACGTGCAAATAAGATGTTTAAAAAGGGAAAAGCAGCTGAACATATGTAATCATTTTAATCATCAATTGGTTGTATGCCTACAAAAGAGACCTTGTCTTACCGTGATATCAACCTATGGTCTCGACATAAAAATACAATGGTTTAGACTTTAACTTGTGGAGCCATTAGTAAGTCTCATCCAGAAAGAAACTACCATATTAAGGGAAGCTTCATTAAGTACTTCAACAAAAATTGTAAGACTGGTAGATAGAGTGGGTCAAAAGCAATAGTCATTTTATGAGAATACATAAGCCAGAAAAAACTCTTTTGTCTCCATGCTCACCTCATCAACCAAAAGAAAAAATTGAGAATGAAAAATGAATCCTTCAAAGGTTTTCCAAACATTGCTTAGCCAAAGTTCAGACTGAATTGCTTAGCCAAAGTTCGGACTGAATTGCTTAGCTAAAGTTCAGACTGAATAGGTTAAGAAACAGACAGATCAATTGATATTATATTCACTTGTTATGTTCAAGAAAAATTGCTTTTGGTATAAAATATACAAGAGCAGCAGCTATAATTGGCTGCCTCCAATCAATGTAGTTAATGCAACACGTATCCTTGTTGTCATTTCTTATGACCTACATGCCTTGACATGGCAATCACTAAATAATGGTGCCAGACCATCACTAAACATACTTATGAAACATCTAGCGTATACATAACAACACTTCCAACAATGATGCATCACATCAACCCACCTAATACAGGCCAAGCTAAAGATGGACAGAGAATAATGATTAAAGTTATGGAAAATACACTTATTTGATAAATATAAAGAGTAAGATAAGGCAGGAAAATAAAAATGGGGTACAGATGCATTTAAAATATAAAATGTCTGAGAGCTGCAAAGAAATGTTAAAACAGGATAGAGAAGAACTAAACCTGAATGATTCTACTGGCAGTGAGCTCGAAACTGTCACCTGATATTGATGAATCATAGAGTCGACTGCACTGATCCAGCCTCTGGCTCTCATCCTTGTACTCGAGAATTCGCTCCCTGAAGAATGGCTTTTCACATGTCAGCATCTCGTAAGCAATAAAATGGAAGAACAACTGATCTGTAGACATCGAACCTCCACGAACATTAGGCAAAAATGAATAGCTAGTTGTATCTATATCACATGATTGAAAAAATAATCTAAAATGAATTAGTATACCACAGAAGGAGGCAAAGAAGTCGACGATAACCATCGATATTCTCTCTCAGACTAAGTAAATATAGATAGGAAAAGGATAACAAAATGACAAAAAAGGAACCAACATTGTAGAAATACGCATATACCAAATCAATAAATCTTAATATAAAACATCATTTTTTGTGGCTGAATCGCACTAAATCCTTCATCGAAACCCTAACCAAAAAAATCCAAAAAAAAAGACAACCAAAAAAAGAGGAGGCAAAAGACACATACTCGATCTGCAGAAGAAGCTTCTTCGAGTCAGGGTGCAGATCGTCCCACTTGGTATTATACCCGGCCGGCGCCCTATCCTTCGTAAAAAGCAACAACTGCTGCTGCGTTGCAGCAGCCGCCGCCTGCTGCGGCTGCTGTAGCTGGATCTGCTGCTGCGGCTGCAACTGGAACGGCGACTGCTGCTGCCCGAACGACGAAAACAGCGAGTTCTGCTGCGGAGGTTGAGGCGTTTGGAAGAGCGACGACGGTTGTTGCGGGGTCTGGAACGGCGAAGGCTGCAGCTGCTGTAGTTGGGGTGGTGGTGTCTGGAAGGAGAACGCCATCCGCGTTCTTCCACGGGCCGACGGCCCCGTTTACCGGCGACGGTGCAGCGTCGCCGCGCGGTGATGAGACAGCGATAGCGACTCTATCGGGATCCCAGTTTGGGGCCTGAGGTTTGATTTGGGCAGGAGGAGGGTTTCGAATTAGGAAATTGCGAGCCTCACCGACCCGCAAGAAGAAAACCCTACGCCGCCGCTTTGATGGCACGGATCCGGGTTTTGTCGGGGGCGTATTGGTAAATATACCGAATCCTAAAAATCGGAGTTCTTGGATAATTTTAAATTCATAAAATTCCAAGATTCTATGATTTATAAATAATTATATATCTGAAAACTTTAAAAAAAAATTCCCTATTTGTAATTTGAATTATATGTACAACATTTGCCCACAGCACTCACCATAGCAGAACTCTGAGACTGACAAATTATGAGCAATGTTATTGAAAATTCAAGTCATGATTGCTTCTATTTTGCTTCATCTATAATACACAAGAGATTTAATCTCTCTCTCTCTCTCTCTCTTTATGCTGTCAAGAACTGCTTGAAAAAACAAGCATGATGATATCATGAACAATTGATCCATCATCAATTTTCACATTTTCTCCATCCATTTAAACAGGATAAGGAGAGCAGCTTATTGAGACGAATACCTTTAAATGATAAAGATTCAGACTTTCTAGTTCATCAGGTGTGAAGAAACTCTACCTGTTGTCACTTCATCAGCTACTGCATGGAACATAAAGACAGGAAGAAGATGCAAACCAGAAACCTTTTGCAGTGATTTTGGACAAGTTGCATGTACCAGATGCAATCCAAATCTATGCCCAGTTAAGTGGAACAAAGGTCTGTAGCTGTTCGACTACACAACATATATGGAATGATGATGAAACCACACTCCAAGCTGTTCAACTACTTCATATATGCCACTACATTAGCTTGTCTGATATGTACATATGCCATAGTTCAGCCACCAGTAGCAGAAACAATTCAATCGGTCTCATGGTCTGGGGGTGGCGTGTACCAAGCAGGGAACTTCCCTTTGCTTCTGAGTAGTCTGGTAAAAGGAGAATCCGGCATTCTGGCCTTTTCGGCTTCTTCGAGCTCTTCCTCGGTCGGAGGCAACCCGTCGGGAACGGGAAAAGGTCTCTCTCTTTGAGGGCATGAGGTCACAGGCCTCTCTCTTTGAGGGCATGAGGTCACAAGTTTCGGTGGTTCGGTTTCTTTTTCTTTCTTCTTTAGCATTGCTGTGATGCCATGCAAACAGTCGATCAGCATCTTGATTCCACCAGCCTGCCTCACCAGCTTCTCCACATCTTCTTTTGGCCATTGTTGCTGCAATAAACCAGAGCAAGGAACGAGTGAGGAGATGTAACAGGGCGTCGCATGCTAAGGATGGGCAATTCTAATCCAAGAACACATACTTCAAGATCTTTCAGCTCAAAATAGGCCCTCCAGCAGCTATAGCAATCATCACCTTCAAGTGTTGTGCAGTAATCTGGAAAAAATTAAAAAAAAAGCGACAGATGTTAGTATGCCAAAACATGGATGCACCTTCCAAGTCAAATCAAACAAAACTGAAACATCCCTTTCACCGAAGAATGAAGAAATAGAAACGGAAGTTGAGTAAAAAGATGATGTCAGGTAATATATATTTCATAGAAATACACATGATGGAGGACTACCAAAATGAGACTGAATTGGCAGTTCCTTTTGTATTTACCGACGAAATGCATGAGCAAAGAATATGTAGCACACCCAGATTGTGAAATAGGATTGTTTGCAAATCTAGAAACACATCTAATGTATGATGCATGCATGATAATGATTTTAAATTGTATTGATTAAAATAGAAGACATGCTCAGAAGATGCTTATGAGAAAACACACAAATAAATATCACTTTTATTTCATATTTAGCTAAGCATATTTACTGGAGATGCCAGTAAATACTTCTAAATAGAAGTATTATGGAATTTCCATCAGCCTTTTCAATACTTCTAAATAGTACAATGATGGGAAACACCATTGGAAGGAAGAGGAAAGGGTAAAGAACCTCTGAAAGATGGTATTTTTTTTATCATATTGAGATAGAAAACATGGATGAACTCAACCAAATATATCCAACACATCACAAAAATAGATGCAGAATCAGAAGATGAAGAAAAAAAAAAAAGATATCAACAGGCCCATTCTGGTAAAGATCAGAGAGTGATATGGTTTATATGACAAAAATCAGCCAGCAGTACACGTTCTTATTGCACATCTCCTGAGCTTTTGGTATACAATCAGTGAAGAACAACTTATCTTTTATGCCACATATGGATTCCTCAAAGATAATATATCACAATAAAGCTAATTATACATGAAAAAGAAGTTGGAATTTCCAACTTACCAACAAAATGCATACAAGCAGATGCAGTTCGATGGCACGAATTGATGCAGATATAAGGCCAGGCCTACAACCATGTCACTTCGCTAATTAATAACTTTTTGGCTCGAGTCAGTGATCAATAGACACCATTTACCAAATCTTTGTCCTGAAGCTTAGCTTGCTGTAAGTTGACATCAGACCTTCTATTGAAACACTCATCTCAATCCCCATAATTTGCAATCTTTTACACGACAATTAGCACTAGCAAAAGGGCTATCTATACCTAAACACCATCGATCAAAAATCACACCATCATCTTTACGACCAAGAAAAATCTTTCCTTAGCCAAGTTCATGATCCAGATTATCAAATAGAAACAAGCCACAGAAATCAAAGATCGAACCAGCACATACCGGAGATCTCGTTCTCGATCTGCTGCAAGAAAGGCGGATCCTTTAACCAGCGTTCGAAGCGGCTCCTGCTGAAAGGCTTGAGCTTGGGGATGGACCCGTGGCTCCGCTGCGCCTCGCAGACGACGATCGACCTCGGCGCCAGCCTCGACGGCCGCGACGACGAGGGTTCGGCCGCGGCGGCCTCCCACACGTAACCCGGCCCGATCTGGAGCGGCGGAGATCGCAGAGCGACCGATCCGAGCATCTCAATCTTTCAATTCCTCCTCTTCTCACCGCCAAGTTTCGATCTTCTGCAGCCCCTCTTCTCGGCGAAGCCGAGTCTCATGTAAGCAAACCCGAAAGCGAGAGGAGATCGGATAAGGTTAGCCAAATTAATAACCCCAAAGGAAGGATCTTTAAAAACGTAGACTAATTAAGTTACGCCCGGAAGAGAACCCCAGAGATATGAAGCATGTCATGAGGTATCGTGTCAAAGGGTATGTTCTGGGGATAATAGATATGGGTGTGTTTTCTATCTTTGAATTTTTATAATCAGGTCGGAAGGAGAAAGCCGTAATCTAAGCCGTCGGATTCGCGATCAATTGGGGCCCGAGACGAGGAAAACGGGGGGCGGAACACAGTGGGATACGGCCACGCGTGCGCACCTTATCTTAATCCACAGTTCGTCGTCTCCGGGGGCGGAAACAGGGTGCCACTGTTATCCTATGACGTGAATTGGGCCTGCATGGCATCATCGCACAAGCGAGAATTGGACGTCGCATTTGGAATTCGTGAGATGGAGACTGGGTTTGTCGTCCTACTTGTGGATTCTATATACGGACTTGCGGAGTGCAAGTAGATGCCCTGTTGAAGATACAATGATCAGTGAGTGGATATCTCTTTTGCAGGAGATATTGTTTATTGCCTAGTCTTCGTCAGCCTTTTCGTACTTTTTATTGGGACAAAGATAAAGCAAAAGCAAGCCTGTGAGCTTAATAATAGTTGGCCTGTAGAGAAGCTTTGGGCCTCTTGAGACGAATGAGCTTGAGCCAGGCGTGGTGACCATTCCTGAGACTTCTTCCTGCCACCTCAAGTCATATGCTTTAACAGGATCTGTTAGTGCAAATAATTTTTTACCGTGACCTCGGGATGTGCGACGAAGAATTCGGGAACCCGAGGATCGTCTTGATAAGGTTCGAACTCGTCGATGGCTCTGCTCTAGCTAGGTCCCGAGGGGTAGCGTGCGCTGATGTCGCCGGAAACGGAACCTACACAAAGATGGGTCGGAGGGTGCTCCGCCCGACCCCTCCGACGCTCAAGTCAGGCTCCCTCCCGTAGGTCGGTCCCCCCAAATAATCGAAGAGTTCATAGTGCACCTTTCTCCCCCCTTTTCCTGCCTTACCCCTTCACCTTAAATAGGTCGGACAGATGGCACGCTTCCGGTTGCGTCTGCGGGTGGTATACGGACCTGACCTCGTAGGCCGGTGCCGTGGTCAACCCTGCGTGTAGTTGGGGCGAGGCAGAGGAGAAGCGACGTCGAGTAATCAAATGCGGGAGTAAAAGAGCGCAGGAGGGGCGATGACATCATCCGGGCGTGATACCCAGGACCGGGTGTCACGTCACATTTAATACCCATAACACTACCCCCCTCAAAAAGCCACTCCTGCGGGACGGCCTTCGAGGGTTGGGGGTGGTGTTCGGGGAAACCCGGTTGCATATGAGCGATCGGCTGAGACCTCGGGCGAAGGTTCTGCCTGTCGTGACATAATTGACTGAACCATTGTGCAGGAGGAGTCCAGGCGTCGTTCAAGATCCGAAAAACCAATGGTCGAGGCCCGCTCGAGACCATGTAACCGAACGTTCGGAAAAGTCGAGCAGCTCAAGACCAGAAAACCAATGGTGAGGCCCGCTCGAGACCATGTAACCAACCGCCGTTCGGGATAAAGTCGAGCCGCTCAAGACCAGAAAACCAATGGTTGAGGTGCTCAGGACCATGTAACCGAACCGCCGTTCGGGATAAGAAGTCGGCGCCACTCAACACCTGTCGAACCGCCGTTCGGGATAAGTCGAGCCGCTCAAGACCATGTAATCGACCGCCGTTCGGGATAAAGTCGAGGCCGCTCAAGACCATGTAACCGAACCGCCGTTCGGGATAAAGGGTCGAGGCCGCTCAAGACCAGAAAACCAATGGTGAGGCCCGCTCAAGACCATGTAACCGCCGTTCGGGATGAGAAGTCGGCGCCACTCAACACCTATGCTTGAACCATCGTTCGGGATAAGAAGTCGAGCGCTCAAGACCCGAGAAAACCAATGGTCGAGGCCCACTCAAGACCATGTAATGGCGAACCGCCGTTCGGGATAAGAGGTCGAGGCCGCTCAAGACCCGAGAAAACCAATGGTGAGGCCCGTTCAAGCCATGTAACGAACCGCAGATTCGGGATAAGAGGTCGGCGCCACTCAACACCTATGGAATCACCGTTGGATAAGAAGTCGAGGCCACTTCAAGACCCGAAAACCAATGGTCGAGGCCGCTTAAGACCATGTAACCGAACCAGTTCGGGATAAAGGGTCGAGGCCCGCTCAAGACCCGGAAAACCAATGGTCGAGGCCCGCTCGAGACCATGTAACCGAACGGTCGTTCGGGATAAAGGGTCGAGGCCCGCTCCAGACCTAGAAAACCAATGGTCGAGGCCCGCTCAAGACCATGTAACCGAACCGCCGTTCGGGATAAGGGATCGAGGCCCGCTCAAGACCCAGAAAACCGATGGTCGAGGCCCGCTCGAGACCATGTAACCGAACCGCCGTTCAGGATAAAGGGTCGAGGCCCGCTCAAGACCTAGAAAACCAATGGTCGATGGGTCGTTTCGAAAACCATTCGCGCTAGTGCGGTTGCGGGAATCGAGGGGTCGCTGACGTGCCGGGCAAGTTACTCGCCTGGGTGGTGGACACGTCACATCCTCATTAATATTGCATCGACGTTTGGACTGCCCGATGCGATGCCGTTAGGCGGTATGTGCGGCGTCATGCTGTCGCCCACTTCGGAAGGCGAAAGGGCGAGGCCTTTTTCTATAAATAGCGCGCGCCGCGACGCTCTACCACTTTTCATCAACGGAGTTTTTCTGTCTCTCGAGTCCTGCCGTTGTCTTTCTCCGAGTTTTCTTCCTTGGCCCTGGTGTCTCTTGCCACCCTCCAGTCGATCCCCTCCGTTGTAGGTCAGTGCACAATGGCTCTTTCTTCCACCTCTTCCTCCTCTACTTCTTCCTCTTCCTCCCCCTCCGTCACTACTCGTGTCGTTGGCTCCCCACCATCTCCTCCTTCTAGCCCTTCCTCAGGTGGGGAAGCAGCGCATGCGCTAGAGGCCATAATGTGATCGCACGACCAAGATTCCACCCTGGATGCGTCCTCTGTAGGGATCCTCCGGAGGCGCTACAGCATCCCGGAGGAATATGTCCTTGCGGCCCCCGAAGCAGGGCAGCGGGCCTTCGATCCGATTCCCAAGGGCTTTGCCCTGACTCTCGACGCCCTAGAGGCCGGCCTGCGTCTCCCCCTACATCCTGTCATCGTGTCCTGTATATCCCTATGGCGGATCTCACCTTCACAAATAACACCCAACTCTTGGCGATATTTGGTGGCTTTCCTGGGGGAATGCCATTACGCCAATATCACCCTGACCCATAGTCCTTTTCTCTCATGTTTTCGCCTTTTCAAGGGGGCGGGGGGATACTTCCTCGCTGCCCGGGCGGGGTTCCGGGTTAGCGGCACCCCCACCAATAACAAGGGGTGGAAAAGGTGCTTCTTCTTCGTCCAGTGCAAGAAAGACTGAGGTTTCGGGGTTCGGTGGTCCTCGAGGACAATTGATAACACAGTCCCGAAGCTCAACGCCGAGGAGCGTGCGCACCTCGAGAAGCTGAGGGTAATTCTTCCCTCTTCGCAAGCCATCCGCAATATGTCGGAGCAATGGCTTGTGGAAGCGGGGCTTAGCCCGCGTTCTCGGGGTAGGTTATCACTGTTTTACGTTTTCGGGATCGCTGCCACATTCTCGTCTCTAACTGATCTTTATTTTTCGCAGAAATGGTGAACCTACAATCATTCCATGGTGTGCGAGCACTCCGGCAGGCTCGTCCCCGTGCGCCCCGGCTGTCCCAAAGCAAGCGGGGGGTGACTCCCCGCGGACGGCTGAAGGAGGACGCCCCAAGAAAAGGTCCAAGGCAAAAGACGTGGTAGACCTCGATGTGCCGGTGGCTCTTCCCGTAGGAGCGACCGACCGTCCGGATGCATCGGCCCCGGGCGAGAGTGCTGGGCCCAGCCAGGGGGCGACCGGGAAGGGCCTGCGTCCCCTGGCCATGAAGGATCTGTGTCGGATCCCACCGGGAAAGAATCAACCCTTCCTTTCCCGTGTAATGGGCGAGGTCCCTTCCGGGGGGGCGAGCGACCCTCTGGTGGCCCGGTGGAATGGATTGTCCCGGGGGGACAAAGTGTGGACTGGGAGACCCTTCGCCACCTACCTCGGGGCGCTTCATCCCGACATAGCTCGGGATTTGTATACGCTCCCCTCGGAGGTTCTCATTGCCAAATCGGCCAAGTCGGTGCTGTGGGTAGGTATCGTCTCGCGTGTCTCCCTTTGGGTAAACATCGTCTATCATTATTTACTGTTCCCCTTTTGTGCAGAATCTCCACTACACCACGGCCCTGATCGACCGGGTCCATGACGCTGTTCGACTGGTGGGCGAGCTGAGCGAGCGCAACCTCGACTTGCGTCGCCAGCTGGAGGAGGCCCGCGCGGGGTCCGAGCCCGAGGGGGTTGCTGCTGCCGAGCAGCGGGCGGTCGATATGGGCGCCGAAGTGTCGCGCCTGACCGCCGAGCTAGAGGCCGCGTCGGCGTCGCAAGCCAGCCTGCAGAAGCTTCTCCGGACGGAGAAGTTGGAGAACCGCCTCCGCACGAAGGAGACCTCTGAGTTGGCGATGAAGCTGGCTTCACGAGAAGCCATGGCAAAGGCCGCCCGGGAGGCCCTTGCGGCGGAAGAAGGCAGCCGACCGGAGAGGGACCGGAAGGCGATCAAGCGGTACAAGAAGTCGGAGGGCTTCCTTCTCGGCTTAGACCGGACGGGCAGGGTATCCTATGAGTATGGGTACAAAGGTCGCCTAGCCCGGATTCGGCGTGCCCTCGGGTTCCGCAATCGAGAGGATCCCTTCACCTCCGCCCGAAGACCGAGGCGAGCATGCCCGACGAAGTCCCTTTCGACGACAGCCTACCGGGGGCTGCTTCTTGAGGGACTCTGTCTTTTTCTCTTTTGGAGGGTCTTCCCTCACCCTTTTTTGGGTTGTGTAACACTTTTTTTCCCTTCTAGGGGCTCATTTTGTACTTCAAAACTTTGGCAATGCAATTCCTACTTTGGCAATGCAATTCCAAGTTAGCTCCAATAACCTGAATCCAATGCTAGCGTACTTCTGTTCGGTCTTTAAACAAAATATTTCTTGAGGTTCTTGATGTTCCAGGTCCTCGGCACCTGCTGTCCTGACATAGTCGCAAGTTGGAACGTGCCTGGTCGGACGACCTTGGTAACGCGGTAGGGGCCTTCCCACTTGGGTGCAAGCTTGCCCCTTAAGCGGGCGGGGTCACTTACCTCCGCCTTGCGCAGTACCAGGTCTCCCATCCCGAGAGGTCGAGGGCGTACCCTCCTGTTATAGTTTCTGGCGACACTTCGATTGTATGCTAACATCTTTAGGTGCGCGTCGGCCCTGCGCTCTTCGAGCAGGTCTAGACCAGCCCGAACTCCCTGGGTCGAGGTTGACTCTTCATAGTTTTCTACCCGAAAGGTCGAAATGACCAACTCGACCGGCAGAACCACCTCCACGCCGAACGCCAAGCTGTATGGGGACTCGCCCGAAGTCGTTTTCGGGGTAGTCCGCAAAGACCATAGGATATTCGGGAGCTCGTCGACCCAGCTTGATCGGGCTTCCAAAGTTCTTTTCTTAAGCCCATCAAGGATAGATCGGTTGGTTACCTCGGTGAGCCCGTTGGTCTGAGGGTGGGCCACAGAGCTAAACCTCAACTGGATCCGATAACTCGCGTAGAATTTCCTAAACCGAGCGCTGAAAAACTGGGTGCCGTTATCGGTGATGATAACGTTGGGAAGGCCGAATCGGGTCACAATATTTTTCCATACGAACTGTTCGACCCGCCCGGCCGTAATGGTCGCCAGGGGCTCGGCTTCCACCCACTTGGTGAAATAATCGATTCTCACGATGATATATCTCCGCTGGCCGGACGCCGGGAGGAATGGGCCCAAAAGGTCCATCCCCCATTACGCGAAGGGCCAGGCGCAATCCATGGAAGTGAGTGGGACCGCGGGAAGCTGCGGGGCGCGGGCCTGGCGCTGACATGTGTCGCACCGCCGCACAAAAGCCCTGGCGTCTCGGTGCAATGTGGGCCAGTAATAGCCTTGGCGTAGTATCTTGAAGACCAAAGTTCGGCCACCCATATGCTCCCCGCAGGTCCCGCCGTGGACTTCAGCGAGAATTATTTTCGCCTCGTCGGGATCCAAGCATCGCAGCAGGGGATGAGAAAACGACCTTCTGTAGAGCCGGTCGCCAATTTCGTAGTATCACGCCTGGGTTCGACGGAGCCGCCGTGCCTTGACGTCATCCTCAGGCAGGATCCCCTCGCGCTTGTATCTCTGCATCTCCTGAATCCACGTAAGTGGAGAAGTCGGGACTCCAGGGTCCCCTATCTCCATGATGGCCACTGACCGATGTGCGAGCTCCTCGACCTCGGGATGTTCCTTGGGTTCGGCTCCCGAGGCTAACTTCGCGAGCTGGTCCACCCGCTCGTTATGGGACCTGGGCACTCTAGATAATGTGAAACGAGAGAAGTTGGAGGTCTGGGTTTTTACCTCGGTTAGGTATTTTGACATGGTCGGGTCCCACGCCCGATATTCTTCGCCGACTTGTTCGCAAGCGATTAAGTCCGTGAGAACATGGATCGCTCTCGATTGCATCTCACGCTGCGGAGGCCCGCCAAAGTGCCGTACTCCGCCTCGTTGTTTGTGGCCTCGGCCGGCGCGAGAGCGCTCGAAAGAGTGTCCCTCGGGGTCCTCCAGGATAAGTCCTGCCCCGGCGCCCCTCGAGCCAGATGACCCATCCACGTGCAGGACCCAGTCTTGATAAACTTGCTCGGAGCCTTCCGTTTCCAGCTGGGTCAACTCCGAGATGAAATCGGCCAGGGCCTGGGCTTTGATGGTCGTTCTCAGTTTATAGCGGAGGTCGAACTCGGATAGCTCCACCGACCATTTTAGGATGCGCCCTGCCACGTCAAACATAGAAAGAACTTGACACAGGGGTTGGTCAGTCATTACCTCGATCGTATGGGCCTGGAAATAGGGGCGTAGCTTCCGAGCCGCCAAGATAAGCGCTAATGCCAACCTTTCGATGGGGGGGTAGCGCTGCTCCGGCCCACGCAGGATATTGCTGGTGTAATAAACTGGATGCTGTTTGTCGGAGGCTTCTTTTACCGACAGGCTCACCGCGTGTTGAGGCGCCACGGTAGAGGCAAAGCTTTTCAGCGTAGAACAGGGTAAGGCGTGGGAGTTCGGATAGGTCTTTGAGCGTGCGAAGGCTTCCTCGCATTCCGCCGTCCATTGGAAGTTCTTCGAATCTTTGAGGACTCGGAAGAAAGGAAGACACTTATCTCCCGACCGGGACAAAAACAGGGACAAAGCTGCTATCCTACCGTTAAGGCATTGAAGCTCCTTTATTGTTCTTGGAGATCTCATGTTGACGAAAACTTGGATCTTTTCCGGGTTGGCATCAATTCCCTTCTTGTGTATGATGAATCCTAGGAACTTCCCTGATGTTACGCCGAAAACGCACTTAGCTGGATTAAGGCGCATTCCATATCCCCTTAACGTAGCGAAGGTTTCCCTCAGGTCATCAAGGTGTGCGGCTCCTGTCTGACTTTTCACAATCATGTCGTCGACATAGACCTCCATGTTTCGCCCTATCTGGTGGGCGAACATCTTATTCACCGTCCTTTGGTAAGTGGCCCCAGCATTCTTTAATCCGAACGGCATAACCTTGTAAAAATAAGCTCCTTGAGGTGTGTGGAAGGCCGTGAGTTGCTGATCCTCTCGTGCCATCCGGATCTGGTTGTAACCGGAGTAGGCGTCCATGAAGGAGAAACGGGCATGCCCCGTGGTTGAGTCGACCAGCTGGTCGATCCTCGGCAAGGAAGCGATCCTTCGCAAGCACGATTTAGATCGGTGTTGTCGACACACATCCTATGGCTTCCATTAGGCTTCTTTACGAGGACTACATTGGACAGCCATTGGGGATACCTGACTTCCTCAATGAAGCCGGACGCCAAGAGCTTGTCAACCTCCATTTGCATAGCTTGTTGGCACTCAAGAGCCTGAGCCCGGGGTCTTTGTCTCATCGGGCGAGTGGTCAGGGAAATGCTCAGGTGGTGTTGAGAAACTTCCGGGTCGATTCCCGGGAGGTCGGCCGTTGTCCAAGCAAAGACGTCGGTGTTTTCTTGGAGGAGGCTAATAAGTTGAGCCTGCTCTTGATCGTCTAGGTCCGGACCGATCCCGACCGTCCGGTCGGGACGGTCATCCCGCAGCGGAATGTTGATTGCTAGCTTCGTCGGCTCGGGACGTTGGGTCGGGTGTCGTGACCCGCGCGGGTCTTCGAGGGGCTGTTCTGGCCTCTTTCTCTTGCCCAAGGAGATTGCTGTCAGGTAACACCGTCTGGATTCCTGGGGGTCTCCCCGGACTTCCCCAACTCCGGCGCTGGTCGAAAACTTCAAGGTCCGGTGGTATGTAGATATAATCGCCCTCGGCCTGTTGAGGGTGGGCCGGCCCAGGATGGCGTTATACGCGGTGGGGAGATCGACTACCAGGAAGGTCACCAACATTGTTTTGTCTTGGAGAGTCACCGGATTCTGGTAGGGTGACGCGCCCGCGGCGGATCGGTCGCCGGTGAACCCGGTGGCGCCGAGTGCGAGAGCCGGGGCCTCCTTGGCAATCCCGGCTTCAAGAAGGCATCGAAGTAAAGGATGTCGGCGAGCTGCGGTGTCGATCATGATCGCCGACTGCGCATTGGCGGTCGGGCCGACACCACCGGTCGTCATCATGCTCGGCTCCCAAGTCCCACGAGAAAGTGATCTCTGGCTCGGAGGAAGGGTGGTGTTCCCCAGTTGCAACAGCACGGGCATAAGCTTTTCGTCCCGAGGTGCTATGCCCTCCAGAGGCAGGCCCCCCTATAATTACGTCGATGTGTTGCTCAACCGGGCCTTTGGGATGCAGGGAGGGTTCCCGCGGGCGCTGGAGGTATTGGTCTAAGTGTCCCCTTCAGATCAGCTCCTCAATTTGCCGCTTCAGCTCGTGGCATTGCTCCGTATCGTGCCGTTTTGCGATGGAAGCGGCGATGCTCGGGTATGATCGGCCAGCTCTCGCCGGCCCCTCATCGGGCGGGGAGGCTTGAGCATTCCCCTTTCCTTTATCTGGAGAAATATCTGCGTTTGCGACGCGTTCAAGGGGGGTGCTGGCAGCCCGGACGCGTATTGGTCGGGATGCCCCGCCTAGCGTCCCCGCTGCGGGGACTGCCGCCTAGTCATCGTTCCCGCTCGGGATGGCGTCGAACGCCCCCTTGGTCGTTCTTCCCTTCTTCCCGCCATCCAAGTTTGGCGCCACATCTTGACTCGCTCATTTGAAATATTTCCGCGATAGACACGGGTCGCTCCACCAGGGACCAACAAAACCTTGAGGGTCGCAGCCCTATCATAAACGCCTGCATCAACAGCGAAGGGTGAGCGTTAGATAACCCTCGTACCTCCGTGGTAAACCGTCGCACAAAGTGGGAGAAGGGTTCATCCTCCTTTTGCTTCAAACCCAGGAGGAGCGCGACAGAAGGCTTCGGACGCGCGAACGCCAGAAAATGTAGCTCGAAGTCCTTGGCGAGTGTTGAAGGACGCGTTCCGTCCGCTTTTAAAGTCTTGTACGAGCACGCGCGGGCCCTTTCAAGCGTGGTGAGAGCGCTCGGCACATCGGGCGTCAGGGTTCCATATAGGGCCATATGAGCTCGGAAAGCGGCAACATGGTCCGCGGGATCACTGACTCCATCATAAAGGTTGATGGAGGGGAGGCGAAAGTTCAAGGGCACCGGGTATTCCCGTATGTCAGCGTGACGGGGACTCCGTGAGCTCCTCTCTGCTCCTCTTTTGACTTACAGACGTCCCTTTGCACCTCATCCGAGCCTTTGGGAAATAGAGCGGAGTTGAGCCCGAAATAAATCCGTCGAATCAGGACACCGCCTCGGGCTCGGGCGGGATCCCCAGGTTTTCGAGAACCCGGGTTCCATCCAGGACCGGGTGGGAAGCTGGGGAAGATGGTGCCGTGGGGGGCGCCTCATGAGCCGGGGGGGGGGGGGGTCTCGGTCTCTGGTGGCTCGGTCCTCCCGTTCCCTGAAGCAGACGAGGGACGACGGCCTGGACGACGCTTGCTAGAGCTCGGACCTGTTGAGATAGGTCCTGAAAGGCCTCCGCGGTGGCGAGGCGGAGGAACCACTGGCGGGTAGAGTCCTGGGTCATTGAATAAACTCCAGTAGTGTTCTGCGGTCGCGGCGGGATCGTCCCTCCAGGGTCCGGAGGTAAGTGGGGCTTCCGTAGGTGCCTCCCTGAGGCGGCCTTTCGTCCATGTGTCGTTCAGGGCGTAGCAGGTAATCTTTCGACACGAGCCCTCCTTCTAGCACCAATCTGTTAGTGCAAACAACTTTTTACCGTGACCCCGGATGCGCGACGGAGAATCCGGGAACCCAAAGGGTCGTCTCGGTAAGGTTCGAGCTCGTCGATGGTTCCTGCTCCAGCTAGGTCCCGATGGTTAGCGTGCGCCGATGTCGCCGGAAACGGAACCTGCACAAAGGCGGGTCGGAGGGTGCTCCGCCCGACCCCTCCGACGCTCAAGTCAGGCTCCCTCCCGTAGGCCGGTCCCCCCAAATAATCGAAGAGTTCAGAGTGCACCGTTCTCCCCCCTTTTCCTGCCTTACCCCTTCGCCTTAAATAGGTCGGACGGATGACACGCTTCCGGTTGCGTCTGCGGGTGGTATACGGACCTGACCTCGCAGGCCGGTGCCGTGGTCAACCCTGCGTGTAGTTGGGGTGAGACAGAGGAGAAGCGACGTCGGATAATCAAATGCGGGAGTAAAAGAGCACAGGAGGGACGATGACGTCATCCGAGCATGATACCCAGGATCGGGTGTCACGTCACATTTAATACCCATAACGCGATCTAAAGATCGTGTGAATTCCTTCTTGTTTCAACGAGGGAAGCTTTCATCGTGACGGAAGACTTCCTGCAGACAAGAACAATTTTTACTGCAATGCAACATATGGAAAGTAGCAGAATCAGAAACAATCAAAGCTCTGTAATCATAAGCCTGCTATGGCTGCTATATGTACACCAATATATCTCTGTTCTCATTTTGACATCAAGGACATGCTGGCTTCTACGATCTACTTGGCCAGTATTTTCTGCAGTATATCTCCTTCTTCCTCGTCCTCTATTACTGTAGATGGAAGAGGCCGAGAACACAAAAATGCTGTCGGAGTGTTCATATGCTGCAGCCTTTGTTGTTCAACCAGGTGAACTCCTGATCATTAATCCATAATGTTAGGTCTGCAAACTTTATGATGTCGATCTCTTCTGGCACATTATGAAAGCAAAATTATCTATCAAAATGCAATCCAGTGAGGAACATGCACGATGATGGAAACTTCGATGGAAATAGTATCTTACAACTCAGCATGCATCATGACATCTTTCGAGCCAAGCATGCAGCAGTCCAGCAATCGTATCGAATCGTTCGTCTGCACGAGAAGCAACCTTTTACCTCTCTCTTAGCCATGGATTTTAATGGCAGCATCTGCGTGTTTGAGGTTGCTCCATTAAATAAGATCTGCTGATGTTTCAGACCGCTAAAACACCATCACCTCGGAGGTTTGGACAGGCTTCTGCCTTGTGCGGCAGGCAAAAAGAAACCAAACCTAGTCCTGGCTTCTCGGTTTTCGAGTTAAAATCCAAAGGCACCCACTCTCGCAAGAGTGGCTAAGCAATCGATTCACAGACTGTGAACTCTGTGGATGTGATTTGAGCTCCGCCTTCATATAAACCTGGTATTGGCCGTCGTGGGAAAAAAGGACGAAGAAACAAGAGGGAGAAAGGGAAAAAGGCACTCGAGCTGGGGTCTCAGCTCCACTTCAGAGAAAGATGACACCCCTCGATTGATTCATAAAGCACCCTCCACCAAACACACGGGGGGTGGTGGATGACACTCCCAACCAAGTGGGCCAAAGTTTCTTAGCAGTCTCGAAATCAATGGAAGAGGTGTTTTGGTCCCTAAGGAAGACAACCGTCTCGGGAAGAATAGAGCGAACAGTGACATAGAATTCCGCTTCTTCTTCCTTCCACGCTTCACACCATACGCTCACGCCACCGTTCGCTTAGGGAACGAGGCAGCGGAAGAGAACAGTGCAGAGAGACATCAGCTACCAGAGCAACCGCATGAGAACAAACGAGAAGGGGAGGGGAAGCGTGAGTGAGCAGCCACAGGAGGAAGCCCCCCGAGGTGGAGCCTGTTCCATGTACATGCTCTCGCCGAGAGGACTCCCCAGTCCACCACCGACGGCATTCAATAATCTCATGGTGGTGGGGTTGTTACGTGGGCAGTGGCAAGTGGGTACTTCTTCCTCATAGTTTAGCTTTGACAGGCTAATTTGCTGCACTCTGCACACACCTCCCCATGCACGCATCGATGAAGAAGGAATCTCGCGCTGTTTAGGATCTCACCTGATCACACTCCTTTAAGAAACCCTTCCATCTCACGAGTTGAGCTGGTTCACCCATCGATGGAACTTGGCATGAACACCAGTGGATGCTTCTCACGCTGCAGGATTGGCTGTGCTTTGAGATTTGCGGGAGCCATTCGTGAAGATGAAGAATGCCAAGAGAAGGCGTTTGTGTTATCGCCATAGATAAGAGTCCACAAGGCTAAAGGAGGAGCTTTTAAGGATGGCAAACAACGATGTTGGGGTAAAAAGAACCCCAAATATGAATTGGCTGCCAAAAGGGTCAAAAGACAACCAGGGTAAAGTGAACGATGACTCGTTTGCAACTCTATAATAAAAAGTCATAGCGGATCTATCTCTTGCTTGGGGTTTCTTTTTTCTCGAGGTGCAAAAACGCCAACCAGTTAGGAGCTGCTCTTCCCACAGGAGAGATTAGATTCCGGTCAACCTTCTGCCACGAGGTTACAAAGTCTTGTGCTTCGAGTGCATCAACAAGATGGAGTAGCTGCACGCAACCTGCGCTGACCTACAGAAAAATCTTCTCCGATCTCGATGTCTTCAACCCACGAGCTGACTTCCATGTGACTTTTTTCCCTGATGAGATGGCTTCTTACACGGCTCATGGTGGATTCCTTAAGTTTCGGTATAAGAATAGTCATATATACATATATACATATTGCATCCTTCCAAAGGTAGTGATTATTGTATTATTCCTCTAATTTTTTTTTAGATATTAAAATTTAATGATGGCATATGTGAAGAATTTAATTATTTGATGGATACGAATATATATGCTATGCTAAGAACTCAGAGGAGCAAATAGTTATGATCTGAAAGAAAACTGTGGCTCTGAAATAGTTATGATCCGAAGGTAGCATTTTTTTTTCTTTAAAATATGAGACTGATTTGATATAATGATAATGATTGAAATGATAATATATAGCTAGTGGTCCAATTTAAGCTTCTGATTAATTAGAATGTGTGATCTTATTCCCAAAAAAAAAAAATCTAAATGGAACTGTCACTTCGATCATGTTTGACTTTTGCTTTTGTGAGCATTTGACATTGGAACACCAGCCTATAGCCAAAAGACACAGATACGTAGTATACAGTGTATGTGTTTCTTGATCAATTCTTGGATAAGGATGTTCATGATTGGTACATTAAAATTTACCAGTAAGGAAAGATTAATTATGAAGGGGGTTTTTTTTTTCTCATGGGCAATCAATCATTAAAGAACACCGTTAATCTTCATGTGGTCTCTGTTCATCATGTCGCATGGCAGTCAACGGACCACAGCCGGCAATTGACTGCTTCATTCAAGAGATTTGGGGATAGTTGGCTCCTTCCCAATCGAAGAGCAGGATGAATCGAGAGAGAAAAATTGCAAGTGTTGCATCGGATCGGCAGTGCATGGGGCAGCAGCATCTGAGCTGAGCTTGATGTGAGGGAGGTAGAGTGATTGATTGACTTTAGGCCAAGACCGCAACAGTTGGCAGGAGGCCTACCTCACATTCTCTAATGGGTCGCTCGATGAGAAGTCAATGATCATGTCATTTGTGTTGAGCAGCACAAAGTTGACAAACGATGAGCTCGATTGGTTGTTTGTTTTCTTTTATTTTTACTTTTTATTTTTTTTTTAATTTTTTACTGGGAGCTGAGGAGCAAAGAGTGGGGTCGTCTTTGTGGAGGAGGCTAAAATGGGCAGAGAGGGGCAGATAATTAATGCATGTTTGTAAGGATCGACGACTGGAGTAATGGAGATGATGGGAAAGATGGCCCGTCTTTAATTGTGCTGCAGCGATGGGAGTTGGTGGAGAGAAAGAAGCAAGGGAAGAGAGAGAGAGAGAGAGAGAGAGGCGAGAGAGGAACAAGCGCGGGCGTGTGAGGTGAGAGAAGCAGAGGTCAACCCTGAGGAGGAGTAGGGGATCGGTGGCTGTCTGTGGGGAAGGGAAAGATCTGTTCTTTCTGGCGGCCCTCCCATCTCTGATCTGGTTCGGGTGGTGTTCTCCGCTTTGAATTGTTGAGCACTTGCTGGATCTCTGTTCCATGTTCTTTGCTTCCTCCAAAGTCCTTGCTTTGGTCCGAGTTCAACTTTGCGGGGGTTGCCTCTTTGACCTGCGCTGATCTGGTGTGGGAAAAGATAAAAAGGGGTTTGTGCTGGGGAATCCTCTTCTTTCTCTTCCGCCGTTCTGTAGCTCCGTCACCCCCTTTCTTTCCCCCCACTTCTTTGCTCATCTCCTCCTCTCGTTGATAAAAGTGAGGTTGGAGCCTTCTCAGAGTCGGCATCTTTGGGTGTTCTCGATGGGAATCCCGGAGATTAGGGTTTGAATGTTCCCCTTTTTATTGACTTCTTATCGTCACGAAAAGTAGGAGGCTGCTGAATCCTCACCGAGGGTTCTTTCCTTCCTTCCCTCTTTTCGCCCTCAAAATCTCTTCTTGAACACCTTGAAGTTTGGGTTTTTCTGGAAGAAAACTCAGATTTTTACCCTCTTTGTGCTTTCCTGAAGTTAGGGTTTTGATCTGAATCTGATGGCCTGATGGCCTCCTAGGGTTCTTGGCTGGGAGGGCTTGCATGAACAGTATACATGCATCTCTCTCTATGGAAGCCCATCTCCCACTGCGCCGCTCTCATCCTCGACAAGAAGAACCGATGGCGGGACGGTGGCTCCGGCAAGGGTTCGTCGGAGGAGGGGTCCAGGCGGCGGCCCTCGATGCTCCGGCAGCTGCAGGAGAACAAGCTCCGGGAGGCCCTGGAGGAGGCCTCCGAGGATGGCTCCCTCGTCAAGACCCAGGACATGGACGCCGAGGCCTTCGGCAACCCCGATGAGGTCTCCGTCAGCCGGTCCAGATCGCTCGCCCGCCTCAACGCCCAGCGGGAGTTTCTCCAGGCCACCGCCCTCGCTGCCGAGCGCACCTTCCACTCTGCCGATTCCATCCCCGCCCTCCAAGAGGCCCTGTCCAAGTTCGTCACCATGTACCCCAAGTACCAGTCTTCGAACAGGATCGATAGGCTGAGATTGGAGGAGTATTGTCACCTCTCGGAAACCGGCGCCAAGGTATGCCTAGATTATTGCGGCTTTGGCTTGTTCTCCTACCTTCAGAGCTTCCAGAACTGGGAGTCTTCGGCTTTCAGCCTCTCCGAGATCACTGCTAACTTGAGCAACCATGCTTTGTACGGCGGCGCTGAGAAAGGCACTGCCGAGCACGACATTAAGACCCGGATAATGGACTACCTGAACATTCCCGAGAGTGAGTATGGCCTGGTTTTTACTTTCAGCAGAGGTTCTGCTTTTAAATTGCTCGCCGAGACCTACCCATTTCAGACGAACAAGAAGCTGTTGACAATGTTTGATCACGAGAGCCAGTCTGTGAATTGGATGGCCCAGAGCGCGAGGGAGAAGGGAGCCAAGGTCCATAGCGCATGGTTCAAGTGGCCCACGCTCAAGCTCTGCTCGACAGAGTTGAGGAAGCAGATCTCTAGCAAGCGGAGGAAGAAGAAAGACTCGGCCGTTGGGCTCTTTGTGTTCCCAGTCCAGTCAAGAGTGACCGGAGCAAAGTATTCGTACCAGTGGATGGCTTTGGCTCAACAGAATCATTGGCATGTGTTGCTTGATGCTGGATCGCTGGGCCCAAAGGACATGGATTCTCTTGGCCTGTCACTCTTCCGGCCGGATTTCATCATCACGTCATTCTACCGGGTGTTTGGGTTGGATCCAACAGGTTTCGGATGCCTACTAATCAAGAAATCCGTGATGGGATGCTTGCAGAACCAGAATGGTGGCACTGGATCGGGAATGGTGAGGATTGTTCCCGTGTTTCCTCAATATTTGAGTGATTCCATGGATGGCCTGGATATGTTGGATGGAACTGAAGATGAAACGATCAATGGGAATGATGAGTCGTTCATGCCTGATACTCACAGAGGATCACAGTTGCCTGTTTTTTCAGGTGCATTCACATCGGCTCAAGTGAGAGATGCGTTTGAGAGCGAGATGGATCAGGACAACAGCTCTGACCGTGATGGGGCCAGTACCATCTTTGAGGAGACAGAGAGCATTTCAGTTGGGGAGGTCATGAAGAGCCCTGTTTTTAGTGAGGACGAATCGTCGGACAACTCCTTCTGGATTGATTTGGGTCAGAGCCCATTTGGATCGGACCACTCGGGGCAGTTGAACAGGGGTAAGCCAGGGTCTCCGGTACCACCTTCATGGTTTACCGGAAGGAAGACTCATAAGAAGGCATCTCCAAAACTTGCATCCAGGATGTCGAAGAGCCCTATTTTTGATGATCATGTGCTATCCTTCGATGCAGCTGTTCTATCAGTCTCGCAAGAACTGGACCGTGTAAAGGAAGACCCAGGAGAAGGACCTTCAGAAAATGGCCCAAAATATGCACGCTTCCATCATGTCGGTGAGATTGAGGAAGTACCCAAAGCGAAAGAAGCATCAGGAAAACGTGCTGTGAAGTTCTGTTCCACCAATGGGAGCAAAATTGTTAGCTCGAGTTCTGTTTTTGGACAGCACACTGGTCATGAGAATGGCTTAACTTCTGAAATTTTCCCTGAAAACCACATGGAGGTGAAAGAGAGTGCCATACGAAGGGAAACAGAAGGTGAGTTTCGGCTGTTAGGGAGGAGGGAAGGAAATAACAACAGATTTGCAGGTGGTAAGCTCTTGGGTGTGCAAGAGAATGACCGAGTCTCGAGCATGGACCAAAGGGTATCCTTCATCGTGGAGGACAACAAAACTACAGAAGTATCTTATCGTAGTTCTGATGCTGGCGAAGTGTCTGGGCATGCACTAGTCGATGATGATGATGACGACGATGATGTTGATGCCATTCGTGATGGTTACGACGATGATGCTGAAGAGTGGGGCAGATTAGAGCCTGAAATAGTATGCAGACATCTTGATCATGCGAACATGATGGGTCTCAATAAAACAACTCTGAGATTACGGTATCTGATAAACTGGCTTGTGACATCATTACTGCAGCTGCAATTACGAGATTCGGCTGGGGATAACGGCTTGCCTCTTGTCCAGATCTATGGCCCAAAGATCAAGTATGAAAGGGGTGCAGCTGTGGCATTCAATGTGAAGGATGCTAGTGGAGCAGTGATCAAACCGGAGATTGTTCAAAAGCTGGCTGAGAAACATGGAATTTCGTTGGGCATTGGCTTCCTTAGTCATATAAGGGTCATGGACAATCAAAAACATTTACATGGAGAAGTTTTAACTGATACCCATCATCCTGCAAATGGTCACCATGACAGTAAGAAAAATAGTAAGAACAGTGTGGCTAGGGTGGAGGTCGTTACTGCTTCGCTTGGGTTCCTCACAAACTTTGACGATGTATACAGGATGTGGGCATTCGTGGCCAACTTTCTGGATCCTGCTTTTATCGAGACTGATGGACTGTCCACCATTGCAGAGACTTCAGAAACATAGCTGCTGAAATATTCTTCTGCAGATTTTCCAAAGATTTAAGTGAACCAGCAAACCTCTTGTGCTGCTCAAAGCAAAAGAATCAATTATGAACCACTGTGAATGTTTGATCAGGAAATGGAGATAATTAGAAGCACAAGGGGAAGATATAAACCTTTGCTCTATGTGTTATGCATCCTCAATAGTCTCCCTATCCGAAAAAATGACAAATCATGGTGCTTCACGTGAATTTATTCATTCTTCACCTTTTCCTAGGTATCCATCTTTTTGTTTGACATAGAACTTGAGGGTGCCTTGTCTTCACTGTACGGCTGCTCATTTGCAACCTGGCTGATCAGAACTTCAGTCACGGAAACAACCTCTCTGCTTGTAGAGGTATGACCGTGTATATTGTCCATTTCCAGATCCCGCATTGGCGGGAGACTCATGCACCGGGCAACCCTTTTTTAGAGTTTGCTTAGCAATCTGTGGCATCACAAAGTTATGAATGGATCTTCTTCCCAGTCAAATGATGTTTGTAAATCTAATTTGCACTGTCAGGAAATAGTTCTGCTATATCATGAGATTCTCATCATTCTGATTGGTGGATGGAACACGATTTTTCACTCTCATTCTTATGGATCTGTTTCATATCTGTAAATGCTTCTTTTGCTTCTGATGGCGGTATTCTCTTTTAATAGTTTTAACTTTTATCTCTATGTATCTTAGATGCTACATGGTGGTTTTTGGCTGAGACATGGTAATTGCAGCTTAAAAATTGTCAGGATTCGATAGATTGGTCGAAATCAAGGTCATAAGATGTACGTGCCAAGATAAGACCTAAGCACCCATTATGTTTGTTTGTGTTTCCTGAGAATACTGTAGTTAACAGTCTTCATGCTAATCATGAGGGATTAAGTTGGTTTGTTGCTTTTTAAATTAGTAGAAAATTTTTCCTTCAATCATGAGTCTGAATAGTGGTATCGCCGCCTGGCAATTGCCCACCAATTGAAAGATAAATGGCTGCTATTGGAGTTCCATGTATCTCTACTCTTTTGGTGTAGCTGAGCAAAAAGGATTGGTTAAGCACTAAGCATCATCTGAAGGCTGCACAAGTCTTGTCCAACAGATACTTCTTACAATTGATGCAGGATCTTGCATGTTTGTTTTGAGCAATACTTTTTTTGCAGAATGCATGTGGTGAGGGAGGAAGTTGTTTGATGGTTCCTCCCAGTTATACTTGTCAACTTGGTAGGTCAACAAAGCATTATATGATGAACTTTGTGCCCTTTGTATTAGGACTTACCGCAATGGCTAGGATCTCGATGATGCCGATCTTGATGTTTTGTTTAAGATTAGTGTAGTATGCAGTTCATTAAAAAGATACATATATTGGCTTTGAGGATGGCTTCTGCCTGAAATCTCAGACAAGAAATTTGTTTGCTATGGACTGTCACTCTCTTCTGAGGATCAGAAAGAGGTAAAGAGATGGTGCAGACTTGGTTGGATTCCTTCTGGTAATGTACACCTTGATCTCAGGTTGTGGGTTGCTGTATTTTGATGCAATTCTGATCATCCTTGTGCTCTTCTTTTTTTTTTCAGCAAGAGTTGGTCAAATTTGACATCTAATGTTAGTCACTGCATGTGCTGATATTTTTCTTCTTCCTTCATGAAGCTCCATTTGTTTATACACAGGATTTGTTGTCTGAATCCTCAGTTGACCATAATATCTTTCAATCTTGTTAGTTTACTAGGATGGCAGTCCCCATCTCAATAATTGAAGGGGCCAAGTGAGGCCAACACCAGCAAAATTGTCCCTATTGGCTTGTCAACCCCACTATGAATTAAAGACCTTGGTACCCATGTCTTCTATGCTCATGCCTGTCTCTGTTTTGTCCAGGAAAGATGCTGCAATTGCTGGTGTCAAGGCAAGATAAATAGTACTCCATTGGTAAAAGTTACATGAACACTCCATTTCCTACAGGAGTTTGATGACCTCCAGAAAGTAAATTCTTGCTGGTGGCTGCTGACAGTGAAAGACAGCAGTGGAATTATATGCAGAGAGCAGCTGAAAAAGTAATGATGGGGTGGAAGCCAGCATAAAACCTCAGGATACATCAACACTGGAGGATCAATACCTTGACATTGTTATGAGAAAAGCAGAGTCCAGAGCCAATTTTGTGGACTGTAAATACTTGCTTTCTTCTACTACATCAGTTGTTAGATCAAGTATTGGATGCTGGAATCACAGTTGCCAGCCATGGAGTAATGAGACACATTTAGAAGCTTCCACAAGCCAAACCTACCTGATGCAAGAACAAGATCAGACATTAGCAGCCATGGCAGGGCATAACAGGGAACAATTATTGCTGATACAAAATACATATGCCCAAGTCATGGCAATTGCTCTTCTTCTTATGGTATGCAAGGCTATGCATTGAAATGCAGATAAAGAAGGATAAAGAATTTTTAGTCTTTTTGAGAACTGATGTAAAGTAATTAATAAGTGGAGCTTGCTGGATTGATTGATTGATAAAGGAGGCCACTTGATAAATGATGAACCTCAGATGCTCTGATTCCAAATATTTGTTTTAGAACTTCTTAAAACACAGTATGACATTCAAATTGATCAAAGTTGTGAATTGATATCAAAATTTCTCTGAATCTTAGCATAAGATGAGCAACAATTTGGCCTTCCAAAGCATGTCAATCACACCTCTCATCAACCAAGCCCCAAAATGTTATTTTACTACTGAAAAAAAAATTAATGCACCTGAGCTTAAGGCAACTCTGCAAGGCAGATGCTATAGAGATGCATGGGAAAGTGACAGAAATCTGAAGTCTATGAAGCTTGCTTTTGTCCTTGTTTTTTTCTTTTATTGGACTCCAAGTGGGAAAACAGTTGAGCAATAGAAGAAGATTGTTCCTGTTCAAAATTGAGAATGCTGTTGACAACACCATAAAACAAATGGGTACTTATCATTTCTATTTTAGATCAGAGAGAAGAATGTTGAACAGATCAATAAAAGCACACATGTGTTTTCCATGTTCCTTATATGGTGGGATGCAGCAGAGAGAGAGAGAGAGAGAGAGAGAGTAGATGCTTCCAGTTTGAAGTATCCTGTTTCACTGTATGAGGAAACCACATTGTAAACATCATAAACATGACAACATCTTATTCCCAAATCATGTAGAGTGTCAAATTTTGACAGAAAATTTCCATGAGTAAATAAATACATTGGAACCAACAAATTGTAGAGCACAAAGGACTGTTACTGCTCATCAGATTGTCCCATCTTTGTGATGAGTGCTTGCCAATCCTAGAAAGAGGAAGATAAAACAGCCCATCAAATTCTTCAGAACAATAATTGCTACTGAAAAAAGTTTGACTTATCAAGATGGAACCACAACAGGAAAATAAATGTACCAAAAAATCTATATCTGAAAGAGCATGTTCAAAAATATCAAAGGGGGGCAAATATGAGAATGAGTTGAGCTTTCAATACAGTGACTTGATAAGAAAATGTACCTTGCATCAAAAGACAATGTCACCAAAACTGCTGGATAGAGAATAATGGGAACACCAAATACCTAATTCAGCTTCATAATAATTGTCAAGAGTATAATGGAATGATCTTTTAGGGCCATTGCTCTTCTCCCTCACATCTTCATTGTTCCTCCCAAGAAGCATGTGCTCAAGGGCTGACAAATGCCCCCAAGTAGGGTTTTCTTTCTTTCTTTCTTTTCTGGAATCTTGATTACTTATTTTCCTCTCAAGATTGAGTTACTTATTTTGGGGCTAAACCCAATTGTTTCAACAACAACAACAACAACAACAATAATAATAAATATTATTATAATTATTTATCATCAACATGCATTATAATAATTGGCTGATCACATAACAGGTCCGTTATATCCGATGCGACCTTGCCGTGTGATCTTTCGTAACACAGTTACTATCCTGTCTGGCTTTCTGCCTTCATCTGTGTTTTTTTTTTTTTTTTTGGTGTAAAAGATTTGTAAGAGACACTTTAATAACCCTGTAGAGTACATAAAGCTTCATCCTTTTCACAAGTTGAATACACATATAAATTGAAAGCAACAGCAAGTCCAAATCTCTCTCTTGTCCAGTTTGGTAAACTTAAAATTTCTACTCGAGTGTTCATCACCTCTGGCAACATCATTATTATCTATCGATCATTTGACTTGTGTTCTTTGCTTTCTTGTGGCTGGAGCAATGCTGTTTTCTGTGGTTTTGTGCATAATTTTCCTTCCACAGCATCATTCTTCAGGATCCAGGTCAGAAGAGCAAGTGGGTTGTCTCTTGCCTTGTTATAAACAAATCTAGATCCCTCAGGACTAACTGGAAGAGATTGGTCCTGCACAACAACTTGGAACAAGGGGATGTCTATCTCTTTGAGCTGATAAAGAACAAGAGACTCCTCACAATGATTGCTCATGCATCAAAAGGGTAGGGAGGCAATTTGGTACCAGGGAAGTCAGGGCTAGTTTCATTGCTATGCTATTTGATGCAATGGATGAACAACTCATTTAAAAAATCAGGGCTCAAAAACCTCTAGTTCTATATTACCTTGATGTAATTGATGGCAGGTTTCTCATTTGCTGTGTCGATGCTGAGTTACCTCTTCTACTTCTTGAATGCTTTTTTTCTACTTCAGCAACCCCACTCCACTAAGCACTTGTATCAGGTTCTTGCCCTACCTGATTCTTAGTTGGTTCCTCTGGGTCATAGCAGGTGGCTCTGTTCATCATCCCCACAAATGATTGCTGCATACATACATATATATATATATATGTATGTATAATTATAATACCAGATGAAAACATAAAGAAACTAGAAGCAGAAGTGCAGATTTAGGAGACTAGACCATTATGCCAGATGAAAAATTAAAATAAAGACACCTATTAAACCACCAAAAAAAACTCAAGTGGCACAATCGTAACATAATTATCATGGCTGATGTTCACCAGAAGCAACAGTAACACCTGTTCTTGCATACGTATGAAATCAAATCTAACGAAACAAGCAAAAAATCACTTGTAGTTCATCCTGATTTTCCAATTAGTGAATAAGCCGGTTCTCATACTATGCCTAATAAGAATCCTCCGCTTGCTAATATTCCAATCGATCCTATTTCCTTCAGGTGCCTGCAAAATTACAAACATGCTTTCAGGAACCAACTGCAACATGATGTATAGCAGCAGTTTATTGCAAAAGTTGAATGCTTTATATCATTTGTTCATCATAAAGTAACATGCAGAAGACCAATCCATGGACTAAAGATACTGGATGCAATCTAGAACAATCAGAATCAAAGTGTACTCAGGGAAAGCTGCCGTGAGAAATGATGCTTGCTAATGCTCTCAAGTGTAATAGTCGAACACAAATATGAGATGTCTGGATGCTTCAATCTCACTAGTCGAAGATTAGCTACTGTAGATGCAGGTACATAAATTGGTCTAGAATTTACTCCACACCATTCATGACAAAACAATAAAACATAAAATGGCACTTCTGCCATACAGTAGCATTACAGAAGGGAACTCCACTAGCATGTCACAGTCAATGGGTATGATGAATCCTGTACTTGGTTTCTTAGAAGAGCGGCCATTGCTCTATTGGTTGAGTATCATCTATTAGGCCAATTCTTATTTTATGTGAACCAGTTCAGCAGCAAACTAATTATTTGGTTGATTCCTAACCTTCTCGAACTGATTAAAATTAATTAAGACAGAATTAAACCCATTCTAATAGTATGACTCATGACAAGAAAAGATTTCAGTGCCTAAGAATAGCATAGTTTAGCTTACAAGTAATATTAATTGGGTGCCAGCTCACTTACAATAAGCTATGAATGAAAGAGGGGCACCAAGACTAAATCATACTGTTCACCAAGAGCACGCAAAAAATTTCCAACACCTCCCTTGTTTTAGTTCCACTTGTCAACTTAATACAATATATCTATATAACTAGCTATGAAATGACAATTAAAAAGAGAGAAAAATATATAGAGCATTATGGTGCTCGTTTACTAAATGTCGGTCCTTCATTTACTGTCCATCCTGCTCCTAGAAAAATCAAAAACCATCTCAAACCAACTAAGAATAGGGATTCAACAAAGGAATGACAAATTAGTCTACCTTTAACAAAAGTCACCCTAGAAGCACTTAGTAAACACAAGATCTTTTACCACTCAGCATATCGATATAGGAGATGTCATTTCAAAACATGAAAGGTCCAGCATTGGTGCATAGTTGACAGAAATGTTCAACGGGAGATCAAATTTTAATTAACTAAACCAAAGATGAAAGAAATACTAATGAATCACAAAAGTTTTTCATCCTATATCCTCTTAACATTCAAGATGGAGTCACAAGATATTATGCACACATATCCATCCAATAAGCATAGGCAACAGCTAAAGCCACAATGATCATCACATCATTTTAACAAAAGTAAGTTGTATTAATTTTTTTTACTAAAACACAGGACTCAGGTATACAATGATAATAGTATTTGTCTTTCTATAAAGTTAAATCAATTAATTCCCAAGATTTCCTCTTCAAAATAGCTCGCAGCATAATTAACTGCCGGAAGATCAATTGGAAAAAGAGGAAACCTACATTGGCTTAGACAGTGGTCTTCCGGGATGACGCTCTGTCTCTTGCATCAACCATCTTTTCCATTTTTCCCTATCAAATTTCAATTCCAATTTCCTCGTATCAACTATAACTCAAATTCCAAATTAAGAGTAAAAAAAAGAAAGAAGAGACATGAAGAACAGTAGGCCAACTAAAAAATCGTTAAAACCGTAGTCATCTAACCACAGATCTCATCACATCTAAATGCAAAAAAGATTCTTTTTTTTTCTTCTAAAACTTCGCATACTTAACAGCTAGCGATCTTGACAAGTGCGACGGAAGGTACCCAGAGAGAGCTCGCAGCACGCTCTCGCGCTGACCAACAGGTGGGAAGTGAGACGAGGCGCGGCCACCACGCTGTAAAGTGGAAGGAAGGACTGCGCGCATCCTAATCGTCCCAAAGATCTGCGGAGAAACACCCTTCGGATTCAAAACAACTGGAGAAGACACCGGGAAATATAGAAGGCATTTAGGTTCGTGGATTTACCGGGGAGGGGAGAAGGAGATGCGCCGACGTTGGAATCGAGGAGCGGCGGCGGGCTGGGAACAGAGGCGAGGGAACGCCGGCGACGACCTGAGGGAGGAGGACCGCGCGGCGGCGAGCAGCGATCTCGAAGTCGATCCGCGCCAAGCCATTTCGAGAGTTGGAAAAGCAACCGCGGGCGTTGGCAAGGGTTTAGCGTTTACGAGGGGCACAGAAGGTGGTGTGCTTTGAGATTGAGGATAAAAACCGGTTGATGAATTTACACCGTAGGATTACCAAGAAAACTCCATGGAACTAAATCCATCTCACGTCAACTTGGGTACGCTAATAATGGGCCGTTCAGAAGCCCATGAGTTCTAAATCTCTTATGGTGATGATTGGGCTTAATGGGCCGCACTTGCCGTTGCACGACTCCTAAAGCATCACATCACTCGCGGCGTCCCGGAGATCTGTGTGGACGCGAATCTTAAAGCGCCATGACGGGGCACACCAGACGCGTCCACATGTGTCGGTGGTCAATGCGGCTTCTCATGTCAACTTGGGTACGGTTATAATGGGCCGGTTCAGAAGCCCATTTAATCGAATAATCGAGCTTAATGGGCCGCTTTTGCGCGATGCACGATTCCTAAAGCACGACACACGTCGTCCGCAGGGTCTGAGTGGACGCGAATCATAAAGCGCCACACCATGCGTTTCCATGCAAAAAGGACATGTCTCGGTGGACAACGCGGCAGTATGCGGAACGAAGGCATCGTCCTCGTGCATGGATGTCCCTTGTCTTTCAATGGAGCCCATGGATTCGTTTCCCATTTCCTTTCGATGCAATCGAGCTCACGCTGCGTGCGACTTGTTAGCACCAACATGGGAGTAAAGGACACATCCTGCAGGCTACATGTAGGCAAACTTTTGCTTCTCGTCGTGAGCAAAGCGTAGCCATTGACCGGCAAGCCTTTCTTGTTCTAGGCATACGAAAGAATGCTCAAAGAACACTACCTTTTGATCGTCTCCATCTCTTTAGAGATGCTCGACAGCATTGCGGTGCCTGAAGCCCGGTCGAAGAAACGAGGAGGAGATTCTGACGCACATAGTGGGGCACGGAAAGAACCTACCTCGAGATACAAGCACATCCATGGTCCATGTGACAGCTTTGGAAAAGGGATGCGACAGTCTGATGGGAATAAAGATGTGGCGATCTAATGTATGTCATGGGGCAAACAAAGCGAAGAATCCTAATCCACTTTGGAAGACTGAGACGTACAGACAAGGTCGGCGTCATTTCTTATAGATAGAGAGAGATATGCATTGCGTTATAGTATGTACGATACCGAAAGGGATACACAGCTTTGGCATCTCAATGCAATCGGCTGCGAGGAAGTTCCTGTTGCTTCAGTCAAAACTGTGACGGTAAGACTAAAACAAGTCTATCAATTTAAGGAGAAGCTGAAACCACAGGCTTCTTGATGTACAAAACCAACCCTTTTTCGTTTTTTTTTTGTGTACATGACGTATGCTTAGCGAACTGCTGAATCTGAAAGTGGAAAGGGATTTAACTTGACCACCGATGTCATGATGTCGTGAGCTTTTCCCGACCGATAGATATCTTTCACTTTCATTCTTATCTACATTTATTTGGAGGACCCTCGCCAGTTCATTATAATATAATGAAATAGAGTAAAGAAACAATGCATCAAGTTTCATCCTGCAGCTTAATCTTCCTCTCTATCGTGGAAACAGCGAAGACCAAAGCCCATGTTGCAGATTCTCCCGGCTAAAATCTACACAACATGTGTTCGGATGCGAAACTCCCAGTGAAGTCGAAGTTGGCACGGCGAAGTGCAACGTTCAGACCCATCCACCAATAATACCAAATGTGCTGCCGCCATGCATCCATGGCCAAGCGCAGCGTTGATGGTGCCGGTGGAGCGACATCAACTCTGTCCCAAATCCAACGAGCACGCATGTACAGCAACTACAAGAGCATCGGTTTCTGCAGCAGGCTTTGGAGCGTCCAATCCAGTGTTATTGATACGGTCTGCGCCAACGTTCGAGGAGGCAGACGAGCACGGACATGATCGCAGGCGTGTCGCTTGGTCTTCTTCGTCCTCCTACAAAGACGCGGAGCAGCAGAAGAACGGTAGACATACACGCAGCCTACTTGCTTGCATGCCGAGGGGGTGCAGCCAACCCTAGATTTGGGCGAGCCTTTTCAGGGCTAAGCCGAGGCAGGTGAAAGGGGTGGGGCTCTGCTTGTTGGGAGAGAAGGAAAAGGTGGGGGGCGGTGGTGCGAAAAGGTGGCAAGCTTTTGAGCTCAATTATTGAGCGCTCGATGTGGGGTTTTGACGGAAGCCTGTGTTATCATCACTGCTAAAAAGCCTCCTGCGGGCACCACACTCGGTGGATGAGAGAGAGAGAGAGAGAGAGAGAGAGAGAGAGAGCTTTATTCTTTTGGAATGCTATTGTTTAAAAATATCGTAGCAATCAGATTATTACTTGTCATGGAAGAAGAAGCTAACTATTTAGGATGGAATCATTAATCTGCAATGTCTGTGACTGTTGTGGTGATGATGGTTGTTTGACCGCCCGACTGTTGAAGAGACAAAAAGATGAGAGAGTACAATAAATGGTGGATTCTTATGCCCCGACTGCCTTAAAGCGGCTGCCAAAAGCTTGCATCGGGTTCGATCCTCCTCTCGGGAAGACGATGGAGTGCTACCCATCCATCTGCAGCCGCGGATCACGTGACGATGGCTCGCACCGCCGGTGTCCCAACTCGCGTCAGAGGTCCGTGCCCGCCCTGCCGGAGACCCCGACCCCGACCCCGAGTCCGTATCACCACTCGACGAGAAAAGCTGTCCCTCCTTTTCGCTACCCTCCTTAGTGGCACAGATCCACAACCCCTCCATTTCTGTTTCCATTCTTTTCTTTCTCTTCCTCGCAGCCTTCACGGTTGTGATGCCGATTAGTGCTTAACATTCTTCTCCTGTTGCTGTTAAACTCATATTGTGTTTTATTTTCTCACGATTTGATTAGAGTTAACAACTCCCACTCAACTTTCTTCGATTACGTATGTCCCAGTGTGAGATGGAAGAACATTTACAAGCGTGGAAACAAAGATGGCATCGAGGAAATCTCTCTCCAACTTTTCCTTGTAGCAACAGATGTAGGACTCATCTGTGCCGGTCGCTTTCCGTTGTGTCGTCTCTCTCACATCCCTTCCTCACGTTTTATCGCCACTTTACCTAAAAGCCTACACAAATTGGGCACCACATGGATTTCTCGAACTACTGTGCATGGCTGCTGAAGAAGAAGGTCTCGCCTTTTATCATATTTACCTTTACTCCGCGGATGATATCTTGGAGCAAGATTAAACCTTGTAGACATTCTAATGATACCATGAGCTTCACCATGTCAAGCACCAACTTAGTCCAAAGGAGACTACAAATTTCCAGTCCTCTCTCTTTGAGTCTCTGTTTGTCTCTTGGCTACATATCAGCACACCAGCAAACCCAACACCTTTTCTCTTCCCTGAAAGCAAAGAGAATAAAGAAGAACAAAAACCCACATATTTACTTCATAACATGCTAAGCTTGTGAGCCTTTTGTCGAAGTCGGTAAGGATTTTTAGATTTTAAAAATCAAATATATAGATAGAAGGTTGTGAACTCATGTCAATCTTGGGGCTGATGAGCAGTGTTTGTTTGATTATTTGATGGGGCAATGGATGGTCGGAACATCGCCATGCAATTACGATGATGCGGCTCGAGGGAGGACGAGGTCACGCCAAAATAAAAAGAGCATGGGGGAAGCGTGGCGATGGCCAAAGGTGGCAGTAAAGGTTGCATCTTCCCGAGGAGATCACCGCGTCTGGCGCTGACCACAGCTTGGAAATCTCCATTAACAAAGCATGGACCCCGGTCGCTTACCTTTTAACACTCTGCTCGAAAAGTTCTTCCTCCTTGTTTCTTCCACTCTTGCGCCGGTAGCATGGAATAAAAACAATCATGCCACTGTCCATTCCTATTACGATCTCGGTACCTCACCTGTCTCGTCTGCTTGCCATGGGATTATGATTCTCGCCCTGAGGTTGGCATCCTTCGGAATGCGTTGCCACAGTAATAACGTGGCCTCGAGGAAGAAGCTCGAGAATATTTGGACAGCAGGGGCGGAGGAAGACAAAGAGGGAGGGAGGAGGACACGATGCCGGGGGCGGGGGTCCGGATCGGCCGAGACTCCCCCACCCCATGCACGTGGCGCCCAGCTCCGGTGTCGACGGACATCCCGACCCGGTGTCAGCCATGGAGCGAGGGGTGAGGGGAAGGGGGCTGTGAGCTGTGAAGCCAGCCACCATTCCCTTTGCCGACGACGATGCCTCCTCGCATGCACGTGTGGGGGAGGACGGGATGGCATGCGTCCAAACGTGCGCATGCAGCAGTAGGTATACACTGGTGGTGTAGGAAGAAGCTTACGAGCTTAGTAGCCAGCGAGCACACCGTCACCCTCGTCAATAAGCTTCGAAGGAAGGGGGACCATGAGCCTTCTTCTTCGGTTCTCGGTACTAATTTCCTGGTGCAAAGGTTAAAGCAACGCTAACCTTTGACATGTCTTCCGGTGCTGTCTTCTTTTTCTTCCCCCCCCCGCCCCTTCTTTCAACTGTTTAGCTTAATGGCAGTGTCCCAATGCCCCACCAGATTCCAACTCAGGCGCACCTCAGGAGACAGTGGGCGAATTAGGTCCCAGTGTGTTATTGTCAATGAGCAGTCCTCCTTTTCCTCCTTCCTCTCTCTCTCTCTCTCTCTCTCTCTCTCTCTCTCTCTCTCTCTCTCTCTCTCTCTCTCTCTCTCTCTCCACCCTTCTTCCCTTCTTTTTCATGGAAGAGGAAAGTGAGCTTGCACACTCTACGTATTCTACACCTGCTTCCTTAAAATATATTCTCTCTCTCTCTGTGTCTAAGGAAGTGAGTCCAAATTCTTGCCTTGATATCTGGGAACCCTGCAATTGCTTCACATCGAGCGGCTTGACATTTGCCATTCCCCTACTTTCAACCGGTCTTCTCTCTCTAGGCACTTTATGGTTCATGATCTCTTAGCATGACACCCATGGATATCATCACCTAATCACTGGCACACACCTTCTATTTATCCCACCGGTACCTCTCCTTTTCTTCCTTCAGTAAGTACTCTCCAACCTCTCACTGGTTCTTCCAAAAAGCTCAGCCTGCTCTCTGTGTATTACCGATCTTTGAGCGCAGATGGCAACCATCTTCCCTGATCTCTCACTGCACATCAGTCCACCATCGATCTCCGAGGATGGAGCCTCGATGATGGGGGTTTCCTCTGGGGACCAGAATTCTGCAGCGTCGGGTAGCAGCGAGAGCGACATGAGCCATGATCGACCCTCCCCCCTGAGCTGCGACCAGCGCCGGGAGGCCAGCCGTGGTGAGCCGACGCTGACCCTAGGGATCGAGGTGCCACTCACCGGTTCCCGTGACAGCCGCCGCCACCATCAACATCATCCTCAGGTCTTTGGATTCAAGCGGAATCCGCGATCCAGCCACGGAAGAAGCAGGAGCAGTAGGGCTCCCAGAATGAGGTGGACAACCGCCCTCCACGCTCATTTCGTTCATGCGGTGGAGCTCCTCGGCGGCCACGAGAGTGAGCATGCCAACCCGACCTTCCTCGCTCTGGGAGACGGCACCTTTGTGGCATCATAATAAGATCCTTGTTAAATCATTTTGGCATGCAGGAGCTACCCCGAAATCAGTTTTGGAGCTGATGAACGTGAAGGATCTAACGCTGGCTCATGTGAAGAGCCATCTGCAGGTACAAAAGTCGAAGTTGCCTCTTGATCTCAAACGATCGCTCGTAGGGTTAGGGTTTTGGTGCCCGGTTGGGAAAGGGAAGGGTTCGGAACATGCGTACAAGTACAAAGGACAAAAGGGGCATGCGTCGAAGTAATCTTAGCGTGTATGGCTCGGTTGGATATTAATTTTGATGCGTGCCTGTTGTTGCAGATGTATAGAACAGTGAAGAGCAGTGATAGAGGAGGAGGAGGAGGAGGAGGAGGAGGAGGAGGAGGAGGAGGAGGAGGGGCAGGTACTCGTACCTTCTTTCTCTTGCACAATAAGGTGTTTGTTGTATGGGGGAGGCAGAGACCATGGATCTCCCCCAGCAGTCATCTCAGGCTGGGGAGGGTTGGGTTGGCCTTTCCTTGCTTGAATTATTAGACTGCTGCTGTCCCATAAAGCACCACCATTTGGATCTTAGTGGTGGGTATGCAAGTGTTTGCAGGCCAAGGTCAGGCAGATATGGGCATGAACCAGAGGACAAGGGTGGAGGAAGTGGAGGGAGGACTGCCATGTGATAAAGCTGGGCATGAGATCACCCCTTCTCACACTTCCCTCTCCATGCCAACTCCACTTCTCAACTCCCCAAGGTCTGTTCACCATCTTCCCCTCACTGCATCAACACTTGTACACCACTCTCTCTCTCTCTCTCTCTCCCCCCCATTAATTGACTAATTTACTACCCATCTTATCCCAAAGAGGAGTTTTTCCTCTTCTTGGTAGTGGCTCATGAAGACATCATATTGAATCAACAAAATAAGAACATTGTCACTTGTTGTTGTCGTAGGAATAGATCTATTCGATGGCACAATTAGATGTCCGAGGGATTCAGAAGCATAATTGAATATAATAGAAGAAGAGGACACGAAGAAGGGAAGCTGAAAGAGGGACTCCTGTTCTGGTCCTCGAAGCTATTCTCACACACATACGTAATGTTAGACTGGTTGTGTCCTCTCACTCATTCATCAGGACATTTGGACGCCACATCGTCCCCATCACATCACCATTAATTGGTGGTGGTGGTTGGAGCTACAAACAATGGCTAAAGACAAGCAAATTGTGATTGGTAAACCTGTCAAAGCTCGATGCAGCTTTGACAGCGAGTACTGTGCATGCATGCTGCTGCTGTTGAAGTTTTCCGCCATCTCTCTCATCCTTCACACAGTGCGGTGTGTGATCGTGAACATGGTAGTAGGATTGTCATTCCATTCGTGTGATCTCGCAAGGACATGAGTTCTTTGTGTTTGCAGCTTGCTGTGTCCTTCCACAGATAGGAAAGCTTGGAACACATCAGCCGAACAAAATGCAGTGTCATCGTATCCCTACACTCAGGTACGTAGCCAACATCCCCGAGCTTCTTGTGTGTGATGATGTGTGCTTGAGCAGCATCGAAGATGCACTCTTGAACTAGAAATCTTACCTGACTGCAATGGTGTGTTGTATCAGACCGGATCATGATAACATGATCAAACCAGAAACAAGCACCTAAAGAGACGGCCTGAAAGTGTAGCCTTGAGGTGTCTTTTTCTGCTCTCATACAATGACTCGGTCTTTGTGAACGAACAGGCGGTGGTGGAAGACCGACAGGAAGCACTCATTGGGTCGAGCTTAGATGCACCAAACTGCATGCTCGCTGCTGCTGCCGCTGCGGCTGACGATCTTACTGCATTGACGACGAAGGCGCCCAACCTTGAGATCACCTTGGGCCGCCAGAGTTGGCAAAAGGAGAACGCAGAGGCGTCCTGCGAGATGAGGCTCAAGTGTTTGTGATAAGCCTTGTGGGATTCAGAGAGAAGTGTGTTCTTTTGGTTGCATCGTTTTCTTCCCCCCTCCCCTCAAGTTTTGCTTGGATTGATGCCATGAGCCACAGCAGCAAAGACAAATATGTTTGGCGAGTTACATACACTGGCAGCATTGTACATGTAAAATCTGGCCAATCTTTCCGACAGAATCTGGCTGGGAATGCAGCCGATCGAGGTGTGCTGCGCATGCTTTTGTGAGAGTTCCATGAGACCAGTCCAAATCTAATACAACATTCTATATTTACATTGGATTCTCCTCGCGATATGCTCGATGAGATTCTACTCCGTTTCGATGTCATCTGTGTGGCGGATACGGTCCAAGAACTGGGAGGCATGTTCTTGACGCGGTGAGTGATGGCTTCTCTGGCATATCATATTTCCTTGAAAGAACGACGAGGGAAGCGAGAGGCTCGAAGGTCGACAGAAGCCAAAAGTGTTCCATCCACCCCTCAAAGAGAACAGAAGTCAGCTTTCCACATCGAAATGACTCGACAGCACTGTGCGCGTCACCTACCACCAGTTTCAGAAAAGAAAAGCCAAAGTACTGAGCCATGCCATGGGGAACACGTAGCAGCAATCACAAGAAGGAATCGGCATGTGTAATCTCCGATGCAATCGCAGCATCTTTTTTTGTATGATTTCAAGCGTATGTAGATGTAAAGCTACACGTATCTGCATCTCCGGCTCGACGAGATCCTTGTGTCGATGGTGAAAGGCCACCACAGTCTGCGTTGATTTTTCTGAGCCGATGGCGACCTCAACAAAAATATCAAGAACGCAAAATGGTCGACAAATTTCGATCACAAATGTGTCGTTGGAAGAAAAGAAGAAAAAGACCGGAAGCAGTGCAGATATTTGATGCCATCCTGAAATGACTCGAGGAATCTCGAGGACATATTCCTAGCAGTCTCCCTCTGGCCTCTGAGGGCAGAGGAATCAACGCAGCTTCTTCATCCTACGGTGTGACTGCATCAAAACAATCACACATATGCTGCCTTTATATGAGGAAGCGTGGTGCTGCGTTCCTATCACACCAGAACCTGTGCCGCCGCTCCAACAAAAAAAGCATTCTGAAGAGGAGGAGAGATGTCAGGCCTCGTTGGAATATGGATGGGTGGGATGGCCAGGCTGGGGAGGAAGCGGCAGAGCGCACCGAGTTGCAGCCTGGCGAGGCACGAGGAAGAGGAAGGCAAGATGAGAGGCGAGCTGCGTTCGGGGGAGGAAGAAGCCGCCCAGGTCAAGGCGAGGAGGAACAGCGGCGTGGCCCTCTCGGAAACCACGCTGTGCCTTCTCATGGATCGGTTCGCACCCGCTTGATCCCTAAAAGATCGTTGAACATGAGAGGAATTGTTGCGTGCCGATACCCATCAGCTGTTTCTTCCCTCTCTTCCCTGTAGAAGAAGAAGTATTTGATCTATTGGGCTGAGCTCAGAATGCATGAGAGTTTATGATGTCCAATTTAGCCTAGCCATGATGTATCAGAAAAGGGTGGAAGTCTCTCCCACGGCAAGTAATCACAAGAATCAAGCGTTACATCTTGTTCTCATGACATGAATTACCATTTCACATGATCTACCACACTCGAAATCCTGCAACTCAAACACCTTTTTATGTTGCACCCACTTTTTCATGTGGCAAGGATGAGAGAAAAAACAGGTGGTCTTCTGGTGGCTTTCTCATAATAACCTTTCAACTAGAAAAGATTGTAGTTTTTGAGAAGAGACACAGATTTAACTGATGTTAAAGAATGAAACTTTAGACAAGGAAAGAGCTTATTTACATACCAGAATCTACTAGTAGGGTACAAACAAGATAATGCTTGAATCTTCGAAAAGCCAGATACTAGAGGATTTTTTTTTTTTTTTTTCTTCTTGCAATGAGCTGTTACAAACAATGGATACATATATATTTACAGCTGCTTTTCGTGAAAATGTCAGTGAGAATAGGAGCTTGGCTCTGTACCGTACATCGATTCGAGGATGTCACAGACCAACCTTTCTTCCCACTTGACGATCTCCTTTGCATACCGAAGTGCTGCGTCCACGGAATCTCCATCCAACCCATTTGCCTGCGCAACGTAGAGTTTCCTCCCGGTGATGGAGAAGAATAACCTCTTGAATTTCACAGCAGTGTAGTGAAAGGCCTGCTGAGCCTTGGTGGCACCAATCTGCGCGCCACGCCTGTCTTTGTTGTGTGGATGATAGCTTACCACGGGATTATAGTCATCAAACCAATCACACAAGGTTAGAGGGGCCATGTCCATCTTCTGGTCAAGCAAGTCAATTTTGCTGAGTATCAGAAGAAAATCCATCTGCTCAAAGGTCGGATGACTGGCGATGCCCTCAAAGATCCTTCTGCTCTCCATCATCTTGTTCCTGACCATCCCATTTGCATCTTCGTAGTATTCGTCATAGTCAGTGATGGCAACACAGAAAATCACAATCCTGACATCTTCAAACATGCCCAGCCATTTGCAATTTTCTCCGAGGCCCATGGTATGGACTCTGATGAGCTGATACCTGCAGCAAAGGAGAGGTGTCAACAAGTTGAGGCATCACTTTTATTAGCTAATGAGAAAATTCCCGTCATCAAGATTGCATTACTAAATTAGAAATTGTTGTCATCTTGTATGTCTAGATGGGCTCAAGCTTCTCATCATGTAAAAGCCTTAAACTGAGGAATCAACAAGAGTATAAAAGAATTGTCAGCAGCATACAAACTAGCACATGAAGAATAAAGTCTAGGTAAACTTCACTGCTCGACAATATGGCTATTCCAATAACGAAATCATACTACTCGAGATCTTGATACGAAACCAGTGTGACCGACTGTCGAAATCGAAAAAAGACTGGTACTTAAATTTAACCAAAAACTATGACATCCATATATAAACATCTCCAACATCTTACAATATCAAATAGAAACAGTAGATAATGCTAACCCACCTTAACAATGCTTCCTGCTGATCATCATCATCGATACTACTTCCAACACAAGCCAAACATGGAAATTGGAAGTCTGTATATGCGACACCATTGGAAGAATTTATTCCATCAGCGCAGAGGATATCCATGTCAGAGGGCTCGTACTCGGCTCTGGATATATCAACAACCTGAAGAATTTCCATTAGCATTATTAGAATAAGTTTTGACCACGGAATCAGCATTGATGTTTCCAACCACAACTTCCAGCATATTACTTCTTAAAAGGGCAATTTGACTGCTATATGTCTTAATTTATTGTGATTTTTAGACAAAAGTGGATGTTTGAAGCTTTTTTGTTGATGCTTAAGGAGGCTCATAACATGAGGACCACTTTAAAAAGTTATGATTTCGCTATAGATACACCCAGAAAGTAAAACTTAGGTGTCTTCACATTTGCTGCTCCCAAAATTTATGTGTTCGTCAAGTTTATTCATGCTTTTAAGAAGTTCCTTTATCAATTTTTTGAGTGTCTCGAGCCTCTAGTTATAGATACTTAAGTTGTTCCCTGTTGTGTGTCATTAATAGATCTAGTAGTTGTCTACGTTGTAGGATTGAGCCTTCATTTATGCATCTTGCATCCAAGCAAGAAGGAAATTCACTATGAAATACAGTCACTGTGCAAAAGTTTTCCAGAGCTTTTGCCTACTCCTATGAACAATGTAATTGAAAATCACAGATCCCTTTAGAATACTAGAAGATTCAAATGCTCTGTCGATAGTGATTAATGTGTTCTGTTTATCATTGTGCACCAAGAGCTATACCTCTCTCATCTGGTCACTCTGTTAACTTGAAAATCCTAACAAGAACTTGACTTGCAATAATTGGGTCAGAAGACACATCCTACCTACCTAATCCATTTGAAGACTGATTCAGCTATCTATTTATATTTATATTGCAGGTTTTACGAAAGGACAACTGAAGCTCAGTAAATAGCTGCTAAGGACAATCGAGCACATCTTTAATAACCATTAGAGCAATAGTTTCTATGTCCCTCTAAAGTCTAAACTACATCAACACTGAATTCTACCCAGTATTTCTGCCACCCAGGCTTTCTACCGTAACATTTCTCCTCTTGTAACATACATCAACATGCAAGGTACACATTTGAAGAACATATAAAATAATCATATTTAATGTAGTCAATTTTATCTGATAGGAATAAAACTTGAACTCATGTTCAAACTTTTGGACATGTTACTTTGAGAACAGATGTATCAAGTTTCAGAACAACAGAAAAAAGGAACAGAGAGTAAGTTACCCGCTCTAAGAAGTAGCTGGCATAGCTAGGGAGTGACTGAAGTTCATTTCTTCGACTGTATGTAGCTTGAATAGCAGAATCCTTCCACAATTCCTCTACAAGTGGTGCATATTCTCGAGTAGCAGCTGGGAAAATAGCTTCAAGGTTACCGGAAGCCATAATTTTAAGCAGCCAATCAGAAAATGCTCTTAGCCGTGGACTGATGGAATATTCTGTCACCTTATTCTGTTTGCCAAATGCAACATCTCCTGCATTCAACAAAATATGAATCACATGATTTAGATATCGTGTAATTTCCCATTCATAATTTTAGACTTTGAACAACACTCAGACAAGGGACAGAAAGTAATCTGCCAAGAGTGCAACCCAACAAACAGATAAGTTGGATAAAGCGCAAACCATATACTATGATAAAGGAGCAGATCTTTCTAAACAATATTATCCAAATACATCAATGTGTGCATCCCAATATTGTACCCACCAGATCAGTTCATCAGTGCTGTTGTCACATCATACTAGGCAAAAACTTCATGGTATTCACTATTCAGTGACTAAGTCAATATTTAAATGTAGGAACTAATAAGATATGCAAGAGAGACAAGCCACTTGAACTGAATTAAAAATCTAGAAACAACTGGAAGATCCAGCATTGAGAGACAAATGATCATATAAGAGATATGTAAGCAAGCTAAAGTATTATGACAAAGCTATTAATGAGCTTGTGAATCGAGAATGTTGTTACCAATGGATGTAGATTTTTTTTTTTTAGTTATTTTACACAACTATTGTTCCTAGTTAGGATAAGAAATAGTTCCAGAGTTCCTTGAACCTGAAGATATGAAGGATAGGTATTTTATTAGTGTTGCAAACTCATTTTGAAACAATAGTTCCGCAACTAGTCAATGACCGAACTAATCAACCTGCCAGTATGGGCACCATACCATAGAAAGCAATTCATGGTTCATTAATAGACCATATCCAAGGATAAAAGCAAATCACCCTTACGTCCTCCCTAAGACCACACTGCACCATATGATTCAACATGACCACATTAAGAAATAAGAACTTGGTTTATACCAAGGGTTACTTACGGTTCAGTCCCTTCACTTTAGCATATTTACTTATCACTTTACATTCTGATAATTTTAATTTTATAGTTAACCTATGTTGTTTATCTTTGTTTGTTATTATAATAGATCTTAATATAACCCACTATTTAATCATAAGTAGACATGAAATAGCATTATTATCCTTTAGTTTCCAGAAGCATGTGACATGAAATGGCATCATTATACTTTAATTAATGTTTTCTTCATTTCTTAGTTTAAATCTTATTTTTATTCAATTTAATTTGAATTTGTTAGATAAAAACAAGCGGGTCTTTTTACCAATATATTATAATTAATGTAAATATGATAAAAAAAAGTCAAATTATATCAATCCAACACTGGTTTTCATAATCAGACTGTTATGTTAACAACATACCAATGTGCATGGCTCAATACCGTCGAATAAAAAAGTAAAAGATTCGAAACAAAGACATTGTACTAGCATCAAGCTAAATGTTTAGGTCCTAGAACTTGTTGGATTGGCAAATAACAATTAGTATGTTGTGGTCTGACCAGTGTTTAAATCACTTGCAATTTCCTTGAAGATTCATATTATGTGGATGCTCCAATACCATGGTTTTAATAACATTGGTGTTGTATTGTAAATAGTGATAAATTGGTGGATGGCAAGTAAATAATCCAAAATGTAGGGACTGAAAAGTAATAAAAAACTTTTAATAATAATCATAAGATGTTGGAACCAAGAAGAAGTGTGCCAGATGACTACATATGATCATCCATGAACAGCATTTGATTCTCATACCTGACGAATCTAGATGCTGCTTGTCTCTTTGCTCATCCAAACTCTCCTCTTCAAAACGTTCACGCCCCTCAAGCAGTATGGCAAGGTAGTTGTATATGCTGGTTTGAATCATAAGCTTAATATCTTCACGCTCATCCTCAGAGAAAGGAACACTTGAATACAAGAACTTAGCCTAATAAAGTAGATGACAAATTCAGTAGCCAGCTATAAATGACATACAGAAAATGTAGTTTGATATCAAATTGTCATTCTCCAAGATATACTAACACAGGATGTACACATAACAATTAAAATTATAAAATACATTTTTTTTAACCTTCAAACATGTATAAGATAGTTCTAGGGTTGTTTATGATGCTATAGTGATACCACTGACCAATAAATGAACAAACAGTAAAGCTTACAGTAATACAAAGACAGGTACCAAATACCATGGTCTTTTACTAAGTATGAATCAAGGTTTCAAAGGCCAGTCCAACCAAGGACAGGTACCGGATTATATAGCTCGGTACTGGTTGGTTTTCATCATTTTATTATCTTTCAGTGTCATTGGATGGTGTTCAAGTCGATATACCACCTAGTGTATCAGTATCATACCAATTTTATACTCTGTTAAAACTAGTGTTGGGCCAAGAGATTAAACCTTGTTATGAACACTAAGTAAAGAAAGAAATCCACATAAATTAACTCAAAACAGAGGCTGCAATTCATTACCTAAACAGAAAACATGCATGGGACTCCAAAACATAACAAATAGCCAAGTCATTAACCGGCTACATGCAGACAGACTTCAAAGCATGCATTACTTGGAGCAAGTTCCATTCAAGTATAACAGTCTAGAAAGAAAACCAGTGTTATGGAGAATAAAACATGCTAAATAGCAACGACCTCTAATTACTGATGTACATTTTACAAGACTAAACAAGATTTTTGGCAAAATGGTTCCAGTGGTTGGCTGAACCAAACATGAAAACAGAAGCATTCATCAACATATTGAACAAAACAATTACTGGCTTAAGTATGCGATTCTTTTCTTTGATTGTAAAGCGTTTGTCCTAAGTACCTGTTTGAAAATGGTACTAGTCCCAGATTCATGGTGCCCAACCAACAGAAGTTTCTGGAGTGCTTTTGTATCAAAGCAGTCAGGAACAGCTCTATTGAACAAGTTATTTACCTCATTTGCAACCTTACTAGGAAAAGGCAATGAAAGAACAGGACAGAGCAGCTTCATAATTGGCTGCAGGTAAGAAACCATCAGAACATCAATTTCTGAACAGTCTACAGGTTATGGAAATACAAGATGAGCATGAGACAATCACCTTTTCCCAAATCTGCCCTTTTACATTCTTCTGCCCTTCCTCCAGGTATGTCCCATCAGCATTCAGCCAAAAATGAGGATTCCCAGCACAATGGACTCCTGCCCACTGCAAAGAAGGTAAATGCAATTTGCTTCTAAATCCATATCGGACATCTAGAGAAGCATGATAGCTTTGACCATGTACCTTAAGCATCTGCAGCTCAACTTTTGTAATTTCGCGACCATTTATCAGGATTCCAGTGTTTCCATTGCTTGCATTTCGCATTAGAGTGCCCCCAACATTAAGATGAGGAGTAATGATCCTGTCGGGCTTGTGTCCTTCCTGTTGTTTAATTAATCAACATTAAAACCAAATTATTGATATAACAAAGAATAAGAAAGACAAAAGATACATCAGCAAATACATATTTACTGAACCCACTCATGCAACAAGTTTTGCTTACAAAGGAGAGCAACATGTAACAGCAGATATTAATTTCTAAATGAGGCACCAAAGCGGTCCACTGGTAAAATTAACCTCTGCAGAAATGACAAATACTACAAGATATGCTTAGGGTTCTACACAATTAATATACAGAAGAGTTGATGCAGGAGACGTGTCCACGAAGGTTACTTGCTCACCTTTCCCCAGTAACCAGAGACCTTGTCGTACCAATACAATCCAGGCTTCAAATTAGGAGGACACGAACAGCTCTGCAACAAAACCATCTCCTCCAGGCTAAGCTTCGTTCCATTAACACAAATATCTTCTGGTCTCAACTGGTTTGCCTCGCAGTCCTTCTCAGCCTTCATCACCAGCTGCACCTCCCGGGAACTAAGCAACTTTTTAAGCACCCGGGAGCTCCTCCCCAGTCTCTCTCTATTAGACTCCAGAATCGGAAAACCAATGCAAGAAATGCATTTCCTCCCCTCCGGCATGGAGCCCATGGCCCTCAACACGCAGCCACTGCAGTACTTTGCATCACAGACAAGGCAAGTCTCTTTTTCCGTAAAACGGCTTCCTTTCAAGCACCTATGGCAAGCCCCTTTTTTTATCTTCATTTCCAAATCCTCCGACCTCGCCCGAGGAGTAACCCCTACCGCCGGAGACATGCAACAACTGGACTGGCCGGATTCTTGGAAGGTCACGAGCAACGCCTTCTTCGCTTGCAAGGCGACGGCCTCGTCCTCGTCCCCGTCCCCGGAGGCGGACGACCGAAAGCTGAACTCCGAGCTGAGGGCCGATTCGGTCGACAGCCGATTCGGCATCATCTCGTTAGACCAAGCCGCGCCATCCCCAAGCTCGTCGGAGAACCCAATGGCGCCGGAGCTGTCCACGACCTCTGAGAGGTCCGTGGAGCGGTCGGGGAAGCCGAACGAGCCCAGCGCGCCCGAGACCTCGGCGCCGGGGCGGTCCATGGCGGCGCGGTTCTCGATGACGGAGGTCGGGGACGCGGCAGGGAGCGGCGGCGCCGGCGTCACATGAGGAGGCGGTGGCTTCTTGAGCGGGGAGGAAGAGGGGGAGGGGAGGGGGTGGACGACGGGGAGGTCGGGGAGGGCGGCGGAGACCGGGGCAACGGCGGCGAGGGGGATGCGGTCGACGTCGATGGGAACGGCGTGGGGGATGTCGTAGGGGAGGGGAGGGCCCTTGTACTCGTCGGCGAAGGAGTAGTCGGCGGACTCCGCCGCGGAGAGCACCACCATGCGGCGGCGGTCCATGGCTGAGGGTGACGGATCAAGCGATAACCCCCAGGGATCAAGAATCCGTGGGCAGCATCGCACGGTGCACAGCCGCTAACCCTAATCTAATCCCCAAGATGCAGATAAAGCGGAATGAAAGAGTGGGAAAAAGGTCGCGACTTTGGGAGCACGCGCGAGCGAGGAGGAAGGAGAGAGAGCGAGGCACGGGGGGGGGGAGGAGGGAAGGGGAGTCGGCGGGGTGGTGGCCCGCAGCCGTCACTTGCGACGAGGACAAGGGAGTGGGGTTTGGGTTAGAGCGGTGGGGCCGAGACGCGTCTCGTCGGGCTCGGGCGGGTGCGGGGAATTTACAGTGTGGGGCCCGGAAGCAGCGTAGCGTTTGAACGTGTTCGAGAGGGAAGGCGGGGAGGCAACAAGGTTACTCCGAGGTGGGGACGCCGTTGGGTTGGTGAGTGGGTGACGCCGGACGAGTAGAAGAAATGTTTTTTTTTTTTTTTTTTTTTTGAGGGAACCATATTATTATTTATTTATATATATATATATATCCGCCAAATTGAAAATAGAATTAAGGCATTAACTTATTGTTTTCTTGAATTTTTATCTCCCAGCATTTAGAACAAGTACCCGTGGAGTACATCCAATCAGCTAATCGAGCTCTCATATTTACAACTGCATTAAGAATCAACTCGAATTGAGTTATCGGCATGATGTTTTGATAGGCATATCTGGATTTTCAACTAAAAATTAAAGAAAAATAAGATTATTTTTTTTTTATGTGAATGGTTATTTATATCGTATAAACATATTAAAAGCGATATTAGAGGGATAGATAATCTAAATTTCTTTATCGAGAGGAAAACTTTGCCCCGAAAATAAATCTAGGCATAAGGGAAAACAAGACGCAAACTCCACACCCAAGGCATTGTCAGACTTCTCCTATGAGTCCATCACATCATGATTCTTCAGTTACAAGATATGCATTCAACCAATTTTCAACTTTCATATAAAGTACAAAGTTCTTGATATATTTTCAAGAACATTATAATACAGAAAGATGGATTGAAAAATATATGAAGAAAAAAAACCTCAATTACAATGTGTTTGTACAGAATTAAGTGCTTTCAACAATACCAAGAAAGCACACTTGATTATAACCCCCTGTTGGTGCTGTTCGTCACCGAGTGATCCTGATTTCAAGAATTTTTTTTTTGTTATAATTTGTGATGACGGCGCATATTCGATAAACTTGTTTTGTTGTTTCCGCTATCAAGTCTCGATCGTGCAGTCAGAAAAATACCTAACCAATTGTCAATCGAAACCTGCACAACAAGAAGTAAAATAGAAATTGAAATACTGCATCATGTACTCGTCAGCGCGACCTCAGTGACATTGTCATTCATCTTGCGAGGAAGCTTCTTCCGAGTCTGAGTTCAACACACTTTCTTCGACCTGTCATTAAAAGCTACAAAGTGTCAGACATACACGCAAGTACGTTCCCAAGCAAATCTCTTACAAACAAGTGCATGCGAAGATGGCGAAACAAAGTTTAAAGTTCAACGGAGTGGACTCCTTCAATTCCATATACCACACCTGGTTTGAGTTCCACTTGCGGCCACCCTGATCCAAGTTGGCTTGATGTCGATAAGATGCATCACTGCTGACACTGGTCGACCGAAAAGAGCGACAATTCAACTTCCAGGCAACCATGGATATGTGCGGCAGAGCACCTTGTAGCCAACCACTCGGACACATGATGAAGGAAGGTGCATGTCTGAAGAGATCACCTGGAGGTAGCCAATGGCCTAACATGTCATTTTGAAGTCGATAAGATAGTCCCTTGAACATGAACATTGGGGTGTAATGCCTGCACTGTAAAACACAAAAGTTCTGATCAATGATTAGCAAGTGCCGAAGGAATCGAGTTTACTGAATATGATCTATTATTATCCAAGCTTTCATTAGCTATCGGCAGCAAAGAGTACTGTCCACTGTAAACCCTGGCTCAAGATTGCAACCTAGATATTCATGGGAAATACAAACTATCAGATCCAAAAAGTTGTTCGAATGGCTGCCCCTCCTTGTTAGCTACTCCACCAAGCCTTTCTCATCAATGGCATCGACACAAAACCTACATATTAAGACGAGCTAATGAATCCCTCTTCCGAGGAAGTGCGGCCTCCCAAAAAAGAAAAGACATGAAGAGGACTAGAACACCCACATCTCGTTTCTTTGATAATTCTTCGTCGTAGTTGGGAAGTAGCTACATGGCTTCCTCCTGTCAAGAACATGCCTACAAACATACAGGTCGGAGACTCTTGCAAGAAATTGACATGCCATTGAAACAAGTTGCATAACTCTAAAACTCCAATGACAGAAAAAATCAAACAAATGAAAGCCGGCATGATCATTTAACCAATTGCAGGCTCCAACTGAATCTTTATAAATAGAACATTAACGGAAGCCATGGTTGGTATATGAACTCTTTGCTTCATAGAGTACGAACCTGCTCCCTTGTTCCATCAAATTACTGCTACATAGTGAAGATTATGTCACTAGTTTTGTGTGTTCTGCATGAGATTCAATTGCGCTATCAGTTTCACATATAAATTAAATCCCAGCTAACCAGGATCTTCAATCATGGGGTTGTAACTCATTTGTCCCATTCAGGTGGAGGAGGAGCAGGTTCTAAGTGGCACATCTGTACTAGACCTCTTTAACTTCAATTGAATTTTATTTCAGAAAAAAAACTAAAAACGTTCTAAAGATAAAAGCAGACGATGGGCTAATAATTTACACGGACAACGGATTAAATCGATCTACTATTTCATGTCCTTGGTAGCGATTCCTCCTCAAGATCTCTATTTTTTTTTGTCGTTATCATCGGAATGCTTGTTTGCTTAGAATCTTGATACCAATTTATGGCACTGACGAGACTTCGACTTCGACTTCGACTTCGACTCTACCTAAGGATCTTGTGCAACTAATAAGGACTGGTAATTTGATCTGTCTCCATAGACACGACAGGCCACCCTAGTTATGAATCCCGATTCCATTGACCAGATCAACAAGTGGTTCCATCCACACACTAAAGAAAGAAGTCAGACGATTGTGATCCTTGAACAACGAAGACCTCCATAAAACGACGCACCTCGTCCAACCAGGGGAGGCGCATCCCCCGATCTTGCCACCATGTCGATCTCAGACGGTTGCTTGCCTGCGTCCACCAAAATCACACGACTTCAGCAAGAAGATCCAAGAAAACTCCCAAAAGAAGGCAAGGCAATCCCAATAAGCAAACCAGACGGAGAGAAGGGTTCGAAAAGAAGGATCTTTGTTGCAGCGAAAGAGGGCGGAAGACGGCGCGGGTTCTTCTACTCCAGAGCCGGTGATCCTTAAGCGGACACCTGGCGTTTCGCCGATCGCACGGCACGGGGCATCACGAGCCCGATTCAAATAATTATCGGATCCGGGTTTATAGTGAACAGAATCGGCTTCTCGGACCAATCGTTTAAAGATCCATACCCCAGATTTGAAGCGGGTTTCGGGCTATCGGGCATATCAAAGCGTTTTTGCTTTCTGATTCCGGCAACGACGCACCAAGTCCTGGCCAATGGTTACAGTAGCCGCTGGTTTTTGCTTTCCTTGGGCGGAACACGTGGTTGACTTCGGAAGCGTTTTTCGAAATCCGAAAACAAATAGAGAACACCTTCCATCCGTCGCTACGTGTTTAACGAAGCCAAAGCATTCGAGCCAAAACGTTTCTCGAAAGAATAAAGCGAACCAAAAGCAAAAGCAAAAGAAACCACGTCCTCCCGAACTCGGTTTTGCCCTCCTCACCCGCTCACTCTCACTCTCTATATGAACACTCGCAAGTCTCCTCGGTCCGTCCTAAATCTCCAATCGAGTCTTGCAGCGTTCCACCGAGAAGCTCAACAGGTTCCCGCCATGGCTTTCCTTGTCCCTCAAAAGCCTCCCTCCTGCTCCTCGCCTTCGCCTTCTTTCGGTGACGAGAACCAGGGCGGAAACCCCGTCACCAGTTGCCTCTACCTCAAGCCGGACGCAGAGCGGAGGTCTCTCGACCGGGCGGTCGTGCTCCGGCGGATCCGCCACCGGAAGCGCGTCAACCAGTTCCGGGCTGCTCTCATGTCCGTCCTCAAGCCGAAGATTGCCGTGGACAAGGATGGCGATCCCGATGCATGGCTCGACGATGCCTTCTCCTCCCCTTGATGACCCCACATCTGCTCGCTGGTGAGAGTCGCTCGAGAGGAGAAGCAGCCGCCTTTGCCGTGTACATGAGTTTGTCTGCCGTGGAAACAATGAGATCGATAGCCGTGCTACTTATTTCTCATGCTACTGCAGTCACATTAATCTGCCATGCAATTCCACAGATGTATCACGAATTATCATGCCGCTTCTCTAATAAAAGAATTCGTCGAGATCTACAATGAATGCATTTGTATTTGGTGTACGTGATCGGGTGTAAATGTGGATAAGCTTTCACGGCTTGTTTATTGCTAATATGTTTGAGAGATACTGCTTGTCTAGTGAATTATTGGGTGGGAATAAGGTGTATGATTCAGTGGGAGGCAGTGACCAGAGGTGGATAATATATGATATGACCATAACGGTGGCAGGAGAATCTGAGAAGGCAACAGGCTTATCTAAAGCTCTGAAACAATCAACACACAAAAAAGGTTGATGAAGTTTACTGCCTGAAGAATTAGATGTGGTGCTTTACATTTGCTTTGTTGGATTCTGCATCAGATGCATGTATCTCAAGTGACAGGCACTCGCTCGCTCATCTGCAGGTCTAAGTGAGAATGCTTTTTCGATATCAAGCAATTCAACCATTTGGTTATCAATCGTTTTAGCGGTGCAGTTGAGGCTCCTCTGCTACTCCAATATCTCAACATCAGAAGTGAAATGAGTACAGTATCAATCGTTTTAGGGCTGCAGTTGAGCCTCCTCTATTCCAATATCTCAACATCAGATCGGAAATTATTTTCTCTGGTGTGGTGCTTCGGGTTCATCTGTTTGGATTGGAATGGCAGCAGCATCCACAGGCAGGTCACAGTAATGCGTGGCTTATCAACGGAGCTTCCAAGCATATCAGTAATGGCTATAGCTTTCAAGCAGCACTCGCACAGACGTTGGCCGCACTGAGTGTGACCTTGGTAGGCTCAGCACGCTTTATTCTTCTTCTTCTTCTTCTTCTTCTTTACGCCATTGGTTTTGCCATAATCAATAACACTTTTATTTGGATATTTTTTTAGGATAGAATCAAGACAGCAATCTAGACCTTCTGATTTCCATCGGCTTCTCGTTGTTCTTCTGACTCGCTCCAGAATCAACTTGAGAGGCCGATCGATCATGCAAATTATTATTCTATATCCACTGATTCATGGAATAACAGCATATGATCCTCGGTTAAGAGTGACAACAACATATTATTAGAGTTGGAAGTCAATCGAGGTTCGATTCTAAATTATGAATGTATTGTTAACGCGTCATGATCTCTGAACGCTTGAGGACTTTTCTAGCGTTGAGTAGACAGAATTATCATCTTTATTTCTTTTGCATTTAGGGATTAAGATCGACGTCGATGTTGAAGTTTGATTCCCAGTGGGGGAGGGCGAGTTAAATTTCCAAATGGTTTCGTAGGTGAGAAATTAAATATATACAAATCATGAGCAGCCTTTTGATATATATTCTACGAGAGGCTTTTATTAGCATGCTCGTCGTCGCTGGAAAGCAACCCACGCGAGAAAAGGGGGGCGGGGACATGAGCCCTCCAAATATGAAGTCATAATCTTTGTACCCCCTCCCATGTGGCATAAGATGGCACCTAAAAAATCACAACTATCCATGTGACAAGGGGGTATTATGGCGCCATCCATGTACAAGTCAATGAACACGACAGCATGGAAGCACGACCCACAGCTCGACTCGGGGTGCCACCATCTGACTCGTCACCTTGGGTCAGAGGCGACGATTGCTCCACGCCACTTGAAGTTGCACGAAGCAACTCGTCCCCGAAAGCCCGAGACGACATCGCATGGAGGAGCTCGTCCCCGAAAGTCCGAAACGATGCCGTATAGTGTCATCCTGCACGACGTCGCTTCGTACAAGCCAACCGTCGATCGAACTAAGGTATACACTCACCATCCGAAGGGTAGGCTGTCGTCGGTTGGCCCCTAACATGAACATAAAGCCCCCTGCTTAGCTTCGGGAGAGGAGGACAACAAAAAACACAATCACGCCAACACTGACTTGATCGTCGGAGTGGTCAAATTGGGACCAAACCCGACTCAGACCTCCTTACAACTGTTGAGCATCCGAGGAGACACGTCAACCGCAGACCGGATCGAGACACCCTCCGGAGCATCGATGAATCAACCAAACCAACTCGTCATGTCGACCGATGACTGCTTTATTTCGACGACACCTTCCACGGAGGGCATTTGTATAGATATACTTTTTTAATATTATATATAATTTCCTTGTATATATAATTTCACTTAACCAATTGACTACGACATTATTCACGATCTTTCCTACTACTACTACTACTATTATTATTATTGTTGTTGTTGTTGGAGGCCGTCTCGTTAGGTGAGGAAATAAAGAACTACCGATCAGTGACGCTTTTCTCACGTGCAAGAGGGACCCACCACCAGGCTCCCATGCTAAAAAAAAACCCTCGATCAGGATCAGAAATCACAGAATCGCCGTCCCATGACGTTCGTGCCTCCGACGGCGTCGGTGGCCTCAGAAGGTGGCCTTCTTCAGCGACGTGAGCTTGACGGAGGAGCCGAGCGCGGACGCGCCTACCTCCGCCTCGAAGGAGTCGTAGCGCAGGAAGAGCTCGACGAGTAGCAGGCGCGCCATCAGCACCACGAAGTCCTTCCCGGCGCACTGCTTGTTCTCCGTCGACGGTGACTCCGTTTCGGGCCCGTTGGACCACACCACGTAGCGCAACAGCGACGCCCCCTCCGCCCCCACGAAGCGGTCCGCCACGAACTCCTGTGGTCGGTCGAACACCCGCGCGTCCTTGGTGGCGAACGGCTGGTACCCGAACAGCATCTCGCCGGCGCGCACCTCGAACGCCGCGTCGTGGCTCGTCACCACCATGTCCCGCTTCGCCCGCCCGTACTGCATCGGCACCGGCGGCTCGATCCGAAGCGCCTCGTACGCCGCCGACGCTGTCAGCGGCATCGCCTCGATGGCCCGCATGGTCACCTCGCCGCCCCCGACGTCCCGCACCGCCGCCCGTACCTCCTGCGCCAATCGTCCGTGGAGCTGAGCCCCGGCGCGGCCGACCCACTTGACCAGCCCCGGGAACAGGATCTTCATCCCGCCGAAGGTGTTGAAGCAGGTGGCGAAGAGGATGTTGTGGACCGCCTCGTCCCTCGAGATCCCCATCCGTTCCGCCTCGTCGAGCACCGGCCCGGCGGATTCCCGGAAGAAGGCCACGAGCCGCTCGTAGTCACCCCGGATGAGCGCCGCCGGGAGGCGGAAGGAGTGGAGGAACAGGTCCTCGAGGTAGGATGGGAGGCCGAGGGTGAGGAGGGGGCCGAGCTGGAACAGCACCCACTTGGTGATGAGCCCCGGCCCGTCGAGGCCGAGCTCGGTGTCCTTGGGGTCGCGGCCGAAGAAAGCCCGCGCGAGGAAGTCGAAGGAGGCGCGGTCGTTGGCGTCGCCGAAGTCGGCCTTGCCCTTGGCGGCTATCTCCGCCTCCATGGTCTCGAACAGGGTGCCGAAGGTGCGGCGGAACTCGGGGATGACGGCCTGGCGGCGGTGGGAGAGGAGGAAGAAGAGGAGACGCTTGAGGGGGGCGTGGTTGGGCTCCGAGGGGTCGAGGTAGGAGAGCACACGGAAGCCGCCGGTGAGCTCGGTGGAGGGCATGAAGGTGCCGGTGAAGACGTCGCGCTTCTCGACAAGGGAGGTATCGAAGAGCACCGGGAAGCTGGCGGCGTCGAGGAGGACGATGACGCGGGGGTCGGAGGCCAAGAAGGGACCGGGGGGCATGTTGGCGCGGAAGACGGTGGAGCCGTAGCGGCGCACGCGGGTCTTGAAGAACTCGTCCCGCCCCTCCCAATAGAAGTAGGCGAGCCGGTCCTGGATCGGCCCGATGAAGGGGAGGCCGTAGTCGCCGGGGATCTTCTGCAGCGGCAGCTTGGACGACGGCGACGCAGATGAAGATGCAGACGGCGTGGCGGTGACGGGGCTCTCCGAGACGGATGCCCTGATGGAGGCCGTGCGGAGGCGGCGGTGGGAGCGAAGCTGCAGAGGTGACGGGGTCGAGAAGGCCAGAGATGCCGTGGCCATCGTCATTGACTGTCGCTGATGCCGAGCAAGAGGACGAAGAGAGACGAAGGGAGTCGTCGAGGACGGAGGCAGAGGAGGGCGTCAATATATAGCCGCCGAAGGGTTCATTATAATAGTCTTATTAAAAAAATGATCTATTAAACTAACAAATAAAAGAGAGAGCGAGAGAGAGAGAGAGAGATAATAATAATAAGCAAATAAATAAAATCACCAAAAGCAGGCGGCGACGGGGAAGTGAGAAGGAAGTGGGAAACGGTGGGAGGCACGAGATAGCGTGGTGGGCGCATGCCGGTGTGCCACGTCAGTAGTCAACGATAGCGAAGGATGGAAACGTGAAACGTGCGGGAGTCAAATAGACACGTGGAGTGGAATCCATCGGTCAAAAGAAGGAAAAACAAAGAAAAATAGAAACTTGTGCTGTATTTTCTTTCATAAAAGGGTTGCAACAATCTGGAAGCGTACACGTGGGCTTTGGGGGGGTTCCACGCGGGCGTCGGATGGGATTGGACCGTGATCCAGCACGCCACCGTCCAACACCACGTGATTTGTCGCGTCGTACTCAAAATCTTTCTCCATAATTCAATTAATAAATTCGGAATTTTCAAGTAGCATGGAATTAAGAAGATGAGAAGATATTTTAGTGATGTAGAAAAAGGAAAAGAGGCAGTCGGGTCGGACTCGAATTGGACTTGGGCACCGACACCGTGGGGTCTGCGTCCTCCTCGGGAGGCCATGCGACGGAGCGGCTGCAAGCTGGAGTTTGGCGTTTGGCGCAGCACCAGTGGTGCGGTGAGTTTGGCTCGACTCGGATGACAGAAATGGATGCACAACTGCTCTTCGTCTTCTTCTGCGCTCTCTCTATCCATCGATCTCTCTCTCTCTCTCTCTCTCTCGCTGTGGCCGATGGATGATGACCAGGAGAGGAAGGAGAAGAGAGACGAAGATAACCCCGGGGCGGCAGGTTGGAAAGTTCTCTGGCAGGCTCGCTCGCTCGCTCTCTCTCTCTCTCTCTCTCTATGGATGCACAACTGCTCTTCGTCTTCTTCTGCGCTCTCTCTATCCATCGATCTCTCTCTCTCGCTGTGGCTGATGGATGATGAGCAGGAGAGGAAGGAGAAGAGAGACGAAGGGAACCAGGGTGGGGTGGGGACGGGTCGAAAGTTCTTTGGCAGGAACACACACACACTCTCTCTCTCTCTGTCTATGGATGCACAACTGCTCTTCGTTTTCTTCTGCTCTCTCTCTCTCTCTCTCTCTCTCTCTCTCTCTCTCTCTCTCTCTCTCTCTATCCATCGATCTCTCTCTCGCTGTGGCCGATGGATGATGACCAGGAGAGGAAGGAGAAGAGAGCCGAAGGGTTGAAAGTTCTTTGGCAGGAACACTCGCTCTCTGTGGCCGGTCGATGTTGACCACGAGAGAGAGGAAGAGCACGCGGGCGGAAAAGTTCTTTGGCGGCTGAAACGTTTCTGTGGTGCACGGTGGGAATGGATGTATGCAAAGATGGGAAGGGCCTAAACCACGTGAGAAAACTTAGATACGGTTGTCTCACCCTGCGTATCTATCAGCCTATCTCGCTTGGATTCACTTGTTCGGTCATTTCTTCCTTCAAAACTTTCATTGCATACGTATATAATATATATTTATGTCTGTTATGGGTATTAAATATGACGTGACCCCGGCCCTTGTGGTTTCTATCATGGTGACGTCTCAGCCCCTCCTGCGGCTGACTATCGCGAGGGTTGACCGACAAACGTCCTCTCCCTCTGCTCTTCCCCAGTTCCGTAGGAGACCGAAGCACGCCATCAGTACGACCCTACGGAGGACCACATCACCAACAGTAATCTTTCCTATAAGACCTCTACGTTTAGAAGAAGTAAGGAGGAGGGATGAACCAGCACTTAGGAGGAGGGATGAACCAGCACTCAGGAGGGGGGATGAACCAGCACTTAGGAGGAGGGATGAACCAGCACTCAGGAGGGGGGATGAACCAGCACTCAGGAGGAGAAGAAGGAGGAGAAGGAGGAGGAGAAGGAAAAGGAGGAGGAGGGGAAGAAGACTCTCTTAGCCACTCTCCCCCTCGCTGCATGGCAGCAGTCGAGCTCCCTCACTGCATGGCAGCACTTGAGCTCCCATCGCTGCATGGCAGAACCGAGTTCCCATCGCAGAGAGGAGCAGCATTGACCTCGAGACATCTGCAACCAAAGGATCTCTCTCTCTCTACCTCTCTCTCTCTCTCTATGAAACACTCTACTCACTCCCATCCGACACTAACTTAAGCATCGGAGGGGTCAGGATGGGAAACCCCAGGCAGGCACGTGTGCGAGGCAGGGGGCATGTGGTAGCCACGGATGAAGGAACCACGGCCAGAAGCGGATGATCGCCTTCTCCCGACCAACGTCGGCTTCCAGCCCGGAGATCGATGAGGCGACCCCTCGCATTCGAACCGAACCAGTGCGACGGCCGAGGCCAGCGAAAAGTTGTTGACCATAACAGATTGGCGCTAGAAGGAGGGCGTTATGCAAGGTCACCCATCTAATCTCCAAAGCTCGAGCTCATGCTCGGCAAGCGTTAGGGAAACAACTTTTACTGACCGGACGGCGCATGGCGCGGAATCCGGAAACGGGGTCGTCTGGTCGACGGGCTGTCGATGGCTCTGCTCACGCCTCCGGCCGCTCTGGGCGACGCGCTCGATCGCCGAGACTGCGCTCGGATGCTCGAGCCCTCGATAATCGTTCGAGTCTACTCACCTCTCGGAGTGTTCATAGAAAGAATCCCCCTCCTCTCCTGTCTTACTTATTCGGCTTAAATAGGTCGGACGGAGGGCATGCTTCCGGCCCATGCGCAAGTGGCGACGGGCCCGACCTGCGTGTCGGTGTCGTGGTCAACTTGGGAGTAATTGGGGCGTCTTGAGGAGAGGCGTCGGGCGGTCAAATCGCGGGGGTTTATGGAGCGCAGGAGTGGCGATGACGTCATCCGGGTGTACGACCGAAGGCCAGATGTCTCGTCATACTTAATACCCTATCACTACCCCCTCCAAAAGCCACTCTGCGGGACAAGTTGGAGGTGTTGCTCGGAAGAACACAGTTGCCGATCGAGATCTCGGCGGTTCCACCGTCGTGTCATAATTGACCGAAGCCCTTTCCAGGATAGGGGGCCGAGGCGCCGCCCAAGACCCGGAAAACCGATGATCGAAGAAGCTAGAGATCCTTTAACCGAACCGCCGTACGGGATAAAGGGGGTCGAGGAACCTCAAGACCCAGAAAGCCATAGTCACCGAACCGTCGTTCGGGATGTAATCGAGCCACCGCCAAGGCCTAGGATGCCGATGATCGAGCCGTCGCTCAAGACCATGTACCGAACCGCCGCTCGGGATAAATGGGGTCGAGGAGACGCCCGATTCCCGTTCTGCCAAGCCGACGTCCGGTAATCAGGGGTTGAGACTCGTGCTTAGGCCCGTTGAACCAATGGGTGAGCAGCCGCTCGAGGTAAGGGCAGGCGACGTCCAAGTCCTCGCAAACCCGTCGTTGGGTACTAGGGGTCGAGTCACGCACACGACTGAAAAACCATGATAGCCGAACGCCGTTCGGGATAAGAAGTCGAGGAGACGCCGATTCCGTTGCCAAGGCGACGTCCGGTCGAGGTTGAGACGCCAGTCCTCCACCTTCCCCGCGTCGTTTTGGTGCAAGGGGTCGAGGTCACGCACACGACCTGAGAAACCGTGATGGCCGAATCGCAGTTCGGAATATGTGGCCGAGACACCGCTTAAGGCCTGGGAAGCCAGAATAGCCGAACCACCGTTCGGGATGTGTGTGGTCGAGCCGCCGCTCAAGGCCTAAGATACCAGAATAGCCGAACCGTAGTTCGGGATGTGTGTGGCCGAGCCGCCGCTCAAGGCCTGAGATACCAGAATAGCCGAACCGTAGTTCGGGATAAGAAGTCGAGAGGCGCGATTCCCGTTGCCGCCGACGTCCGAAGTCGTGGGTTGAGATGCGTCGGTCCTCCACCTTCACCGCCGTCGTTTTGGTGCAAGGGTCGAGTCACGCACGACACGAAGACCATGATAACCGAACTGCCGTTCGGGATAAGGGGGTCGAGGAGGCGCCCGATTCCCGTTGCCAAGCCGACGTCCGGAAGTCAGGGGTTGAGGCGCCGAGTCCTCCACCTTCACCCCGTCGTTTTGGTGCAAGGGGTCGAGGTCACGCCTGCGACACGAGAAACCGTGATAACCGAACCGCCGTCGGGATAAAGGGGTCGAGAGACGCCCGATTCGTTGCCGACGGCGTTCGGAATCGTGGGGTTGAGGCGTGCAGTCCTCCTCGCCACCGTCGTTTTGGTGCAAGGGGTCGAGGTCACGCACACGACCTGAGAAACCGTGATAACCGAACTGCCGTTCGGGATAAGGGGGTCGAGGAGACGCCCGATTCCCGTTGCCAAGCCGACGTCCGGAAGTCAGGGGTTGAGACGCGCCAGGTCCTCCACCTTCACCCGTCGTTTTGGTGCAAGGGTCGAGTCACGCCTACGACACGAGAAACCATGATGGCCGAACCGAAGTTCGGAATATGTGGCCGAGACACCGCTCAAGTCCTGGGAAACCAGAATAGCCGAACCACCGTTCGGGATGTGTGTGGCCGAGCCGCCGCTCAAGGCCCAGACCCGATGGTCGAGCCGCCGCCAAGACCTAGAAAACCGTGATCGCCGACCGCCATTCGGGTTGTGTGTGGCGGAGCCGCCGCTCAGGCCCAGAATACCTACGGTCGAGCTGCTGCTCAAGACCTAGAAAACGATGACGCCAACCGCCGTTAGTGTGTGGCCGAGCCGCCGCCAAGGCCCGTAAGACCGATGGTCGAGCCGCCGCTCAAGACCTAGAAAACCGAACCGCCGTGCGCGTCGAAACGGCTCGCGATAGTGCGGTTCTTTGGAATCGAGCGTGGCGTGCGGGTAAGTTTCTTACCGCGGGTGTACACGCGTCGGCTCTTCATTAATATGACGCCGGCGCCTGTGATGCTATTGGGCGATGTGGCGGTGTCATCTGTCAGCGAAAGGTCGAGGCCCCCCCCTCTTTCTATAAATAGCGTGCTCTGCGACTCTCTATCACTTTATCAGCGGAGTTTTCATCTCTTGTCCTGCCGTCGTCTTCCTTCAAGTTTTTCCATAGGCTCCGGTGCCTTTTAACTTCTTCCAGCCGATTTCTTCCATTATAGGTTAGTGCGCGATGGGTCTTCCTTCCACTTCCTCCTCCTCTGCTTCTTCCTCCTCCTCCCCCTCAGTCACAACCCGCGTCGCCGCTCTCCCTTCATCTCCTGCTTCCAGCCCTTCCTCAGATGCAGGCGGCGCGTGCGTTAGAGGCCTTAATGTGGCGCGACCAAGACTCCATCTTGGATGGCGTATGGTGGGGATACTCCGTGGCGCTCGGCATCCCGGAGGAATTCAACCTCCTGGCCGCTGAAGCGGGACAGCGGGGTTTTGACCCGGTTCCCAAGGGCTTTGCCCTGACCGCCGATGCCCTAGAAGCCGGCTTGTGCCTTCCCCTGCACCCAATCATCGTATCATGTATTTCCCTGTGGCGTATTTCGCCTTCCCAGATAACTCCCAACTCTTGGCGGTATTTGGTGGCTTTCCTGGGGGAATGCCATTACACCGACATCGCCCCAACCCGCAACCTCTTCCTCTCCTGCTTTCGCCTCTTCAAGGGGTCGGGGGGATACTTCACAACGCACGACGAGTTCCGTTAGCGGCGCCCCACCAATAACAAAGGGTGGAAGAGGCGCTTCTTTTTGTCCAGATGCGGAAGGTTTGGGGTTTCGGGTCGATGGTCGTCTAGAACCATCGATAATGCTGCCCCGGCTCAATGCCGAGGAGCGCTCACCTCGGCGAGGGTAATCCTCCCTTCTCGCAAGCCATCCGCAACATGTCGGGCGATGGCTCGTGGAGGCCGGACTAAGTCCGCGCTCTCGGGTAGGCCGTCGTTGTCTCGCCTCTTTTAGGATTGCCGCCATACTCTAGCCGACACATCTGTTGTTCTTTGCAGGGATGGTGAACCTGCGGTCCTTCCATGACTCGGGTGCTCCAAGGGGACCGTCTCCGCGCTCTCCGGCGGTCTCTAAGCGGGCGGGGGGTGGCTCCCCGCGCACCGTTGAGGAGGGGCGCCCGAAGAAAAAGGCTAAGGCCCAGGACGTGGTGAACTCCGAGACGCCGCTCGTGCTGCCGGCGTCCGAACGGCAGAACCTCCACCCGGCCGAGTCGCCCGGCCAGGACGGCCGAAGGGCCAGCGTCCTCCCGCCATGAAGGACCTGTGCCGGGTCACGTCGGGGAAGGATCAGCCGTTCCTTTCCCGAGTGATGGGGGAGGTCCCTTCGGGGCCGCTAAGCGACCCTCTCGTGGCCCGGTGGCATGATCTCCCGGGGACAAGGTGTGGGTCGGGAGAGCCTCGCCATCTACCTTCGGGCGCTCCATCCCGACGCGTGGCTCGGGATCTATACACCCTCCTCGAGCGATCGCCAAGTCCGCCAAGTCGGTGTTGTGGGTAAGCACCGTCTCGCGTGTATCTTCTTGGCTGAGCTCTGTTCATCACTTTCAGCGTTCTTTATCCTCGTGCAGAATCTCCACTACACCACGGCTCTCCTCGACCGGGTGCATGACTCCGGTCGCTTGGTGCCATGCAGGCGGCGCAACACGAGTTGCGCCGCCCGGCTCGAAGCCAGCGGGGTCGGGACCGAGGCGTTCTTCTTGCCGAATAACGGGCGGTGGACATGGGCGCGGAAGTCGCGCGTCTGACCGCCGAGCTCGAGGCCGCCTCGGCGACAGAGGCCGGACTGCAGAAGCTCCTCCGGACGGAGAGGCTGGAGAACCACCTCCGGACGAAGGAGGCTTCGGAATTGGCGGCCAAGCTGACCTCGAGGAGGCCGGTGAAGGCGCGAAACCCTTGCCGCGGAAGAGTCGGCCGGAGAAGGACCGGAGGCGCCGACGCCAAGAAGTCGGAGGGCTTCCTCCTCGGCCCGGGCCGGACGGGCGGGTGTCGTATGAATATGGGTATAAGGTTGCCTGGCCCGGTTCCGAGCAAGTCCTCCGTGCTCGATGGTCGAGGAGAATCCTTCGCCTCATGCCCCAAGATCATGGGGTCGACATGCCCGCGAGGTTCCGTTCGACGACGCCTTCCGTCTTTGCGGCCTGAAGACCTCTTTTCTTCTTTTTGGAGGGTCTTCCCTTGTCTTTGTAATACTTCTTTCCCCACCAGGGGCCCATTTTGTAATCCAAACCTTTTGGTAATACAAATTTGCCTTCTTAATACAATCTTCGACTTCTTTCTAATGGCCTGAGTCTGGTATTGACTTACTTCCATTTTGTCCTTAGACAAAATATTTCTTAAGGTTCTGGACGTTCCAAGTCCTCGGGAACTGCTGCCTAGTCATAGTCGCGAGCCGGAACATTCCCGGTCGGACTACTTTGATTACTCGGTAGGGGCCTTCCCACTTGGGTGCAAGCTTGCCCCTTGAGTGAGCGGGGTCGCTTACTTCCGCCTTGCGTAGGACTAAGTCACCCATTCCGAGAAATTCGGCGCACCTTCTTGTTGTAACTCGGGCAACACTCACTGTACGCCGCATTTTTCGTGCGCGTTGGCCTGCGTTCTTCTAGCGAGTCTAGGCGGCCCGAACTCCACTGGGCCGAGGTGGATTCCTCATAGTTCTCCACGGAATGTTGGGATGACCAACTCGGTAGTAGGATCGCTTCCACGCCGAATGCAAGGTGGGGACTCGCCTGGCCGTCTTGGGGTAGTCCGCAGAGACCATAGGATGTTCGGGAGCTCGTCGACCCGGCTCGTCGGGCTTCCAAAGTCCTTTCCTAAGTCCATCCGGGATAGATCGGTTGGTCACCTCGTGAGCCCGTTGATGCGGGGTGGGCCACCGAGCTAAACCTCAATCGATGTGATAAGTCGCGCGAACTCCGAGAACCGAGTCTTGTGGCCCGGGTTCCGTTATCGATGATGATAACGCGTTGGGCGAACCGAATCGGGTCACGATGTTCTTCCATACGAACTGCTCGACCGTTCGTAGTAATGGTTGCCGTGGCTCGCTTCCACCCACATAGTGAAGTAAACTATCCCCACGATGATATGCCACCGCTGGCCGGACGCCGGGAACGGCCCCAAGAGGTCCATTCCCCATTGAGCGAAGGGCGGCGCAATCCATGGAGGCGGCGGGACGCAGGAGGCTGCGCGCGGCGCGCTGGCAGTGTCGCACCGCCGCACGAAAGCCTTGGCGTCTCGGTGCAGCGTAGGCGATAGCACAGCGCGCGATTTTGAAGGCCAAAGTTCGCCGCCCATGTGCTCCCCACAGATCCCGCCGTGGACTTCGGCGAGAATCACTTCTGCCACGGCGGGACCTAAGCATGGTAGTGGGGGGGGGGAAAGCGACCTTTTGTAGAGCCGGCCGCCAATTTCGCAGCACCACGCTGGTTCGCGAGCCGTGCCTTGACCTCATCCGCCGGCAGATCCTCGCGTTGTACTTCAAGACATCCCGAGTCCACGTGGGTGGGGTGGTGGGACTCGGGTCCCCGATCTCCATGATGGCCACCGGCCAGGTGTGTCGACTCTTCGACCTCGGGATGTTCCTCTGGATCGGCTCCGAGGCCAATTTCGCGGTGATGCGCCGCTCGTTACGGGACACAGGCACCCTGGGCCAGTGAAGCGTGGAAAGTTAGAGGTTTGGGCTTTTACCTCGGTCAGGTATCTGGACATGGTCGATTCCCGCGCCCGGTACTCTCCACCAACTTGCTCGACGACAAGTTGGGATCTGTGAGAATGTGGATTGCACCTTGTTGCATCTCGGCCGGCAAACGGAGGCCTGCCAAATAGTGCCTCGTATTCGGCCTCATTGTTTGTGGCCGCGAAACCGAAGCGGAGGGAACGCTCGAAAGCGTGTCCATCGGGGTCCTCCAGAATGAGTCCGGCGCCGGCTCCCCTGGAGCTGGAAGACCCATCCACGTGCAGCGTCCAGTCTCGGCGGATTTGCTCAACGCTCTCTGCTTCCGGTGGTGTCAACTCCGAGATGAAATCGGCCAAGGCCTGGGCCTTGATGGCTGTCCTCGGCTTGTAGCAGAGGTCGAACTCGGATAGCTCCACCGACCACTTTAGGAGGCGCCCTGGTACGTCAAACTTAGAAAGAACTTGACGCAGGGGTTTGTCGGTTAATACCTCAATCGTATGGGCTTGAAAGTAGGTGCGTAGCTTCCGAGCCGCTAGAACAAGTGCCAATGCCAGCCTTTCAATGGGAGAATAGCGCTGCTCCGGCCCACGCAGCACGTGGCTGGTGTAGTAGATCGGGTGTTGCGCATCGGGGGCTTCTTTCACAAGCACCGAGCTCACGCATGCTGAGATGCCGCCGGTATAAGGTAAGTTTTTCTAAGCGCAGACACCGAGGTAAGTCGGGTAGCTCGGATAAGTGTTGCTTCAGCCGGCGAAGGCTTCCTCGCGTCTGCGTCCATTGGAAGTTCTTTGGGTCTTTGAGGACTCGGAAGAAAGGAAGGCACTTATCTCCCGACCAGGATAGAAACCGGGACAGAGCCGCTATCCTTCCGTTAAGGCACTGAAGCTCCTTTACTGTACTCGGAGATCTCATGTCGGTGAGAGCTCGGATCTTCTCGGGGTTGGCATCAATTCCTCTCTCGTGTATGATAAACCCGAGGAACTTTCCCGATGTCACGCCGAAGACGCACTTGGCCGGATTAAAGGCGCATCCGTGTCTTCTTAGCGTAGAAGGTTTCCCGCAAGTCGACAGGTGTGCAGCCCTGCGGCGACTTTTCACGATCATATCGTCAACGTATACCTCCATGTTTCGCCCTATTTGCCGGCGAACACCTTATTCACCATCCTTTGGTAGGTGGCGCTGCATTCTTTAACCCGAATGGCATAACTTTGTAGAAGTAGGCTCCTTGGGGTGTGTGGAAGGCTGTATGTTGCCGATCCTCGGGGCCATCCGGATCTGGTTATGTAGGAGTAGGCATCCATGAAGGAGAAGCGGGCGTACCCGGTTGAGTCGACCGGTTGGTCGATCCTGGTAGGGGAAGCAATCGCCGGGCAAGCACGATTTAGATCGGTGTAGTCAACACACATCCTCCGGCTTCCATTAGGCTTCTTGAGGACTACATTGGACACCCGAGTACGGACCTCCTCAATGAAGTCGGGCGCCAAGAGCACTGTCGACTTCCTCGCACAGCTTGTTGGTGCTCGAGGCGAGGTCTCTGTCTCACCGTGGCGGATCGAAATGTGTAGATGGTGTTGGGCGACTTGAGTCGATTCGGGAGGTCGGCGGTATCGGCGAACATCAGCTTTCTGGAGGAGGCGATGGCTGCGCCCGCTCTTGATTATCGAGTCGGGCCGATCCGTGTCCGTCGGGGCGGTCATCTTACGTGAATATTAACCGCCGGGTTGTCGGCTCGGGATGCTCGGTCGGTATGCGTCCGCGTGGGTCTTCGAGGCGGTTCGGCCTTTCCTCTTACCGAAGTCGCGTCAAGTAACACCCTAGACTCTGAGGATCTCCCTAACCTCCCGACTCGTGGTGGGAACTTTAGCGTCCGGTGGTATGTGGATAGAACGGCCCTTAGCACTGTTGAGGGTGGAGTCGGCCCGGGATGGCGTTATGCTGATGAGGTCGACCACGAGAAAAGTTACCGTGAGTTTTGGCCTTGAGGAATCGCCGAGGTCAATGGTAGATTACCGCACCCTGGCGAGATCGAGTCGCCGATGAAGCCGGTGGCGCCGAGTGCAAAGGCTTGGGGCTTCCTTCGGCAACCCCAACGAAAGGCCTCGAAGTAGAGGATGTCGGTAGCTGCGGTGTCGACCATAATCCGTCGGACTGTGCGTTGGCAATTCGGGCCCGACACCACCGCGCATCGTCATGCTCTGTTGCTCCCATATCCCACGAGGAATGTGATCTCGGCTCGGAGGAGGGTGATATTCCCGATCGCCGGCTCGGGCGTAAGCCCTTCGACCGGCGCTATGTCCTCCGGTGGCGGGTCCCCGGTGATCACGTCGATGTGTTGCTCGGCCAAGCCGTCGAGCGCGAGGATGGTGCCGCGGATCTTTGGAGGTATTGATCGAGGTGACCTCTTCGGATCAGCTCTTCAATTTGTCGCCATTTCGTAGCATTGCTCGTGTCATGTCCATTTTCGATGGAAGCGGCAATCTGATGCTATCGGCCATCGCCGGCCCTTCATCCGGGGCGGTCAGGCATTCCCGCTCCTTTATTTGGAGGAATATTTGCGTCAGAGGCGCCTTCAAGGGAGGTGGCGGCTCGGCGCGTATGGGTCGGGTGGCCCATGCGGCGCCCTTGGTGAGGGCCTCGCCTGGTTATGCCGTTCGTCGGGATGGATTAGGAGGCCCCTCGGTCGTTCTTCCTTCCTCCCGACATCTCGAGGACTCGCCACGTATTGACTCGCCTGAAACATTTCCGCGATGGGCGCGGTCGCTCCACCAAGGACTAGCGGAATCTCGGCGGTGGCCCCATCATGAATGCTGCACCAATTACGATGGGTGAGCATCCGATAACTCGTACCTCAGTGGTGAACCTTCGCGAAGTGGGAGAGGGTTCGTCCTCCTTTGCTTCAAACCCGGGAGGAGCGCGAAGGCTTTGGTGCAAGCGCCAAAAAGCGTAGCTCGAAGTCCTTGGCGAGCTGTTCAAAGGATGTTACCGACCGCTTTTTAAGGTCTTGTACCATATGCGGGCGGATCCTTTTAACGTGGTGGGAGCGCCCGCACATCAAAGGCGTCAGAAGTTCCATAGGGCCATTTGAGCCGGAAGGCGGCGGCGTGATCGGCTGGATCAGCTCCATCATAAAGGTCGATGGAGGAGGCGGAAGTTCAAGGGCGGTATTCCGTATGTCCATTTGGCGACGGGGACTCAGTGGGACACTTCCCTCTGCTCTTCTTTGGACTTGCGGGCGTCCTTTGGACCTCCTCGGTGCGTGCGATGGATCGGATCGAGCCGAAATAGGTCGTCAGTGCGAAGACACCGCCTCGAGTTGGCGGGGCGTCCAGTTTCAAGAGCCCGGGTTCCGTCCTCAACCCGGCGGGAGGCTGGAGAAGATGGTACCGGCGGTATCGCCTCATCATGCCGGGGAAGAGGTTCCGGCCTTTGGTGGGTCGGGGCTGCCGCCTCACTGGAAGTAGGCGTGGGAGCGGCAGGCGGTACTTGCGAGTCGGACACATTGGGAAAGGTCCTGAAAAGCCTCCACCGTGACGGTGGGGGGAAGCGGTGGAACCCGACTTGGCGGGTAGAGCCCGGCGTCGCTAAATATATTCCAGTAGCGATCTATGGTTGCGGCAGGATCGTCCCTCCGGGGTTGAGTGCGGGACCTCCGAGGTGCCCGGAAAGCGACCTTTCGTCCATGTGTCGTTAAGAGGCGGAGCGGTGGTCGCTTCGACAGAGAGGCCCTCCTTCTAGCCAATCTGTTGGAAACAACTTTTACCGTGACCGGGCGCAGCGCGGAATCCAGCGAAGTGCGTCTCTGCAGTTCGGGCTGTCGATGGCTCTGCTCACGCCTCGGACCGCTCGAACGCGGCGCGCTCGGTCGCGAGACTGCGGCAAAGCGGGTGGATGCTCGCCCGACCCCTCGGCGCCAATCGATCTTGGCCGTGGAGTTCCCCAGTGAGAATTGCGGGGGGTTCGAGTCTACTCACCTCTCGGAGTGTTCATAGAAAGAATCCAGTCTCCCCTCCTGTCTTACCTATTCGGCTTAAATAGGTCGGACGGAGGGCATGCTTCCAACTGTCTGCAAGTGGCGTACGGGCCTGACCTTGCAGGTCGGTGTCGTGGTCAACTTGGGGAGTAGTTGGGGCGATGCTGAGGAGAGGCGACGTCGGGCGGTCAAATCGCGGGTGTTATGGAGCGCAGGAGGGGCAATGATGTCATCCGGGTGTACGACCGAAGACCAGATGTCTCGTCATACTTAATACCCCTATCAGCAACCATGTTCAGCGCTTCACTGCATGGTTCATCGTTGCCTCATGCAGCCGATTGGCCAAATCTGAGCCCGATTGCGCTGCGCGATAGCGGAAGCCCGAGCTGCGATGCTCAGCAACACATTGCTACATCGCTGCCTCATGCAGCCGCTCGGCCAAATCTGAGCCGGCGCCAGCAATCATTTGCCTCATCGCGGCCGCCGGCCAAAACGATTCGGCCGTGTAGCTCGGCAACCCTTTATACGTGTTTCATCGCTCACGCATGCCGGTAAAGCCCGAGCGTCTTTCGGCCCGAGCTATAGTGCGTGCACCCATGTTCGACACCTTCTGCGTGGTTTGCGTACGCGGTTGCTCAAAGCCCGGCGATGCTCGGCAACCCTTCATCGTGTTTCATTTTGCCGAGCTCGGCCAAAATCGAGCCGAGTGCGGCTCGGCGAAGCTATAGTGCTTGGCACACCGTTCAGCACTCGTGGTTTGTAGCTGCACGGCACCCAAAGCCCATGCGATGCTCGGCAACCTCGCTGCGTGTTTCGCCGTTGCCTCACAGCAGCTCGGCCAAATCTAAGGTGTGTGCTCGGCGATGGCCCGAAGCTCGGCACCCACGTTCGACCTTCTGCGTGGTTTACCAGCGGCTCGGCCAATGCCGAGCTGCGATGCTCGGCAACCCTTCATGCGTGTTTCATCGCCGCTCTCACGCATGCTCGGCCAAATCTAAGACCGAGTGTGCTGCTCGGCGGCTCCATGCTCAACACCCGTTCAGCCAGCTGCGTGGTTGGCGGTAAGCAGCGGCCAAATCTAAGACCGAGTGTCTGCTCGGCCAAAGCGCTACGATGCTCGGCACACGTTCGACGCAGCTGCGTGGTTTGCGGTACGCAAACTGCTCGAAGCTTTGAGCTGCGATGCTCGGCAACCCCTCGCCGTGTTTCGCCGCTGCCTCACGCAGCTCGACCAAATCTAAGATCGAGTGCTGCTCGGCGGCGAAGCTCGAGATGCTTTCGCACACGTTCGACACTTTGCTGCGTGGTTTGCAGCGCCGGCCAAAGCTGCGATGCTCGACAACCCCTGCGTGTTTCATCGCGCCTCATGCAGCGACTCGACCAAATCTAAGACAGTGTCGCTCGGCAGCCGAGCCTCTCGGCACCCGCGTTCGACATCTTGTTGCGTGGTTTGCACCGCGCGGAAAGCTCACCCAAAGCGATCGGCGTGTTTCATCATTGTCTCGCGTAGCGGCCAAATCTAAGACCGAGTGTCTTTCGGCGGCCGCTACAATGCTTGGCACACATGTTCGACGCTTTGCTCGTGGTTTGCGGTTTGCACTGGGCGGCCGAAGCCTGCGCGGCAACCCTTCATGCGTTTCATCGCTGCCTCACGTCGGCCAAATCTAAGACCGTGCTCGCGTCGGCCCGAGCTACTTTCGGCACCCGTTCGGCACCTTGCTGCGTGGTTTGCGGCACCAGCGGCTCGGCAAGCTGCAATGCTCGGCAACCCTCGTGTGTGTTTCATCGCTGCCTCACGCCAGCGGCCAAATCTAAGACCAAGTGTGCTCGGCGTGAAGCCCGAGCTGCGTTAGACACGTTCCCCACCTTGTGGTTTGCAGGGCAATTGAAGCCGATGCCGGTAACCCTTCATACATATTTCATTGCTGCCGCATGCGATGGCTCGGAGCCCGAGCGGCGCTGCTGCCAACTCGGCGATGGCTTAAATTGGCTGCGGCACACGTTGTCGCATGGTTGGCGCTGCCGTTCTGCTAAAGCGAGCTGCGATACTCGGCAACCCCTCATTGCGTGTTTCATCGCTGCCACGGCTCGGCCAAATCTAAGCCCGAGTGTCCGGAAGCTCGAGCTACGCTCGGCACCACGTTCGCACCTTGCTGCGTGGTTTGCAGCACCATCTGCTCGGCTAAGCCCGAGCTGCGATGTGCAACTCCTTCGCTGCATGGTTTGCGGCAGCTCTGCGGCTCGGCCGAGATGCTCGGCATCTGCGTGGTTCATCGCTGCAACAAGCAAGCTATTATGCCAATGCCCGAAAGCAACTCCTTGCATGGTTTGCGGCTACACGAGCGTTGCCCCAGAAGCTGCGCTCGCAACGCCACTGCGTAGTTTCGCCGGTGCAAGCGCCCGATGCGAGCTGCAATCTCCGCATGGTTCACGGCTACCGAGCTCAACTAATGCGAGTGCAATGCTCGGCAATCCTTGCATGGTTCGCACGGCACACCGGTATTCGATCAAAGCTTTGCCGGCGTTGGCACTTCACGCATGCATTGTATGTGCACCAAGTAAGCCGCCAAAACTACCGAGCCATCTTTGCTCGAGCGATGCTCCGTTATCGTTACTCCTTTGCAATATCTTACGGACTTCCCGAGTTGAGCAAGCCACGACTTAATCCTCATGGACCTCTCGAGCAGCTTCAAGGGAAAATATCGCGTGGTCGGCAGCGGGTGGTAGCGGAAGGCGCTGGGCACTCCAACTTGTTGTCGGCGGTGCCACCATCGCTCGATAATCTCACGGTGACTTGAGCGGTCGCTCGTTGGAGAAGCTCCCCAGTGACCTCCCTCATCGAAGCCATTCTGGCGGCGCGATTGCATCGCGAATTCGCAGGATGAAGTCGAATCGATCTTCTCGTGCTACTAGATCCGTGTTAGAACAAGAAGCTCGTCTTACGGGTCTTGAGTGGCGGCTCGACCCCTCATCGGCGGTTCGGTTCACGATCTTGGCTCTCGACCATTAGTCTTCTAGGCCTTGGCGGTGGCTCGACCTCATCGGCGGCGGTTCGGTCTCGGCTCGACCATCTCGGTCTTGAGCGGGCTCGACCCTTTATCCTCATTGGCGGGGTATCCCGCGGTTGTACATGGTCTTGGCGGGCCTCGACCCTTTATTGCCGGTTCGATTACATGGTCTTGAGCGGGCCTCGACCATCGGTTTTCTGGGTCTTGAGCGGGCCTCGACCCTTTATCGCCAACAGCGGGTTACGTTACATGGCCTTGGCGTCGACCGTGGTTTTGGTTTTCGGTATGGCCAGACCCTTTATCCTCTTTAAGCCGGTGGTTACATAGTTCTTGACGGCGGGCGACGACCGGCGATTTTGGTCTCCTAAAGCCAGGTCGACCCTTTCTCCGAGCCGCGGTTGATTCGATGCGGACTTGGCCCATGGGCGGGACGGCGATTTGGGTCTCTTAGCGCTATCCCGACTTTATCCTAAGTGTGGAGCCGTATCAACACTAATCATGTCAGATGATAATTGATTGATGGTGTACTCCGTATCAACACTAATCATGTCGATTTTGCAGAGTTTTACGAGAACGCAAAACGTTTCATGCGTGCTTACCAAGATAAAGATCGACTGTGAACTTTGATTCTAATTGGAACTGGACCCGAGGCAGCAGGCCCGCGAGCCCACACCCGTCACGGCCCGTGCACCGCCCGCAGACTCTGACGAGGTGTGCAGGATCCCCGATCCTTCGTGTCGCGACAACGAGCAGAAGCGGCGGTCGGTGGGGGGGACAGCGGCGCGGAGCCGATGATTTAAATCAAGCAATCATGCGGCGACGTCGGAAGCCACGTGGTGCATTCACCTCCCTCTGATGCTTTGTCGCGGGGGTACTGACCCAAGCGCGGCAAGCAGAATCTCGCTGTCGGTTAATTGACTAAAATGACCTCAAACGTGAAATGAGATCTCGTATTTTGGAGGGTGATTCTGCCATTCCACAATCGACAAGCTCAATTCCGCATGGCTACCAACACACGAGCCACAGGCTGTCATCAGATCGCTACACGACAAAGTAGTAGCCGGCGACTCGCCCTGCGCTGGGTATACTTAAACTCGCCCCCCCGTAGGCCACCGCGTCGTCTCCAACAGAACTAGAGGGATCGGCGATTGGCCATTACCACTTTGGGCGGCGATGGGGGCGTGCGTGTCGAGCGAAGCGGCGGCCGTGGTGGCGGCGTCGGGGACGGCGAAGGTGATCCTCCCCGACGGCGGGCTCCGGGAGTATACCCGGCCCGTGGCGGCCGCGCGCGTGCTGGGGAAGGACGCCGCCCGCTTCTTCGTGTGCGACGCGGACGGGATGGAGTTCGAGGGGCTCGTCTCCGCGGTGGGCGCGCAGGAAGAGCTCCGCCCGGGGCAGCTCTACTTCGTGCTCCCGCGCAAAATGCTAAGCCGCCCGCTCCACGCCGAGGAGCTGGCGGCGCTCGCGGTGAAGGCGAGCGCCGCGCTGGTGGGCGCCGTGGCACCGCTGGTGTTCCCCGCGGGGACGGCCGGGGAAGAGAAGGGGCGGAGGACGAGGAGGGGAGGTGGCGGAGGGGGCAAGTTTGCGCCGGATCTGAGCGTCATTCCCGAATAGATGCAGCGGAGATCGAGGTGGGGAAGTCCTCGTGGCTGCTTGGTGGCCGGTTTGCGCGCCGGCATTGGACCGGGGGCAACGATCTGTACCGTAGAAGCGATCGTTCGATGACATCGTGATTCGTGACACGAGGATGGACGGACGCTTTCGCGTGGAGCCAATAATGCGTCGCTTTTCTGGTGCGCGACAGTTGCAGATCGGAGGCTGATGGCCGAACAAAATGGCGTCGAGGAGGTCCAAAACATAGAAGCCGTCCGTGATGCTATCTGTAATCCTCCGAATAACTTTGGAGAGATGTGTAGATAAAAAGCCCATTTGCACCAGATCAACAATGGAAAAAGGAATTTTTTGGTTGTATAAATGTTGAGTCGTATCGCAAAACAAGTTTTCGACTATTGAACTGATATACATATATATATATATATATATATATATATATATATATATATATATATATATATATATATATATATATATATATATATATATATATATATATATATATATATATATATATATATATTTATTTATTTATGAGGGTTTTAGGGGAGGGATACTCGCTGACTTAGAATTGCATATCAACATGAGTGAACATTATATCACTTGTGAATGACACATAGGGTTTTGAAGCGTATCAACTTGAACTCAAACACAAGATATGCGAGAACAATATATCGTACAAATATGTATAAGTATATCAAAAAATAAAAAATATACGAGCAAATTGGAGTTTGTTAATTTAAATTATCCGTATCGGAAGTATTAAATGTAACAAATATGAGAGTGTTAAATGTTATAGACTTAAAACCACACATTTAAATAGTATCACACATGAAAGTATTTGTGTAAAAAATATTAGGCGTAGAAGATGCGCAAGAAGGTTGGAGTGTACTCAGTTGATGTCGAATTGGTTAAATTGCGCCAACTCAAATAATCTACGTGGGACGTGTCAAATTTATATAATAAATGGAATGTTCTTAAAACAAAGGATATTCTAAAAAATATTTTACTTGACTGAGGTTCGATTTTGATGGATTGAAAATATTGGTCGCAACAATACATATTGTGGGGATTACATTCCATAAATTATTTTGCTCATTGTTCATAGCCCCGATGGTTCCTTTACGAGAGCTGAAGGCAGTGGCCTTGTTTGTGAGGGAATTATTATTATTATTCCATAAATGATGCATATAAGTAATACATATCAAATCAAGCGTGTCAATTTGCTCATAGTTTATGGCCGATGATTCCTTTATAAGAGCTAAAGCGAATGCACTTTGCCGAACATAAGCATGCCTCTTCGCTCATCGATTAAACGAGGCTGCCGTTCCTTTAAAGGAGCCAAAGGTCGACATCAAAAGCAAAAGGAATCATTTTGCCTTCCCGAGGCCGAAGCATAAAAACAAAGGAATATATTCCTCCGTCTTTTTTCTTTCGGCATCTCGTCTCGTCCCAACCACATAAAACACGTGCCATTTTTCAAGCCTTTCTTTTAATCCAAGCCCCATGCCTCTCTCTCTCTCTCTCTCTCTCTCATCATGCCACTTTACCGTGGGTCCCACGCTCCTGGTTCATACCCCCATTCCTAGTCGGTGTCCCAAAAATGGCGCACCTGAAAATATTCGTGATATCCACCGTATTTTACGCCACCTGGTCCTAAATTTAGCTGTTACAAATAATGTTTCGTCTCCTTGTTTCTCTACTGCGACATTTTACGCTGGTGAAGGAAGAAAGGATTCGACTTATGTTTCCTGTTGTTGGCGTAATGGCATTCCCCCAGGAAAGCCACCAAATACCGTCAGGAGTTGGGGGTTATCTGGGAAGGCGAAATACGCCACAGGGAGATGCAGGATACGATGATTGGGTGCAGGGGAAGGCGCAGGCCGGCCTCTAGGGCATCGGCGGTCAGGGCAAAGCCCTTGGGAACCGGGTCAAAAGCCCGCTGTCCCGCTTCAGCGGCCAGGAGGTTGAACGCCTCCGGGATGCCGTAGCGCCGCCGGAGTATCCCCACCGTACGCTCATCCAAGATGGAGTCTTGGTCGTGCGGCCACATTAAGGCCTCTAAAGCACGCGCCGCTTCCGCATCCGAGGATGGGCTGGAAGGAGGAGACGAAGGGGGAGCGGCAACGCGGGTTGTAACAGATGGGAGGAGGAGGAAGAGCGGAGGAAGAGGAAGTGGAAGGAAGACCCATCGCACACTAACCTATAATGGAAGAAATCGGCTGGAAGAAGTTAAAAGGCACCGGAGCCTATGGAGAAAACTTGAAGGAAGACGACGGCAGGACAAGAGATGAAAACTCCGCTGATAAAGTGGTAGGGAGACGCGGAACTCCCTATTTATAGAAAAAGGGGGGCCTCGACCTTTCGCCTCCCGAGGCAGGCGACAGCGTGACACCGCCACATCGCCCAATAGCATCACATCGGGCACTCGAAGCGCCGGCGTCATATTAATGAAGAGCGCGTGTACACCCCGGGTAAGAAACTTATCCCGCGCGTATCGCTCGATTCCGGCAACGCACTATCGCGATCGTTTTGGCGGCGCAGCGGCGGTTCGGTTTCTAGGTCTTGGCGGCTCGACCATCGCGATACAGGCCTTGGCGGCGCCTCGGCCCCCGTCCCGAACGGCGGTCGGCTACTGCAGTCTTCTAGGTCTTGGCGGCGGCTCGACCACCGGCATTACGGGCCTTGGCGGCGCCTCGGCCCCATCGAGCAGCGGTCGGCTACTCTACGGTCTTCTAGGTCTTGGCGGCTACCGCGGCGTGCAGGCCTTGGCGGCGCCTCGGCCCCCATCGGCGGCGTTGGCTACTCACGATCTTCTAGGCCTTGGCGGCGGCTCGGCCACTACCACAGCGGTTGGCTATTATGGTCTCGGGTAGTGTGCGTGACCTCGACCCCTTGTACCAAGCAGCGTCGGTGGCGGGAAGGACGCGTCTTAACCCACGACTTGGGCGTCGGCTTGCGAGAGAATCGGCGTCTCCTCGACCCCCTCTTTTATCGAGCAGCGGTTGGCTATTATAGTTTCTCGGGTGCGTGTCGTGACCTCGACCCCTTGTACCAAAATAGGTCGATGGCGAGGAGGACCTTGGCGTCTTAACCCACGACTTCGGGCGTCGGCTTGCGAGAGAATCGGGCGTCTCCTCGACCCCCTTCTTTTATCGACGGCGGTTGGCTATTTATGGTTTCTCGGGTGCGTGTCGTGACCTTGACCCCCCTTGTACCAAAATGGCCGGGTCGATAGCGGGAGGACCTTGCGCGTCTTAACCCACGACTTGGACGTCGGCTTGGCAGGAGAATCGGCGTCTCCTCGACCCCCTTCTTTTATCGAGCAGCGGTTCGGCTATTATGGTTTCTCGGGTGCGTGTAATCGTGACCTCGACGCCCTTGTACCAAAATAGCGGGTGATGGCGGGAGGACCTTGCGCGTCTTAACCCACGACTTGGGCGTCGGCTTGCGAGAGAATCGGGCGTCTCCTCGACCCCCTTATCGGCAGCGGATTCGGCTATCACAATTTCATAGGCCTGGCGGCGGCTCGTCACACATCGAGCAGCGGTTGGCTATCCTAATTTCATGCCTGGCGGCGGCTCAGCCACATCGGCAGCGGTTCGGCTATCTGATTTCGCAAACCTGGCGGCGGCTCGGCCACACATCCGACAGCGATTAAACGGCTATCATATTTTTCGTGACCTTACCCAACGGCGGGTACGTGCGAGGACTTGGGCCGTGCGGCGCGAGCCTCGGCAGGAGACGTCGGTCGCGAGTGACGGCCGGGCGTCTCCTCCCACCGCGGGGGCGAGCAACGGAGACTGGGTCTCTCGGCTACCCCGAGCGATGTCGGCATCCTAGGCCTTGGCGGTGGCTCGGCACTATATCGGCAGCGGTTGGTGACTGTAACTACGGTGTCTTGAGTTCCTCGGCCCCCTTTGGTACATGATCTTGGCGGCGGCTCGATCGCCGGCATCCTAGGCCTTGGCGGTGGCTCGGCACTATATCGAGCAGCGGCTCGGTGGCCCGTAACTACGGGTCTTGAGGCTCCTCGACCCCTATCCTGAGGATTCGGTCAATTATGGCGCGGCGGTGGAAGCGCGCGAGATCTCGATCGGCAACGAGTTCTCTGAGCAACACCCTCGATTGGCGCGAGAGTAGCGCTTTTGAGGTAGTGATAGGGGTATTAAGTATGGCGAGACATCGAGTCTTGATGCGTACACTCGGATAGCGTCATCGCCCCTCCTGCGCCCCATAACACGCGATTTGGCCGCGCGTCGCTTCTCCTCGGCCTTCGCCCCAACTACCCGCCCGATTGACCCACGGCGCACTGCGAGTCGGGCCGTCGCCACTGCGAGCGATCGAGCGAGCCCCGTCAAACCTATTTAAGCTGAACAGGTAAGACGGGGATGGGATCTTGATCTTTTCCTCTGAACCCTTGCCCCACGAGCGCTCAGAGGTGAGTAGACTTCGGACACCCCGCAATTCTCTGCGGGAACTTGGCCTACTGGGCGGCCAGCGGCTTAGGCGTCGGAGGGTGGGCGAACATCAAACGCCTTGCTGCGAGTCTTGTCCGGCGGCCAGGAAGCGCGGCCGCCTTCGGAGAGCTCGGCGGAGTGCGGCGAGAGCCATCGGCGGGCGAACCGTCAAGAGGCGACCCGGTTTCGGTTCGCGCCGTGCGCCGAGTCCACGGTAAAAAGTTGTTTCCCCTAACACCTGTAATATTTAATATAATGTCAACTTGCGTTGCGGAAGGTTCGTAGCGAGGAGCATATAATGTCAACTTGCGTTGCGGAAGGTTCGTAGCGAGGAGCAGCGGGAATTTTTCTTCGGGAGACAGTTGACCGCCGGAGATACCCTTCCGCCGAAGACTGACCCGTTCTCAAACGGCTAAAACGTGGGGCGTACCCGTGGGTGTAGGCTGCGGGTACGACATTAGCGTCATAAATAAAGCGACGATTGGGTGGACCAAGGAGCAGTGCGGTCCCGGGTCGGTCCCGGGACAGGCGAGTCATTTAAATCCAAATAATTCCGCGGAGCATTAGACACCACGTGTTCCGTCCCACGCTCTCACCCGACACTGCCTCCGCCTCCCGAGGCACTCCTGTCCAGGGCGTGCTCCCCGAGGGACGACGCCTACGTGGCGAACTATGCCCCACCGTGCCATGCCACCAGCTGTCGCAGGGGATCGCTCGTTGGGTTCAAAGAACGAGTCAATCCTGCCTCGATGCGCCAGCTGACGTCGATGCATGTACATTCACTGTTGCATCGTCCAATTTAAGATGACTTGGGAGGCCATCAAACGGAAGGATGACCGTTCGATGAGATGTACGCTCTCAGCGATGCAATGCGGCTGGATAAGCCATATTTGGTGGGGCTCGGATAATATCTCGAAGGGCATTCACGCCATTCCGTCCCCGGCCGAGGCCTCCCATGGTAATTTCGTCGAAATCCCTACTGTTACCGTCACACCGCCAGCTGTCCTAATCGAGCCAGGTTGTCGCACTCGCGCTACACGACGAATTGGCAGACGCGTGACGCGTCCTGCATAAAAACTCGCGGCATCTCTGTGCGACTCCTCGTATCAACGGAAAAAAGAACGGCGACGGAGATCCCGAATAGACAACAAAAGATCGGCGATCAGTTGGTTACCTCAAGAAACCGTCGGTGCATCCTCCTCGGCGATGGGGGGTTGCAACTCGTGCTACGCGGCGGCGGTGGTGGTGGACGGGACGGCGAAGGTGGTCCTCCCCGACGGCGGGCTCCGGGAGTACGCGCGGCCCGTGACGGTGGCGCACGCGCTGGGGAAGGACGCCGCGTGCTTCTTCGTTTGCGACGCGGACGCGATGGAGTTCGACGCGCTTGTCTCGGCGGTGAGCGCCGAGGAGGAGCTACGCCCGGGGCAGCTCTACTTCGTGCTCCCGCGGACGATGCTCAAGTACCCGCTCCGCGCCGAGGACGTCGCGGCGCTGGCGTTGAAGGCGAGCGACGCGTTGATGGGGGCGGCGGGGCGGGGCGCCCCGGGGCCGCTGGTTTTCCCATTGGAATCGGAGGACGCGACCGGCGGTGAGCGGCCGGTGCAGGAGGAGAAGGGGAAGAAGAGGAGGGCGAGGAGGGGCGATGGCGGAAGCCGCAGGTTTACGCCGGATCTGTGCGTCATCCCGGAATAGTGTTGGTTGTTGGAGTCATCGTGTTGGTTTGTTGGAGTCGCGGTGTTGTGCTCCGCGGTGCACGAGCGTGCACCGACATTGGATTCGTCGGAACGATGTGGACCGTCCGAAGGCGCGCGGAGCGAGATGGACGTTCGAGATTTAGTTGGTGTCGGAGCAAGGAGGCAGGCAACGGTTTCCACCCGAGAACGAAACGACGACGTTTCCGGGTTTGTGCACATCGAAGAAGGCCCGGGAAAGTTCTGGACTCGTCGGCGTTCTCCGAATATTTTATTTTTTTATTTTTAAAAAAAAATGCTCATGAAAATTTATGTTACTTTGGTGTCCATTCTTCTAATTTTCTATTGGCAATGAAATATTTTTTCCATGTTAATTTTGTTTGCCTAATATACCTCAATTAATTATATAGTTTGAATTTAATTTTTTTGTTCTGTAAGAAGCGTTTAATCGTTGAGTCAAAGCGATTCCAGTAGTACTACTCCAACAAAAGAGACTTCATCTAGTGGCGAAGCTCGATCGATGTAAACTACTCGTTACATCTCTCCAAGAAGTGTTCGACGATCGAGCTCGACCAACATACTGAGACACGGCAATTCCAGTTGACAGAAAAATGTTTTTGGATCTTACAAAAAAAAAAACAAAAACACTACCCACAAGAAAACACATCAAAATACCAAAAAAGAGTCATGGAACATTGTTCCGTGACAACATCTTACGAAGAAAAAACCAGGGAATATTCACATCTCTGCCTTATTTGCATTAAATACATGAAATCTAAACGACCAAGCTCAATACATCGAGATCACGATGCTAAAAACAATTTACAACTTCAGATAATTGTCTCATCCAAATCCATATCTTATATTTGGACTTGTAACGTCGGACTCAAATGGAACCTCAACTCGCTCTTTCACCAAACACCGTACTTTGCCATCTTCGACGACCATAAGCTTCTCTTGCGGGCACTGAACCGCGACCTGCCTCCCTGTGGGCGCTCGCCCACCGAACAGCAGCATGGCCTTGGGTCTTTTCTTGAGCACTGGCTGATAACCGGCGAAACTTAGTATCGACATCACACCGACAAATGTTATCGCTGATTTAACAACCAAACCAATGACATGTCCGATTCCATTTGATGACCTGCTGCCCTGGTTCTTATCGGTTGCAGCTGCAGCTCCCTTGCCTCGATGCTTGGTGTTGGCTATTGGTCCACTGCAAGGGGGTTTACTCTTGTTCTTCCACAGGCAGTGTGAACTGGCGCCAATGTCATCCGATATGAACGAGTCAGGAAGGTGGGTGGGATATGGGGGCAGGACCAGGCCGTCGGCATGTACTGCTTCGCCAGCAAAAGCTGCAACTTCGTGAATTGCTTCCAGCTCCTCCCCTTTGTACTCCTTGAGTTCGCTGAGCAATATAGTTCGACTATGATCAATCTGGACTAGAATCGATTCTCTTTCGAACCTTTGTTGATGCTGCAGTGCCTGAGCATATACCAAACAATCTGTAAGATCTGTATCTGATCTAATCAAACTAATCTAGTTTGTTAGGCTTCCTCTCCTCCGTTTCAGCTACATGCAAATGCACAATGCAACTGTTGATTCTCTATCATGAAACAAAGATCTGACTTTTCTCTAGGAAGCAGTCAATCACCAGTGCCAGCCATACCAAAAAAAAATTATCTAACAATGGGACCCCATACCATACCAGATGTTGCTTAAGCAACACATAGTAAATCAGCGCAATGCGAATAAATTGGATGATGAAAATTGACAAGAACAAGAAGAAATAAAAGTTCATAACATAAAGAAAGCGGCTCACAGCTCAAGAGTAGCTAATTTGCTTGTCAACTTTACAATGGATAAAACCATTATTTCATTAACGGACAACGAAACGGAAGCCAACTACTAAAGTTCTATCACTTTGAACTGTTAGGTCATTTCTATCTGGTACAATATAGTTATTCCAATGATCTTGAGTGGAGGAACTAAAAGAGGTATTCCTTTGTTAGCATGAATACAGCGATTTCCAGTATGTCCCTCTTACTAATTTGTGCACAGAATTGACATCAGAGCTCTTTCCTTGTTGCTTAGTGGTAAATTGTAATTTATCAATAGCATTTTGAACAACAAAGTTGGAGCGAATGTTTTAAAAGTTGAAATTGATTTGGGGATTGAGATTGGATTGGATCATGCAAATAATTGATTTGAATCAGTGGATGACAATTTTGATATTAAAAAAAAAAAAACACGAAGTTAGACAACAACAACAACAAAAAGGCAAACTACAAGTAGTATGGATGAAGCTATGGCAGTATGCTACTGGTGGAGATGCTGCTGAATTCAATGGGCAATGGATTTTATATTACTACTGTGTCTGAAGTGCTCGATAAAACTGGTGGTATGCCATTCTAAGTGTTCAAGCATCGCAAAGATCGAATTTTTATTGGTCGCATGGAACGGGTTGGAACAATGGGCTCAAACAAAGGGCAGTTCAAGCGATCCCAAATTGCCATCTTTAACTCTTCCATAAGCCTCAATATCGAAGAGATGCGATTAAAACCCTAATCAAGAAATCCTCCCGCCTCCGTAGACCTAAACAACGCAAACAACAGGGTTATTACGCAAGACTCATAACCTGCAAGGCCGCGAGATGTCGTTCCAACGAGTCGAGGGCGTCACGGATACCGACGAGGCTCCCGGCCTCCTCCTCCTCCTCCCCCTCTTCCCCTTGGGTCGCGGCTCGTCCTCCGGCCCGGTTGCCACCGACGCAACCGATGATCCTGGACCGGAGCTCGGACGCTCGCGCCAGCACCAAACCGATCTCTTCTCCCTCCATCGGTCTCTTTATCTCCCTCTAAACCGCGGATGAAGAGGGGTTAGGGTTCAGGAGACGGTGATGAGGGCGTCCCTCACGGCCCCCGATCTCCATCCCCCCATTTCTCTCCGCCACACGTTCGATCGTTTGCCGAGGCTCCGAGTCGTGGGATGCGGAGGTGAGTGGGGTCGCCGAGTCCACTCGCCCCACTCCCAGTCTGATATGCCTGTTTCCCACTCCTGGTGTTAACGGGTCGGATCCGACCACCCAATTTCTATAGCTCCTGTTATAATAAATTTCGAAATTTTAGCATATTTTCAAAATAGAAATTAAATTAATCTTTTATAACTGATTTAATTAGAGGAAATAAATATTCTCTTAATGTTTTATACTCGAAGAATGAACTCTTGGCTCCATCAATGAAGTTAACATGATCTCTCTGATGCTTAGGTAAATATTTCTCAGGAGGAGGAGGAGAAGATGGAGAAATCAGACATCTCTCAACCAAATTTGACATCAATCAATCAGTTCAAGCCATTTCCATGGAATCAAAACTTCTCCAAGCCCAATTGGATTATGCACATGCAATAAAATATATTGCAGTCTTGTTATACAATTCATTGACATTTTTTATACAAGGAAAAGGGGAAAGAAAAAGGAACAATCAAACTCATGGAAGTCATCCCTCACTCTCATTTTATCTGTTGAGACACTAATTCTCTTGATAGCAGATATCTAAAATTGAAGTTGTGGGGTACCCATTGGATGATCTTGTTGGATCTGCCTTGTTGGCATCTCTGCATGGCCATCCTGAGAGTCTCTGGAAGGCAACACTGAACCATGTCCACCAATCTCTGTGAGCTTAGCTTTGTGTCCTTGGCATATGATTCTAGGACCTTTGGTAGAAGGATCTTCTGTTCTTCCCATATGCCGACGCTCGCACGAATGTACTCTTCCTTTGCTGATTCCAGCTGCAGGAACACTCTGTCGGAATGATACACTCGGACCTGAGGAACAAATCGAAGCATCAGCATCGTAGTGAACGACGACTGCAGTCGTTTCGTAGAGCCATTGAGATCGAGTCTGAAAAAGAGCAAGGTTTGCAAAGGATATCAAATTGCAAATTTATTGAACATAAATTATCAGGCTGAACGGTTTCAATAAATAATTCACTGTAATTTCTAAGCAAATCATGTATCTGCAGGTGATATCGGGTCTTAGCACTCCGGTGCAAGGATAACTAGAGATCTGCATTTTGATCCATCAAACATGAAAGATGGTAATTAGTGATCACAGTAGCAGATAAAATTCCGTCAAGAAGTTTACCGCAGGATCAGAATGGCTTCCTGAACAAAGTGCAAAATGCAGAAGAGGCTCTGGTTGTTCGATTGCATAAGCTCGCCATTCATCTCGAGCCTTTTGCTTCAACCTTGAATAAAGCAACGTCCGAAGCCACTACAAGAAAAATGCGACACTCCATAATCGTAACTCTATGATGTTTCAAAGACCTAAACAGAAAAATAATTCGATGACTTGGAATTCTAACAAGCAACCTGGTTGACATTCATCAGCGGATGTATTCTCCTAGGGGCTATGTTCAGGTTGATCACATGAGTAATTACTGAGATATTATCAGCATTGTATTATGTACATGCCGGTGCAAATCTAAAGCACCAATTCTAACACCATACATAAAGTTTCCAGCCAACTATGTTCGGTACAAACAATCACCGAAGCACAAAGCACCTGCCTCTTCCAATTAGTCAATATAGCTGTAACTTTCTACAATTCTTCTGCTCATCTTCATGTGTTATTCACCGTCAACTTACATTCATGTACGTAGAAAGATACGTAAAAGATTAATCTACACTCAAAATGGTGGATCTGATAAAATAGTCCTGTCATTAGGTTCATGGAAGTGCGCATGATTTTGTTTAAGTCACATTGAAATGTTTGGAGCTTGTGACAGCATATACCTAAAATACTTCTCGACCATAGTAGGTAGAAAATATAAAGAAAAATGTGAGGTGTACCTGGCCATTACAGTGTGTCCTGTACCCAAGAATATAGCCTTGTATCATGGCTGCATTTATAGAACGACCACCTATGTTGCACATGGCCTGGAATATACAAGAACAAATGTTATTTCAGCGAAAAGGTGATGCTTGTTTCTCTGTTCTTAATCATTAGTGTGTACCTTGATGAGCAAAGAAGTTCTTTTCACATTACCCTCGGGGATTCCATATTTTATGTATGCCTGGGAAGGGGCATGAAAGAGCATTTGTGAGGTGCAAAATATATTCTTCCATTAGGAAAAAAGAACTGGAGAAAGTCGTAGTCTAGAGAAATACTTACATGCATGATAATAGCATTATGTACATTTATCCAAAAGGCAAGCTTGTCATCATTTTTCAACTTCCTTGGATCAACTGTCTCCAATCGACGAAGGATAAACCTGTCATGTTATTTCGGTTACATTATGCCTCGGATATAGAAGAATAAGACTAGTCATAAAAAATCTATGAAGTATAGAAGCTTAGCATAGTTCTAATGAAGAAAACAATGCAGATCAAACAGAGTATCACAACAAAATTTGAATCTGAATCTGAATATGCTATTCTTTCAGTGATGGAAGTTTATCAAAATTCAACAGAAACTGGTACTGTGAAATCATGTAACTCACTTATAATTATGTAGCATATCTTCAACATCCTTCAGTCTCCGACGGTCTCTACAAATAAGAGGCACCTCCACCATTGCATTGTATGGTCCACTGAATTCTTTCAGTCCTTCAACTCGAAAAGGATTAATTAACCGAGAATCTAGAGTACATTCTCTTCTGTAGCCAGGACTCCACATATCTCCCAGATGTTGGGGAGAAGGTGCACTCATAGATGAGAAGGATGAAGCAGGAGAAGATGAAAGAGCGTGATGAACCAAAGGAGGGTCAGCAAGCTCGCAATAGACAACACCCATGCAACGGACCATATCTTCTGAAAGTTTATTAGGAGTCTCCGGAACATGATCAGTGGTGCTACTCCCGAGATATTCTGCTAAGCTGATCTCGCCTGAATTAGCATTATGTTCTTCCTGGTTGGTGACAACATAGGACAAAAAAAAAATGCAAAATTGCAATATATTGTCATTCAGTTGCAAAAACTGTGGTCAGAATCTTTTATTCAGAGGTTGAAATCTACTTGCCTCATGAAAAGACAAAGGTTGAGAATGGAATGAGTGAAGTGCTCTGGCTAGACTTTCTTCTGAAGGTGAAATTCTAGCAGAACAAACCGCACGGAATGAAAGACATGAATGGCTGCGGTGAACACCAGGACCAAGTAGCTTATGTTGACACTTGACTTCACAGTCTTCATTCATTGAGTTGGCAGTCCATTTCTGAGGCACCAATGTTCGACTCGATTGCACTCTTGAGTTTCCTCTCTGAGATAAGGTTTTATGTTCTGCAGATTCACGAAGCCACTCTGATCGGGAACTCAAGATAGATGTCTGCGGGTCAAAAGCTTTGCGATAAAGTGACAACAGATACTGCTCCAGATGCATAACCTCCAACTCTAAAACAGCTATCTCCCTTATCAGTTCCTTTGTAGGCTGACACAAGAAGTAGGTTTAGCCATATCAGCAAGGAACATATCAAATACACAAGAGGATTTATTCACATAAAATTCAACTTAAGCACACAAGTATTAACAGAGAATGAATGTCAATCTTTCTTATGTTTATATTTAGTCGTGATTCACTAGGTTATGGTCAAACCTAGACCAACACTAAACAAGTATGAAGAAGAATCGACATGATGAACATAGAGTGTAGTACCACGTAATGTGACAAGAAAAATTAATATAGAGGTTTCTGCCTCTGGGTCTGCATTAGAATAAGAAGCAAAGAGCACAACGTTGTGCGATCTCAAACAAAATGTTGAAATAAAACTATGGATGTGCATTAATCAGCACCAACCCGATAAAATTCTAGAGCCTTATGCAGCATCCACCCAAAAAAGTTCTTACATTATCGTTCAACAGCAAAGAAAGATCATAATGTCAACAAAAGTAACAATAAGCGCAAGACAAAGAAAATGATAAAAAAAACAGCAGTGACAAGTCGACAGAGACAATCGATACCATTATAGTCGAAGTTTCATTTGAAGAACAAACTTTAGAAGAGCTATGTCCCAATGCTTTTTCTAGAGAGCATCGCGTAATCAGTTGATCTTGTAGTCGTGCTTCAAGTTGCAGAATCTGCAGCATATTAACACGAGTAGGATTACTTACTCAAACACATATCTGGATATTATTTGACCCTTCTACCACAATTTTTGAAGAAAATTGCTGTCATACCATGGAACTGATTGTAAATTAAATTTTCAGGATCCTTATAGTGCTTCAGATGTACTATATTCTTATGACTCCCATGTTTAGATAAGAACCAAGCGAGAAAATTGGATATTGACGGATATTCCTGCTACTTTTTCAGGTTACATACATCTACACATGAGACATCCCTGCTATCAAGAATAAGATCGTACTATAAGGGATAATTGGATATTGATGGGTGAACAAACTTATATGTTGGTATTTGCAATTCCGCCTAATTTTCATTGTTCAAATTATTTTTGTGATTAACCCTCTGAAGCACCTGAAGGAAGCACAGACATGATAGCTTTTTTTTATGAGTAAATGACACAAGTACTAATTAAGTATTCTCTTTAGCACAGTTAAAGGCCAGAAAAAGTCATCAAGAAATAAACCAACATCTGATGCTAGTTGTTCAGATTTCATCAGATTGATAGAGTAAATTCATACAATTTTCTTCTTTTCTTTTCTCTTTCATTTGTACCAGGTTTCAGTAGCCAAAATTAAATGAAACCATAACTTGTGTGCCAGCTTATACGAAAGCTATCAAGCCCGCATTCGTAATAATGGAACAGTACCTCTTGCTTTAATGAGCTTTGGACCTTAGCTCCAGGCGATGGCTTATCCTCGATCTTACTGTCACCGATAGAATTTCCCATAACCTTGAACACAGAGGACAAGTCTAACTTAAGCTTCATCAGTTTGCTTGAGAAAGAAAGGGATCATGGGAAGACATCAAACTTTCAACATAAAGGCTAAGATAGACAGAGCACAAAACTACTAGAAACGGAGAAATCCATGAGAGGTCAAAGTGTCCCTGTAATTTAAGAACTACATAATCGCTGCGAGATCCTAGAAACTGAGAGGAGTGGATAAGACAAGATGAGCTTTACCGGCTTGTCATGATGAACTGATCTATGTGAAGAGTCATTGTTTCCCTTCTCCAAATCACTGACATCAAAGAGCAGCAGCAATAAGCAATGATGGATCCAGAAATTAGTGCCAAATTTCTTGTTCAAAATGCTGGTTGTATCTCTAGCTACTTCTACATTTCCCCAGATCTAATATAACTTCAACTTTCCCAATGATCTATATATACAAGAGTAGTTTTGGAATGATTAGCTACCTCTTGGAGTGTTTGTGTCTGGAAGATGTCTTGTTGGACTGCATCTTCTCCAACAAGTGGCTTTGGCATTTCACATACTGCATATGGATGCCATGATCTCCCTCAAATTCCATGAGCATAGATTGTTAGAAACAGCTGAAACATGAGTAGGACTTTTATCAGTGGGTTTACACAAAGAGAATTTTGATCTCACAAGACAATTGGAGTGATTGTAAAGAAGCAAAGGGCTTAAATAACCATTAACTGTACAGAGAAAGAAGCTACTTACCTGAAGCCAGAGAGACCAATGGCCAACTGGGTCTTCAGAATCTCCAGCTCCTCCTATCACAGTTTCTCCACCATGCAACACAATCCAAACAATAAAACAACCACACAGGAAGGTTTAAGCCCAACACAGGAAGAGTCCAAGTGCCCATGAGTTTATGAAGGACCCCAGGGACATTGACATATGAGACACTCTAGAATTGCTCACCCTTTTTGGTGTCCTTTCTGAGGCCTAAAACAATAAATGGTGGACCTTTTCTTGAAAGTCATACAAGCACAATAAATGTCAAAGTTCATCCCACATTTTTCTTTGCTGAATCCTGACACAACAACTGCTGGTGGCCATCCAAAGATTATCATACTATTTCTCACAAGCTCATCTATTGAGCTATTATTATAATCATATTGATTGGTTCATTATATTCTTCACAAATGAGCCAGAGGTTCTATACATATCATCTTGTGAATGATATTTGCTTGACCAGAAATTAGAGCACTTAGCATGTCTCAGGATAAAACTCAATATTTGTGCATTGATTGAACATGAAGATAAACTAAATCCACTTGGGCATGAGCTGACAGCCGGTACCACAAAGGTCCACTTGATACAAGTGGATTAGAGCCAAGACAGAGATAGCCTTAAGCAAGGTTTCTCAGCAAAAAAAGACAGTATTTTGACCAGTGAATGTAAAGAGCAATTTAAAGGTGAGAACTAAAGGTAAGCAAGCCTCAAAAGGGACGAAAGTGAGGGATAAAGTGGCACTGGTTACCTCAAATGAGACTGGTTTTCCCCCTGTTGTGGACCAGTTATCTTCAAAAGAAGCTTAAGATACCAAGGTTGTCTTCTGTGCCAAACAACTGCTTAATGGTTGTCAAGGAATCAGCTTTTTGCTGCAAATGGTGTGGATAGGTTTTGGCTTTTACTGGCACCAATTCAAGAGGCAGAGTGTGGGGGACAAGGTGGTCAGCACCCACACCCACCTTTTTCCTCTTAGTAGCGGGGAAAAGCTTCACCTCTTCATGAGTCCCACGGGAGTGGGACAAGAAAAAGAAGGCAAGACCCTCACCAAGAATACAAGAGAGAGATTTGCTCTCCTGCTTTAGACTGCTGCTGCTGTACCAGATGAACACAAACGCGCATTGGAAGTTTAGATGGGTTGCTTGTTCTATAATCTCTAGTTGAATCTGGATTAACATAGAGCATGTTTCAATCTGTAATTCCTACCGTGCACATTGAGATGAACAATTACAAGGTTGGGAGTAATCCAACTACGAAGGCTTTGAAGTTTGATGTAATGATGCAGCCACTATAACTTCTTTAGCACCAAAACCACATGCACGAGCAACAAATCTTTGCAGCTAAAAGCTGTTTAAGATTGAGATCCAAGGGGATGCTCGTGCATTAAAGTCTTGCATGGGATTCTGTAGCTTTTGGTCTCTTTATTGGATCATCTTGTCCAAGAAAAAGAGAGGAAGATTAGGGAGGAATTAGACATTCTAGTAGAAAAATGTGTTGACCAGCAACAAAAGCTTATCTTTGCGTCGCTGCCACCGAGAGAAAGGGAGAGAAGGCAGAAAGAAAAGTGGGGGGAAGAGTGATTGATGTCGCGTCTCCCGAGTGTGCAAGAAGAGCACTTGCGGAGAGAAAGCGGAAGACTCGCGGCCAAAGCATCATAAATCCGGCGACAGCCTCGATCTCACCACCATCGAATCCAAGAACAGAGTAGGTTTTGTAAAGATGTTGGTAGGCACCAACTGGTTGGATTTTTGTGAAGGAGATGCGACGAAGGCGAGGTTTCCAAGACGAATTAGACAAGGAATTGAATGCCGGATGAGCTTTTAGGTGGAGAGCAGGCACACTCACACGAGCGTCGACGGTTCAGATGGCCAATGCCCGCTCCCTGCATCGGCTCAGAGCGGGTACACTCGCAAGGCCGGAGCCCAGTCCATGGGCCTTCGGTCCAAAGTAGAGGCCTTCCCGCACGGCGGAGAGCTTGCTCGAGAGCTGCTAGGGTTTTGAGTTACGAATCGAATTAGGGTTTCGGGGTGTAGATGGCGCTGACCAACTTCATCGTGACGGTGGTGGGCGTAGGCGCCGCCATCCTCCTCTTCCGGGGCGACGTCAAGCAGTCCGCCACCGTCTTCCGCCGCAACCTCCGCCACATCCGCCACTGGCTCGAAGAAGAATCCGGCTCCGCTTCCAAGTACGCACTCCAAGAAAAAAAGCTTCGTTCTTTCTCGATCTCCACCGAAACAAAATTTGAATTTGATGCACACAATAATTATTGCAATTAATTGGTTCAAAGACCGCACCTTTATCTCTATGTTGCGCCTTCTTCATGCTTAGAATCTGCAATTGATGGAGTTGGTTTTATGTAATAGCCTAATAATCGATGGAATTTTTTGTGCTGCTATCTAATACGTGTATTAGGTGACCTAAGTTAAATTTAGATAGGCATGAGATAGATTCGAGATAGATTCTATGGCAAAATTGCACCACTGATGGAAGACAATTTGGGATGTCGGCGCAAAACAGTTGATAAGATCCTTATCTTGTTTCCTAGATCGTCAACAAGTCCAGTGAAGCTAATTGGAGTTAAAATTATCATTACTCCATGTTATCTTCGTTCTTTCTCGATCTCCACCGAAACAAAATTTGAATTTGATGCACACAATAATTATTGCAATTAATTGGTTCAAAGACCGCACCTTTATCTCTATGTTGCGCCTTCTTCGTGCTTAGAATCTGCAATTGATGGAGTTGGTTTTATGTAATAGCCTAATAATCGATGGAATTTTTTGTGCTGCTATCTAATACGTGTATTAGGTGACCTAAGTTAAATTTAGATAGGCAAGAGATAGATTCGAGATAGATTCTATGGCAAAATTGCACCACCGATGGAAGACAATTTGGGATGTCGGCGCAAAACAGTTGATAAGATCCTTATCTTGTTTCCTAGATCGTCAACAAGTCCAGTGAAGCTAATTGGAGTTAAAATTATCATTACTCCATGTTATCTGCCATTGTTCATGCTTTACGAATGAGTGATATTTTGAATTGCTAGGTGAAGGTGGAAAACCACACAACAAAAATCTATCATAGACATGAGATAGATTCTATGGCAAAATTGCACAACTGATGGAAGACAATTTGGGATGTTGGCACAAAAAATTTGATGTGATCCTTATCTTGTTTCCTAGATCGTCAACAAGTCCAGCGAAGCTACTTGGAGTTAAAAGTATCATTTCTCCATGTTCTCTGCCATTGTTCATGCTTTACGAATGAGTGATATTTTGAATTGCTAGGTAAAGATGGAAAACCACACGACAAAAAGCGATCATAGATATGAGATAGATTCTATGGCAAAATTGCACAACTGATGGAAGACGATTTGGGATGTAGGCACAAAAAATTTGATGTGATCGTAATCTTGTTTCCTAGATCGTCAACAAGTCGAGTGAATAAGTGTCATTACTCCATGTTATCTGCCATTGTTCATGCTTTACGAATGAGTGATATTTTGAAGTGCTAGATGACGATGGAAAACCACACAACAAAAATGGATACAAATTTCCCTCTCTTTTTTTTCTTTTTCCTTGGTACAACTCAATTGAAGAGTGTCATTCCACTGTAATGCAGATAGGAAGTAGAATAGTGTACGGCCGCCTTTGTGTCTTCCGAACATTTAAACTGACTGATACTGGTTGCGGAACATAATTCACACCTTGTCGGGTTGAACATTGTTTGTAGTTTCTAATTTTTTTGAAGGTTAAAAGGAATGGTGCTGGTATTGATAATGTACCTTTTTCCTGGGTATTTCTTCTCAAATATGCACCATGTATTTAAAAGTCTATTATCTACAATTTTTGTGGATTCTGACCTATACCTTGTCCTACCAACTATTTGCACAGGACCTTTGTGGATTCTGACCTAATTTGACAGTAATACCAGAATATAAACCAATCCCAGCCTACAAGAGGCATTTTGAGTAAATGGAGAAAGCTAGTTCATCAAACAAGTTCAAGGGTAGTAAAGAGTGTAAAACTACCTAGCTTACTGGTGTTATTAATACAAGTTATAAGAGATTGTAACAAAAACTTATTTGTGCTGTGAATTCTTCCGCCTGGTGTTTATAAGTTCAAGGTTATAGTTGATTTATACGGTTAATAGGGTCTGTATATTTATTTGCTGGTTGAAGACTACTCAGGTTTAACCTGTGGTTCCTCGATGGCACGCAGGTTGCGGCAATGTGTGATGGTGGCAGCATCATTTTACATTATCGATGTATTTTACTTCATCCCAGAGCTGCTCGCAACACCTCGTAGGTTCTTTTAGTGCAATCTAAGGCTGTGTTGTGAATTTGGCGATGTTATGGATAATTTTCTAGAATGCTAATGCCGGTAAGCATAGTTGGGAGAAATCATGGTTTGTTTCTCCTGATATTGTTTGCAACAGGATGCGGTCGCTCAAAAGCTAGAAAGCCGTGTGTGCATAAATTTTGAAACGCGACATTCAGTAATATCGTCCGAAGATTAAGGTCTAGAAAACTAGTCTTCTTAGGAGAACGTCGTTTTCGTGTTTGCTATGCATGTCTGCTCTACAATTCAAAGTTCAAGACTTTTTCTGCTCTAAAATCTGTTGGTATTGCCTCGGAAAGAACAATGTGTTGCTCACTGCCTGCATCAGTTTTCATGGCTAAATCTGTTCAATTTCTTATTTGTTTTGCAGATCTGTGGAGCGAAAGGCACCCAAAGAGTTGGACACTCGGGTTCCGAAGAAGGACGAGAAGCTGTAGAATATTTTTGTCGGTTTTCCAGTTATTTAGGATGGGCACAAGTGAATGTGTGTACATGTTTGTGTGTTTTCGGAGTCTCGAATAGATTCAAATAAAGGTTGCCATTACCGACATTGAATTGTTTTTTCTTTTGTTGTAATTCTCTTCTCAGAAACCAGCTTGGCTCCATCCATCACCTTGTTCTTGAGAGGCTTTGAACATGATCACATCACATTGGAGCCAAAAATGTAAAGATGCTTCACTGTTTTTTTCCTTCCTTTTCCTCATCAATCATAGTAAGATTTGTCGACAATGAATCGATCGAGCAATGCATTAATTTAGAACAGTTGCCAGCTTTTAATACGATCATGAACTTATTTATTACTTCCCATGCATGCATGCATCGGGGGAGTGTCATTTCTACAAACAATTGGCGATTCTGTCGAACTTACAACCTTGCCTTCCTCCCTACCACCGGGATCGTAGCTCCGGCTCCTCGGCTACAACAAGTCCGCCACCTCCCCATAGTCGCAGGGCTTGTCGATCCTCCCGACCGCCGCGCTCTGGCTCCGCGGCACCGCCGCCGGCGGTAGCGTGCCGAGGCTCCGCGACGCCGCGCGTATGAGCTCTCTCTCTCTCTCTCTCTCTCTCTCTCTCTATATATATATATATATATATATATATATGTATATATATAATCGAAGGATTAAAGGAGTAGGATAAGAATAATAATCGAAGCGTTAGTTGACTCTCAGTGGTTGATGCGAGGGTTGACTTCCAACGACGGGCAAAATGCTCTGTTCATTACAATTATGTATCCAATGGACTTGGCACGGATCTCAAAGGCGTCCATCAAGTGCTTCACGGATCACAAACACGATGGACAAAACCCATGTACCGCTGCTCATCGGGAATCCGGATCGCATTCCCATCGTCCTTTTGACGAAGCGCTCAAGGTCAACGGAAGACATTAACAAGTAACCAGCTAAGAACACTGGCCATATTATAATATCCCAATACACGTTACACAACAATGAAGATTACTCGTAATAAAAGCCCTCTTTATTCAACCATCTGATAAATATATATATATATATATATATAACTAGAAATACGTAATAATACAAAGTACAAGAAAGGAGACCTGCTCACCGTAGTAATACATACGGACTACCGTAGAGAGGGCGCAGGACACGTGAAGGGGAGGAGGGGCACTCAGCAGTAGGCGACGCACCGCTTCTTGCAGTCGATGGTGCACCCGCCGCCGCCGCCGCCGGCACCGTAGCCCTTGCCAGAGTGGCTGAAGGAGGAGAAGCACTTGGCCGGGCAGGTTAGCCGCTTCTTGTAGCAGGGCCCTTTGTCGGAGCACACGACCGAGGGCCGCACCACGCCGCCGCGCGAGTACCCGCCCGTGGGGCCGCCGTATCCGGCGCCCCACCCGCCGCCGAAGCCGGGCATGTTGAACCCGCTGCCCGGGCCGAAGAACCCACCCGGGTCGGCCCCGAACTCCGGGATGCCGCCTCTGCCCTGGCCCTTCCCCTTGCCCTTGGCCAGCTCCGCTTCCAGGTCGCGTGCAGCCGAAGACGTGGAGGCAGCGGCAAGGAGGAGGAGGAGGAGTACGAAAAGGTGGCCAGTCCTCTCCATGCTCTGCTCGCTGCTTTTTCTTCTCTCTCTGGTTTGGTTCTTCCGCTGCTCTCTCAGTGTTGCTCTAAGCTTGTGAGTTTGGAAGGAGGAGGAGGAGGACATCCACCGCCTCCACAGCAGGAAGAAAGCGATGGTTTATAGTGGAAGGAGCGAGAGAGAGAGAGAGAGAGAGAGAGATAAAGGCGGACTGTTGAGGAGGTGGCGGGCAGGCAATGCAATAAAGACACTGGCGCTCGACGCGTGTTCGGACGAAGACAGCGCCGATTTCAAACAGCTCAACCTTTTAGATTCACAACCTCAAGACATCGATCAAAGACCGTCCATTCCGTCTCCATGACGCAAAAAAGAAGTCCCGTTAGTCAAAATCTGTAGTCTGCACTACTGCCGACGTGACATAAATTTCGTGCTACTTCGCCTGCAACCCACGCTGTCTCGGTCATGGTGCTTCGTCCTGTGTGATTTGACCCCCCACTGGAAAGTTTAGCTGCACTCATCGTCAAACGGGGAGAATAAGCCCCAATTTGCCGTCCCCACTGCAACTCTCCACTCCTTTCCCACACTCGTAGTGAGTTGCAACTGAGGATCCACAGTTCTTGGCATCAGACCTTTTTCACACACATCCTTTCAACCCTTCCACACCTCATTCCAGGCTGCCACAACCCGGTGTACTCCACTCCCACATCCCCACCGTCACGCCACAGGAACTCCATCAACATGAAGGAGTCCACTGTCCTCGTCTTCGTTCTCATAAATGCATACCTTTTCCAAGCCATCCAGTTTCAGATTTATGATCTATCTTCCTCAGAAGAGATTCATGTATCTGTCCCAACTCCTGCCAGCATAAATATTGCATCATTACCTCTGCTCGAATGTACATTGATTGTCCATCCCAAGCAAGAGTAACATCTGTCTTCCTCAGAAAAGATTTGTGTGTCTGTCCTGACTCCCAGCAGCACAAATATTACAAAATTTCTTTTTGGCTTTCTTGATAGTTGAATTTGTATTACATTATGGATTGGCCAATGTCAGCAGAAAAAATGCCATGTATGCATGAAAGTTCCACCTGGTAGTTCAGTGGTACATGCAGTACGTGTGGGTGGCTGAAGAGGGAGGATAGAGTGATCTACTTATTATTTGTCACCATCAATATGATTGATTTAAAGCCCATGCAATTCATGATAAATCGAAAACAACAAAAATTGAATCCAGATTCATTTACTCAAAAATCATGTAAAGTTCTTGCTGGCCTGTGTAACTCTAGGTGACATCCAAGTACAGAAATCTGATCACTGTTGCTGAGCAAACAGGGCCTCGAGAGCAGCCCGAACACCGGCTGTTCAGGGATCATCATGGAGAGGAGTCTCAACTCCATGAAGCTTGAGCATCTGAAGATTGTAGTGCATCATTAAGCAGCACATATGAGCAGCTGACATGAGCCCCCCACTGGCTCCCCAGTGAGGAAGACGGCTTCATGAGGTTACAGACTCGAAAGATCTGAGACGTCAAGAACTATATTGCAAGAGATCAAGTAATCAATTGCATGGATAAAGAGGTGATCAGTCTACCAAGCTATGATGTTTTCTGGATGAGCGCCTGCCTGCTTGTGTCCCTGCTCCATTAATGAACCAGTGTTTTGTGCTGTTTGAGTGTGAGCATCCTTAAGTGTAACATTCCTCAGTAGGTGCTATGGTACTTTGGATTCGAATGGCATATATTACATAGATTCTTGTATATCCTATAATTACAAATTATTATTTTTAGTTAAAAAATATCCAATCTCTCTCTCTCTCTCTCTCTCTCTCTCTCTCTCTCTCTCTCTCTCTCTCTCTCTCTCATGCAAGTTGCAAAAAATTAGCCGCAGATTTCAGTATCATTGGACACAGCTTCAGGTAGTGAGAAGAAATTAGGTATTACTCCTTTTCGTGCTCATCACCAGATGGCCGTCAAATGCCTCGTCTCCACCTTGATTCACATTGCCCTCTGATGACATTCTTCACAAGCTTTCCAGTTTCCAACAAGAAACTCGAACGTGACACTTCACCAACCTTTGTTTTCAGCTGATACATATATTTTGGTGAGAGAGAACCAATTATTCTCACTCATTTTGTTCCTTTATACCACTTTAAATGCTCTTCGGCAACTCCAAGCATGCAGATTGCTTTGTGCTCCATGCCTCGAGCAAAGATAGTCGAACACGTACCGACTGCACCGATCGATATTGTACAGTGTACGCATCAAAGACGGTGGAAATAATGATCCATCGTGCTCGCACTTTGCATGCTTCTTTCCTGTTTCCTTCCTACGCAACTGCAGCATGAGCTTCGTCGCTGCTAGGTCATGGTTGGCCTACCGACTGGCAGCCGAGACTTCAAGAGGACAAAAGAAGCTGCCGAAAGCAAGATCTTCCTAACCCATTGAAATCTGATGTCCTAAGGTTTAACAACAATAAAATTTCTGAAGCAAATGCATTCAGTCTGCTTCGGATGCATCTTTCATGCCGATCTCGTGCCATCGTGGAATCTTTCTCTGTGTTGTACGATGGTTCTTTTGTAACCCCTAGTAATATTATATCATTCATCAGAAGACCACCCTGCTCGAGTATCTGCCTTTTTCCGTGAGTTAATTCAACTTTAGACTTGTCATGAAGACCAAGAGAGAGATTTTTACGTGGAAATATATAACCTGTAATTTTGTGTTTTTTAAGAACATATAAATATCGATTATACTTGCAAAATTACGATGCTCGGAAGATGTGGTATTTATCAAGTTAGCAGCAAGCAATGGCAACGCGACACACGACCGGCGGCGCCATGCGTGCATCCGGGCCCTTCTTGCAACCGGACGCGAATCTTGACGCGGATGGTCCGCGAGATCCACCGTCGACGCGGCTCGTTGGTGCACCCTGACTCGCAGTCGCGCGCCTGCGGCGTGCACTCAGCCACCGACGGCCACGATCCATCTGCCGAGCCCGTGGGGCCCGCCTCCCGACGGGCCTCATCCGCCGTTAAATACCTCCCCAACGCCTTCTCCGTCCTTCCCTTTTCTCCTCCCTCGTTGTCAGCCCGCACGCTTTTCGGAAATCACGATGCTGTCCCTCCTCGACCACGGCTTCGCGCCCGACGACCTGGGGCCGTCGTGGGCCAACAAGCCGGCGGAGGCGCCCGAACCGGACGACCGCACGGCCGTCTCCCCAGAGGAGCGGCGACGGCTCCACCGCATGATCTCCAACCGCGAGTCCGCACGCCGCTGCCGCATGCGAAGGCAGCGCCACCTCGAGGAGCTCCGCGCCCGGGCGAGCACGCTCCGGTCCGAGAACCGCGACCTCGCGGACCGGCTCGTCGGCCTCGCCCACCGCCGCCTCCTCGTCCGCCTGGGCAACCACCGCCTCCTCGCCGAGGCCTCCGCCCTCTCCCGGCGTCTCGCCGACCTCCGCAGCCACCACTGCTGCTACTACCACCACGAACTGGTTTCTCACAGCGGCGGGTATTTTCTCGGGTCGAATTAAAGAAAGCCTGAAGGCCTCATCGATACAAGTTTAAGTGAATCCGTCGATCCACTTCTCTAAATCACCAACAAGTAGTCACATCACATTTAGGGGACGTGATATCACGTTGTGTAGTGTGTTCTTTGCCTGGAGAAGGACGAACGATAGTCGAGGCTTCCGTCAACCATCGGTCAATGTTTAATGGAATACGATGGCGCATCGCAATTGCCACGTCGAAAGACGAGAAGCGTGCCAACCTTACATGCCCCGATTCATTGCATGTCCGTCTCCGTCGGACGTGAAAGCTACGTTCACTTTCGACGGCTCAAGAACACGTCAAGCTTCGACTATGGTGTAGTTAAAGATGCCTCACGTCCTCTGCGTTAACACTTGATCGTGCAATTAATGCTATAAATTAGCTAAATGTGTTCCAAAACTTGCTTAATCCGACTCAGTTTGTCGCAGTCGATCGGTTGCGTCTCGCTCATACTCGGTCTTGCTAGTTCATCACTCGTGTTCGGCTCATCTGAAGCAGTTTCTCGGGATGAAATTGCTTCCTCGTAGTAAATGCTGGCTATATGACAAGAAGTTGATCAAGAATGTGTTTACAGCATTGCCAGAGAGAGAGAGGATGAAAGTTACAGAATCTAAAGATGATCTTCGCAATCAGGTTCAGGGCTAATCATGGATGATACGAGTTGTGTGTCAGAGGAAAGGTTTCACCTTTTAAAAGCTTTTTCATCATCTACAAAGCAAAAGAAGGCTGTGCGTTTCAGCATGGACGACCAGGATATGGGATCTGAAGGAGATCTGCTTCCGTTCTTTGGCAACTCCAACGAGATGGCTCACTGCTTTTTATCCTTTTTTTTGTTGGTCCTATTTTCCCACAACTCTTCCCCCGAGTTCTTTCCCCGAGTCCACTGTCACGATCCATGCCAACAGCAAAGATGTTCTTTCGTCTTCTGATCACTGCTGCAGGGACTGCATGGAGATGTACACGCGTGGTTATGATAAGAACTTGGATGTGAAAGATGCTGCCGTCAAGAGAGATCCAAATTATCGATGCTTGCGTATGTGGTAACCAAGAAAGATCCACATGTTTAGTCCTTGCTTCCCGTAGATTAGCCATTGAATGCAGTGATCAAGCAGGGAAAAAGACGGGCCACCGCATGCCAGTCCCGAGAACAGCAGCATCTGCAAGGGCTTCAGTCAAACATGGTGAATTCTCGAGGGGAAATCCAAGTGACTCGAACTGGGACCGTAACTTCTGCCACACACGGATCTTGATCCGTGTCTTGACCTCAAGAAACTGGCTTCACAGATGCAGGAGATGCTTGCATGATCCATCGTCGGTTGGCTCATGATTCACCCCCACCGGGGCAGGCACTTCTTTTAGCCTTTCCTCGTCTTTCGATGCACCCAAGTCGCCAGCTAGCTCAAAGCATGTTGTTTTCGATCACTTGGACCGCACATGGCCGCAGGTCCTTGAAGAATGCAACAGCTCAGGGAAGAGGCTCTCTTGGACCATGAGGCCGAATGGTAGAGACAGATTGCGAGGAAGAAGATGGTTCTGAAACGGTGAAGAATTCTCCCATGGCCACCGAGACAAGCATTGTCCCATCTCCATCGTAGTAGCCAAGCCGCCACCTGACCACGAGTCCATCTTTTCTACTGCAACTCTCTCTCTCTCTCTCTCTCTCTCTCTCTCTCTCTCTCTCTCTCTCTCTCTCTCTCTCTCTCTCTCTCGCCATGGACACATGGTTGCTCCTACTACCCAACAACCAAGTGGGGACAAGCAGATACTTGCCAAAACCCTCTTTTGGCCAGATTTTGAGCACATCTGGTCAATTCCGTGTTTCATCACATCAGTACCCATCCGATCGCTGCCTGTAAGCTGGATTTCGAGATAGGGAACGATGGTTTTGTTCCAGAGCTCGTTGCAGAATGTTGGGAGTTCATCGCTCAGTATCCGATGATTAGTCCCAGGTTCTGCAAGGCTTGTGAGTCCCTCCAGAGTCACACACGTATCTGCTCCTTCTCTCTCTCTCTCTCTCTCTCTCTCTCTCTCTCTCTCTCTCTCTCTCTCTCTCTCTCTCTCTCTCTCTCTCTCTCTCTCTCTCTCTCTCTCTCTATCTCTCCATCTATCGCACCTTTGATATCTAGGCCTTTCCGCTCTATCTTAGCCAAGTCTGGAGCAAAATGGCTTCCGTTCCTAAGCCAATGCATCATGGCCGGAGGCTATTTGAGCTGCTGGAAGAGCAGCAAGAGCCTTTTCTTCTGGATGTCTATCTTTCGGAGCATGGGTACTCGGATAGAGCCACCAGAGCCAATGGTGCTGCGGCGTTCGTGTGCTGGCCCGGGAGTGCTTGCGGACGGCTAAGGAGGTTTGGCACCTACGGCTTCAAGAGGAAGAGAGGTGGGATGCTTAGGTTCCTACTGGATAAGGTCGTCTACAACAAGGTCGTCAGGAAGGCTTGGAGATGGGACGGTGCAGTCGTTGGCAGTGGAAGATGGAGCATCTTTGGAACGCTCGTCGAGATGAAGGGCAAATCCAACGTCGTGGAGTTCCACAGGCTTTCATGTTCTGGCCGCACTGAAGTGGACAGGGAGGACGGGTGCAGGGCTCCGAGCTCCTCCACCCAGCTGAGCCCTGTGTCGGTGCTCGAACTGCACTCTGACGAAGGTTGTCCGCTCGACAGCATCGTATGTTTCTTTTCTTTTCCTTCTTAATCAATCACCTTCTTCCTTTCTTTCTTCTGCAGTCGAGGAAGAGGTATCATCGATCTCAGCTCATAATTGGGCTGCCGTGGAGGAGCTCCTCTGCGGCAGGTGCCGTAATCCTCAAAGAGCCACCAACGCAAAGAAGCACTCGTACAAACCCCACCGCTTCGTGTTAGACTGCCTGAGGGAGGTGGAAGGAAGGCTTTCGACTCCTCGTGAATGCTCAGGTCCGGAGAAGAGAGGGAAGAACAGAGAGGAGGAGGTGCCATCGTACGGCAACCACGGTGCTGCTTTGGCCAACCTATCCCGATTGATCGACTCCGATTTCTCCGAGTCCGGGAAAGAGTGGAGTCGTCATCAGCATGAGATGACAGAGGTTGGGGCTCAAATCGAGCACCTCATCTTCGAAGAGATCGGGGAAGAAACACTTGTTGACGTTCTAGATTGTCACTGTACATTGCAGAGATGTTGATTCTAATGATCATCACACTGTCAACTTTACTTCCCCACATCATTATTCTAATCACTGCCATCTTTTTCCGGCAATCGGCTCGAGAAACCTCCAAATAATGCCACAGGAAAAGACAAAGTCTTAATCCAGCTGGTTGTCCGCTCCGCATTGATGATTCCTAATGTTCGACGCCACCGCAATGATCTGTTCTAGTCCAGCGCAAAGAATCAAGGTCGCTTTAGCCGATTCATAGCATTAGGGAATGATTTGATGGAACCTCCAACGACATGAAGGAGCGAGCAAAGTCATCAGCTCAAGATTAAGCCGCTGGTTGTGATGGAAGAGGCGTGAGAGCTTCCGGTTGCGCTCGCTGGTCCTGCCATGGCTGGTAGGTGGACCAGAGTTATTTGGACGTGCCATGGTCCACTGTTCCATCAAACCATGTGCGAATTGATTGCAGGGGTGCACGACGACCTCAGCCAAGACGAGGATGCGCTCACGCAAACGGGACGGCTGTGCCGCCTCGGTTGAGCCACGGGGAGCTCAACAGGTCCATCGTCGTCTTCACTCGACTCCTCCACCACCACAAACCCCCCCCCCCCCCCCCCCCCCCCCATCGTTTGATAAGGTTGACCCAGCTCACCACCTCACAACTTCTCAGCTTACTGTTGGTCTCACCACGCGTGTTTAACCTGGAAGAACCTCCAAGGATTCAGAAACAGTCATCATTAGGCCTTTGGTAATGCCAACAGGAAGATTGCCTTACAAAGATGGCATCAGGACACTTAATTTTCACGTCTCCTTGTGGATGGCTGTGCTCTAAATAAACAAGGAGCATGAACATCAAATGACAGAGAGTAATTTGCTCGTTTCATAGTTTGGACCACCGGGAATCCAAGAAATGTGAGGCGAGGAAGAAACAAGAAAGGGGGGAGGGGAGCTTTTGCTCATTCTGAGTTCTTTTGGTTTCGACATCATGAAACAGTACATGGGTAGACACAATAGCCAGCCAAAGAACAAAGCTTGAACGAGGATTTGAGGTTCTTACCAACCTATGAATCTCCCAGATTTAGCAAGAACACGCACGCACATACATATATGTTGCAATTGTCAGACATACATCAGAAATGCCAGCAAAAACAAGGCAAGAACAGGTAAACAAACAAGATGATCCATCTGAACTCGCTCTGCTCATCGAGAATCAACCTGTAGATTCATTCGGTCAGAGAGCTACAAGAAGTGCTGTGACTGGTCTTGTGCTCTGGGCTACTTGTGGTGCGGCCACACACTGAGATCCAAGGGTGGTTGCTTACCATGATCCGGAGCCTTGCCAGTGTTCTTCAGAGCCTCTGCAAGCGGCCCACCGGCAGAGCCTTCCCAAATGACACTCGATTCATGTGGAGAGGAAGAGCAGGACAAGAAGTCGGAAATCAGTGGCATGGGGGCAGAGAGCTCGTCGTTGTCAGACTGCATGTCGTCTCTCCCATACCAGGTGAATTGTGGAGGTTGGAGCTGTCGCTCATCCAGTTCAAAAGGTGGGAGGCCACTCCTCCTGTTGTCTATCCGGGAGCTGCTCGGGGGAAGAGAGGAGGAACAAGTGGAAACGAACCCAAAATCTTCGTGAAAGGAGGGTTTTGGATACGGGAATGAGTTGAGCAAGGTTAGCTTGCAGAGTTCTTCTGAGACCTTAGAACGAGTGCTGGCCTTCTCTTCGCTTGGTACAGTCCTGCAGAGCAAACTAGATCATTAGCTCGGAATTCTACTGAGCTCAGAACAAGATTTCCAGGCTTTCTACCGATTGAGCTGTGGCTGCAGGTTGCTCATCTGCTGCCGAGCCATTGCCAGGGCGTTGCACGATCGACCGCCGAGACCAGCCTGCGAAGAGGAGACGACAGGCATCGGGCGCGCGGCTCGACCGCAGGGTCCTTCCACAGGCTTTCTTGAAAGATGGCGGCCCCGATTCAGATGCCGCTCGCAGTACTTCTGGTCACCAACTGCGTTTCTGGAGCACCGCCATTTCTTGCCGTCGGTCCGACGGCATCTTCCGGGCTCTGAATCGGCGTTCCCACATGTTCCTCCACGGAATGATCCCATAAGTTCAGCTGCCATAGTCGACAAGCAAGAACAAAGGTTTCAGGTACCGATAGAAGTGAGCTCCGATAGAAGAAGAACAGAAATGTATGCAACAGCAATCTTCCATTCGCCATGCTCTCTTACTACGTGCAGAGGCTCCGAGAGATCCAGTTGAGAAGGCAGAGAATCCAATCGGGCTGAGTGGATTGCTTGGTATTCTGGCATTTGCATCGATGTAATTGTAGATCAGGGTCTGGTTCTCGAGCTCCATCAACTGAGAGGGAGTGAAGCTGCCTTGAGAGTTGACACCCAATCTACCAAAATGCAAGCCTGCAACGAGAAAGAAAGGTTTGAGAAGGAAGACAAGCCATCAAACACGTTTGACGAGTTGCCTGCTGTTACACCGAATGAAAGCAACCCAAAAGCAAGCGATTCTGTTCTTTGCTTTTACCTGCAAGTCCGCCGTAAGAGCAAGTTGGCAATCTACCATCACTCGTGAGCAGCAAAGACTCTGGCTTTGATGCAGGGAAGTCGAGCGGTTGCTCCCGGTCAGGCAAGAGAGAAGAAGCTTCAGTCTTTGCCATCTTGAGGCATCTCCAGTCATGCCTCCCGTGGAAAGAAGAGAGCCCATCGCCACCGTGGAGAGAACACGCACTGCTCACCAATCCATCATCAACGCCGATCAACCCGGCCAAGTCCATTTCTCCACCCTCAACCTCGAGTCCACCGGTCATACTGCAAGAACAGGGTTTCGTCTGGTGCATGCCCTGCAGGTAGAAGCTCCGGAAGTGAAACCATGGAAGCTGAGATCTTCTCGCCTCGACAATTCAAATCCAACAAGAAAGATCGATCTTTGCCCACCGTATTCGACAGCTGGATCATGAACAGGACAGGGTGTGAAGTGCTGAGGTCCCAAACCAGGACACATAGTGCTGCCACCTCCATGGCCCATCGCCTTGGATCGCTTCAGATCACGAGATGTCATGGATGAGGAAAGCGGAACACCGAGCTGGAATTCAATGTACGCGACTCGTACCATGGCATTTAAGGGTGAGAATGTTGGCGAAGCCACACACAGCACGCGGTGTGGCCTGCTCGTACCGAGACATGCTTCCTTGGCCTTGAAGAGGAGTCACTGTGCCGGGCGTTGGCTCATGCACTCGGCGATGCCTCCTTTATTGCACACGACACCAACAAGCCAGCTTCTTCTTCTCCTCCAGCTCTCGAAAGATATCTCATTCATGCATCTGCAAACAGGGGAGTGAGATGCTTCGCTCTGTTGCCTGATCCGACAGGTACGGAGTAGCCGACGTCGCATTCAATTTGAACAACATGGAATCCAATCAAGCATGGCCATGAAGACAAAGATCGAGTTATCTTGAACAAGGGTTGCCAAATTCTTCTTCATCACTGGAATTACTGTGAGAGAGACATGCTGGGGAGTTGCGGACCAAGCTCCCCAGCAATTCCAGAAGGGAGAGTTGTACCCTGCAACAGGAGCGCTGGATTTGTTTCCCAGGCAATCAAGGCAAATAGCCATGGTGGGGGCTGTACACCACCACCTCAATTATTGGGACTCACTTCACTCTCTCAACATCATTTGTTGCAGACTGATACATAACCTGGTCTTCCAATCCTCCCAGGGAAGAAGATGGGATTGCAGAGGAGGGAGTGAGAGCTCCATGTGTGCATGCATGCATCCACCATCGTTCATCTTCTTGCCTGCTGTCCTCCAAGCTTTGTTGATCTGATCCGAAACAAAGCCTCATTGTGTTTCTCTTGAATCCCATAATAGATGATTGAAATTATTGCAAACATTATCTTTCTGTGATTGAGATTTAAATGCTAATTTGTGAGAGAGAAGAGAAAGCATCTGTTGAATCAGCTATTATTTTTGTTGCAATGTATGCACCTGTTCATGGTTGCTTAGAAAATATAGAGTGCAATACAATCTTTTTTTAATGTAATTTTTTTTTTATTTATTGTATTTTCTTTAAGCAGTATTTTTTTTAAGTGCTTCATTTATTATTTTTCTGAATATTATCTCCAGTTTTTCAGATAAAAAAATCTACTTTATGTATTTGATTTTTTTAATTCATAACATCTTATTTTTATTATATATATATATATATATCTCAAATTCATTGTCTTGGTATATCTAATTTCTATTCATATTTGCTTTAGATACATATGATTATTGTTAGGGGAAACAACTTTTTACCGTGACCCAGGCGCTCGTGAAGTCCAGAAGCAGAGTGCGTCTCGATGAGTTCGGGCGTCGATGGCTCTGCTCCGTCTCTGATCGGCTCCTCAGAAAGGTGGCGGCACGCTCGGGACGTCGAGCGTGACTGCTGCGGGCGGGTCGGATGCTCCGCCAGACCCCTCAGGCCTTAATCGATCTTGGCGTGGCCAAGTTCCCAGAGAGAGTTACGGGTGTCGAGTCTACTCACCTCTCGGAGTCTTTACGTGTGGAGCAAGTTGGAGGAAAAGATCGGTCGAGATCCCCATCCCGATCTTACATTCGGCTTAAATAGGTCGGACGGAGGACACCGCTGTATCTGCGGTGGCGTCTGAGCGACCTCGCGGTCGGTCGTGGTCAGCCCCGGGTGGGTAGTTGAAGCGATCTTGAGAGAAGCGGCGTCGGGCGGTCAAATTGCGGGTGTTATGGAGCGCGGGAGGCGATGGCGTCATCGAGTCTGGCCAGAAGACACAGTGTCTCGTCATACTTAATATCCCTATCACTACCCCCCCTCAAAAAGCCACTCCTGCGGGACAATTTGGAGGGTGTTGCTCGGAAGGACCTAGTTGCCGACTGAGATCTCGGGCGGCAGTTCCACCGTGTCGTGTCATAATTGGCCGAATCCGCTTTGCGAGGATGGAAGTCGGCGCGCTCAAGACCGGAAAAGCGGATGATCGAGCTTCGAGATCTTGCGATCGAAGCCGTGTTCGGGATAAAGAAGTCGAGGAACCTCAAGACCCAGCCATAGTCACCGAGCGTCGTTCGGGATATAGTCTTGGCCGCGCGCTCGAGGAATAAGGATGCGATGATCGGCCGTCGCTCAAGATCATGTCTTAGAGCTGGTTCGGGATAAATGTAGTCGAGAGGCGCGATTTCCGTTTGCCAAGCCGGCGTCCGTGTCGGGGTTGAGACTCGCGCTTAGGCGTTGAACCAATGGGTGGGCGCTCGAGGTAGAAGCGGCGGCGTCAAGTCCACATTCTGACCGTCGTTGGGTACTAGAAGTCGAGTCACGCGCTACGACTGAAAAACCATGATAAGCCGAGCGCCATTCGGGATGTGTGTGTGTGGCTGCGCTTCGGGGCCTATGAAACGAGTAGCCAGAGCTGGTTCGGGATGTGTGTGTGGCGAGCGCCTCGAGCCTAAGAAACGAGTAGCCGAGCTGGTTCGGGATGTGTGTGTGGCGAGTGCGCTCGGGGCCTATGAAACGAGTGCGAGCTGCCGTTCGGGATAATGAAGTCGAGAGGCGCGATACCCATTGCCAGCGGACGTCCGGAAGTCGAGGGTTGAGGCAGCGCGCGAGTCCTCCACCTTCTGGCCGTCGTTTGATGAGGTCGAGATCACGCTGCGACACGAAAGACCATGATAAGCCAGAACTATCGTTCGGGATGAAGAAGTCGAGAGGCGCGATAACCATTGCCAGCGGACGTCCGGAAGTCGGGGTTGAGGCAGCGCGAGTCCTCACCTTCAAGGCCGTCGTTTTAGTACAAGGGGTGAGTCACGCACACACACGAAAGACCATTGATAGGGATATTAAGTATGGCGAGACACGAGTCTTGATCGTACTCTCGGATAGCGTCATCGCCCCTCTGCGCTCCATAACACACGCGATTTGACGCGGCGTCGCTTCTCCTCGGCATCGCCCCAACTACCCACCCGATTGACCCGCGGCACCGACTGCGAGGTCGGGCTCGTCGCCACTGCGACGATCGGAGCGGGTCCTCCGTCCGACCTATTTAAGCGAGCGGTAAGGCGGGATGGGGATCGATCAGATCTTTTTCCTCACTGAACCCTTGCTCCCACGAAAGACTCAGAGGTGAGTAGTCTCGGTCACGCCCGCAATTCCCTCTGGGGAACTCCGGCCTACGGGCCAGCACTGCCTTGGGCGTCGGAGGGGTCGGGCGGAGCATCCGACCTGCCCTGCTGCAGGTCACGTTCTCGGCGTCCGGAGCGTGCCGCCACCCTTCGGAGGAGCCGGTCGGGAGGCGGGAGCGGGAGCCATCGGCGGGTCGGCCGTCAGACGACCCCGGTTTCGGATTCGCGGCGCCGGTCACGCGGTAAAAGTTGTTTCCCCTAGCAGTTGGCGCTAGAAGGAGGGCCACTGCATGCCGAAGGACCACTGCTCCGCCCTTAACGACACATGGGCGAAAGGTCGTTTCGGTGGCACCTCGGCGGAGGTCATGACCTCCGAACCGGAGGGCGATCTGCGCAACCATAGATCGCTCTCTTGGAATATATTTAGCGGCCATTTGGGCTCTACCGCCGAGTCGGGTTCCACCATTTCCCCACGTCACGGTGGAGGCTTTTCAGGACCTTTCCCAGCAGTCGAACCCTGTCAATCTTGTCGGCTGTCCTCCCCGCCTACTCCGGGGAGGCGGCGAACCTCAACGCGGAACCTCTTCCGGCATCGGGAAGCGATCTGCGCCGGTACCATCTTCTCGACCTCGCGGGTTGGGCGAACCGGGCCCTTGGCACGGGCGTCACTTTGAACTTCGGCGGTGTCTTGAACTCAACGAACCTATTTGGGCTCGGTCCAGGTCCATCGCCGCGTGCGGAGAGTGCAAAGGGCGTCGCAAGTCAAAGAAGAAGCGAGGAAATGCCCGCGAGTCCCGTTCACCGATATCACGGGAATACCGGTGCCCTTGAACTTTCTTCCCTCCATCGACCTTTATGATGGAGTCGGTGATCGGCCGATCACGTCGCGCCTTCCGGGCTCAAATGGCCCTATATGGAACTTGGCGCCTTGATGTGCGGTGTTCCCCACCACGTTGAAAGGATCGCGTGTACATGGTACGTACCTTAAAAAGCGGGTCGGTGACATCCTTTGAACGGCTTCGCCAAGGACTTGAGCTCGCTTTTTGGCATTCTTGCGCGACCAAAGCCTTACATCGGCGCTCCTCACGGGGTTGAAGCAAAGGAGGGCGAACCCCTCTCCGCCGTGCGAAGGTTCACCGCGAATGCAGGAGTTATCGGATGCTCACCCATCGTTATTGGTGCGGGCATTCATGATGGGAAATTTGCGGCCGTCGAGATCTCTGGTCCTTGGTGGAAGCGACCCCGCGTCCATCGCGGAAATGTTTCAGCCAGGCGAGTCAATACGTGGCGGCCGAGTCACGGATGTCGGGAAGGAAGGAAGAACGGCCAGGGCATCCTACTCCTTCCGTCGGGACCGACAACCAGCGGGAGTCCCGCACCAAGGCGCCGCATGGGCGCCCCAGGACCCATCTGTGGCGGCCGGCGCCACCTCCCCCTTGAAGGCGTCTCGGGCGCAAATATTCCTCCAAATAAAGGCGGGAATGCTCGGGCCGCCCCGGATGAAGGGCGGCGACAAGCGGCGTAGCACGGTATTGCGCTTCCATCGGCAAAATGGACATGACGCGGGCAATGCTACGGTGAGGCGACAAATTGAAGAGGCGATCGAAGAGGTCACCTCGATCAATACCTCCGGCATCCGCGGGCACCATCCTGCGCCCGACGGCCGGTCGAGCAACACATCGGCGTGATCACGGGGACCCGCCTGGAGGACATAGCGCCGGGTCGAAGGGCTTACGCCGGCCGTTGTGGGGAATATCACCCTCCCCTCGGCGGAGATCACATTCCCCTCGGGGATATGGGAGCAACGAGCATGACGATCTGGTTGGTGGTGTCGGCCAATTGCCAGCGCCGGTCAGAAGCGGATTATGGTCGACAGCAGCTCGGCCGACATCCTCTCGCCGAGGCCTTTACGAAGTTGGGGCTGCGAAGGAAGCCACGAAGCCTTGCACTCGGCGCTCACCGGCTTCAGCGGCGACTCGATCTCGCCGCGGTCTTTGTGACCCTACCATTGACCCTCGGCGATTCCCGAGGCCAAGACTCTGCTGGTAACTTTTACGGTGGTCGACCTCCCTCTGCGTACAACGCCATCACTGGCGACCCACCCTCAGCGAACTAAGGGCCGTTCTATCCACATACCCGGATGAAGTTCCCCACGGTAGCGGAGTCGAGAAGGTGCGGGGAGATCCTCGGGAGTCGAGCGGTGTTACTTGGCGACCTCCACAGGTAGAGAAAAGCGAACCGCCCCTCGAAGACCCAGCGGGGCCTTGCGGCGCGACCGAGCATCGGCCGAAACAAGCCGGTTAATATTCAGCGCAAGATGACCGCCCGTCGGACGGATCGGGATCGGCGAACCTGGATAATCAAGGCGGGCGCGGCTGGACCTCCTCGAAGCGCCGATGTCTTGGCAGGCGGTGCGACCACGGAATCGACTCGAAGTCGCCCAACACCATCTACACATTTCCCCGGCCGCTCGGTGAGGCAGAACCTCGGCCTCGGTCCTCGGCGCCAACAACTGTCTGCGAGAAGGAAGTCGGCGAGCTCTTGGCGTCGACTTCATTGAGGAAGTCCGATACCCTCGATGGCTGTCAATGTAGTCCTCGTCAAGAAGCCTAATGGAAGTGGAGGATGTGTGTTGACTACACCGATCTAAATCGTGCTTGCAGAAGGGCTTCCCCTACCTAGGATCGACCAGGTGGTCGGCCTAGATGCGCCAGCTTCTCCTTCATGGGCGCCTACTCGGTTACAACGGATCCGGATGGCCCAGGATCGGCGACATCTGACCTTCCACACACCCCAAGGCCTACTTCTACAAAGTCATGCCATTCGGGTTAAAGAATGCGGCGCCACCTACCAAAGGATGGTGAACAAGGTGTTACGCGGCAAATAGAGGCGAAACATGGAGGTGTCACGTTGGCGATATGATCGTGAAAAGTCGCCTTGGGGTGCACACCTCGGCGACTGCGGAAACCTTCTCTGGCGAGAAGACACGGGATGCGCCTTAATCCGGCCAAGTGCGTCTTGGCGTGACATCGAGGAAGTTCCTCGGGTTTATCATACGAGAGAGGAATTGATGCCAACCCAGGAAGATCAGAGCTCTCACCGACATGAGATCTCAGAAATCTGATAAGGAGGCTGCGGTGCCTTAACGGAAGGATAAGCGGCTCTGTCGGTTTCTATCCGGTCGGAGATAAGTGCCTTCCTTTCTTCCGAGTCCTCAAGGACCCAAGAACTTCCAATGGGCGGCGAGAATGCGAGGAAGCCCTCGCCGGCTGAGCGACACTTATCAGAGCTACCAGGACTTACCTCGGTGTCTGCGCGAAAAACTTACCCTCTACTGGCGGCATCTCGGCATGCGATGAGCTCGGTGCTTGTGAAAGAAGCCCCGATGCGCAACACCGATTTACTACACGACCACGTCTTTGCGTGGCGGAGCGGCGCTATCCTCCCATTGAAAGGCGGCATTGGCGCTTATTCTAGCGGCTCGGAAGCTACGCCCTACTTCCAAGCCCACGATTGAGGTAATGGCCGACCAACCCCTGCGTCAAGTTCTTTCTAAGTTTGGCGTAGCGGCGTCTCCTAAAGTGGTCGGTGGAGCTATCGAGTTCGACCTTTGCTACAAGCGAGAAACGACCATCAAGGCCCGGGCCTTGGCGATTTCAACTTCGGAATTGACAAGCGGAGGCGAGGCCGTTGAGCAAATCCGCGAGGCCCGGATCTTTGCGTGGATGGGTCGTCGGCTCGAGGCCGGCGCGGACTCGATGCGGAGGATCCGACGGACACGCTTTCGGCGTTCCCTCAGCGCCGGTTTCGCGGCCACAAACAATGAGGCCGAATACGGCGTTGGCGAGCCTCCGTTTGGCGGCGAGATGCAACTAGGAGCAATCCACATTCTCACGGATTCCCAACTTGTCGCCGAGCAAGTTGGTGGAGAATATCGAGCGCGGGACTCGACCATGTCGGATACTGGCCGAGGTAAAAGCCCAAATCTCTAACTTTCCGCGCCCGCTCTGTCCGGGTGCGGGTCCCGAGCAGTGGGCGGACCAGCTCGCGAAATTGGCCTCGGGGCCGATCCGGAGGAACATCCGAGGTCGAAGAAGGCGACACACGGTCGGTGGCCATCATGGAGATCGGGGACCGGTCGACCACCCCACCTTGCCGTGGATTAGTCTTGAAGTACAAGCGAGGATCTGCCGCGGATGAGGTCAAGGCACGGCGGCTCCGCCGAACCAGCGTGGTGCTGCGAAATTGGCGGCCGGCTCTACAAAGGTCGTTCTCCACCCCTACTCGATGCTTAGATCCGATGGCGAGTGATTCCGCCGTGGTCCTGGCGGGATTTATGGGAGCACATGGCGGCCGAACTTTGGCCTTCAAAATCTGCGCGAGGGCTGTGCGGCCTCTGGCGCCAAGGCGCCCGGGGCACCTTTGCGGCGGTGCGACACTGCAGCGCCGGGCGAGCCGCGGCTCCTGCGGTCCCTTCGCCTCCATGGATTGCGCTGGCCCTTCGCTCAATGGGAATGGACCTCTTGGGGCCGTTCCCGGCGTCCGGCAGCGGAACATATCATTGTGGGGATCGATTACTTCACCAAGTGGGTGGAAGCGAGCCACAGCAACCATTACAGGCGAGCGGGTGAGCAGTTCGTATGGAAGAACATCGTGACCGGTCGATGCGCCCAGCGTTATCATCGCGATAGCGGAACCCGGTCGCCCACTCGGTTTTGGAGTTCTGCGCGGCTTATCACATCGATTGAGGTTTAGCTCGGTGGCCCATCCCGGACCAGCGGGCTCGGCGAGGTGACCAGCCGATCTATCACTGGATGGACTTAGGAAAAGGACATTGGAAGCCCGATCGGTGGGTCGGCGAGCTCCCGAACATCCTATGGTCTCTGCGGACTACCCGAAGGCGGCAGGCGAGTCCCCTGACCTGCATTGGCGTGGAAGCAGTCCTACCGGCCGAGTTGGTCATCCCAACATTCGGGTGGAGAACTATGAGAATCCACCTCGGCCCGGGGAGTTGGCTGGCCTAGACACGCTAGAAGAGCGAGGGCCAGCGCGCGTAAAAATCTTTGGCGTCTGGCAGAGTGTTGCCGGAGTTACAACAAGAGGTGCGCCCTCGACCCCTCGGAATAGGCGACTTAGTCCTCAGGCGGATGGCGACCCGCTCACTCGAGGGCAAGCTTGCACCCAAGTGGGAAGGCCCCTACCGAGTAATCAGGTAGTCCGGCCAAGGAACGTTCGGCTCGCGACTATGGTAGGCGAGTTCGAGGACTTGGAACGTCCAGAACCTTAAGAAATATTTTGTTTAAGGACAAAACGGAAGTAAGTCAATACCAGACTCAGGCCATTAGAAAGAAGTCGGAGATTGTATTAAAGAAGACAAATTTGTATTACCGAAAAGTTTGGATTACAAATTGGGTACCTAGTGGGGAAAGAGGAATTACAGAAACAAGGGAAGAACCTCAAAAAAGAAGAAGAAGAGGTCTTGGGCGCGGCCGGAAAGTGTCGTCGAGCGGAACCTCGCCGGGCATGTCGACCCCATGATCTTGGGGCATGAGGCGAAGGATTCTCCTCGACCACCGAGCACGGAGGACATGCTCGGGCAGGGCGAGCAACCTTGTACCCATACTCGTATGACACGGCCCGTCGGTCGGTAGGAGAGAAGCCCTCCGACTTCTTATGGCGTCGGCCTCCGGTCCTTCTCGGCCGACTCCCTTCCGCGGCAAGGGCTTCCCTGGCGGCCCCGGCTCGGCCTCGCCGAGTCGGCTGGCGGCCAATCCGAGGCCTCCTCCATCGGGCGATTCTCGGCCGATGTCGGAGGAGCCTGCGGCCCGGCCTCTGTCGTCGGCGGCCTCGAGCTCAGCGGTCGGGCGCGCCACTTCGCGCCCATATCGCCGCGTTGCTCGCGGCGACAACGCCTCGGGTCGACCCGCTCGGGCTTCCTCGGTGGCGGCGCAACTCAGTTGCGCTCGCCCGGAGTGCACCAAGCGGCGAGTCATGCACCGGTCGAGGAGGGCCGTGGTGTAGTGGAGATTCTGCACAAAGATAAAGAAAGGCTGAAAGTAGTGAGCGATTGCTCGGCTAAGAAGATACACGCAAGGCGGTACTTACCCACAACAGGCTTGGCGGACTTAGCGTCAGCGCTTAGGGAGGGTGTATAGATCCGAGCCATGTCGGGATGGGCGCCCCGGAGTGGCCGAGGCTCTCCCCGACCACACCTTGTCCCCTCGGGGCGGACCATGCCTGCCAAGACCACGAGAGGGTCGCTCGGCGGCGAAGGACCTCCCCATCATCCGGGAAAGGCGGTGATCCTTCCCGGCGTGACCCGGCCGCAGGTCCTTCATGGCTAGAGGGCGGCCCTTCCGGTCGTCCCTGGGTGGGACCCGGCACTCTCGGCGAGTGGTGGCGCCGATCGTTCGATCGCCCGGCCGGCTGCCGCCGGTCGTCGTCCGTCTGTCCTTGGCCTTGGCCTTTTTCTTGAGCGCCCCTCCTCAGCGGTGCGAGAGCCACCCCGCGCTTAGAGGCCGCCGGAGGCGCGGAGATGGTCCCCTCGGAGCACGAGTCGTGGAAGGACCGCGAGTTCACCATCCACGCAAGAAGCGGCGGTATGTCGAGAAAATGAGTATGGCGGCAATCCCAAAGAAGCGAAACAACGGCGGCCTACCGAGGCGCGGACTTAGTCGGCCTCCACCAACCATTGCTCCGACATGTTGCGGATGGCTTGCGAGGAAGGAGGATTACCCTCGGTGCTCAGGTGGCGCGCTCCTCGGCACTCGGCCGAGGCGTGTGCTCGATGGTCGCCAGCGACCACGAACCCCAAAACCCAGTCCTCTTGGCCTTTGGACAAAAAAGCGCCTCTTCACCTTGTTATTGGTGGGCGCGCTAACCGGAACCACAGTCGTGCGGCGAAGTATCCCAAACCCCTTGAAGAAGCGGCGGAGAGGAAGAGGTTGCGGGTTGGGGCGATGTTAGCGTAATGGCATTTCCCGGAAAGCCACCAAATACCGCCGAGGAGTTGGGAGTTATCTGGGAAGGCGAAATCGCCACGAGGAGATGTAGGACACGATGATTGGAGTGCGGGGGAAGCGCGGCCGGCCTCTAGGGCATCGGCGGTCGGGGCAAAGCCCTTGGGAGGCTGAGTCAAAGCCATGTCCGCGGCGGAGAAGATTGAACTCCTCAGGGATGCCGTGGCGCGCGGAGTATCCCACCATCACGCTCATCAAGATGGAGTCTTGGTCGTGCGGCCACATTAAGGCCTCTAACGCACGCGCGCTTCGCATCGAGGAAGGGTTGAGCGAGAGATGAAGGGAGAGCGGCGAGTTGTAAGCGATGGGGAGGAGGAGGAAGAAGCGGAGGAAGAGGAAGTGGAAGGAAGACCCATCGCGCACTAACCTATAATGGAAAAAATCGGTGGAAGAAGTTAAAAGGCACGGAGCACTGTGGAGAAAACTTGAAGGAAGGCAGCGGCGGACAAGAGATGAAAACTCGATAAAGTGGTAGAGAGGCGGGGCTCCCTATTTATAGAAAAGGGGCCTCGACCTTTCGCCTCGGCGGCGGCGACATGACACGCCACATCGCCCAATAGCATCACATCCGGGCGATCGAGCGCGGCGTCATATTAATGAAGAGGCGGCGTGTACACCCCGGTGAAACTTATCCACGCGCCGGTATCTCGATTCCGGCAACCGCCTGTCGCGAGCCGTTTTGAGCGACATGGCGGTTCGGTTTCTAGGTCTTGGCGGCGGCTCGACCAGCGGTACAGGCCTTGGCGGCGGCTCGGCCACATTCATCGGCGATTGGCGATTACGGTCTCCTAGGTCTTGGCGGCGGCTCGACCGCGTGTACAGGCCTTGGCGGCGGCTCGGCCACATTCATCGGCGGATTGGCGGTCTGGTCTCCTAGGTCTTGGCGGCGGCTCGACCAGTGATACAGGCCTTGGCGGCGGCTCGGCCATTCATCCGGCGGTCGGCGATTCGATTTTCTAGGTCTTGGCGGCGGCTCGACCGCTGGTCTTAGGCCTTGGCGGCTCGGCCGCATTTATCGAGCGGCGGTTCGGCTATCATGGTCTCTCGGTCGTGTGCGTGACCTCGACCCCTTGTACTAAAGCGGCGGGTCGGTGGCGGGAGGACTGGCGGCGTCTCAACCACGACTTAGGACGTCAGCAGCAATGGGTATCGGGCGTCTCCTCGACCCCCTTCATCGAGCGATGGTTCGGCTATCATGGTCTTCGGTCGTGTGCGTGACCTCGACCCCTTATCTTGAAACGGCGAATTGATAGCGAGGAAGACTGGCGCGTCTCAACCACGACTTAGGACGTCAGCAGCGATGGGTATCGGGCGTCTCCTCGACCCCATTATCGAGCGGCGGTTCGGCTACTCTGTTTCATAGGCCTGGCGGCTCGGCCACACACACATCGAGCGGCGGTTCGCTCTCTGATTTCTTAGGCCACTGGCGGCGGCTCGGCCACACACATCGAGCGGTTCGCTCTCTAATTTCATAGGCCTGGCGGCGGCTGGCCACACACACACATTCGAGCGGCGGTTCGCTATCATGGTTTTAGTGCGTGTGCGTGACCTGCGACCCTAGTACCCAACGGCGGGTGGTAACAAGGACTTGGGCGTCGCGCCCCTACCTCGGCGGTTTGCTCACCCATTGGTTCAGCGGGCCTGCGCGAGTCTCAACCCACGATTACGGGCGTCGGCAGCAGCGGAAATCGGGCGTCTCTCGACCACATTTATCGAGCGGCGATTCGGTACATGATCTTGGCGGCGGCTCGATCGCCGGCATCCTTGGCCTTGGCGGCGGCTCGGCACTATATCGAGCAGCGGTTGGTGACTATAACTTTACGGGTCTTGAGTTCCTCGACCCCCTTTATCCCGAACAGCGGTTGTTGCAAGATCTCGAGCTTCCTCGATCATCGATTTTGGGTCTTGGCGGCGCCTCGACCCCCATCCTGCAAAGGATTGGTCAATTATGACACGACACGGTGGAAGCTGCGCGAGATCTCGATCGGCAACGAGTTCTTCGAGCAACACCCTCCAAATTGTCGCGAGTGGCTTTTGAGGGTAGTGATAGGGATATTAAGTATGGCGAGACACGGTCTTGATGCGTACTCGGATAGCGTCATCGCCCCTCTGCGCTCCATAACACCGCGATTTGACCGCCCGGCGTCGCTTCTCCTCGGCATCGCCCCAACTACCCACCCGATTGACCACGGCACCGACTGCGAGAGTCGGGCTCGTCGCCACTGCGAACGATCGGAGCGAGTCCTCCGTCAAACCTATTTAAGCGAGCGGTAAGATTGGGATGGGGATCGATCTGGATCTTTTCCTCTGAACCCTTGCTCCACGCAGAAAGACTCAGGAAGTGCGTGACTTCGGACACCCCGCTCTCTGCGGGAACTTGGCCTCTGGGCGGCCGGCAGGCGTCGGAGGGTGGGCGGAGCATCAGGCCGCCTGCTGCGTCACGTTCTCGGCGTCCGGGCGTGCGCCACCTTCCGGAGGCGGCAAGGAGGCGGGGCGAGAGCCATCGGCGGGCCCGAAAGCGTCTGAGAGCGACCCCGGTTTTGGATTCAGCGCGGCGCCGAAGTCCGCGGTAAAAGTTATTTCCCCTAACAACCATGATAGCCGAACTATCGTTCGGGATGAAGGGGGTCGAGGAGACGCCCGATACCCATTGCCAAGCGGACGTCCGGAAGTCAGGGGTTGAGACGCGCGAGTCCTCCACCTTGCAGGCCGTCGTTTTAGTACAAAGTCGAGTCACGCCTGCGACACGAGAGACCATGATGGCCGAGCTGCGTTCGGGATAAATGTGGCGAGCGCGCTCGAGCCCGAAGACGATGGTCGGCTGCTCAAGACCTAGAAAATCGAGAATCGCCGAATCGCCGGGATGAATGTGGCGCGCGCTCAAGGCCGAGAATACCGATGGTCATTTCTTGCTCAAGACCTAGGAGACGAGAATCGCGAATCGCCGGGATGAATGTGGCGAGCCGCGCTCAGGCCAGAATACCGATGGTCAGCTTTGCTCAAGACCTGAAAACGAACGCGTGCGCTTGAAAAAGCGGCTCGCGATTGTGCGGTTCTTTGGAATCGAGCGTGGCGTCTTGCGGGATAAGTTTCTTACAGGGGGTGTACCGTCGGCTCTTCATTAATATGGCCCGGCGCTTGCCGATGTGATGCTATTGGGCGATGTGGCGGTGTCATCTTGTCGCTGCCTCGGGAGGCGAAAGGTCGAGCCCCCTTTTTCTATAAATAGGAGCCGCGTCTCTCTACCACTTTATCGTGGAGTTTTCATCTCTTGTCTGCCGTCGTCTTCCTTGAGTTTTCTCCACGAGGCTCGGTGCCTTTTAACTTCTTCCGGAATTTTTTCCATTATAGGTTAGTGCGCGATGGGTCTTCCTTCCACTTCCTCTTCCTCTGCTTCTTCCTCCTCCTCCCCATCGATTTACAACCAGCGCGCTCTCCCTTCATCTCTGCTTGAACCCTTCCTCGGATCGCAGGCGGCGCGTGCGTTAGAGGCCTTAATGTGGCCGCGACCAAGACTCCATCTTGGATGAGCGTATGGTGGGGATACTCCGGCGGCGCTCGGCATCCGGAGGAGTTCAATCTTCTGGCGGCTGGCGGGACGGGCGGGCTTTGACCCGGTTCCCAAGGGCTTTGCCACGATCGCGATGCCCTAGAGGCTGCGCCTTCCCTGCACCCAATCGCCGTGTCCTACATCTCCACTGTGGCGTATTTCGCCTTCCCGGATAACTCCCAACTCACTGGCGGTATTTGGTGGCTTTCACGGGAAATGCCATTACGCCAACATCGCCAACCCGCAACCTCTTCCTCTCTGCTTTCGCCTCTTCAAGAGGGTCGGGGATACTTCACAGCGCCACGACCGGGGTTCGGTTAAGCGGCGCCCCACCAATAACAAGGGGTGGAAGAGGCGCTTCTTTTTGTCGGTGCCAAGAGGGTGAGGTTTTGGGGTTGGTGGTCGTCAGGACCATCGATAACCTTGCCCAGTGAGTCTTAGGAGCGCGCTCACCTTGAGCGGTGAGGTAATCCTCCCTTCCTGCAAGCCATCGCAACATGTCGGAGTGGGTGGTGGAGGCGGACTAAGTCGCGCTCTCGGGGTGGCCGTCGTTGTTTCGCCTCTTTTTGGGATTCTGCCATACTCTGTTTTACATACACGCTCTTTGCGAGGATGGTGAACTGCGATCCTTCCACGACTCGGGTGCTCGGGGACCATCTCCGCTCTCGGCGGTCTCTGGCGGGCGAGGTGGCTCCCCGCGCCAGTTGAGGAGGCGCGAAGAAAAGGCCAAGGCCAAGGACATGGTGGACTGGAGGCGCCGGTTTGTGCGGCCAGGCGACGAGCCGGCGCCACCACTCTGCCGAAGTCTTGGTCCCGGCCGGCGGCCGGGAAGGGCCAACATCCTCCGACCATGAAGGACTGTCTTGAGTCACGTCGAGGAAGGATCGGCCGTTCCTTTCCCGGATGATGGGAGGTCGCTTTCGGGGCGTGGCGACCCTCTCGTGGCCGGTGGCATGAGTGCATCCCGAGGGGACAAGGTGTGGAGTCGGGAGAGCCCTCGGCCGACTACCTCGGCGCTCCATCGACATGGCTCGGGATCTATACACCCTCCTCGGAGCGTGATCGCCAGTCGCCAAGTCGATGTTGTGGGTAAGTGCAGTCTTGCGTGTATCTTCTTAGGTGAGCAATGTTCACTACTTTCAGCCTTCTTTATCTTTGTGCGAATCTCCACTACACGGCCCTCCTCGGCCGGTGCATGACTCGATGCGCTTGGTGCGATGCAGGCGGCGCAACTTGAGTTGCGCGCCGGCTCGAGCCAGCGGGTCGGGACCGGCGATTCTTTCTTGAGAACAGGCGGCGGACATGGCGCGGAAGTGGCGCGTCGACCGCCGAGCTCGAGCCGCCTCGGCGGCAGGCGGGCTGCGAAGCTCCTCCGGACATGGCGGAGAATCGCCTCGGATGGAGGAGGCCTCGGGATTAGCGCGGTGACCTCGAGAGGCGGCTGAGGGCGCCGAAGCCCTTGCCGCGCGGAAGAGTCGGGAGAAGGACCGGGAGGCGATCGGCGCTTACGAAGTCGGAGGGCTTCCTCCTCGGCTGGGCCGGACGGGCGGGTGTCGTCTGATATGGGTACAAGGTTGCCCTGGCGGTTCGAGCATGTCCTCGGGCTCGGTGGTCGAGAGAATCCCGCCGTCTCATGCCCGAAGATCATGGGGTCGACATGCTGGCGAGGTTCCGTTCGACGACCTTCCAGGCTGCGGCGAAGACCTCTTCTTCTTCTTTTGGAGGGTCTTCCCTTATTTTTGTAATACCTCTTTCCCCACTAGGGGCCCAATTTGTAATCCAAACTTTTGGTAATACAAATTTGCCTTCTTTAATACAATCTCGACTTCTTTCTAATGGCACGATGCAGTATTGACTTACTTCCGTTTGTCCTTAAACAAAATATTTCTTAAGGTTACGGGCGTTCCAAGTCCTCGAGAGCTGCGATCATAGTCGCGGAGCGTTCGGTCGGACTACCTTGATTACTCGGTGAGGCCTTCCCACTTGGGTGCAAGCTTGCCTTGAGTGGCGGGGTCCTTCCGCCTGCGTGAGACTAAGTCGCCCATTCCAGAAATTGAGGCGCACCCTCTTGTTGTAACTCAGGGCAACACTCCTGTTATGCGCCCGGCATTTTCGTGTGGCGTTGGCCTGCGTTCTTCTAGCGGTCTAGGCGGCCAGAACTCCACTGGGCGAGGTGGATTCCTCATAGTTCTCCACGGAATGTTGGGATGACCAACTCGGTGGTAGCTTCCGCGCCGAATGCATGGGGACTTCGCCGGCGTCTTGAGGGTAGTCGCGAACCATAGGATGTTCGGAGCTCGTCGACCCGGCTCGATCGGGCTTCAATGTCCTTTTCTAAGTCCATCGGGATAGATCGGTTGGTCACCTCGTGACCCGTTAGTGCGGGGTGGGCCGCAGCTAAACCTCAGCTGGATGTGATAAGCGCGCGAACTCCGAGCCAGTCTTTGGCGGCCCGGGTTCCGTTATCGGTGATGATAACGTTGGCGAACCGAATCGGGTCACGATGTTCTTCCATCTGACTGTTCGATTGTTCGGTAATAATGGTGCGAGGGCTCGGCTTCCACCCACTTGGTGAAATGTCGATCCCCACAATGATATGTCTCCATTGGCGGGCCGGAAACGGCCCCAAGGTCCATTCCCCATTGGCGAAGGGCGACGCGCAATCCATGGAGCGGCGGGACGCGAGGCTGCGGGGCTCGGGAACTGTGGCGGCAAGTGTCGCCGCCGCAGCCACTGGCGTCTCGGTGCGGCGTAGGCGATAATAGCCACGCGCGCGTATTTTGAAGGCCAAAGTTCGGCGCCCATGTGCTCCCCATAAATCCGCGCCGTGGACCACGGCGAATCCTCGCCTCGCCGGGATCTAAGCATCGTAGTAGGGGTGGGAGAAGCGACCTTTTGTAGGCGGTCGCCAATTTCGCGATTACCACGCTTTGGGTTGGCGGGCCGGTACCTTGACCTCATCCGTGGCGAGATCCTCGCGTTTGTACTTGATGTACCTCCACGAATCCACGAAGGTGGGGTGGTCGGGACTCGGGGTCCCGATCTCCATGATGGCCACCGGCCGGTGTGTCGGCTCTTCGACCTCGGGATGTTCCTGCGGATCGGCTCGAGGCCAATTTCGCGGTGATGCGCCCACTGGTTACGGGACACAGGCACCTGGGCGGAGCGAGCGTGGAAAGTTAGAGATTTGGGCTTTTCCCTCGGTCAGGTATCTGGAGATGGTCGAGTCCCGCGCCCGATATTCTCCACCAACTTGCTCGGCGACAAGTTGGGAATCCGTGAGAATGTGGATTGCTCCTAGTTGCATCTCGGCGCCAAGCGAGGCTGCCAGCGGCGCCTCGTATTCGGCCTCATTGTTTGTGGCGCGAAAGCGGAGGCGCTCGAAAGCGTGTCGTCGGGATCCTCGAGAATGAGTCGTGCGCGGCTCCAGGCTGGGCGACCCATCCGCGTCACGACATCCGGTCTCGGTGGATTTGCTCAGCGGTCTCTACTTAGTCGGTGTCAATTCCGAGATGAAATCGGCCAAGGCACAGGCCTTGATGGGCATTCTCGGCTTGTAGCAAAGGTCGAACTCGGATAGCTCCGCAGGCCACTTTGGGAGGCATACTGCTCGTCAAACTTAGAAAGAACTTGGCGCGAGGGGTTGGTCGGTCATTACCTCAATCGTGTGGGCTTGGAAGTAGGGGCGTAAGGGCGCTAGAATAGCGCCAATGCCGGCCTTTGATGGGAGGATAAGCGCGCTCAGACCACGCGACGCGTGGTGGTGTAATCATCGGGTGTTGCGCATTGGGGGCTTCTTTCACAAGCAGGAGCTCCGCATCTTTGAGATGCCGCGGTAGAGGGTAAGTTTTACGTGCGCGGACAGAGGTAAGTCGGGTGGCTCGGATAAAGTCTTCTTGCCGGCGAGGGCTTCCTCGCGTCTGCGTCCATTGGAAGTTCTTTGGGTCCTTGAGGACTCGGAAGAAAGGAAGGCACTTATCTCCCAGCCGGGATGGCAGAGCAGAGCCGCTATCCTTAGTTAAGGCAACGTAGCTCCTTTCTTTGTGCCAGATCTCATGTCGGTGAGCTCGGATCTTCTCGGGGTTGGCATCAATTCCTCTCGTGTATGATAAACCGAGGAACTTCCCGATGTCACGCCGAAAGCGCTTGGCGGATTAAGGCGCATCCGTCTTCGGCGTAGAAGGTTTCCGTGAGTAAATCGAGTGTGCGATCCCGGTCGACTTTTCACGATCATATCGTCAACGTACACCTCCATGTTTAGCCCTATTTGCGGGCGAACACCTTATTCACCATCCTTTGGTAGGTGGCGCTGCATTCTTTAACCCGAATGACATGACTTTGTAGAAGTAGGCTCCTTGGGGTGTGTGGAAGGCTGTATGTCGCCCGATCCTCGGGGGCCATCCGGATCGGTTATGCGAGTAGGCGTCCATGAAGGAGAAGCGGGCGTACCCAGCGGTTGAGTCGACCGGTTAGTCGATCCTAGGTAGAGGGCGCGATCGCCGGGCAACACGATTTAAATCGGTGTAGTCAACACATCCTCCGGCTTCCATTAGGCTTCTTGGCGAGGACTACATTGGGCGGACCAGCGAGGGTATCGGACCTCCTCAATGAAGTCGAGCGCCAGAAACTGTCGACTTCCATGCCGCGACTTGTTGGCGCTCGAGAGGAAGGCGAGTCTCTGTCTCACCGTGCGGCGATCGAGAAATGTGTAGATGGTGTTGGCGACCGGTCGATTCGGGAAGTCGGCGGTATCAGCGAACATCGGCGCTTTCTGGAGAGGCGATGGCTGCGCCCGCTCTTGATTATCAGTGCAGGCGATCCCGGTCCGATCGGCGGTCATCTGCTGAGAATAATGCGCCGGGTTTGTTGGCTCGGGATGCTCGGTCGGCGCTGCGTCCGCGTGGGTCTTCGAGGCGGTTCGGCCTTTCCTCTTACCGGGAGGTCGCGTCAAGTAACACCGTCTGGACTCTGAGGATCTCCCGCACCTCCCGACTCGTGGCTGGTGGGAACTTGACGTCCGGTGGTATGTGGATAAACGGCCCTTAACTGTTGAGGTGGGTCGGCCCGGGATGGCGTTGTCTGCGATGGGGAGGTCGACCACGGAAAAGTTACCCAGTCTTGGCCTTGAGAATCGCCGAGGTCAATGGTAGAATTCTGACACCAGCGAGATCAGTCGCCCGATGAAGCCGGTGGCGCCGAGTGCAAAAGGCGAGGGCTTCCGGCGGCCCCAACTTGAAGGCCTCGAAGTAGAGGATGTCGGCGGCTGCGATGTCGACCATAATCCGTCGGACTGTCGTTGGCAATTGGCCACACCACGCATCGTCATGCTCTGTTGCTCCAATATCCCTGAGGGAATGTGATCTCGGCTCGGAGGAGGTGATATTCCACAGTATGCAACGGCGTAAGCCTTCGCCCGACCAACGCTATGTCCTCGGTAGCGGGTCCCCGGTGATCCGTCGATGTGTTGCTCGGCCGGGCCGTCGGCGCGAGGATGGTGCCGCGGATCTTTGGAGGTATTGATCGGTGACCTCTTGGATCGGCTCTTCAATTTGTCGCCGGCTCGTAGCATTGCTCAGTGTCATGTCCATTTGCGATGGAAGCGGCAATCACCAATGCTATCGGCGGTTGTGCCGACCCCTTCATGCAGAAGCGGCACGAGCATTCCGCTCCTTTATTTGGAGGAATATTTGCGTCAGAGGCGCCTTGAGAAGGTGGCGGCTCGGCGCGTATGGGTCGAGGCGGCCCATGCGGCGCCCTTAGTGCGAGGACTCCGCTTGGTTGTCGGTCCGATCGGGAAGGAGTAGGATGCCCCTCGGTCGTTCTTCCTTCCTTCCGACATCGGACTCGGCGCCGCGTATTGACTTCGCCATTGAAACATTTCGCGATGGGCGCGAGTCGCTCCACCAGGACCGGCGAGAATCTCGGCGGTCGCGGCCCCATCATGAATGCTGCACCGATAGCGATGGGTGAGCATCAGGTAACTCCGTACCTCCGTGGTGAACCTTCGCGCGAAGTGGGAGAGGGTTCGTCCTCCTTTTGCTTCAACCCGGGAGGCGCGACGAGAAGGCTTTAGTCGCAAGCGCCAAAAAGCGTAGCTCGAAGTCCTTGGCGGTGTTGAAGGATGTCACCGACCCGCTTTTTAAGTCTTGTACCGTATGCAGGCGGATCCTTTCAACGTGGTGAGGCATGCACATCAAGGCGTCGAAGTTCCATATAGGGCCATTTGAGCCGGAAGGCGGCGTGATCGGTGGATCGCGACTCCATCATAAAGATCGATGGAGGAAGGCGAAAGTTCAAGGGCTGGGTATTCAGTATATCGTGACGAGGACTCCAGATGGGGCATTTCCCTCTGCTCTTCTTTGGACTGCGGGCGTCCCTTTGCACCTCCTCGAGCGTCGCGATGGGCGGATCGAGCCGAAATAGGTCGTTGAGTGAAGACATCGCCTCGAGTTGAGGCGGGGCGTCCGAGTTTTCAAGGGCCGGGTTTTCGTCTGAACGGCGGGAGGCTGGAGAAGATGTCTGGCGTGATATCGCCTCCCGATCTTGGAAGAGGTTCGGCGTTTGGAGGTTGGCTCTGCGCCTCTGGAAGTAAGCGGGAGGGCTGATACAGCCGGTTCGGACATGTTGGGAAAGGTCACGAAAAGCCTCCAGTGACGGTGGGAAATGGTGGAACGGGCTTCGGCGGGTAGAGCCAGCGTCGCTAAATATATTCGATGGCGATCTATGGTTGCGGCGGATCGTCCCTCGGGGTTCGAGAGTGCGGGACCTCGTAGAGGTGGCCGGAAAGCGACCTTTCGTCCATGTGTCGTTAAGGCGGGCGGTGGTCGCCAGTGGCCCTCCTTCGCGCCAATGTTAGAAACAATTTTCAGTGACCCGGCGCTCGGCGGAATCCGAGAAGTGCGTCTCGATGCAGTTCGGGCCGTCGATGGCTCCTGCTCCGTCTCTGGTCGACTCCTCGAAAGGTGGCGTACGCTCGAACGTCGAAGCGTGACTGCGGCGAGTCGGATGCTCGCCGACCCCTCCGATGCCAAGTCGATCTTGGCGTAGAAGTTCCCAGAGAGAGTTGCGGGGTGTCGAGTCTACTCACCTCTCGGAGTCTTTACGTGTGGAGCAAGGGTTCGGAGGAAAAGATCGAGATCAGATCCCATCCCGGTCTTACATTAGGCTTAAATAGGTCGGACGGAGGACTGCCATGTCTGCGGTGGCGTCTGAGCGACCTCGCGGTCGGTCTGAAGTGGTCAGCGGGTGGGTAGTTGAAGCGTCTTTGAGAGAAACGACGTCGGGCGGTCAAATCGCGGGTGTTATGGAGCGCAGGAGGGGCGATGACGTCATCCGGGAGTACGACCGAAGACCTGGTGTCTCGTCATACTTAATATCCCTATCAATTATAAATTTGGATATAAAATCAAGCTGAATTATATATTTATCTAAATGGTGAGATTTTATATTGTTTATTAAGAATATTTGTCAAAATATTTGATTTTTTATTTTATTTTTTGATATACAGGCAAGCAATGTTGATGATAATATTGACATCTTAAAATAAGATTTTTATCATAAGCACCATTAGATTATAGATATAATTTTAATTATCTCCGTTTCAAACTCTGATGCGGGTTCGTTAATTATCCTGAAATGGACGCTCAAGATCTTCTCGTACGAACAAGGCATTTGATCCACCGTCCGTTGCTCATGTGATCTGTTCCTTATAAGGCAACGAATCCCCCTTCGGTTCGTGTGACTTCTTCCGGCCTCGATCCAAGCCAAAGCCCTAACGAGCCAAAACCCTAGCGACAGAAGGGCGGGGACATGGAGCCGACTTCGCCGTCGTCGTCGTCGTCGCCGCCGGCGGAAGTCGCTGGGCCGCCCTATTCCTCCTCGTTGTCGTCGTCGCAGCCGGAGCAGAGAACGAAGCTGTTCGTGGGCGGCATCTCGTCGGACACGCAGGAGAAGGATCTGGAGGAGCACTTCCGGGCGTTCGGCGAGCTGAAGCAGGTGATGGTGTTGAGAGACCGGGTCACCGGGATCGGGAGGGGCTTCGGCTTCGTCCTGTTCGCGCACCCGGAGGGCGCCGAGAACGCGCTCAAGAACCCCAAGCATGTCATTCTTCGGAGAACGGTTGGTGGCCCCCCCTCCCTCGCTTTTCTTTTCTTTTACCTTTTTACCGCGCAATACCTTTCAAACTGAGCATTAAAAAATGATTTTTTTATGTAATTGTTGGTTTATTCACGTTTTTTACTGTGGGATTTGGAAATTAATCTTCCCTGGATATTCTATTCCTGAATTGCGCGCCAAGTTTCATGCGGAAGGAAGTTGGGGAAGCGTCGTTGTTCTTTCCATCTGTTTGTCGTTGTAAAAATAGACTTTTGTGTTGCATATTCTTTTGCAAGTTTATATGGATGTATTCCTTCTGATGTCTGCCGCACCTTTCGCTAGAAAGCTTGTGATTTCTTTGTATTAAGTCCGAGAAAACTGCCTAATTGATCACTCTTGTCTGTATAAGATGTTTTCTTCAGCATATATAGCAACTTGCTATGACTATTTGCTTTTTATGGAGGGGCACTTTGTGGTTTCTTTGTATGAAGTCCAAGAAACTGTTTAATTGATCACTCTTTTCTATCTAAGATGTTTTCTCCATCATGTATCGGGATTTGCTATGAGTTTTTGTTCTTTATGGACGGGGACATTGGGTTTCTTTGTATTAAGTCCATGAAATTTGTTCATTGATAATTTTTTTTTTGTCTAAGATGTTTTAGCGATCTAGTAGGACTATTTGGTTGTTTTTTGGAAGGGGGATTTGAGGTTTGTATTAATTCCAAGAAAAATGTTTAATTGACCACTCTTTTCTGTCTAAGATGTTTTATTCAGCATATGTAACGATTTGGTATGACTATTGGTTCTTCATGGAGGGAGACTTAATAGCACCAACCTTTCTGTTGGTGATCCTCTAAGTTTTGCTAGTTCTCATCTGTTAACTGTGTTGTCTATAGGTTGAAGTGAAGCAAGCCATACCGAGAGATAAAATCCACCAAAACCAGAATCCTAATCAGACCAGGGGGTCCACCAGAAATAACAATGGTGACATTAACAATGGCAGGAACACTAACTCAAAAAAGATTTTTATAGGAGGTTTACCGCGTAGCATCACACAACATGAGCTAAAGAGTTATTTTGAGAAGTTTGGATCTGTTGTTGATACAGTTGTTATATATGATAATGTGACACAACGGCCAAGGGGTTTTGGCTTCATCACATTTTCTTCTGAGGACTCTGTGGCGATGGTACTACAGAAAAGCTTCCACGAGTTGGATGGGAAGCCTGTACAGGTCAAGATAGGAGTTCCAAAAGATGACACTAATTGTACAAATAACAGAAATAATAATAATCATCATAGTCCAAGAGCTTTTGGCGGAAGAGGTGGAAGAGGGCCTGTTTATGTCCCCTATCAAGACCCTTTTTACCAAAGCTTTGGAGGTAATGGTTATACTCAATATTGTGCAGCAACACCTTTTCCTCATTACCCTTATGGACAACCTTATGGAGGAGTATATAATTCTGGCATTGGATATAGGGGCCATTACGGAAATTCTGGGAGCCCTTGGAATAATTTAAGTGGAATGGTTGCACCTGTTGCCTATACCTCTTATGTCAACATAGGTTATGGAAGTAACATGTTTGTGTCCACTTTGAATTATGCTCAAGATCATGGGTCTGACAGCGATAATGAAAACCAAGATGGTCCTAATGTACAAACAGGGACAGTTGGGACTGCAGCAGAGACATGATAGATATTGATTGGTATATCCTCTTCCTTCTTTTGCTTTAACATTTTAGTTTTGGCCTGTTTGACTTGCTCTATTTTTCCTTAAGCTGTACATGATTTTTTTTTGGATATCTCATCTCACAATTGTACATTCTGATTGAGTTACATGTATAATTTAGATTAAAAGCATCTCTTATTTGCATAATCGTATGCTGGTAATTGGAGCTAATCTGCCAAGCTTACGTCTTCTTGTCAAAGTTTGATGTTTCTGTTTCTGCTATAATTTTCTTTTGTGCAACCAAGATTTGAAAACTTTCATCCTTGACTAGCATGGTCTCATCCTTGAGTGTGACAACAAGTTGCCACTTGATGATAACTAATATTGTTAGGAATATGTGGCTTATGCTAATATATGTTTTGACAGGACCTATCTGTCATGTAGTGGTTGGGAGTGTTGATATATTATAACGATGCTTGAATTTGAAATGCTAATCCTGTTCCAGAAAGATATCCGTGCATTCGTTCTAGTCTGGATCCTGCTAGCTTTCGTTTGCTGTAGAATTTTTTCCCTTGCCTGCCCTCCAGTGATTTATGAGATTGTAGTTAAAATATGTATGTCCAGTCCACAATCTCATTTGGTTCAATGTATCTGATTGATCAATCTATTCAATGCACCATTTCTGCATACATTCTTCAAAAATCAAGGTATCTAAACTCCGGGTAGTCCTCTAACTACCAGGCCTTTATGCATTCGATACTCTCGTTGGACCAAAATCTCCCAGCCAAGTTTGGAAAATTGTACTCAGTCAAATCAAGTTTGGCTTGAAGATTCAAAAATATCAAACTCAAAGATCTTAACCTTTTATGTCAGTGCTTCCATTTCCAACTTCAACTTCTTGATGAGTCTAGCTAAAACCAAGTTTATGATAAGATGATGAAATGGATAACTAGACTTGCCAAAATTCATAATGGAATATGCTGCCTTTTGGCTTAAGATTATTCAGAAATATCAAACTCAAAGATCTTTATCTTTTATGTCAGTGCTTTCAGTTCCAACTTCAACTTCCTGACAAATCCAGCTAAAACCAAGTGCATGTTGTTAAGATGGTGCAATGGATAAGCAGACTTACCAAAATTGATGCTGCCTTCTGGCAAGTTGTTGGTAAAACAAGTGAGAATAAGTTTAGAGACATAACATAATGGTTCCTGGAGAAGCTGGTCAGAACAAGAGTCAAATCGAGCATGATCAGATCTGAATAGTTTCTAGTATGGTTCAATCTGATTTCCAACAGAGAGTAGCATTGCTGTGATGAACTTTTTGATATATGAATGTCTGCTGATCTGAGAAAGCAGGTGACATTACAAGACTGGTTAGAAATAGAATGCCAATAATTTGAGAGTCTGGGAGCAGAGAATGAGAGAGAGAGTTGCAGTAGAGACAATATAGAATGAGGAATAGGGCCTGTCATCCTAATAGTTGATTTTTAATGGTTACTCCCTAGATCTATCTGCTGTAAAATGCAGCACCCATCTTCTATATAGTGATGCTCAAGTGTCAGTCATTTACTTATCTACATGGATTCTTTTGCCTATTAGCAGTTGACTCTTCTCTTTTCTGCTAGCTTCTTCCAATCTCTTGTGAAAATTTTACCAGTTGGTCATCGAAGTTGACTGATATCTGATGCTTATTGATCCGTGTAATATAGTTATATCGACTTTTAGCCTGCCAGAGCTTGTTATAAATTTTTCATAAAGACAACCTAATTTAATTGAACAGTTGCTGGTTAAATTATATTGATCTATCCTTGTTTTGATGGGCTTACTATAAGTCTCCATAGGTTAAACCTTTGACATCTTCTTATAGCCTGTCTACCTTCGTAGAATTTGGCGAGATCAAAAGAAAAATTCATCAAAATGTACACAACCTTGTTTACAAAGAAAATCACACTGCATAACGTGACATTTAAAATATAGTCATACAATATTACGTAATGTATCATTGTATTTTATTTACCTACCTCAAATAGTCACACATTTATTATAATTGACAAATCTAATGAATAAGGGTGACGAATCCAGTGAATAAGGCTCCCACCAATGTAATGCTTGGGGAGGGTCAAGGTAATGGAACATTACCTACAAAGAGTGTTCCTGTGTTTTGAATCTTGAGGGCTAATTACAAAGTATCATTTGCACTTAGCTATCTTTAGCATCTCGATTTTTATACTTTTAAAGGTTACATTGAGATCCCTATACTTACGAAAGTGAAACATTTATCCTTGTTACTTCAATAAAATCCCTCTTTTTTAACCCTATGAAATTATTTTTTAAATCTTATATAAGAATCTCAATGTAGTATAGAAATCCCAATGTAACTTTATAAATGCAGGGACCGGCATGCTAAAGATAGCTAATTACAACAGATAATCTATAATTAGCCTGAATCTTGATCGCCTAGGTCTTAAAGGAGCAATCTTGCCATTATATCAAAGGTTAACTTTATCATCCCACTTTTATTATAATCATTGATCAAAATTATCTAACTCCAGCTTAACTTAACATCACACATTTATTATAAACAATGATCAAAATTATCTAACTGTGCAACCACCTGAGTTGTATTTTAAAGGAAGCTTTTAGCAAAACAATGAAATTATTGTGTGTTTTTTAGGTATTTGTTTGGTTCGGGTTCAATGGTAAGGTCACCTAATTGCTAGATTGTTGACTACAAATCAAGTCATGAAGACAAGCTGTCTATTTATAGACATAAAACGGCATACATCGAGTTTCTCTAAATCTCTCACTAATTGGAGCTCCTCTACTGTTAAGGTCACCTAATTGCTAGATTGTTGACTACGAATCAAGTCATGAAGACAAGCTGTCTATTTATAGACATAAAATGGCATACATCTAGTTTCTCTAAATCTCTCACTAATCGGAGCTCCTCTACTGTTTTTTGTTTGGATTGCATTCAACCATTTACCGTACTCGTTACTCGTGTCTATCCTTGGGCTAGGCAAATGGTAGCAGTTTGCCTTTGGATTGAAGGGTTAAAAAATTTAGTCAGACCCCACTCATTCATTGCTAATCTCACCCACTTTTGCTTAATTTTAATCAAAGATAACTCTGATATTTTCTCATGTTGGATTCAAGCTCTAACACCACCTAGATACTAGAGGTTGCAAGTTAATTGAAAATTGGTTTGTTTATTTCAAATAAGGTAAACTCATGCTGCTACATAGACAGTCGGTGTTGGAGGTTTTGGATCAACTCAAACAACGGATTGTGTAATGGTTAGTAGATTGATTCCTAAATAATCAAACTTGAAAACCATACTGAAAGTTCCGCTTCTTTTCTTTTTCCTCCCTTTTACTTTTTCCTCTCTTTCTGTGTTTTGTCTTCTCCCTCTCTCTATCTTGTTCTCTTTCTTCGCATCTCTTTCTTTTGTCCCCAAGTAACAATTCTGAGACAGGATTTTTTTATGGACTGACTGGGCTTTAGTCTGCTATTATTTACACCATACTGCCTTTTGATTTTGTTGAATTTTCATTCCAAGAGTCTTGAATCAGGGAACAAGACCCTTGGAATGCATACCATATGCTACTATGTTTTAGGAGTCACATACCATCGACATTCTCTGATCCAGTGGATGCTAAAACATATATGAACTCCAAGTCTAATTTACCAAAATACCCCTGTACTTTCAAATAATGTCCAATTGATATGCAATAAAGGATTTGATCTTAACAAAATAGTTCATGTACTGAGCTTTGAATAATTTACGGATGTATATTTTGATTCTTGGCTTGTTTGGTATTGTTGAGTGTATTATTATTGACTTGAACGAAAAGGTTAGTTGTTAGACTCAATAAGTTAATAGAGTTTGAGGACAAATGATATCAGAGCTGTCCTAATATTAGGCATAGTGAGGGGAAAGGACTATAGCTAGATGAGTCTAGCGGTACATCATAATGTAGAGGCAATACTAGATTTGGTTCTTATGTGCACCCTACTAAGGGTTTGATTTTGGGTTATGTTTCAGATATTGACAAGGATGTGAAGCTTTTAAATATGGAATATCGTAATAGCCATGGTTTAGTCTCATATCGGAAGTAAGAGAAGATTTGAATTGGTTTATAAGGGTTTGATGGGTGAATGATTATTAATTTGGGCTTAAGTATTTTGGGCCAACAATTTGGGCTCAATAAGTTTATGCATCACTTATTCCATCAAGTCGGGTCGTGATGGTATCCTTGCTAATGAATTCTATTAGAAAAAAAAGTTTAATGCATGGAATTTTAAATGTGTTTCCATATTAGATAATCAACATTAGCTAGTCTTAGAGGCACCACATGGAAGAGTGGTAATAGTTTGACACTTTTTATTCAGGAAACATTTATAGTTGGTGACTTGGATTTTGAAATGCTGGAATCTGCATTACTGCTTTTGCTATGTTCCATGAGTATGATTAGTTGGAAATTACTGGGAGTTTGGTCGAGTTAGATCTCTTTAAGTGAATAGAAGTTGGAACTAGGAGTTGAATCTGTTTGACCCATCAAACATTGTTCAGATGTGATCAACCTATGCGTGTGATACAAGCCTTCAAGTGGTCTCAGACTACTGTTATCATGCCACTTGGTGTCCATCTGACCGGGTCTCAAAACTGCTGGTCCTTATTGTGAAAACTGCTTTGGCCCATCTGTTGACTCGCTCTGGAAAGATCTGGGTTGGTTGGTCCAGATATGGCCGGAATGAAATCTTTCGACTCTCTTGCAAAGTTGCTAGGGCTGGGGAAAAGGATTCCTGATCGGTGGCAAATTGCATCGCAACACAGTAGTGGTTATTGATTAGATGGATGTAGACGACATATATCCAGTCAGCTAACCGCGACAACGAGATACCAAGAACAGCACTTGGTCTATACAAGAATCTGAAATATATAGAAATGGAATGAAAAAGCTGCCATTCCTTGTTACCTCGCCGCTACCTTTGCAAATATCTTTTTTGAATTTGGATTGGGAAAAGGATCTTCAAAAGAAAAGGAGAAAATACCAGTCTATGATGAATGAACAGGGAAAGTTGAATGAATTTCTTTTGCGACACCCGATGAGTTGCCACAACTTGAAAATCTTTGTTTACTTTAGCTGATGACTGGAATTTCTTTCTCTTTCTTTCATTTTTTCAAGGTGTGTCCTGCTGATTAGAATGCTTGTTGGCCGAACAAAATGTTGTGCTTCTTCTTTATGTTCCGTCTTAAATTGACATCGATACAATCTGAACATGGAAAGTTGGAAACAGGCAGCTGCTATTTGTTTTTTTGCAGGGCATCTGATGCGACAAGTCTCGCTTGCAGCTGCCGATCCATCTGGAAGCCTGTTCTCCATTGTATTCATAACCATTCACTCGTCATCTGTATATTGTTTTCGGTTATACATGTCGCCACTGAAAGCCTGCTCTGACATTGCATGGTCGACCAAATCACATTTGGTCTTTGTAATTCCTAACTTGCTCGGTCGTCAACAATTTGTCGGTTTGACCTAAAAAAAAAGGTGGTGTTGTTGTTTCACCAAATTTACCTGTTGTCTTGGCATTGATGCTGAGGATGTTCATCGATGCGGCAATTATGGTGATTCTACTCACGCGTGCTCTCAGTTGAATCAGCCATTTGTGATGTGCATTATGAACTCGATGATATGATATGCTGTGAAGCCACATTTTCCTTCTCCATTCTTTTCAAATATGATTAAAATTATTAGAGTTCAAACAAATTGATCGATGATGCATGCTGTGCTGTTGTGTTAGACTCTTTTTATAGTCTTTGAAGGTGGAGAGATGTGTTTTGCTGCAGAATCGTATCGTAACACAAATAAATAAATAAATAAAAAGGCTGCAATAATTCGAGGGCACGTCCGTCGTTCGTTCCACGTCGATGGAGACATGAAAGCTGGTCGCCATAAAGTTGGTGCGTGCCTGGGTGGAGGCCAATTCGGTGACGGGAAAAGGGGGAGAAGGGGAAGGAAGGCTCCTCCGCCACCGCACATGGAAATGACCACCTCGCTGTCGTCCTCTTCTGCGCGTCTCGTCTCGTCTCGTCTCGTCCATGCACGACCGATCTGAAAGCAGCATGTTGTCACTCGCGTTGGCAATCCATGTTTTGTGCTTGGCAACACCGTCGTCGTCTAATGAGTGCAGAATAATTGCTGCTGTAGTTGCGGGATCGAACAACTCATGCATGCATGATGAACGGCAGAGAAGGAATGATGATCGAAACGAGATGGCACATGTTTGTTTGATCTTTTGTGGCTCTCTTCTTGTTTCGCTTGCAGACAAGGAAGGAAGGAAGGAGGATGAAAAAGCAAAAGGAGAAAGCAGATGAGGTCTTTTCAGGCTTGGTGCAGAGAGTTCTGAAGAGAACCTTTTGCATTCAAAGCTTCATCTTTCTTCCCCATACCTCTCTCTCTCTCTCTCTCTCGTGAGAGTGGGAATAATGGAAGCATGCACACAAATGAACCCCACCGGCCATCGTTCTGGCATGCAGAGGTTGCTAGAATTAGGCTCTTTAGGGTTGACATTCTTGTGATTTGCACCTGCAAGCCTACGCTTTACTCTCCTCGCCATTTTTTGTTAGCTGGGACAAGCTGCTTCCCCCCCACCACGTTGCTGTCTCTCCTACCATAAACCCGCAGCACAAGCCCAGATCGAATGATGGCCAATCTCAAGGGTTTCTCATCTCGGCATGGAGGGCAAGAAGATGTCGAAGACGCCAGCACATACGTTGTGGACCAGGACACATGACTCGTCTCCCTTCCGATGTTGACCTCTCATGCACAGTGACAAATGGTTTCTAGGGAAGCAAAAGCACAAGGAGACATCTGGTTCTCTGCAGGCAGGTGCAGAGAGAGAGTTAATTGGGGGCTTTAGTATGGAACAGAAAGAGAGTTGGAATGTCATGTGAGCCAGCTGCAGCCTCCTCTCTCTCTCTCTCTCTCTCTCTCTCTCTCTCTCTCTCTGACCTTTTTGATTAGCCTCTATGGTCTCTGTAGCTGGGCTGGTTCGATGCATGTTGAGTTGCTGTCAAGCGAGGCTTTTACTCCCATTCCTTTTGGGGCCTTTGCACACTTTGGTACACTTGCTTGGATTCTGTTTGGATCTTGTGTCTTCATTCCCTCGTGAAAGACACAACCAGCATTAAACTCCATTATTACTGTGCAGCTGCATAGCTGCAGCAGGCTTGAATGGAGGAATGAAGCCCCTACCTTTTACTTTTTGTTTCCCCATTTCTTCCTCTCTTTTTTTTTACCATGTCAGTCCACGCACTGCAAGGGTTTATTTGCCTGTCCTCCACCTTTAAACATCACTGTTGGGCAATAGGGGTGAAAGGAAAAGGCTAAACCAAAGATTTCTGTCTTCCCATGTCGCAACAAGCTGCTAGATCTCCCTCTGTCTTGTTTCCCTTGTTGCCTATTCATTTATCAACCCTCCCCGCACCGCACCGCTGTGCACGCAACATTTTTGTTGTGGCTTGGCGAAATCGTTGCACACTCGGCAACCAAAGCTGCTGCCGCTGCCGCTGCTGCAGCATCTGACAAGGCACTTGGCTCACACGCAGAGCCTCCTCTCCTCCGACGAAATCCGCATCTTCCATTTCGTCTCGCTAATCTGAATTATATCGTCTGCACATCCTCCTAACATCCTTTCTCTCTCTCTCTCTCTTTTGGCCTCCTCCTCCCTCAGATGCCGCGGCATTTGAATGCAAAGTGCCTCTCGCCACCGCCGAATTGTCTTGTCACACACAGGTCCACTAGCCCTGTGGCCCTCATGCGTCCCATGGACGGCCGATACAGATGCCATGTTGGTACTAAGAACGCAACCGCATGTCCATCCATCCATCCAGGATAAGAGGGAGGAGAGAGGGGCTGTGTTCTCTCTCTCTCTCTCTCTCTCTCTCTCTCTCTCTCTCTCTCTCTCTCTCTCTCCTCTCTCTGTGCCACCCAGTTAGGTTATGGATTTGATGGTGCTGTTGTTGCCTGAGGGTGCTGCTGTAGCGGTCAGAGAAGGCAGCACCGCCACCTTCTCCCAGGGAGACTGTCTCGGTGAATCGGTCATGGCCTCTCCCATGAATAAAGTGCTTCTTTTGCAAACAACAAATACCAAGGCCACCACTCTCTTCTTTGCTCTGATGCAATAAAACTCCAAGAAGAAGGGGCAAAAGAGATCTTTATTTTTTCTTTTTCTCTGAGACACAACAAGTTTTAGAGATCTTCGAGTCCAGATTCCACATCTCCCTGCTGTGCATGGTCACAGGATCCGAGCATTAGGAATGTTTGGTCTGACCACGGAGAGAGAAAGATGGATGGGAGGCTATTTTTTTTATTATTGTTTTTTTTTTTTATGGTGATGGTGATCAGCCATGCACCCACCAAGTACACAGAAAAATTATGACATAAATGACACAAGGCAGAGCAGCATGTCATACCAACACAGTCTCGTCTCTGCCACCGAAAGGGACTACTGAAAGAAGAGGCGTGAAGCATTTGCATGCAGGGCAATAATTCCCAGCAAAAGTGTTCTTGTGGGATGTAGTTGCTGCTCTCGATCATCATCATTACCGTAATCAAGAACCGGATGGTCGCGTGGGTGGGGAGATGTACAGCAGCCATGCACATCTGCATGCATCACGTACACCCCCCCCTCCGTGATCACCTTCTACAGGGAAGAAGAGCGGATGCTGCGGAATTTGCGAAGCGCATACTCTCGAGCCACATTCCGGGTTTTTTGTCTGCGAGCGGCTGTCGACTACACTCAACACCTCAAACGATGGAATGTCCAGCTGCGGACATGTGAGATCGCATCTTGCGATGCTGCTTCCTCCTCTGCTCTTTCCTTCGATCACCGCTTGCCGTGGGCAACTCTTTGGGGCGGACGGAGGATGCATGTTGAACTCGGGAAACCATGCTCGCGATTAGATCACTCGGTTGGCAGCGTAGGGCGGTACGGAGCTACAACTGCTGTGAGGTGACAAGGTTGACAGATGGCCTCCCCTGTCAATCTCATGTTTTGGCCACAAACTCTTCGAGACAAGCACGAGGAAGGGAAGGAAAAGCTACCTCCCTCCATTAATTCTCTGTGTTTTCCGAAGCTTTCCGTGTGGGTAATAGACATGCCAGGCCCCAATTGTGGGTGCAATTCTGCTTGCACTTTAAGCCTCCGAGGCAGTGGGTTTCAGTAGGGTTTAACAGGCATTAAGGCAAAAGTCAGGAGGAAGGAGAAGGAAAAGCCAAAGTCATGGTCCTTCTCAGAACACAGATCCCTATAAAGAGGAGGAGGGGAGTGGAATTTACCCAGCATTTGCTTGCTGGATCTCTCTTCCGTCTCCTCGCTTCTTTTAAAGGGACCTCCGGTCCCTTGCCGGAGAACGCATGCGAATGCTCTGCATCTTCCACCGTGAGAGCTCACTCGGATTGAAGCCCGAACACAAAAACCCAAGTTCAATGGCGGGCGGCAACAATGGTGGAATGATTACTCCGCGTACCGTCCAATGATTGAGCTGCCTCACCTTGGGTCCTGTTGAGAAGAAGAAGAAGAAGAAGATGAAGTCCATGAACAACAACAACAACAACAACAACAACGGCAGCTGGTTGGGCTTCTCCCTCTCCTCTCACATGAACATGGAGGTGCCTGCCGACCCACACCATCATCACCAATCCCAGCCTCCTCCCGGTGCCGCCTCTGCTAGCTTCTTCCTCTCTCCTCAGCTGAGCAGCCCCGGCTTCGGCTACGGGGTGAGCGAGACTGGGGGATACTACTCTCAGCTGTCTTCCATGCCTCTCAAGTCCAATGGGTCTCTCTGCCTCATGGAAGCCCTCGGCAGATCACACGAACAAGGTGTGTCTCCGCACTCCCGAACAAGCAGGTGAATCTAAGGCACTTTCCATATTCCTCATCCCGTTTTGTTTGGTATGAAGCAATGGTGCCATCTCCATCCCCCAAACTGGAAGACTTCCTAGGCTGTGGTCCAAACATGGGGACCCATCAGTACGGGAACCACGACAGGGGAGCAATGGCTTTAAGCTTGGACAGCATATACTACCACCAGAATCCGGAGCCTGAGGGCAACGGAAGCCATCCTTCGGGCATCCTCCATGAGCAGCTCCCCTACTTCCAGCCGCTGCAAGAAGGCATCTGCTCTCTGCTGACGAGCCATGAGATGTACCAGGCTCCACTGGAGGGCCAGGCCGTGAGGGATGAGGCCATCCCGAGGCTTAGGAACTGGGTGACCGGCGGCAGCAACGGTGATGTGGGTGACGGGATGGGCTCCGGTCCCGTTGCTGCCATGGGGTATGGAGATTTGCAGTCTCTGAGCTTGTCCATGAGCCCCGTCTCGCAGTCCAGTTGCGTCACTGCTCCGCTGCACGCCTCTTCTGCCGCAGCTGATGACTACGTGATCTTAGATCCCACCAAGAAGAGAGGTGCCGGGAAAGGCGGCCAAAAGCAACCGGTCCACCGGAAGTCGATCGACACATTTGGGCAGAGAACATCTCAGTACAGGGGTGTCACGAGGTCAGCGCAGATCGTTTGCTGTTCCTTCCTGTTCTACATAGTTCTCTGCATACCGTCAATCTGATGGAGTATCGCCAACTTCGGTGTCTTCTGGTCTCACTCGGGTGCTTCTTCGACAGGCACAGATGGACCGGCAGATACGAAGCTCATCTGTGGGACAACAGTTGCAAGAAGGAAGGCCAAACCAGGAAAGGAAGGCAAGGTCAGTAAGAACAAACCGATACACGTACGTTCGGGAGCTGACCCATTTCATCGCATCTAATCTGTTGTGTTGTTGCCCGGGGATGGGGTGTGTTCGGACGGTGAACTGTTCGGGACGCAGTTTACTTGGGTATGCTTCTGTCTTGTCATCGTTTCATCCATAGAGCACCTCCGTTTCCAGAGTGCAAGGCTCCTTAGCACTTCGATCTGGTGTCTCCCAGGGGGTTACGACATGGAGGAGAAAGCTGCAAGAGCCTACGACCTGGCGGCGCTAAAATACTGGGGAGCGAGCACGCACATCAACTTCATGGTACGCAGGTCCAGTGTTGGGTTCTTGAAGCATCGTGTGTCAGCACGCTAACCAAAGATGGGTTTGGATTCAGCTGGAAGATTACCGGGAAGAGCTGGAGGAAATGAAGAACATGAGTCGGCAGGAATACGTCGCCCATCTAAGAAGGTAAAAATCCATTCCGGCCTTTCTACTTCGTGCTCTTCTTGATCCTTTCTCGTCTCTCTCCGGTCTTCCATTGCCAGGAGGAGCAGCGGGTTTTCGCGAGGAGCATCAATCTATCGCGGGGTGACGAGGTCTCTCTTCGAAACTCGATGCTCGGGCCCCGTGGGTTCTTAGATCTTAACACGAGGATGTGTTTTCAGGCATCACCAACATGGAAGGTGGCAAGCTCGGATCGGGAGGGTCTCAGGGAACAAGGATCTTTATCTCGGAACCTTCAGTAAGTCTGCGGATTGAGGTGGCTTACTGTTCTTGATGCAATTTGCATGGTTGTGTCGCAAGCGTGGTCATCCATGTCCCCTTCTGTTCGTGGAGCCAGAGGCCCAATCATGATGCTGCCAAATCCTAGACATGTTGATCGCCCAGCCACTCTCAGAGATTGCTTTTCCCCCGGCAAAGCATGCTTCCCAGAGCAAGACTTTTTTGTTTTTTTATCTGCTATGGTCATGCTTTTCGCAAGGCTGATCGCCCAGCGGCTCCAAAGCCTCTGTTTGACCGATTCATGATCTTTGATGTTGAAAGTGATGACAAAAAGCATCCGCTTTTGATCTCTCTCTCTCTCTCTCTCTCTCTCTCTCTCTCACACTCTGACGTTGAATCTTAGGTACCCAAGAGGAAGCAGCAGAGGCGTATGACATTGCCGCAATCAAGTTCCGCGGCCTGAACGCCGTCACGAACTTCGACATCTCGCGGTACGACGTGGAGAAGATCATGGCGAGCAGCACTCTGCTTGCGGGTGAACTCGCGAGAAGGAACAGGAACGTCGAGCCCTCGGCTCCCGGCGGCAACCGGCAGCTTAATCTGACTGCGGACAACATCACGAGTAGCTATCGGTCCGCCGACCGGACGTCTCCGATCCCCGAAGAACAAAATCGGGAGCTAATAACCAGCGGTGCTGGATTTCCAAACGAGCACTCGGCAAGCAATCTGCACGGTGTAGTCGGCATGAACGCCTCGAATCTGGTGACTGCTGCGGGAATGAATCCTTCGTCCCTGTTTCCCAGCCTGGGCAGCTCCAGAGAAGGGAGCCCCGATAGGGCTGATATCTCCATGCTCTTTGCCAAGACCCCTCCAAAGCTCATCGTTCCTGCACCACTGCACTCATGGATGCCATCGACCCAGCTAAGGTCCGCGCTGCCCTTGTCTCACATGCCAGTGTTTGCTGCCTGGACGGATGCATGAGCCTCTCCGCGACTTCAAACCAGTGCAACTGAAGGTAGCACAAATCCCAGTCAGTGACAGAGAAGGTTGGAGAGGGAGGGAGGTAATAGTTAGTGTCAGCTGCTTGTAGGTGGACATTGGTCAATCCATGAGATCCGTAGCTACCTTGGCCTCATTGGCCTTTTCCAGTGGCCTTCAAGTGTTTTGTATCTTCTTCTCCTTGGCCACCTGGGGAAGGGTTTTGCAGTATGGAGGCTTTGGAGGTTTTAGGGTAACTCCTCATCTATGTTGTAGTTTGGCTGTCATAATCTTTTCGTGAGAACTCCATTTCATAGTCCTAAACACAGTCTTCAATCGCTACATCACTCTATCCTTGCTGTGTTCTTCTTAGGGTTTACAACCCAGATGAACATCACTGACACAATTAAGCATGACTTTTGTCTGAGCTAGATCGAAGCTCATGGAAATGGGGATGCAAAATGGTCAAGGATTCATCTGCAAACTCCCAAGCTTGGGCATGTGTGCCTGAGCTAAAAGAGTGTGATGAAAGCTAGTTCATGTGTGCACCGCAATGGGGGTTGGAGAGAGAAGACATAGGATTGGAAGATCATAGGATGTACCTGAGTTCAAACTTGTGCATGCCTTCTTCTGCAAGTGCCATGCCATTCACATCCGTTGGCTTCCTCCTCTGCACTTGTGCAGTGATTACTCCATGGTGCTGTGAAGTAGCCATTTCCCTCTGGTAGATTCATCCTTGTCCATGTTCTTCGACTGATCCTTCTTTGTTCGCTAGGATGAATAGTTTCTTCATAATCCAGTGAGGCTTTGTGGGCTAAAAGCCTATAGAGCAGAACAAAAATGCACCTTCGATCCACAATAGAGCTTTATTGGATCATTTTTGAACTGATCTCAGAGCAAACAATGAGTTCCATAAACCACCACCAACACAATGCTGCAACTTCATCAGGAAGCAAACTGTTTAGTTGACCCAGAAAGCAAATCTTCTTGAATGGTAGCCAAGAAAGGATTCCTGCATATATTTTTTCGAAACAAGCAGATTGCTGGAGCAAATCAAGCTTTCCCAGAGGAATCTTTTGATCTTTCAGCCGCGGTTGCTTGAAGCATTCAACCCAGCGTCCGGTCTTTCTGATTCCCTCTGCCTGCTTTGCGTTGGCACAGTTGTACTTGACACACACAACAGAGGGTTTGTATCCTGTTCGTTCTTATCCAGAGCTCTGCAGCTGCAGAGCATCATCATGCTTTTAGCAGTGAAGAATGGTTCATGCAAGCACGGAGGAAAGCCATTGTCGTCGGCCAGCCAAGCTGGACCACCGATGACAGCATCGCATGGACCATTGCAGAGGCAGCACATCGATGCTTGTCCATCTTTCCTTCACCACAGGAAGCAACAAAATTTCTGCAGAGTGCTAAATCCACATGGAACACTAGCAAATTCTGGGTGGACCATGCTAGTTCATATCCAGACTGCATCATATCTTGCATGGCACACACAGACCAAGCTTTGCAGGCAAATTTTGTTCACTGCACACATACAGTTGACACTTCTCAAGGAGCAGTGTGTTAATGGCCATGGTGATGATGATATCATGCAGGCATTCCCAGTACTTTAATCTTCAGGAGGCCTGTTTTGAAGGCTGAAGAAATGACCCCCCCACAGACTGTCAAACCAGACTGGATTTGAAGCCACCCCAGGCTTGGCTGTCTGTGGCACACATCTGGGGTCACTTCCTGACCCTCCACAGCCAATTTTTGATGCCACTGCCTGTCATGTGAACAACTGCAACCAGGTAGAGAAGATAAGACCAAACTGATGACTGTGCCAATATCATTCTTGCCCAGTGGAGACAAGCAAACAAGATCACCATTGCAGTGTGAGACATAAACTTATCATTACCTTCATCTGTTGACTTGTATACAACTGCGTGATGCTATGGTCTGCACAAAGTTCTTACCGAAAAAACTACAACATTATAATGAAGGATGAAAGCATCTATGGATGTCATTCAACAAGGTCAGCTGCGTAGTACTGGAAATCAAAAGGTTCCATTTCACATTGGGAATGATTTGCGATGTTAAAATGAAGAAAAGACCGAGTACACCTGAGACGCCACGACGCTCGGAAGACAAGAAGAGAAACCTAATTTTCACTTCCGATGAACATCGCGTTTTCGTGCATAGAGTAATCTTGAAGTCTTCTGGTATTCTCGTTGGAAGGCTATGCACTTCTTTGGGGATTCACGTTGTAGTGATTCACCTAAAAGCTTATTCCACTATCTACCAGCTTCAAACAGCGACGAAAATTGTCTAGCTACAAGTAAACTCCCCTCTGAACATCAAACCTTTCTTACAAAAGAATGATACCTGAAAGAATAAAAAGCATCCAGCAGTCTGAGTGGGTCTATCTACATCTCCATGGAGAGGAAGTTTTACTCGAATCTCTCCACAAAGGGAAGGAAAAGATTTCGGGAGGGGCATTAATTTTGGTGTCCTTCCCCAAACAAGGATACTCTTCGATACCATGCACCGTCCATGATGACCTGTCTATGCTGGTAACACCGTTTTCGACTGGTCCTTCAAGTTCAATCAATCTGCTCACCTATCAGATCGAGGCCCACTAATAGAAATGATATCCCCTGGAAGAGGAGGAAGTAGAAATGGATACCCTGGGCTGATAACAAGCTACGAGCTGAAGCAGTTAACAGAAGGAAAGCAAGAGCTAGCTCCTTCCGATAAATCCTGTTGTGCTTCTTCTTTGACTCCTTTTTTGGTTCGGGTTCATCTTTTGCGATGGCATCAAGATTGGGTGCAGAGGCACCTCGCTGCTGTTTGGGCTCCTTCATTAGAGAAGTACGATCACCCTCAGAGGAACGGCCAGACTTCTTAGTGACAACCCACTCGTAAGCACTTCCAAGCTGAAAGAGACCTGAGATCATCGCGTTGAACTTGGTCACCGACATTGTGTTCTCAAAGAGAAGGTATGGGACGATAAATGGGAAGGATCTTAGGGCTGGCAGAATGTTGAGGAACGACATGGCCGCAGGAATGTAACAGACTACCCATGCAGGGAGCTCGGCTTCAGGAACAAACATTGTCAGTGGGAGGATGATGCAGAACAGGGTGAAGGAATAGAAAGGTAATATGAGTTTCCGGAGGAGGAAGAACAGAAATATCAAGTTCGACTTCTTCCAGAACCCAATCTGCAATGAGAATAACAAATGTAAATGACAAAAGAAACCCTTGGATACTAAGAAATATTTAGAGTAATACATAGGCAAGACTTAGTTGAACACTTGAACTGCTGAAATTTCAGTAACTTTAGGCTCTCCGAAGAGTGAAGAGTCAAGTAATAATGAAAAATAGAACAAAATTAATTGCCGTGGCAGTTGAAGTGGCACATTTGTCAAAAAAAGCCAAAAGGGGTATTAAAGTGCCAAATTGTTTAGATGCTGTTAGCTGCATATGTTGTTGTCAATTATTGGCCATACGCATGGCTGCCGAATATTATAGTAATGAGCTTGAAAAATCTGCCTCGATATCCATGCATGGCATATTTTACACCTAAATAGTGAATCATATGAAGTGTTAACTTGCATTTCTCCTATGGATGCAGTATCCAAATATTTCCATCTTCTGCAAATCCCTGATAGTCCAACCAATAGTCATTGGGAAGAAAAACCTACGAAAATACAGCATGGATTTCCACGATGCAGTATACACATATGTGAGCTTACACCATGTAAAAAATACATAACTTTTAGGTTGATATTTAGAGAAGGGCTGGTGTGCTATGAAAGTGTTGTTTCTTATTATATGTGCCAAAAAATCTCTGCTGCCTGATATAGTTAGTAACTAAAAGAACTCAAAGAGGCATATCAAATTTCACCCACTTATTTTAAGCATAACCATTATGAACCAGCTGGGTGATCTCATCCGCTTTCAAGTTTTTCACTTGATATAATAATGCTGATGTCAATTGCAAGCAACTTGGGGCAATATAATTCAATCAACAGATTCAACTTAACTGGTTATATCCTCTTATAAAAAACCAACCCGGCCGGCTATTTCTAGCACAGATTTGGTGGCACTAATTTAATTTATAGGACTCAGAACATGTATATAAAAAAACCCCATATGTTTCAAGCATAATTATTATAACCCATCCGCATGATATCATCCACTTTGAAGTTTTTAGCCAGTTTCTCGAATGATGCTTATGTCGGTTAGAAACTTAGGCCAATCCATTTTTATCAATTGAACCAGTCATTCTTTTTCCAAGTATCAATCCAGCCGATTATATCTAGCACAGACAACCAACAGAATTCGAAAATGATAAAATAAGCTTCGATGCATCGAAGTGGAGCTTTTCGTGTTCCATTTACAAATCATACCTTAGATCTGATGATATCTGGCAAGCAAAGCCTAAACAACTGCATAGGGCCAGAGTGCCACCGATGCTGCTGCTTTCTGTAAGCTTCATATGACTCTGGCAATTCACATTGACACTGGACAGAGAATTCAAGATAAGTAAATATCCTGAAGCATTCCTGTAAAAATTTGTGATGATTTAGGTCATCCCAAGACCTCTTTATACCTCCACATCATTGAGGTAGATGAACTTCCATCCTTTTAGATGAGCACGAACGGCAATGTCCATGTCCTCAACTGTGGTCCTCTCCAGCCAACCTCCTGCATCCTCGAGTGCCTTGATCCTCCAGACACCTGCGGTGCCATTGAACCCAAAAAAGTTGATGAACACCCCGTTCACCTGCTGTTCCACCTCAAAGTGGAAGCACAGATTAATGTTCTGCAACCGGGTCAGCAAATTCTCATCTTTGTTCACGAAAGACCATCTTGCCTGCACCAACCCCAACTCCTCATTGTCCTGCAACTCCCATTGAACAAAAATTGTCGTCAGCCATCAATCCATATGACTCCAGACAAAGTATTTGGAGTTTGGACAAGGAGAAACCTTGAAATGTGGCACAGTCTGTTTCAAGAAGTCCGGTGTGGGCTGGAAATCGGCGTCGAAGATGGCAACAAGCTCATAGTCCTTGACGTAGCTACAATTCATTGCTGACTTGAGGTTTCCTGCCTTGTAACCATCTCGAATGACCCGGTGTCGGTAGACAATGCGGGCGCCATTCTGCTGCCACTTCTCCACCTCCTCTTTTATCAATGCCTGCGTGGTGGGATCGTCGGAGTCATCCAACACCTGAATCAGAATGTTGGACCTCGGCCAATCCAAATTACACACCGCAGCTATCGATTGCTGGTAGACCTGTGAGTGCCAACAAAAATCAACAAAGCTGGTAAATTTGGCTCAAAACTCATACGAGTCCAAAACGGAAAGATTCAAGCTTGTTGCCCAACCATACCTCTCTCTCATTGCACATGGGAATCTGGACTAGAACCATGGGGTAGTCGTCGCCACCGGATTCGGGGTCCTCGGAGGCTCCAATGGAGCGCTTCGGCAGGGGCTTGATCCGTTTGAAGCGGATCCAGAAGCAGCCGAGGCATAGGATGAGGCGATCGGCACTCTGGATGAGGAAGAGGATGACGCAGGCGTCCGCGAGGAACTGGAGCGGCGGGGCGATGTACTCCACCCGGAACCGCACCCATCCGGTGTACAGCGACTCCGAGAACCCCCGGACTCCAAGGGACGAAGGCAGAACCAACCGGTGCATCTCCACGGCGCTCAAATGCCAGCCCTTCAAGTACGCGGCGACCTCGAACCCGAGTAGAACGACGGATAGCCAGAGAAAGACCTTGATGCAGGAGTAGAACCGCGAGCGCAGCACGGGGCTCTCCTCCGGCGGGGAGGACGCGCCGTCGGAGTCCGTCCTCCCGGACACGACGCGGCGGCGCACGGCGGACGCGAGGCCGACGGCGGCGGAGGCGATGGAGGTGAGGCAACCCGCGGCGCGGTGCGCCTTCAGGAGGAGCACCCAGGTGATCTGCTTAGCGTTCTTTCCCCGGGCGCCCTTCCGTGCCCCTCCCCCGGGTACCGCGAACGCCTCGCCGGCGCCGTACTCATCGTCATCAGGAGACGATATCTCAGCGATGGACCAGTTGGGGTTCTCCATCTTGACGATTACCGGCGTTCCCCGGTGGGCCTTGTTGTCCCACCACCCGAACGACAGCGCCATTACGCCTAACCTCTTCCGAACGCGGCGAAGATCCCACCTTTCCTATATATCCGGCGTCGGGAACCCAATTCCTCGACGGATTCAAGCGGTTCGGGGCCGGCGCCGAGGCTTACGACGGCAATGCGACCGAGGGAGAGAGCAAAAAAGGTGGCATTTTTACCTCAGAAGCAGAGGGCTGACAAGGTGGGGGACGGAAGACGAAGAGAGGGAGCGCCTTCTTAAAGGCGCGTCGTCCCAGTCTCGTGTATTCTCTCTCACCGTCTCTTGCCCTCCACCGATTACAGCTTGGACGCGGGTGACCTTCCCTCTCTCTCCTTCCCCGCAATACGAAGGGCACGACAAAGCCCCACAGAGCAAGCGAATAAAAAGAACAGCTCGACACGTCTATCGCCGATCTCCACAGGAACGAAGAAAAGAGACCATTAAAGAAGAGACCACGGTGGAGCAGAACGAAGCATCACATAAAAGGCAGCTTTTTTAATGGGTTTCCCATGATTACTGCGCCAAACAATGCAAAACACGGACCGGATTAATCCATCCCCCTCAAAACAAGAAACCCGAAAGCAGAGCAGGTTACAGCTGGAGGAGCTCGGTACAGGGGATGCCCCAACACTCCTAGACAACCGTCCCTTCTCTGTCTCCATCAAAGACACCGCTCCGACAGCCATAAAGAACGAAAGGTACTGTTAGATTTCTCTCCTCCGCTTGAGGGTTTTGCCCAAACATCAAACGTGAAAACAAGAAATGACAAGGTCAAAGAGGATGAGCACCGACACATGAATTTGGCATCACAGCCGCTGTCTTCTCCGCTGTAATCGCTCGTAATCTTTATGTTCTCCCATGAACCCACAGCACTCCTTCGGCTTCCTGCCGAAGTGCGGTAATATTTCGACGACCTTTTACGTGAGGAGCAGTAAGGCACCAATAAATGCTACTCCGTACTCGTACTACACCTGCGCAGAAGTAACCCCACTCGAGTGGTGTCAGCATCACAGCCGTCGATTCCACCAGATCGGACGAGGAGACGGTGGTGGGTGCGCACCACGGGGGAGTCGACCCCAGCCGTGAATTATGTATCACAGGCGTGTCTCGTCCCCACGCTTGCATGGATTTCCGGTACTATGGTCGCACGTACTCATCTCCCACCACGTCATTATCGAATGCACGTGACCGGGACCCATAGCCCGCGTCCAATAAAGGAGCCGGTAGCGATTCGAGTACTCGAACGCCAAGTTCCGTCGGATTCATCTCACCACGTCGATTTAAACGCACGTGATCGGCATCCTATGCCGGGATGCTAAGTAGTGGGACCCAGGGCTCCTGTCCAATGAGGGAGCGGGTAGCCGTCGGGGCGTCGAATAATTGAACGCGAAGAGGGGTTCCGTGGTTCTCGGGCACGGGGAGTAATAACGGGAGTTTTCCTAGGGTATTTAAGGAATTTAACGTCTCAAAGGAGGGGTGTTTTTGTTATTTTATTGGACCACCGACGGCAGAGACACGTCCGGCGGGCCCGACCGGACCGGTCCGGTCCGGTTCATCCGGCCGCCTGTCGTGCCGCCGAGTCAGTGCGCAATCTACGGCCGCCGCTTACTTTCTCCGAGTCCGCCGCTGACTGCTTTCTGCATGGAAGAGAGGAACACGGCCGCTTCTTAATTTAATCTTTGCAGATTAATCGAAGAGCTTCTCTTAAAAGATATTGGAAATCGTCGTTTAAGAATCTGCCGCAAGTTCCATGTGTTTGATTGATGTTCATTCGTTGCTGCATTGGGTAACATCATCAGTGGTTCACCACTAAGGGTTAGGAGTCAACGTTCGTGCTTCTCCTGTAATGTCTTCCTCGACAATGTGTTTGTTTTCCTCCGGTCAACCTGTGTTCAAGTATTGCAACATGCATTGAGGAGGTTCTACTGTAGTATGTTGATCGCCATCCGGTCCGAAGGGCAGCTTCCACGCATGAGTGCCATCACCAACTCAGAAACTTTTAGGAAGTTTCTACTGCTCTCCTTCCATCTCCATAGCTCGTCACTCCAACTCCACTACGGGAAGCTTAGCTTCAAGGTGGTCCGAGCTTCCAAGCCATTTTTATAGCTCAAAACTATCTGAAACATCAGCATGCCTACCGTCAAGCATCTGCACTTGCAACTACTTTTTGCAGCAATTATCTTTATACAGAATTGACAGCATCGATTGTGAACAAGCACGGGGAAAATTTGCTTGGCCTGGTAGATCCTTGGAGGATGCCATGTCCATCACCGACAGTGACTGTTCATGTTTGACTCGATCATGGAGGCTTGGAAAGGTGTCTTTTTAATGTGTCCTTAACCTGTTTGATCTGTGCTAAGATTGGCCATGTCGAAATTTATCTCTGGGTGAACTAGTCAGAATCATAATTACTTTTCCAAGATAACTCAGAGCATGAAAAATCTCATCATAATTACTTTGAAATAGTTGAAATGAATGATACACTAATCATATTATTTTTTTGCTGTTAAGTGACTAGTAAAGCACTGTAAACACTGACAAGCCTTTTGGTTGGTATCATGTCTTGTCATATTATGTAGCATTTGATGGTGCTCGATGGAAAGGACTTACTTGGACATTGTGAAAAGTCAATCAAACAGGTATTTGTCTGAAGCAAGCAATCAGATTTCTTTATGTCATGGCAAATATTAGTTCTTAATCTTATTTTGGTTACACAGTGCATACATATGTAAGCTTGTCTAATGGGATTGTTGGAAATTTGGTCTACATCTGGACTGCCAAAACACTCAAAAGGGAGAATGAACAGGAGTCACTTTGACAGCATTAGGTGCTGCATTCAGATATGACAGCAGATCTTGTTGCTCATCTTTGGTTGCACTGACAATGATCAGGTGTGTCTAAATTTGAACTTTTAGTGTCTCAGAAGATATTTTGGTAATGCTACCTCAAACTAAAGAATAGTTAAACATTTGCCACTCATTGTATCTTGTGAGCAGATATGTATGCAGTAATATTATGGAATAGTTGAACAGATATGTGACAGAATTTGAGATCTCAGGGGATATGTTTGGTGGGGAAAGAAGAAGGAAAAATCAGCAAGTTTAGGCATATTAATTTGATCTCCAAACTCAATTCTACCTCCATTGATGCAGTAATGAAGCTATAGTTCCTGAAGACTCTTTTTTTTTTTATCTTGTATCTATCCTTGAAGAATGCTGAGATTGGTTTACTACATTTTGGGTAACAATTAATTCACATGATTGGCTGATGAGGAAATAGCTGTTAAGTTCTTGTTGTCATCTCAGATCTAATTAAATTTTGTACCACTGGAATACCAACATGATGCATGCCACAGTGGGAGCTCATCTAATTCAAAGACCTAACCAGATCTAGAAGGCCTTAACCTTGTCCAAATGAACAGCTGGCCCAACTGTTGAAGTAAGATGATGGCTGCCTCAGTATCTTAACTGATGGCTTTGTCATAGTTGTAAGATCTTTCTGAAGATACTTTCCAAAGAACAGATCTACTCTATCTATATATGTACACTAAACTCTTTCTGACTGTTTGCATACCTAAGCAATGAGTTTTACTTCCATTTTTCATGGTAACATTGATGTTGATCTAACAATGGTGCACATTAGTTGCAAACATTCATAATCAATCTGGCACTGAAGCCAGAATAGTGAGAATAAAACGCCAAATGTTGCCAGTCTGGATCCAGAGATCCATCAGCACAAGAGCTTGCTCCTCAGGATTCTCTGGTGGCATGTGCAGTTGATCTCCAAGGATAATATCCATGTCCCTTTTCTCATTTGATTGCTAGTGAATCTGGACATCTCAAATCAGTAGTACTCCTGAAATGAAATGTGTTGGAGGTTACAGGTGCATGCTGATTGAGCATTTTGATTTCACAGAAACAGAAGGCCAGATTTGATTTCATTGTTCTCTTTATGTGCAAAGACAGGAGATAATGACCTCATTTTACGGCATTTGTCGATCGAGGTTGTCCGATTAATTAATTATTTGGCTCAGTGAATGATGGCTTACATAATTGTACTCAAGGCAAATTATATGACACTGGATCCTATCAATGCTCACACCCTGCCTGTCACATCCTGTGTAAGCTGGAATCAGTTGACAATTCCACATAATTGTCATGAAGCAAACAACACCATGAACAGATTTCTGAAATCCTTTCTCAGACTAGCAACAAACATAGTTTTTACACTCAAGAACACCCTACAACTTGCCTTCTTTTATCTTTTCAATGTGGCACATATCAGTAAACTTCAGCTGAACAGATCTGTGAAGGAGGGATGGACAACAACCTGGTCATTGAATCTATCAGGACCTCTGTCCTCTTCTTGCAACCTCTTGGGCAGAACAGATGCTAGTGGTCAATAGGATTTGGATTTCCACAAAGTGAAGGTGGAATCACACAACTCCATCTTCTACTAGGAAGAAGAATCTACAAATTGAACTTTCTCCTGAGAACAAGTTCAGCATGTTTCTCAGCCTCAATGTGTAAACTTTCTTTTCAGATTTGCTTCCTTCAGCATTGATCTTTTTAATTTATGCAGTTACTTTCTTTCTACATTCTAAACCAAAGGCATTACCTTGTTTCTTCTGCCAACACTCTTGCAACTTGTAGTGATTTAGGTTTCTTCTTCTTTGGCTAACCTATATGATCACACAAACAAAAAGTCAACACTTGCTAATAGAAAAAGCTCTTCTACTGCTATCACCAGTTCTCTTCTCCAAGGTAGATTGAGCAGCTCCATGTTGGGCCTTCCTTTGTAGGACTGCACCCAAATAAACTTGAACTGGCCACCAACTGATGTGTGCATTGGCAGTAACCCAAGACTGCCAAGAAGAATTAGGCAGGTCGGGCTTAGGGCCAAATCTAACTTCTTTTCCCTAGAAAAAAATATATGATCTGATTAAATAGTTGAAAAATAAAAGAGACTTATTACACCTTTTATTTTCTTTGCTTAAAATGATGGGAAACTCAAAGAAGATTTTTTTTTTTAAAATTTTCTAGAAAAAAAATCATACAAATTTGTAAAACAATATTTTTCAAAAATTTCCATTTTCTTGGCAACAAATTAACCGAAAAAAGAAGTTTTACAAGGAAATAAAATATCTTCCATGGTTTTATTTGTTCAGGCAAATATTGATAGCATAATCATATATTTAGAGTATGAGTATGATGTTATTTCTACTGCAATATTTATTTGTCCAATCATTTGGATACTGCTAAAATCTGCAATATATGTTAAAACTCCAGTCTGAAATCATTTGGAGGGCACATCAAAGAGAAAACACAAAAGGATTGAAAGAATAGTATGCTGCCTAAAGTCAACTTCTGAACATCTTCGATTCCCATCTTAAAAAAAAAGTCAGAAATTGTAGGAGAAGATCTAAGAAATGAGAGCACATGGATCATGCATGATCAAGGTGAGTCTAAACGAAGAAATGTGGTCAGACTTTTCGTTTTTATGCAAAGAAATGAGTGCCACGCTATCCAAAGCTTGTACTCAACATGTTTAATATCATCCAAATTTTATTAACAATGCCATTAATCAAAGAAGAAATTTGCCAGCTTTCTTATTAATTCATGGTCTCCCTACTAATCATCGATCTTAATTATGGAAATTACTAGACTCATCTACCAATCACTTCAACTGGACTTGCCTAATGCATGCAGCTCACAACACAAATGTGCTGTAGATTGACTCCAAAAGAATCCATTCAGGCAATGCATTGGAAACAAGAACATCAAATTTTTTTGCTTCCTCGCTCCAAAGAATACAAAGGGCACAGAGATCGCCATGTTCGTGCTAAGTTGATTCCCCGTATTCTTTGACTTCAAATCGGTCGACCTGGAGTTAGGGAAGAACACAATTCCATGCATAATTCTGCAATCATGTCTACAGTTAATTAATTATATAAATATATATGCATATAGTTGACCAATTATGTGAGAAACAATGATCCAATCTGTCTTGAGGGTGACTATTCTCAGGCCGCCCATTCCTATAATTAAAGCAGTAGGAAGAGTGTGTTGCTTGGCCTACTCTTCCTGAGACTTTTCTCCACTTCGTGATTCTTCCAAGCCATTCCATCACGGCATTGAAGTGCAAGACTTGTGTGCACTGCTGTCACGGAGAAGATGTGGCTACCGTCCTTCTCCGTTAATTAATCGATTAATCGATCACACGAGTCTTTTGCGTCATCAAATGAGGCCGTGTGAGTCGCTCCAATTTCCCTGAACCGCTCCGGTCCATAAATCTCACCGAACCAACCCATCAAAATCACGGTGGCTCAGATTTAGATTTTGAGCCGATCTATGATGATCGTTAATCTAATTCGGAATGCATGTGAGCAAGAAAAAAAATATTTCGAGTCGGATTTTGATGAATTCGTGTAAAATTCTGATGATTTATGCTGAATCGAGTATGGAGTGGACCAGCGGCCGGTCCTCGTACCCGCGTCAAACCGCCGACATCGGGTCGGGTCGGTTCGGTTCAACCGGGCCGCGGGCGGATGGGATCTCACTCCGCGTCCACTGCGACGGGCCATCCTTCTCCGCCACGTGCGCGTTCGACGCTGCGCCGCCGACGGACCAATAGATGCGCGCCACGCGTATCGCTTGGACTACCGAACCCCGCCTTCGGGGGCCCCTCTCCCTCGCCCGCGTTCACTCCTATTTCTCCCCTTTCGCCGCAGCGATTCGTTTGCGTGATTCCCCTTCGCGAAGCGTTCCCTTGTTCTTTAGTCACATCTGTTCCATAAATCTCGAATCTTGTTCATGTTCCATAGAATAGTGTGCATTTTGTGTTGTTCTTCGGGTAATCGACGGTGAGATCGCGTTTATTGCCATCTATGTATTCCATCTTTCGAGCCGCCTCGGGGTTTTAATCCTTCTGTCCTTCTTGAACCAGTTTACGATTCTTGGGTGCCCGAATTAGAGGTCGTGCGCGCGTGTGTGGATTGTTTTCTTGCCTTTTGGAATCGTCTAAAATTAGAGGATTTTGGTTGGATGGATCGATCCGTTTCCTTGCTTTCTGGGTTCTTGCGTTGTGATCGCCGTGCCGGTGATCGTCGTTGAATCGCCTTTAGTTTGGAAATTTTGCAGTGGGCCAGGGAGTAGCATGCGAGGAAGTCGCGATTGGTCGTGATCTATGTTGATCGAAGAGAGTGATGAAACTCTCTGCACTTCTGACATCTGCCGGCATTAACATTGGCGTCTGCGCTCTGCTGTTGTCGCTGTATTCGGTGCTGAGGAAACAGCCGGGGAATGTTAATGTCTATTTTGGGCGGAGGCTTGCGGAGGAGCATGGGCGTCACCGGGACTCTTATATTTTGGAGAGGTTCGTTCCTTCTCCCAGCTGGATAGTAAAGGCTTGGCAATACACGGAAGAGGAGATCCTGTCCGCTGCGGGCTTGGATGCAGTTGTGTTTCTTAGGGCGATTGTTTTCAGGTGAATGAGATTCATGAACAATTCTTGTCGTTCACTTACTATGATTGCACTGTCGATGTACGATCTACTCGTTGTATTCTTCTACGAATTGCTGGAGGTTTATGGTTCTGTTTAGATTAATTAATTAATTGGAAATTTCCTTTTTTTTTTCTCTATAAGTTTTTTGTGGCTTGGATTTTGGTATTTCTTGGTAACGTCCTATTTGCTATTTTAGGTCTGATTTGATTATTTGAATCTTGATTATAGAAAGCATTTATATGTTTTCTTTTTTTACGCTAGATAGTAATACATGCAGTGGATATATATATATATATATCTCGTGTATTGCTTTTGAATAGTCAAAAGACAACGAGACATTCAACTATTGGTGACCCCTTTTTGGTTAGTGTCTGAAAGTTTTTGGTTTTGTGAGTTCGGTTAGTTGTTTCTATGTTTTATTTTGATAAGTATCAGTCTTCTAAGTTGCTCGTGCAATATGATTTACTAATTCTTGATGTCGATTTTAACTCAACAGTATACGGATCTTTTCCATAGCAGCTGTAATATGTGTCTTCGGCATCCTTCCATTGAACTATTACGGACAAGAAATGCATCATGACCATTTTCCTTCAGAATCCCTAGATGTATATAACATTGGGAACGTCAAGGAAAAATCACGGTGGTAAGAACTAACTCAAATCATAAGTTGCTCTAGAACTTCTAATGTACTTGATCTACAATTCTTTTAAATTACCAAATGGTTTGTGTGGATTCTATGTATAGTATGGATGTTTCTTTAAAAAATTGCAACCACGTTTAGATGTGATTAATTTTCCTATACTAAAAATCATGGCATACATTGTCATGGGACTCAGATTTTGGCTCGCTTAAAGTTGGTTCTGATCTGAGCCAGAGAACCAAACTGGCGAAGGATCCATAAAAAGAACACTCAGAAGATGCTCCTTGGGAGCGGGTTGCAATTCTTATACTAATTAAATCCAACCATGCTCATCGCATGACTAAAATCCTTGACATTCACATCAGACCCACATGCATCACATGGATCACTAAAATCTGTACAGGTGATGTGGTGTCTGCAGGTCCTATGACCTACCAAGCCTCTGCTCTCATTCAATACTTTGTTTTTGCTGGACTTGGGATTTGTTGGGATGCTGAGTAGATCTCATCGTGTTCCACATATCCTAGAATTGTTGCTCTGATACCATATCTGATATAAGGTCAGTGCTATGAAACTACTAGTGTGAAACCCTGAAAAAGTTGTACCCTAAAGATGTTAGTTGGGATGTCTAGCAAGTTATATGTTAATCAAAGCCATTGTCGATGTCTGATGTGGGACTAATCGATGTATCACATATTCATTCATTTAAATTCTTGATGTCCTTGTCAGGCCTACACACATACTATAAGTAACATGGATCATCAGGGTCACCACAGGTGATGAGGGATTTCGGGGCAATATGGCCTTCCATGTCACTGTCACTATCCATGATGTTTATCTTTTACCAGATCATATATTTACTGGGTTGTACAGGAGATTTGGATATAACTCATATGTCATGAGCTGTAATTGTTTTGATACCATAATTGTAATGACTTGAACCTGAAAACTATGTGAGCCAAAACCCCATAAGGGAGTGCTCACACGGTGCTCTTTCGAGTGGATAGAAACTTATAAATATCAAAGTCATAGCTCATTCTTGATGTGGTGCAACACTTTTGTTTCAAATTAAGCAGTCTTTATTGTTCTCAGATTATCTGATGTATTTTAATGGTGTTTCTCAAATTTTAAAGTAGAACTTTTGGTTACTGTTGTAGAAAATGATTATATACATGCTCATTATTGTTCTGAAAGAATTCAACTTAGTTTTACTTTGGAAAGCAAATATGTTACTGACTCTGCAGTTACAGAGATGTACATAAAATCATTCCTAATTAGTAGATAAACATGGAATATAATTTCGCAACTACAGTTTTGGGCTTATGTGTCTCCAAGGGCTAACAAAATTTTCTTGGTCAATCCACTTGCAGGCTTTGGGTCCATTGCCTTGTTTTGTATATCATATCTTGTGCAGCTTGTACGCTACTCTACTTTGTAAGAACTCAGTTTTATGACCCAGATTGTTTGGCACTAACTTTCTTTTGAATTTGAAGGGTATTAGGCAATTCTCAGCTAATTTCCGACAATGTTTTTGTGTTCTGTAGGAGTACAAGAAAATTGCTAAAATGAGGCAGATTCATATTACTCGTTCACCTGCTGATCCTAGCCACTTCACTGTGCTTGTTCGCGGTGTTCCAAAATCAACTGAAGAATCACTGAGCGAAACTGTTGGGCACTTCTTCACAAGATATCATGGTCCGAGCTACCTTTCACATCAAATGGTTTTCCGGGTTGGAAAAGTCCAGAAATTTATGGTGAGCAATTCTATTGCATGCTACTACTGTTTGGAGTGTAGGTTCTATATTAAAGGGCTTGGTGTTTTATTGCATCATGTGTAGCAATATTTCACTTTGATTGTTTTATGACGTGTGGAGATGATAATGCATGCTACTTGAATACTTTGCATTTTTTGCTCTCCATTTACATTAGGTGAACTTTCAATGCACCAAAAGCAGAAGTTATTCTTGATTAGGTTGTTTATGCTTCTATATGAAGCATTATGTTGGTTTGTCTTGTGAAATTGTGAAATTAATTTCTGTTTTGTATCTATACAGAATAGGCTTTTCTTATAAATGCTTGCTAAGGTTCTTCATGGTGTAAGGTTATTTTTTTCAACCCCTGCTTTCTTTTATTCCCCTATGTGGGTAAAAAAATATATTATTGAATTTTCTGTCATTATGGTTCTAGAATCCAGCACAGATTTTGACAGAATTCTTATAACTAGTTTGAACTATGCAGCATTGAATGTTGCTCCAAAAACCAGTGCCATGCTTTTTGAAATGTGATGACTATGGTTGTTACATAATTCTTCTCCTTGGAATGTCTAGTCATCTTATAAGAGTTATGTGCGTGTCTTTTTAATGAAAATCAGCTACCTTCTTTTGCTTATGTTTTTGTCTAACATGAGACTTGTCTAACATTAAAGATGAAGATCAAAGAATACTTATTAATGATAATGAGATTAAGGAAAGATGAAAAAATATTGTTATAAATCATTTAAGAATATTCCACACAAGACTTAGATTTTATGAGAAATCATAGTGGTAGGATTTATTCGTAAAATTATAGCTAATGAAGTAAAAGATACATTAAAGAAGATAAAAGATAGCTAAAAGTGTGGGGCCCGATGATATTCCTATTGAACTCTTGAAAAGTTCAATGGATAATGGAGTAGTTTGGTTAACTAGCTTATTTAACAAAATTATGAGGTTCGAAAGGATGAATGGAGAAAGAGTTTTTCAGTGCTAATTTATAAAAAATAAGGCTGACATACAAAATTGTTCAAATTATAAAAGAATTAAAATCATGAGCCATACTATGAAACTTTAGAAAAGAGTTATCAAGAGTCAGATAAGGTTTGAAACAAATATCTCTAAAAATCAATTTGGTTTTATGCTTGGAAGATTAACCATATAAGTTATTTATTTATTAAGACAATTGATGGAAAAATATAGAGAGAAAAAGAAAGATTTGCATATGGTTTTTATTGACTTAAAAAAGGCCTATGACAGGATTCCTAAAGATTTATTATGATGGATATTATAAAAGAAGTGTGTATCCATTAATTCTATTGATGTTATTAAAGATATGTATAATAATGTAGTTACCAATGTTAAAACTATAGAGAGAGTGTCTATTGAGTTTTCTATTAGCATAAGATTACATCAAGGATCCACATTAAGTCCCTACATTTTCATATTGATAATTGATGAACTTATTAGTCACTTACATAATAGATCTCCTTGGTATACATTATTTACTAATAATGTTGTCTTAGTTGATGAGAGCTTAAGTAGAATTAACTATAAAGTTGAGCTACGAAGGCAAGCTTTAGAAACTAAATATTTTAGATTAAGTAGGACAAAATTTGAATATATAAAAAAATAATTTTAGTGATTCTAGAAATATCCAAGAAAATATAGTCAATAAGACGGAGAGAACGATTAAGATATTATTCATAAAGTAAAAAATAAGATGGTTAAAATGGTGAGGAACATCAGGAGTTTTGTGTGATCATTGGATATCTTTGAGATCAAAAGAAAAATTTTGTAAGACAGTTGTAAGGCCAATAATGCTTTATGGATCTGAATATTAGCATTGAAAAAACAACATATATAAGAAGTTTGTTTTCAAAATGAGAATGTTGAGAAGGATGTATAGAGTTATTAGGAAAGATAGAAAAAGAAATACTTTTATTCGTGAACAACTAGGTATCGTTTCGATAGAGGATAAGATGAGAGAAAATTGTTTAAGATGGTATGAGTATGTGCTTAGGAGACTTCTAGATGTACTTCTGTATATAGTAGTCAGAAGAGGTAAAATGATTAATGTTAGTGGTACAAGGAGAGATAGAGGAAGATAAACATATGACTTTAAAAGAAATTATAAATAAAGATTTAAGTATTCTGAACTTAACTAAACATATACTTTTAATATATCTCAATGGTGCCAAAAGATCCATATGGCCGACCCCAAATAGTTGAGACTTATGGCTTTATTGTTATTGTTGTTGTATTGACAATCATGATACATTTGCCATTGTGTTTTCATCCTCATTGTTCGCACAAATTGTTGATATTTCAGTTAAAACATAGTTCGTTTGTTTTCTAGGTTGATGTATCTATTTTGAATATGGGTGTATCGATCGTAATTTCGGTCAGTATCAGTGTACCGAGCCTGATTCAATACGGCTCGTACCGAGGTGTATCGAGCGATATGCCTAAAATAGTTGATACTGATACATATTTATTAGTATTTTTAGTTATTTTAGATATTTTAGCTAAAATAACTAAAAGGTCGGTAATGATCGAAATTTCGATTGTTACCACTCGATACAGCCCTGTATTGCCCGATATGGGGCTAAAAATTTCGCATCGCTTGGTAGCGGGTGGTCTGTGTGCCGAGAGGCTCTCGGACTAGTGCGTACCGCTCGTATCGAGAGTACACATCGAAATTAAAAACCATGGGTGTATGTACGTGGTTTGTGTCTATACTCTCTCTCTCTCTCTCTCTCTCTCTCTCTCTCTCTCTCTTTTCATGTATTTTGTTGCTTGGTAATGGCAGAATTATTTAAGATCAATCATTCTTTTGTTTGCAGAGTAATGCAGAAAAGGTATATAAGAAGTTCATGCACTGGAATGCCACTCCTTTTGACCCAAGAAGTCGACCTAATATGTTCAGATGTGGTCTTTGTGGAGCAACATCCAATTCTTTTGAGTTAATTCGCAGTCAATCTAAGATCAGTACCACGAAAAGCAACCCCGGCCATTCTTATTTGCCTGAGAAGGTTATTGCTCATTTCTGCATTTGTAACTTAGTTGTTGTGCTTATAATTTTTTTTGATGTGCACATTTTCATTAACCAAAATCATGTTCCACCTTTGTGTCTTCTGCTCTGTGATGTCACGTCATTTTTTTTTGGAACATCTGAATTGTCCGATCACTTGGTCTCTTTGCTGTGGGAGTTAAATAAGGCTTATTAGTGGTCCTATCATACAAATAAGGGACAGAACAAAAGAATATAGAAGTGATCTAGGAAAAGAAAAATGCAAGTACTGTAGCCTTTGAATAATGACGTTAGGATGCGGACTAGTAGTAATAGTTAAATACAGGCCATGGCACACTGGGAATTATTTGGATGAAGATGGACTACTTCAGATAATTTGGATAAAATTTCCTGAAAGGTACAAGAGAGTATAAAATTAAGGAAATACATAATTGTGTAATTAATTTATAATTCAGTACACTAAATTTGTAGGATTAGTTGCTATTAATTTTCCATATGTCAATCTCTAGAACTTTTTAAGTTTATAACATTCTACAACAACAACAACAAGCCATCATATCCCAACTATTTGATGACGACTATTTGGATCTTTTTTCGATCATTTAGTTTCTACAAGGTAATATTGCCTCTTGTTAAATAAAAAATTTGAAATATCTTTCTATTGTTTCTATTAAAGTCTTCAAAGTTTACTTAGGTCTCTTTCTGCTTGTCATACCACTAATACAAGTTGGCACACATTGTGTAACCATTGCATCCATAAGTTTATTTTGGATAGGTATATGTCATCTTACTATCAAAGCTACACCTAATTGTGAATGTATGAAGAAAAAAAATTTTATTCTATCTTTCCCAGTAAAGTTTTTAATGTTTTATTTTGCCTTATTAGTTGCAATGATTTTGTGAAAAATTTCGAAAATGTTATGGTAGTTAGAATTGTAATATAGCATACAGTAAAACTTATGATGTGGTCTTCGATCTTTCCTGTTTCAGTTCATTTTCCTGACATTACTAGAATCTGCTTTTAGTTTGATATACAATTTGATGTTCTTTTCGTATATACCAAAACTTTCCTTTTTGTCAAGTTTTGGAAAAAGATGCTGGAAAAGAATGTTTATAAGTGATGTGACAACCTTGTGTTTGTAAGTCAAGTTATCAATTTTTTTTATGCATGTACATTTTTAGAAATATTGATCTATGATTTTGTTTTACAAATTGCTTGCACGTGTTTTTCTGAAACATTTGGATGTCAAATGTTTGCAGTGCTTAACCGTTCTTAAGAAAATTGTACAGGAATGTGCTGCTGCTTTTGTTTTTTTCAAAACTCGGTATGCTGCTGTAGTTGCTTCAAAAGTTCTCCAGTCATCTAATCCTATGTTGTGGGTCACCAATCTTGCTCCAGAACCTCATGATGTGTATTGGTCAAATCTTTGGCTGCCATACCGACAGCTTTGGCTCCGTAGGATAGCTACTCTTCTGGCTAGCATTATATTTATGTTCCTATTTCTTATCCCAGTGACGTTTGTGCAAGGTTTATCTCAACTAGATCAGTTACAGCAGCGGCTCCCTTTTCTGAAAGGTATACTGAAAAAGTAAGTATCAGCTTCAACCTTTGACTCATGTATTCTTCATATGTCTGTCTTTAGTAGTCAAGAAATTCTGTAGTGTTTCTATATTTTGGATCTGTTTTTAGTAGTCAAGTAATTCATTAGTGTTTCCTCATGTACATTAGACAGTTCACATACGTGTTATGATATTATCACATAGGAATTGAGGCCTTTGTCATAAGTTCATTGCTTTTGTATTACCAATTGTGCAGCTTTAACTAGAAATTAAGTAGCCTAAAATACTTTTTCTTGGATTCATGCATTTTTCTGTCTAGTGAGTAGCCTGTAATCGTATGATACACATAAATATTCAGTCATTATACACAAAGTTAAGGCATAATAAGGCAGTGTTTGATGTATCGACTGAAACAATACGAAATGGGCGATACGTACCTGTTCGCCCGCTGACAGGAACTTGAACCGCCACATTTCGGGTATAACATAGAAAGCAGGGGACATACCAAGTGGTATGCCCCCTATACCATCCGATACAGTCGAAACTCAATCATTACCAATCAATATCAATCACTAATGATTGGGGATCGCGACTGCAATGGTCTATAGGACGAAGAGGAAGAGACGGTGGGGATGTAGTTGGGATGAGAAGACAGTGGCAATGCTAGGAGGAGACAGAGGAGAAATCAAGAAAATAAGTGTGTGTGTGTGTGTGTGAGAGAGAGAGAGAGAGAGAGAGAGAGAGGAACAACTATCAGCCTGTCACACAATTGGTCTGTTTACAATTTATTATTAAAAAAAGTATAAGGTACTGAGTCGTAGGATTAACACCCAATACAAATTCAATATTGGGAAGTTTACCACTCTGCAAGTCTGAATCTGACCAAGCAAAATTGTTCTATCTGTGTCCTGGTTGTCTGGCAAACTGTTAAATTCTGGCTCATACTGACTGGTATGGGCAGTATTTTAAATATTGATTTACTTGCAAAATCTTTATTCATCAATATTATGTTACATTATTTTGGTGCCATTTAATGAGGGCTAGAATAAGGCTTTATAGACTTATTCTATTAATCAAGCAAATATAACATGGTTACAAATATGCTTATTTGTTACATATATACATCAAAGAATATGATGGCATTACCTTCAAGATGATTGAATGCCTAAAAGATCAAATAGAATGTTAAATAAATGACTAAAGAAATCATCATTTTATTGGAAGTACGCAACTTGAGAATCTGACATATAAATTAATTACATGTGTATGTTTTAACAAATTTTGATCTATTAGGTGATGACTTTGTTGAATAGGATCAAATTGTGCTTTTCTTTAGCCACCAAGGATTAGGTGTTCTGCCTATGGCTTTTAGGGTTCATGATCAGCATATGTCTGCCTTGATTGTGATCTTTGGGATTCCATACATCAGTTTGGTACATCAATCTTAGGATATCTGTGAGAAAATGCACTTGTCATATTTAGAAGAATTGGGATTGTATGGCTGGTTGTTGTTGTTGATTCACTTTGCTTCTTGGTAATAATTTAATTATTTACTTGTCATATGTTTATACGCAGGACCTTCGTGAGTCAGATAGTGACAGGATACCTCCCTAGTGTCATCTTACAGCTATTTCTTTATACTGTTCCTCCAACAATGATGCTGTTTTCCACTGTGGAAGGACCCATTTCTCGTAGCGGAAGGAAAAAGAGTGCATGTACCAAAGTCCTGTACTTTACTATCTGGAATGTATTCTTTGTCAATGTTTTCTCTGGTTCTGTCATCAACCAACTGAATGTCATATCTAGCCCAAAGGACATTCCTGCTCAGCTGGCTAAAGCTGTGCCAAGGCAGGTATTATCACTTAATGTGTTGGTCTGGATCTTGATTCTCCCAGTACTCTTTTTGACATGAGTCAATAGCTTTCTGAGACATAAATATATTGGTAGTTTCAATTTTCTTGCTTAAAAAGGCTTATAAAATTTAGAATTGAATTTTTTTTTTCTGGTTAACATTTTTATTAATTTTGTTGGTACTGTCGACTTGTTATTGTTAGACCTTTGTGCAAAATGTTTTAATTGGGTAACTGTTTCTGGATGGATGCAGGCTACCTTTTTCATCACGTATGTTCTCACCTCAGGATGGGCTAGTTTGTCCTCTGAGGTAATGCAACTATTTGGACTTGTATGGAATTTCTTAATGAAGTATGTCTTCAGAATTAAGGAGGATGACCCAGCTTCTGTTCCATCGTTTCCCTATCACACAGAAATACCACGAGTTCTTCTATTGGGACTACTTGGTTTCACCTGTTCCATATTGGCACCTTTAATCCTGCCTTTCTTGCTGGTGTATTTTCTACTTGGATATGTTGTCTATCGCAATCAGGCAAGTAAAACGTGCCCCTATTTCATTGTGAATTGTTGTTTTAAATGGGAAGGCATTGCATGTTTTGTAGGGGTTTATGATGTACATTGATTGTGCTGTTTTGTGGTAGCTGTCGTGAGCATCAATGATGTGCTTAAACCTGTTTTTTTGTGTTTAAGATGGTTAAACTGCACTATTGTTAAGTAGAAAGATGTTGAGAAAACCAACAGTTGCACGAGTCTTTTAACCTTGCTGGCAACTCATATCCTCTGTCAACGCATATGCTAGTTTCTTTATTCTTACCATTCATTCTTGTATGCTTCTTGTGCAATTCAGATGCATTCAATTTCCTTGTCTCCCGAGTGTAGCATATTTTTCTCACATTTAGTTAATTTATTGTAGAATCATCAAGGACCAAGCATCATTTATACTATCTTCGCATTGCTGCTTTTGAGTTGGACTTCTTCTCCTCCTTTTCTACAAATACCTTTTCCGTTGACTGCCTCTTGGATCCTTCCACGTCGAACATCACAATATTGTGCAGCAATCTTTCCTTGTTAAGTGCTTCATATCTTTGGACTTTGTACAGGCTTCCAATTTGATATTTGAGTTTCTCTCCTCTACCGTTATTTTTGAAATGGCATCCCACTTATATTTTGAGTTTAAATGATAACATAATTCCAAACAAAATAATTTGTGTCGAACTCCTTGACTTGCATCGGTTGGTAGATCTCAGCAAATCTCTTTTTTTTTTTTTTTTTAATCATGAATAGTACAGTGGAGCTTCATTAATTTAATATTGTTGACTTGCATAAAGAAATAATTTAAATCTTCATGCTCGATAAAGAATCTAGTCCAAGTCCCTTAAACATGCCTGCCTGGCCATTGAATCTCCAAAATAATCTATTCGATTTGCACAATTAATTTATCCCTAGATTGTGCATTGTTCAATATCCAAGCAATTGGGGATGCACCACCCCCTGGTACAATGGTGAAAGCTGTTGCCAAATGCTAAGTTGAGAATCGTGAGTTCAAAATGGAAGCAGTCTTTCCACATGTGACATAAGTTCTAAAATGCTTGACTTTCTGAGAGAGAGACCTCAGCAATGTTATCTGAGACCTCAGCTCTTGAAGATTTAAGCAATTAACTGAATTTTCAAGCTACAACAACCAAAATTTTGAAGATGACATTGTAGATTGGGAAACTAGTTAATTGGTTATATTTTGATTCCCTCCAAATTTGCAGATTATGAATGTTTACTGTGCAAGATATGAAACCGGGGGACGAATGTGGCCCATCGTGCACAACACAACAATTTTCTCGCTTGTGCTGGCACAGATAATTGCTCTTGGAGTTTTCGGGCTCAAGGAATCTTCTGTTGCCTCAGGATTCATGATACCTCTTGTGATCCTTACGCTGCTTTTCAACGAGTACTGCAGGCAACGCTTTCATCCACTGTTCAAAAATTTCCCGGCACAGGTTGGTGGAATTCCTTCCTACTTTTACGGCACGGTCATTTTGCAGATTGTTAGATGGAAGTTTTCTTTTGTTTGGAAAAAATCTGCCAACTATATAGGTTGCAGCTCAAACAGCTCTTGTCCCCAGTAGTAGTAGTATATGTGAGGATCATGAGACTTGCCAAAATTTAAAAAAAAAGAAGGAAGCTTGATTTATCTATTTTTTTTTTAAACCAAATGAAGAAAACAACAATGCTTTTGTAAATCCAAAATTTGAGAAGTTCAATTTCGAGGAGTCCCGAGTGTTCAACCAACATGTTAGTGCATGTAGCTGCAGTTAAAAAGGTAAGGTAGCTTCTAACTGGATTCTCTAGTCCTTCTGGGTTGGGCTACCAGTTTTAGAGTTGGCTCGAGGCAGCCTGAACATGTTGATTCTAATATTATAGTTCTCGCAGGATTTGATCGAGTTGGATAAAGCGGATGAGCAGTCTGGACGAATGGAGCAAATCCACGAACAACTTCTTTCTGCTTACTCCCAGTTCCCACCGGAGAGCCACACTGCTTGCTTGGTAGACGGTGAAGGCGCGAGCGGATCCAACGGAAAAGACGAATCGATGGAGTTGAGGAACGATTTGCATCATCCGACGCTCGCGGGGCTTCCGATCTCCAGACTCCGACAGGTCGTCACCGCGGTCAGCATGCTCGTGTCACTACAAAGCAAGAGTCCGGCAATGTAAAGGTGCAGTCAATTTTTGGAGATCGTCGTCCAACCCAGATCGATCGATTGATTGATTATACGTGACTCCGATTCCATTCATTTATTTTCTTGTTTTTCTACAGATGTAGTCAGCTACGTCGAGAAAGGTTAATGTTGCAAGATAACTCTCTAGATGCACAATGATCTTGGGGATTTCTTGCGTCACGATTTGGACACGAGGCGAGTCCGTCCATCGCCCTCGTGCAGCTCGTGGCCATCTCTAAATCTCATATCAAATCTCTTCCTTTCGGGCCATGAAGCGAACCCAATCCATGTGACCCGGCAATTGGAAGCAAACGGAGCCGGTTCGGTCCAAGTACATCCAATGGACCCAGAGACCGGCTCGAAGACGACGATGGTGCGGACTCCGCTTGGGTATTGCTTCCAATACCCAATATTGAGAAGGAGAAAAAAAAAAAAAGAAAAGAAAGAAGAGTAGGCATTTTACCTTAAAAAGCTCTTAGTATTGGGCTTTTACCTTATATGCCCCATAATTAATTTTTATCTGAGTCCATAAAAACTGTAGTTATATTTCTGTTATATGAAAAAAAAATTAATATCAAAATTTGAAATCAAATAATAATATATTAAATTTAACATATATATACCTCTTCATTTAGACTATATTTCTTTGTGAATCATTTAGGTTGTTCTATATAAATTTTCTAATCCTTATTTATAAAATTTATTTTTTATATTTATATAATATAATTCAAGATCATAATGAGCTACTAATATCATAATGATTCTTAATGAGTTCATTTAACAACTAAAAAAAATATCTCGTTACGATCGATATTATCTTTATAAATAAAATGTTTTATCACAAGTCTGGCTTTATATAGTTCAATATTGTCTTCTTCTAGTTTACAAATATATCGTCGTCCAATTCGAAGGAAACGATCTGCAAAGAGAATTAGATTTATTTTTTCATCTCTTCTTATCATTTACAATATCATTATAAGTGATGAAATAGGGACTAAGGAGAGATGAAAGTAGATTCATGATCTCTCTTTTGTATGTAGTTCTTAAGATGTCTTATCTATTTATCGACAAGTCTGAATGATCTAAGATAAACAATTGGAAAATTCTCTCCTATCACCTATGCCTCCACACATGGGTTGACAACATCAACCACTCTCTCCTCTCCCCTAGTTGTCTATGCTTTCATAAGAGAGCCATGATTGACCATGGCAAGAGCCAATGGGCGAACAAGGGCTGACAAGTCAAGTAATCAAGAGTGAGCAAAGGTGCGGCTAGGGTTGGAGTTGTTGGGAAATCCAAGGGGGCGACATCACATGCGTAGCGGAAGAACATAAAAAATAAAATACCTTAGATTTTCGTAAAAGGTTCTGTCGTCGTGCAAAGATTAGTGTATCAAAAAATAAATCCGTAAATCTAAAAATTGCATGTATGAAAAGAACGATAGTACCTAGGGAGATCGTATATCCCTGAGTCCTGTAGATCCATGGGGGAGGATGAAGGAGGTCAAGCGTCCTCCTCTCTAGCGGTATCCACACGGCAAGGACTGCAACGATGCTTCTCTCTTGGGGAGAGGAGAATAGAAGGTGGCTACCAAGAAAAAATCCAATCCTATGGACCTTTGGTTCCCTCCTATTTATAGAAGCCCTATGTCAACCCTAATGGATCCAGCCCTATTGAGTATTGAATCTCTATCCAATTACCCAAGCCTTTTAGATCAATGGGTCTTTATCCAATAATCTAGCTCTTATTGGATCTCATCCATGGAATCCAATAATACAGGGGCTTATTGGATATCCAATAAGATAGGGGCTCTGACGGATATCTCATATCTGAACATCTACTCGTCGCAATACTTATCATGTGTGTGTGACCCTCTAGACCCAATATCAAGTTGGCTGTGAGTCATACATGTCAGAACTCCTTCTGACTTAGTGAATTATTATCTCTATAATAATTCACTCGACTCATCGACTGCGAATATACTATGCCACAGTCCCCAGACGATACAGGGGAATCAAATCCTTTGGACCTATCTGCCCTCAGTTATCATGTACATATAGTCCCTTATCCATCTAATATCCTAGAGATCATGTATCGGGCATGGTGCTGTCAGGCCTATACGGTTTCTACTCGAGTCTCGCTCTAATTGGATTTTCCCGAATAACTCTTTTTCTCTCAATCCGAATGACTCTGGCCAGGGATTGGCCTAAGCAAGAACACATGAGATATTCCTCTCATGATACCGAGAGTGGATGATCCTATATTGACACTCAATAGCCCTCGTAAGATTGGTTGCGACTCCCAATAACCGGTTGTACTAGATCTGAAACTTTTAAATCTATAAGTCTGGTATCAAAGAGTGGAGTACTCATACAGGACTTCCTTGATGTCTCAAGTTTAAGGACCAGATACACTACTGGGACTACGAAATCATCGTCTGACATGAGGTATCAATAACCATCTAGTATTCCATAAGCGGATCAATCAGTAAACTCATTCTCCAATGAGCACCTATACTGTATCCTTTGTGTCCCCATATGAGTAGTTATGAGACTAGCCACTCCACCATATGGAGGGGTATACAGCACACCTATCTATCTGGTTATCTCGATGTCCCTTTCGAGTAACCTATAACCGAGATTATTTAGGGTCTGTGTTTAAAGGTGAATCGGTCTTATTATCGTGATCTCATCACGATCCGATTCCCATTGCACAGATCTAAGGACATCACAATATACATCAAGATAATATGAGAAAACGCTAATAATCATAAGCAAAGAGATTGACGTAGTGTATTACAGGTATCATCACTCACGTGATTGGTTTGTAGGGCATCTATAACTAGTAGGGGTGTGATGAAAATTTTTTAAAGTTACGAGATTAAAATGACCTTTTATTGGAAACTATAGAGAGTATCACATGCATAGTGAAAAACAAAACAAAAACCAATTTTCTAAAAATAGATTTATATCGAATCACGTGCGATGATTGAGAATGAAAACTCATAAAATCAAAAACTATGTACCACGTGTGAGATGTTGTCACCTAGGAGAGATCGCATATCCCTAATTTGTAGATCTCAATCCATGAATGAAGAAGCTCTCGTAAACTCTCCCATAGTAATGATCCACACGATGGATAAAGCGTCGATCACCTCCGTTCATGATAGGTTCTTTCATCACCTTCGTGCACCACCACCACGCAGTAGGGGCAGTTCTTCTTACTACCCTCTCACACTAGAGAGGGGGCAATTAATTGAGGAAGATGCAAGGAGAGGAGGATAGGGGGCGGTGGCTATTGGGTCAAACTTATGACTTATGTAGCCCCAACTCCTACTTATAGAGAACTTCTACTGCTAACCCTAATGGATCCTACCATAATGGGTATTGATTCTCCATCTAATTTCTCTGGCTTAAAGGATTTTAAATCCCTATCCAATAACTATTCTAGACTATATTGGGTCTTACTCAAGGATGCATTAAAACATAGACCCATTGGATATCTCATATTCAATCATTTATTTATCACGTCATCTACCATATATGTGTGACCCTCTAGGCTCAGTATTGAGTTGGTCGTGAGTTGTACCTGTCAGAACTCCTGACTTAGAACTCTTTTTGACTCAGTGAATTACTATCTTCATAATAATTCACTCAACTTATCGACTATGAATGTACTAGGCCACTACCCTACAGTCCTCATACGGTACAAGAGGATCTAATCCATTGGATCTGGCTACCGTTAGTTACCGTATATCTATAGTCCATCATCCATCTAATATCCTAAAGAATATACGTCGGGCATGGTCCCGTCAGACCCATACGGAATCTATCCGAGCCTCACTTTTATCGAATTCTCCTATAAAACTCATTATCTCTCAATTCGAATGATCTTAGAAAGGGATTTACCTAAGCAAGAATTCATGGGACATTCCTCTCATGACACCGAGAGTGAATGATCTTCTATTGACACTTAAATTACTTTCGTAAGGTTAACTATCATTCTCGATGACCGACTGTGTAAATCCGGTATCAAAAGTTGAATATCAAACAAGGTATTCTTGATATCTCAAGTCTAAGGACTAGATACACAATCGGGATTACGAAATCGTTGCTTGACTATGAGGTATCATTAACCAACTAGCATTCCATAAGTGGATCATTTAGTGAACTCATTCTTTAATGAGCATATATATTATATCCCTAGTATCCTCACACATGCAGTTATGAGACTAGTTGCCTCCATCATATGGACAGGTATATAGCATATCGATTTGTCCGGTTATCTCTATATCCTTATTGAGTAACTTGTGATCGAGAATATTCAAGGTCTGTATTTATGGACGAATTGGTCTCATTATCATGGTCTCATCATGATCCAATTCTCATTGCACATATTTAAAAGACGTCATAATATATATTTTTTCATGATTAATATAAAATAATAAAAATATAATAATAATAATAATAAATATTATAAAACGTGTTATTCGTTTGATCACTAATATGATTAATTTGTAGGATACATGTAACTTAGCACTTTTATATAATTGAGAATATTATATATAATTTGTAGGATACATGTAACTAGCACTTTTATATAATTGAGAATATTATATAATTTTTTTAATTTAAGATATTATATAGAAAAATCTAAAATTAATTTTTTTAAAAAAAAAATTACTGGGAGAGAGATGATCGCAAAGAACAACAAAAGTGCAGCACTGTTTAACCGTTCATCATGTTATGCTTATAATAAATAACGCAAACACTGGTGAAAGAAATCTTTATGCGAGTGAAAGAAGGAAAGGTGAGGTAATGGATAAGACTGCTCAAGGTCCAAGTAAGCACGCTTGTCGGAAACTCGTATTCAGACAACACTCGAATGGCTCCAGTAAAGCCGCCGCCGCCGCCTTCTTCTTCGTCGTCTTCTTTTCTTCTTCTTCTTCTTCTTCGATGGCGTAGTTTATTTACCAAACAACGCCACCTCCGACATGCTTGAATTCAGAACACAGCACCCATTGTGGACACACGTTCGTGTGGGACCAACAAAAACGCTTCATCCGTCCCTTCGATCATGGATCGATCGGCGAGCGGGCATGATAAGATGGAAGAGTAGGGTCCCCTCGATGTTGGACTTCGATGTCCACTCAATTCGATTTTTCTTCGATGAAAACACCGTCGATCTTCTATTATTAGTCGTCGTCGGTCGCTGCCACCATCCACCACCGTCGTCATCCCCCTGTTCCCATCATCAGTATTGAATTCACGTCAAATCCAACTCATCGTCGATCTTCTCATCGCCATCAATCCTTCATTTTTGCTTATGTTTGGTGGTAAAAAGGCAATGAGAAGAAGATCGACCTTGAATCCAACTCATTGCTTATGTTCTCATCGCCATTTTACCGGAGATGGCGATAGACAAGCAGTCGATGGCGTAACAATGGCGAAGCATTTGGGCTCCGATCGAAAGCCCATCCGTGCAGGCTATCCGTTCCAAAATGTCACAATCTACTTCGACTACGGACATCGTCATCCCTAGGTTTTCAACTATTGAATGCATGGATAATCGATTGCTATGTTGTCCAATAGTGATAATTTCCATGCACCTGTAGCATGCAACAGTGGAGCAGTGTTTCCAAGCCACCGAAGCTTTGGATCAAAATCATTAAGACTCATTCCTCTCTCTCTCTCTCGCCCTTACTGCTGCAGATGAAACTTGTTTCCTGAAGGACCAACAGAGACCTTCTTCTCTAGAAATGAATTAACTCCTGATAGAAACTTGACGTCCACAGCAGCAGAGGAAAGATGAAAAGACAGAAAGTAGAACAATAATTTGATCAGAGACGCATTCGATCATCTTCTTGGCGACTAGAAGATCAAAATCGTTACGCTATATCGAGTCGTAATTAGGATGAATTTTATGAAAAAAAAATTCTTATTTTTGGGATGATTTTTTTCCCACGAGCACCCTCTGGTGGATTGGTCCACCTTTTTTTTTCTTTCATAATTCCTAATTTATATATTATAATATTTTTAAGCATTATTGAAATCGTAAACCTAATATTTTTTTAATAATATTTTTATAAAAATATTATCTTTTATATCGTGTAACATAGCGTATAAACATTATAACTAGATCGATTTGCCTCAATCCATAAAAAAAGAAAGAAAGAAAAAAAAAGATATTTTCGGTATTAGATAAAAAGAAAAGACATCGTAACACATAATTTTTGTTTCCAGTAATACTATAAAAAAATATTACGGCATAATATTTTTTATGCTGTATCGTAGTAATTTTTTATAGCGTCGAAAGTATTGTGACGTAATATAAAAATATCATAGTCAGGGAAAGAAAGAAAAAAAAGGTTTACCATACCTTTTGAAGGTTCTGAAAAATGAGAAATGATGTTTGAGAAGAACTTAAAAAGAGAATTTTTTATATATAAAAAAAAAAAAATTTGCCCAAGCAATTACTAAGTTTTATGTTTTATTTCTTTAGAAGATGATGTCTTTATGTCCTGCATATGCGTCTCATGCACCGGAATCAACATTAGCAGCCGAGTACTAATGATGTGATGGCCACTTCCAAGTATGCGTTCGATGTACTACCGCCCATCGGTACGCTTATCATTCCATGGACTGTCGCTGACTTGGGAAGCTTCTCAGCTTCTTGAAGTCGTACCTCACCTCATCATCATCATCGTCACAGCTTATTTATCGTTCTTAATCCTCTAAAAATATACTTGTTTTTACCTTTTGTTTTTTTCTTTTCTGATGCCCCAACATGCGAAAAGGTATGCCTTCCACGCGCTGTTCATCGAAAAACCTAAACCCACATCCGTGGAATCATTTCATGTCAATCCGTCTAAAGAGCTCGATCCATGGTGTTTGACAGCAGACATGTTTTAAGGTTGCAGCCACCTGTTGCTGTAGCTGCAGTCCTCCGTGTTGGGAAGAGAACGGCGTCGGTGAGATGGAAGCTGAAGAACATGAACGGTGTGGAGGAGAGACGATCCGATCAACGATGACAACACAAGCAGAACAACTCCATTTGTTTTGGACCGATGTGATCACTCTAACCATTAGCTTCGGCACGCCGGTGAATCATGGAGAGGCTCGAGCTCACAGGAAACCGCATCTGAACACAGCGACGGACTGTTGGCATAGGATGGCTGGATTCCTTTTCTCAGCTGTATCGCCTGCAACGAAGAACAAAGTTTACAGTGAGAGGGTTCGGGACACCGAGGCGTGGGGATGGCGTGCCGGCGGTCTGCCGACCGATCCATTCGCTCGTGAGACCAGATCGAAAAGGCCTTCACGTTCACTGACGGACGTCTTACGAGAAGAACATGAGCTGAAGTTGTTGTCCCGTGTGGTGTGTGCTGCTACTGTGAAACCCCACCACCACCCCTCTCTCTCTCTCTCTCTCTCTCTCTCTCTACTCCCGTATGGGCACAGTGTGCGTTATGTTCTTCTACACCAAAGATTACTGGGAGGCAGTGATGACGAGATGGAATACCATTAGCCCACTGACACAGACCATCTCCCCGTCAACGTGATTTGACAACGGAAAAGAAAGCCTAGCTTTCCCTTCTCTCTCTAAGCCTTATCTTTCCATAGGCCTTGCGTCCGTCTGGGACAGTCTTGCGTGTGATCCTCCTCATCGTCCGCCTTTTCCTCTCCTCCTCCTTGTCTCATCGCGAAGCCTCGGCTCTTGTGATAGAATAGGTGCAATAATTCGATCTGCGACCGTCAATTCTCTCTCTCTCTCTCTCTCTCTGGGATGGAGAAACTCCCCCACTGGAGCGAATCTTTGTTATACCTACCATCATCGACCACCACGACGACCGTATCGTCAGCTACTCCGCCGTTGAGCGCCGCCTTATATGACCGGAATTATTATCCCACCACTGCTAACTCACCTTACCTCGAACCTCCACCCCTTAAACTCGAAGCCGGTCCTTCTCTACCGCCATCTCGAGCAAGAGAAGTGGAGGGAGGAGGAGGCGAGAGATCTGCAAGTGACACGGAAGGCATCAAGGCCAAGATCATGTCTCACCCTCGGTATTCCAACCTTGTCGGAGCCTATCTTGACTGCCAAAAGGTATGTTCATCGCTTGCTTCCAGCTCCGCCGCTCCATAAATCATATATTGACTGCTTTGGTAGGTGGGGGCGCCGCCGGAGGTGGTGGCACGGCTCTCGGACTTAGCCCGGGAGCTGGATTCGCGCTTGAGCTACCGTCATAAGCAGCTCTCCGACGACCCTGAGCTCGACCAGTTCATGGCACTGATCCCAACCCCTCTCTCCTTATGTTGATCACTGTGCTAAAGCTGACTCCTACCAATTGTAATAGGAAGCGTACTGTGAGATGTTGATAAGGTACCGAGAGGAGCTAACGAGGCCATTGCAGGAAGCCACGGAGTTCTTGAAGGGCGTGGAGTCAGAGTTCAACGCGCTCACCAACACCTGCTCGTTTCGGCCCTTCTCTTCTGGTAGATGTACTGGTTAGAGTAGCTAATTGTCCACGCTATAACATCACGACATGGATCGAGTCATACCTTTTTTCTCCGGGTTTGAATCTATATATGCACCGTGCATCCTTTGTCGACATAGTCCTGAGAGGAGAGGTCTGGAGTTCTCCGCTGTTAGATGTCTTGAGGGGGAGGAGAACTTCCACCGTACACGCTGAGTTAGGACTGCAGCAAACTCTGACAGATCTCTCCTTAGGCAGCATTTATATCTGCCCTGTAGCTTCTATAGATATGATATAGCCCGAGGCATGGACGGGAAAAGACGCATCCCGCCACATCTCCATCACTAGGCTCGAATGTCCAAAGCTAGCTCCGACCTTGTGTCTCCCCTCTTTCCTTGTATGTGTACTGGTGCTTACAGAAGAAAGAGAACATCTCTCTCTCTCTCTCTCTCTCTCTCTCTCTCACACACAAACACAATCAACAAGCAATGCATAATCAAAGCATGTGTAAACCACGAGTTGGTCTGCAATAAGCCACCGTTTCGGTGCTGACAGGAGCCCGAGGGTCATTGTAGGGTTCCAAAGCAAACCCTTGGCTCTCTCTCTCTCTCTCTCTCTCTCTCTCTACATGTATAATAATATTCCTAAAACTCTGTGTTCCATCTGCATGCTGATGATCTGAGAAATGCTATTCTAGTCACTCGCAGTCATCGACAATTCCAGCTGCTTCCAGCTGCTAGTTTAGTACTACATTGTCAGGCTTGTGCTTATGCACAAGAAATGCATAGCAAGTGTAATGCAGCAGCATGCACATACACCCCATCAGAATAGTCTATTTCTGTTGAGACATGCGACATACAAATGCATGATTGAGGGTAGTGAATACATTGCGCGTTAGGAATTGGGGGATAATTTGTTCCTTTAGCTTCAGCTCATTTCAGATGGAAGGCAAAAGATGCCATGACCGGGAACTCGATCATTCATGCTCCTTTCCTATCCTAGAAAAAGGTTATCTCATCTTTGAGTTGGTGTTTCAATTGACTTGATGGCATCCAGCAAGCAATGTCTGCCATGCCTTCGTTTCTTTACACTTTGTTCATCTTTGCTATTTTATGATTTGTTCATGCATACATAAATTGTTTAAATAGGTTTTTTCGCTTTCATTCATGATCATTTGACAAGGCTCGAAAAATTCCTACACTGATCTGTGAAGCAACATGTACTAGAGCTTTTGGAATAGACTCCCATGTGGACTCTTTAGAAAAGCATGCTAAAGCGTGCAATTATTTCTGGCGTTCACTATTCGATGATTACCGAGTGTTTCACCAGTGTTCTTAGCGTATTGTGCATTTTTCGAGAGCATTGTAGCAATGATTAATTAAGGTGCAACTGGAGTTGAAGGTTTACCATATCTTATGCGCTAGGCTGTGCTAATCTGATACAGAGCAATGCATTAGGGAAAGAAGAAACGCACTTGCTTTTTTCCTTGTGGCACTTGGAATCCTTTTTTTTGTTGGGAGTTGTATCATTTGGCTCTTTCTTGCCATAGGAAGTGAATAATTGGTTTGATTATTATGACAGAATTGTTTCATCCACTTTGTTACAGATCAATGCTAAAACTTTTGTTCTTGGCCTCTTGCGGTGTATTGCAACTGGCGACCATAAAAAGCGTGCCAGTTTGATGCCCATATGCTAGTAAAAATTGCATGGAGTTCAAGGATCCTAAAACGCGGCATTCGCGATGAATTCTGATACAACCTTTGTAGATGAGAATTAGCCAAAATGATTCATGATGAAAAAAACTATGTTTGTGATAAGGCTTGTTCGTCATTCATTGTTAAACCTTTTTGTAACGATTTAAAATTTTGATCTCCGCAAGTCATAATGACCGCAACATTGCTGCAGATTTCTTTTTCCTGCTCATAGTTTGAAGTATTCTACTGTGCTGTCATCGCGAATGTGATGTCTTATGAATAGCTTTTAAATAGATATTGTGCTATCGTGCTTAGATATTATACCTCACATTGTATCGACAAAGCCTGTGACTTTTCCTTGTTCTTGGTCATAAATTTTCATGTGACCAAGCTTTTTTATCATGCTAAAAAATAAAGAGATGTTGTGATCGGCATAGCCCAATCGCGCCGCATACATGGGACTTATGGCTTGTTATATATTTATCATTTTGATTCTAAGCATGGATGATTTCTGTTGGAAATTTTTGTCAATCGATTGAACGAGTGTAGTAGTATTCTAGGGTGGAGAGTATGAGAAGAGAGGAATGAGATGAGCAAGATGTTGAGCCGGGAAGAAGAAGGATCTTGGAGCTAATTGAAAAGCTGAATTGGCAGTCTTATTTGTGAAACAACTTGGAACACTTCAAAAGGATGAGACATATGAAGTTCTTAGAAATCATTTTACTTTTACTTCTAATCCAACAGCACAATCACAAAATAACCATGTCCCATCCAACTACGTCATAACTGGAAACCGCAAAATTTATCTAATAGGATGTGCTCTTTTTTTTTTTTTTTTCCCTATAAAGCAGTTGATAAGGAAATCAGATCAAATGCTGCTTACAAACAAATCTGCAATTATAACTGAATGATGTTTCTATGGTCTCTAACTCATCGTTCAGAGTAGACAAGTGCAAGTAATCAAACATCGAGAAGAGGTGATTAAAAAAGAATGTGAAGAAAAGACACTTTAGCAGCATAAATTCTGCACCATGTTTTTTGATGTCGATATATATTTAATTCGATAACACAGGGGCTAAATATTGTTTGAATCTCATTCTATTGTGCAACGCTCGATGCCATACTTGGGTGTTTTATGTTTTGTGTGTTCGGAAATCTGTTTATTTCATCCAATTGCTATCACCTATTAATGTCGTTTTTTGTGTACTTAGACAGACATAATACATGACTAAATCTTTTGTTCGATGGTTGCATTCCCTGTTTATAATTGCACATGTGGTTTGCAGTTCCATCTTTTGTAATGATAATACTACTTTTCATCTGAAACATTTGTCTAATTCTTTATAAACAAGTGAGACCCATACATGAGTTATCTAATCAGTGCTGTGCACTTCTTTTGCCTTGTTTTCAAGCATGATATATTTGATTGCTGAGAAAATATGCTTCGATATAAGCTGTTCCACTCCGTGCATCCTTTTATCCATTACATCACCGAAGCCTCTTTGATGTTGTTCGATGAACTTTGCGTGCCAAAAAAAAGAATGTAGTCTCTGCTGGTAATTTGTTTTGGACTTCATGATAACTTTTTAATGCAGAAACGGATTATGTAAACATTGCCGAAAAATCCGTATGTTTTCCAGTTTGAGAATTGAGAATTCTCTTTCATTTTTTGTCCACTCAATCTACTTCTACTTCGGAACCTGCAGATGAAGCATGTGAAGGCGTTGCATCCTCGGAGGAGGAGGACCGGGATGCTAGTTGTGGAGAAGTCGGTCTTGAGGAGATCGATCTGTGCGCCGAGGAGAAAAAGCTGAAGCTTCATCTTCTGAAGAAGTACGGTGGGTATCTGAGCAGCCTCAGGCAGGAGCTGTCGAAGAAGAAGAAGAATGGAAAGCTGCCAAAGGAAGCACGGCAGAAGCTACTCAAGTGGTGGGAACTGCACTACAAATGGCCTTATCCATCGGTATGAGTTACATTTTCCTCGTGAGTTGAATCGATTAGCTTTTTATCTCAAAGAACAAAGATGAGCATCCGATCGTCTCTGTTGTGGAAATCAAACAAAAAGCAAAAGAATTAGAAAAAGACACCGTAAGTAGTTTCGCGCCGTTTGCCGAAGAACAATCTTTCCTATATCATTGTTATTCTTAATATTTTGCAAGAGCTGCTCTGCAAACTTTGCCTTTGCGGTAACTTTGGCAAAGACACGAGTGGTCCGGATCACAGAATTGTCACAGAATGCTCCACGCTAAACTGTCATGGCAGGAAGAACTCCACTGCTGAGCTACCTTCTTTGCTTCTTGTCATAAATCGTAGTTCGTAGAGCATGAAGGATCGTTAATGGTCATAACACACATCTTTGTGACGAGCAGGAAAAGGAGAAGGCAGCACTGGCTGAATTGACAGGCCTCGATCAGAAGCAAATCAACAATTGGTTTATAAACCAGCGGAAACGACACTGGAGGCCATCCGAGGACATGCAACTCATGGCGACGGATGGTTTTCGTCCACCGAATGCTGCTGCCTTGTACACGGAAGGGCAGTTCACGAGCGATGGCCTTTACGGCGCCGGTCCATGATTGATTGCCGAAAGCTCGATGCTTCTCTATGATTAATGTACGATTGGATTATCATCAACACAACTCGGTGTTGCTATGTAAATGGTAGTTTTTTCAAAGTGTATTGACACCACACATTGTTATTGTGACATGTTACATGTTGGCCGTAGGAGCAACTCGGTTTGAAGCTGCACTGTTCTGCAGTGGGATGGCTTTTTGTGCATGTTAGAGGAGTGTTATGGGGGGCCTGCTAACCATGATCTTAATCAGATAAAGTTCATGCTCTATGATCAGTTTTCTTGCGTGCTAACTAATGTACAAGCCACAGCGTTCTGTGTTCATGCTTTAGTCGATGCTTGTTGCGATCATCTTCACAAAGCTGAGAAGCTGTGACTCAAAGATCATATGATGAGCATGCTAAACCAGTTTGCAAACCAAATCCCAACCTGCAACTAGTGTTCCCGATGGCACTGGCTAAGTTGACCCAGCAACTAAAAAGTACAAAACCCCAATCCAACATCTAATTCTGACAGTGACGCTGACATGCATGGTGCATGAACCTTCATTGTTTTCCTGTGCATGCGAGGTTGAAGTGGGGCAGACAAACTGTTCATGAGCTGCTGCTGCTGCTGCTGCTGTCGAACACCGAAAGCAATACTGTGTGTGTGTGGCTCCATTCGACCACAACCATGACACCAGACGCTGACAGTTCCACCGCTGACCCCATTGGCGTGGCGAAGCTGCACCACTGTTCCCAGGGGAGGAATCCTGTGGCTGCACCAGTAGAATACCATAGCAATGATTTCCCCAGAAACGTGTGTTCTTGGGGAGTAACCCCCTTCCATTTAAGTTGGCGAAGGTGCAGTTCCTGAGGAATGCCACAGCCCAATGTTTCCTGTGACTCCACATGAAGAAGCTGCTGCGGATCATCAACCTACTGCTTATTAGTATGCACTCGCACTCGAATTCATCAACTGATAAGTGTTTTATATCGTTAAATATGTGATCATTTTGCAGCCAGTCCCATGAAAAGTAGTAGTAATTTAAGCATACCATGCGACAGCCTCCAAACGGTCATGTTACAGAGAGAGAGAGCGAGACTGTAGCCGTACAACACTAAGTACTCTGGGACCCACTCGATCAGAGCTCGCCTGGGCCTAGGCCTCGGTTCTTGGGCCGTAGGCCTTGGGCGGCCCATCAATGCGGCTCGCGCCTTCGTCGAACCCGGTTGGGTTCAACCGGGTGAGTGAGTTAATACTTAGCCGTTACAGGACGCGTCATCGCTGCGACGCTTCATCTCTGTCTCGGGCAACGCCGACGCCTCTCCTCGCCGTTGCGTGCAAGTCGAACGGCGATCCGAACAACCAACGGCCAGTGTTCTTCCAGCGGGGGCGGCGGTGCGACGCCACGACTTCGCCCGGTGCCTCCTCTCTCTGTCGGTGCAACTCGCTCGCTTTCTCTCTTCTCTTCCCCGCAATGCTGCCCCCTTCCCCCCCTTCGTCTCTATCGCTGCACCACACCACCCCCGTGCGTCGGAGTCTGCCTCTCTCTTTCGCATGCCTGTCCCCCCTTCTCCTCTCCGCCTCCTCTCGCTCTTTGCCCTCGCCCTTGCCTCCCCCTGCTCTGAGCCCGCATCCTTGCCTTCCCTTGCTCACAACCGACCTGCTCCTATTCTCAGCCCCCTCCCCTGCAAAATTCTGCTGGTTTTTGTTTATAATAGTTATTTCTTATGAACAATAGTTTATGAATAGTGTAAATTACTGGATTTGTGACTGCTAGAATTTTGAATTGTTAATTTTTGCTGTAGTTTTCGATGGTGTTAACTTTGATGTTAATCTTCTTTCGTTTTGTTATTTTGTTATTAGATTCGGGCAATTTAGTACTTCGATGTTTTGTAGATGGTTAAACGAATGTAATTTGATATTTAATGCTGATAATTCGAACATTTAGTTCTTCAATGTTTTGTAGATGATTAAATGAATGAAATTTGATATTTAGTGCTGGTGATATGGAGTTGTATGGAACTCATATTGTGTCTAATTTTTTATTTCAATGATTGGATTTCTTCTTTATTATTTCTTCTTAATTATTTTTATATTGGCTGGCACCTAGCGCCCTTGACAATATTGCATCCAATTAAGAGGGAGTTTGTGCTTGTAATTCTGCACTTGTCTGCCTCAGAATAAGCTACTCGAGAATTAGAACTAAAAGAATCTAACATTGAGATTTTCCGCCACAGAACACATCAAAAGGCAGAGTGTCCATGGGAACTGAGAAATTTATGGTTTCTAGCCCTCGGAACAGGGGGGAGAACAACAAGCAAGATGAAGAGGTAACGGTAGATTGAACACTCACTTTCATTCAAGAAACTTGTTACTCCTTGTGTCTTCCAAATCTTCTTCATTCATATAATTATAATCTTGCTAACAAGAGGAGGATTTAGAGCACGACCTTGCTGACATAACCTTTGAAGATCTCCAAAGAGCTCGGGCTGATGGCTCCCATCGCTCCCAGTCCTCCAAGCTTCGTCAACAACTGAAGCTTAGCCGTGCTAACAAGAATAGGTATCTCAGTTCTTTTTTTCTTGTATTTTGTCATTGATTGGCATTGATTATACACATTGGCTTGGAATTTCTTCGTTGAATAGGCCAATGGAGACGAGTAGCAAAATGAGAGTTGGGAGGTTTAGGGAGGTCGTCCAGGCACCCAAAAAGGTGAGCTTTTGTGATATCAGAGTTTCATATTCACATATTCAAAAGTACAGATGTGGAGCCTGATATGTTATTTTGCTGTACTGGTGGTGCCATGCCATAGTTGCTTGGCATTACAGAACCCTGCTATCTGCATGGCATGCCAGCATATAAAATGTGTACATACAAATACAACCACACCTTTACACGGCATGACATATCCATCTGTGCTAGTACACTGGAAATTTGGTGTTACACCAAAGAGAGGTGGGTTTACAGTATGTTATGGGGAATGGATCATCAGTATATCACCTGAAGTTACTTGTTTAACCCTGTCATGCATATGCATTTGGTTCAATATGTTTATGTGAGCAACAATGTCAATATTGCTTTGCGACTATGACACTCCTATGATACTGGTCTTATCCCATTACAAATTATCTTAAAGGACTATTATAATGGTGCCTTAAAATGCTTTTTTGCACTTTTTAATGCATTTTAAAATACATTTAAATTTCAGCTTCAACAACAGCAGAACTCACTAGTTGCTCTAGATAACCGATGCTTTAACTTGTACTAGTGCTTACAGTTAATTTGCCAAATACCAATCCTCTGGGCCCCTTGGGATAGATGTTTGGATGTCATTCTGTTTTGACTTAGTTCAACAATGATTACTTTGTTAAATTTGGATTCCTGTGATTTTTAATGCTTTACAGTTATTTATGAGCAACTTTGAATTTGTACCTTGTATTGATTCTCATAAAGCACCATCTGAAAGTGAACTACATGATACTAGTATTTTACTTTTCATTCTTCTTTGTCTTTCTTTTAACCAGCTGATAGTGTATGTAAAAAATTTTGGTGTGGCTTGTTGGTTATATGTGATTGCCTTTTCAACTTCCTAGTATAAATTGTTATTAGAAGTTCCTGTTTAGAATACCATATCTTTGCCATTGGGAATTTGGGAAGGAAATATGGTAGCCTATGACATTAAAATGTACTTTCGAGGGGTAAATATTTGACTCATATGTTACTGAAAACTCTGAGTGGTTGACTGAGGTATTTGGAATAAAAGAAAACTCTTCGAATTGCAAATAACGTCACAACCCCATAAGTTGCAGTGTCAGTGACCTATTCACTTTTATGTGTTGTTTAAAGTGTGGTCATCATTTTTTTTGCAGGTTGTCAGAGATCCACGATTTGAATCTTTATGTGGAACTCTTGACACAGATGGGTATGCCTTTTCTTGTTCTTCTCTCCTTTTTGTTGATTCTTTTGTTTACTTTTTTTTTTGTTATGTTCTGTGTGTGGGGAGTGGGGGAGGATTCAAGTACTGTGCTTTAAGCTTTATCCAGTATATCTTAGATGTTCTTTCTGATTATACATATAATTTTTGTGGGCATTTTGGTCCATGTGTTCAAGCACAAATGTTCAGAAAATATTGTTCACACACCAATTATTACCTAGAACACAATGAATATATTTAATGTAATCCCTTTTCTAATAGTCATTTAGATCATTTAAAGTATTTTAAGTTTCAGATTATAGAAATGATCAACAGCTATGTCATCATATTGATTACGCGATCATTTAGTTTCATGGTGTACATGCTGACCAGAGCATGACCAGAATAAAAATGTTAACAAGGGCCAACTTTGATGTATGTGGCACAGATAATGGACTTGAGGATGCTGCCAATGTAGTAACATTTTGATGACATGATTCTGAATATAGTTCATGCTTGCTGGTGCACATGAAATAAGAAGTTACGTGCAATGTGGGAGTTCCATGACGGCTGTAATTTAACTACACTGAGTGTGAGGATGTTTGTTCATTATATATGTATTATTGGCAGCCGCTCACTCTATATACCTAAATGTGAAAACTGGATTCTTTCAGCACTTATAAACATAGATTGTGAGAGAAATTCCATGTAGAACTTTCTTAAATCATGAAACAAAAAGTGAACTGACTCTTGTAAACTGACAGATAGGAAGCTAATTTTTCAGAGGTGTGACAACTCGAATTAATTTGCATGAGCTACTATACACAGGCAATTTTTGTAACTTTTTATTGTGCTACTTTGAGTGATATCTACTTTGTAACTTATTGTCTTTAAGAGTTCAGCTTTAATTTGTTTAAGAAAAAGTGGAAAGACAAAAACAATGGCAAAATCCCAAATCCCTTTCATGAAGAGAAAAAGGTACTTATACTAATAGAGAATGATCTAATGATCGCAAACAAATTTTGAGCCAATATTATTGTATATGGCTAATTGGGTGGAATGTACCTTCCAGAAATTTATATAGTGCAATAAACAGTGTACAATATTTCAAAGGTGATGTCGAGGTGTCTTTGTTGAAATTAACCTTGTCAATGTTATGCAGGCTTAATGAAGATGCTTCCTTTCTTTTTTGTATCCTTCCTGTGTGTCTCCTGTTCTCACATGTTTTTTCCCAAGTTGGTTCCTTTATTGTTGTACACTTTGAATGGATACATCGCTAAATGGTGAAAAAGTAAACTCAATAATTGTGCTGTTACATTTTCTTTCCGTCCAAATTTTAGCTGCTTCATTAACATTATGCTTTCTTCTGTTATTTTAGCAAACTAAACATTTTTATTATGTTCTTTTTTTGCTGTAATATTAGGTTTAGAAAACGATACAGTTTTCTGTTTGAGGTTGAACTTCCTGAAGAGAAAGAGGTGATTTTTAAGATAGAACATATTTTTCAAATTATTTACTGAATGATAGATAGTTGTACTAATGCCATTGGATATCGGCAGAGACTTCAAAAGTTGATCAGGAAGTCAAAAGACCCAAATGCTGTTGAGGAATTAAAGAGCCACCTTTCTTGGATTGTACGTTTTCACCGAGAAAGTCTAAATTTTGCTTCTTTGTTTAATTCTTTATTTTCTTATTAATATTGTTGTTATCTTAGTAAGATTCTTGCTAATGGTTCATTTCAGCTTTTACCCTAAAAAGAATAAATAAAACAAATAGACATCTGTGTAATTTTAATCGTAGGTCATGGTGGATTCTTGATTGCTAACCTCAAACTGTGTGATGTGACGAAAATCCGTTCGCTCGTGATTTTGTCGTTCACTCGTGACACCGGTCTTGGTTCCTTTGTGTCCTTGCACTCTAGCTTGAGAACCCAAGTCTTGTTTCACGTATTGAATCACAAGGTCAAGGTGTTGGTGGAAGGCCCATCTTTAAGGACAAGACCATGTATCTAGTAGCTGTATCTAAGGGTACAGGGGCCTCAGCTCTTATCCAGATCTAACCTCATATAGAATGTGTAGGACCTCAGCATAATATTCTATGTGATTTGTGCTTTTTGATGGCAGAAAAGGCTTTACAAATTCATTTTCTTGTGCACAATTTACTTCCAATTTGGAATTTTGTGCTAATTATATTCTGCTGAAATTATCTATGTTACATTTTTGGATGACCTGAAAGGCTAATCATTGTCTAAAACGACTTTGGTTATTCAGGATAAACAGATAAAATCAGGTCCTCGGAAGAGTGCTGAATCTGAGATATTGTCTGAGCATATAAAGGAAGAAAGGGAAGCAGCAAAACGAGGGAAACGGCCGTATTATTTGAAAAAATGTTTGTCTATATGCTCATTTATCTCTTTCTTGCATTCCTTTATTGGTGCGCGACAGTCAGACATTTCTTGTGTGCTTGTGCATGTGCAAGTGCGAATGTCCATCCTGTCTGCCTATGCCCTGGGTTTCTTCTTGCCTCATAACGCACGATCTATCTTTGTTTATGCAGCGGAAATTCGAGAAAGAAAGTTGATACAAAAGTACAATGAACTCAAGGTATTATCATCTTTTACCCATTTAACCTGGGGCTGTTTTGTCTGGAAATCTCACAACTTTCTTAATCGGCTTCTGCGTTCTTCTTGAGTGTGTTACAGGCTGCAGGAAAGCTTGATTCTTACATCGAGAAGAGGCAGAAGAAAAATGCTTCCAAGGACCACCGTTACATGCCGTACCGCAGATCTGGCAATGATGCACGGGAATAGGGGCTTGTGCTTTTGCTCAAAGTCATTGCGCTCTGTTTATTTCCATACCCTACCGCAGATCTGGCAATGATGCACAGGTATGTGTGCTTGTGGTTTTGTTCAGAGTCAATGTGCACCATTTATTTCCATCCCAACCCTGAAAGAATTCTCTGCTGCTCCTCGTTCCGCAGGATTTTGTAGCGCCCAGCAGCCTTGTTTGCTTGAATGCAGGCTTGTACGGGAAACGGAAAAAAAGAAACAAGAGAAGAGCGAGCGATCAAGCATTTTTACTACATGCTCGCGTGTCTGAAACCTGACCCAGTAGAAGAAGATTCGATGCAAACTCAGCAAATAGCAAGTTGTTCTTGTTTAATTTCATCCTCTATTTGGAAGAACAAGATCCGGTGGATGGTTGGAATTGTATCGAAATGTTAGCAATTGCAAGCGGCAGCCGCATCGCTGAATCCGCTTCTACAATGTGTCTATTATCTCTTCCATTTCTATTTAGCAATGGTGGTTTCCTGTGTCAGACACTGGTTGTTCTTCGTTACCTGTTACAGCTTCCATCAACCTGCTCATGACCATGAATCTTCCAATGCATCCCAAGAAACGGAGAGTGCGGAATGGTTCCTTGTTATGGCAGAAGATCCGAAGCAGACTCATCTTCGATGTCAAGCCTTCCAGCTCTCGAGGATATTTGGTAAAATATTGATGTGATGCAGAATATGTCTTCGTCGTCCTGTGTCAGCTTTCTCTTCCTTTGTCTGTAGCAATCTGCGTGGAATTAAATGCATTAGAAACCAGCAATCCACGTGAAGAACTGCAGGGACGCATCAACTCCCAATGGGAAGACAAGCGTTCATGTCAGCCTCGGCCCACACCACCGACGCCACCTGTCGAGAGAAGTCGCAGCAGCGTCTGCGTGCGTCGCGCCGTCATGTTCTCCTCGGTCGCATGCTGAGATGATGGGAGGAAGAGATGCTTCTACGTGCGGGGATCAAAGCCTGCAACAAGAGCACAAGCAGAAGCGTCCAGGGATCGGCCCGGAAGAAGACGATCCGGCAACGATGGGGGCACTGTTGGACCGGTAAAGAGAAAGCACACAGCTGTGGTGCAGTGTCTACTTCTGGGAAGAAACCCTCATTTACTCGATCTGTGCCTGCTGGTTCTCTTCCTTCTCTCTTTCGTGCCGCTCTCTTTACGCTCGCATTCCATACGAGGGCGCATTTCCAGCTTTCTGTTCGGTGATTCGGGGGCTCAAACACCGATGCAGATGAGGAAGTTCACCGCCCTTCTTCTCCGACTTCTGTGTCCCTTTCTCCCTTCCTTGTATGTTTCTGCCCCATCTGCCGTCCTTTTGGTGCTTCTCTGTCTCGCACTCTCGTTTTCCTTGGTCATCAATGCATTTATTACCTGACTCTCTCTCTCTCTCTCTCACACGCACACACCAGCTTATAAAAGCCGGAGATGGCAGAATGACCGAGGAAAGAGAAGAGTCTTTCTCCTTGTAAAGTCGTCTCCCTCGCCGGTCCTCGTTCGTTCACTCAAATCACATCAGGAAATGGGACTTCTCCACTGTATCACGACTCACGGAACGTTTCATCTCCTTCTCTCGGTGCTTCTCCTCTCGAGCTCCGCTCCAGCCAAGCATTCGGCGGAAGGTAAGCTTGTTTTGCTACCTGGTTCGGCGTTTCCTTGATCTTCATGGTCGTCGGCTTTGAGTTTGTCTTGGCTCGCTGCAGGTAGACCGTCGTTGAGGCTTCTGGAGGTGGCAAACGTGAGGCCTCGACTCGGTGAGACGTACTGTTTGATGAGAACTTCGCCTCTGACGTACGCCTTTCATACTCGGTTGCAGGGAAGGGGGGAGGAGAGGGCGATGGCGAGAGCTTTGATCGGATCGAGACCACCGATCTGCGAGAGGAGGTGCGTGACATGCGGCCACTGTGAAGCAGTTCAAGTGCCAGTAATCCCACAGGAGGAGAGCCGAAGCAGGCAATTCCTGGGCGTGGCCAGCTTGAGGGGCGACTTCAGCTCCAACTACAAGCCCCTGAGCTGGAAATGCAAATGCGGGGACGTCATCTTCAATCCATGAGACGCCGCTCGAGTCGACACTAGATTCAACTGTGGATAATACTCGATCGATCGATCGTTGGATCGATCGATCGATCGATGAACTCTGTTCTTGTTCCCTTTCCCTTCGCTTCTGGGCTGTTTCGTGTGCCATGTACGCGCTCCGCTCGTCTCCCTGTAATCTGCCCGGCAGACATCCTGGTATTCTCGTTCGACTCCATGTAGCAGAAGCAAAATGGCATCTGGTCTTTCGTCCCGAGTGCTTGATCTCTTGTGGCTCGGAGGTCCACCAGGGGGAACAAAGAAAGTTCCTTCGGCATCTCACGCAGAGATTAAAAGTAGTCGCAGACTATGTTGGACGCCGGTCACCGAAGTGACGCGACAGAGGTGCCATTGCCGCACGCCATTCCGTCTCCATGAAACATCACGTCCGCAGAGCAGTATCCAACCAAACTGCATCTGATCTCAAGGCACATTTCGCAAGCAAATGATAGATAGCAGCGAGATCTGGGGCATTAAAGATCGCGTCCCATGTATGCTCCTCGGTCCGAGGCAGCGGAGTTTCCCCAAACAAGGAGAATACACCCACCCCTCTTCCTCCTCCTCCCTCTCTGTCTACCTCAGTCTGTTTGCGTCGAGTGTTGTGTCCTCAACAAGTTACATACACGTCGAAGTGTGTGCACCGACGAGCCTTTTCATTCATGTCAACCAACACTCCCACGCTCTCTCTCTGCTCCACCGTCTCTTCTCTTCGGCCACAAGCCACTGCATGTCATCCTACTCGATCATTACTTGCAGTGGTAGGATCCAATCACTTCGGTGAGAGAGAAGACACACGAGATGACCCTTCTCTCCCTGGAAGCCCAGCTCGTGTCACATACTCCATCTTCATTCAGCGCGTCCTAAGAGAACACTTCGAACACTGTAATAACCAGGACCAACACAACTGTGACCTTCCCCTTTGTCCTCTGCCGCCGAATCGAGTTGATGAGGTAAACCAACGTGGGAGAAGCTACACTGCAAGCTAATCCGCAGTGAGACGCTCAGACAAATGCCTTCTCGTCATTCCAACCACACGCGCCCACACCATCTTGACTGCTAATGTGGAAGCTAGCAAGCAGTGGTGATCATGCATGCATGGCCGTGACGGCACCCCAGCGATAAAGCTTTCCATGATTGCCTTCGGGTCGCACGTCTCGATCGATCCCCACACTTGCTCCCGGTGTGGACGTCCGCCGAAGTGCTCAGAGAAGAAGGCTCCATGGGAGATCCATACTGCTGTTGCTGATACCACAACTGTGACTCAACATGGCTTGCGTTTGCAGCAAGAGTGTTGCTCGCAGATGAAGCATCATTTCCAAGTGATCTGAGATGTGTATATAATAAGCACATTTCCTGCAGTCAAAATTTAATTTCCATGTAATAAATGGAAGATATTGATCTGCGTAAGGAGGCTTCATTCTTTTGCATGGTATGATGGCTTGCACGAAGAATTCGATGCCATGTCTGTCGTGGCAAAAACTTGCCATTTCTTTCGATTCGACCGTCGTCTTCGATCCAACCCGGATCGAATCGAACCGGATCGGTCGACGTGCGATTCGATCAGCATCGAGTATGATGACGTCACGGCATTAAAAATGTGGTCGCCGATATATTCACCGTAGATAACGGTTCGTCACGGTCAATGTAACGGTAAGCGGCCAGCGTTACGCCCGTTACGGACGCCCGCGTATTGTTTTCCCGAAACGTGAGGGCATTCTTTCATCGTCAAGAGGGTGATGGCGACTTCTGCCCTCTTCTGCCTGGGAATTCCGTCGCCCACGAGCTCCAGTCTCGGAGCCGATGCACTCCGCCGTCGTCTCGAGCCCAGTTCTTGGCCTCCCGGCCCGCGGAGGGCCGGGGGCAGTGCGATCGTCCGGGTCAGATGCGAGAAGAGGGACGATGCGTTCTTTATGAGGAGGTGTGTGGAATTGGCGAGGAAGGCGGTCGGGTGCACCTCTCCCAACCCCATGGTGGGCTGCGTCGTCGTCAAGGATGGGGAGATCGTCGGTCGAGGGTTCCACCCCAAAGCTGGCCAGCCGCACGCCGAGGTATCCATCCGATTGCATCTCTCTTTTTCGATAAAGGTGCCTCTTTTTTTCCTGTTCCGGTTCAAATTTCAACATGAAGTGTTCTTTTTGTTGGATTTCATGTCGTTCTGGTGTTTGATTTTTTGGGGGTTTTTCCCCTCATAAGTTTAGCTATTTAATGCGCCGCAGTTCTATAGAAATCATGCCTTTTGATGTATTCGATCGAAGGAAAATGCAATGTAGTCCGCATTGTTGTTTCCATTTTTGTTTTGCATATTCAAGCATACATTACACTACTTTTTTTGTTGATGTCCTGATTGCTTTGATAGTTTTTCTTTTCGCGAACTTCTCAGATTTGTGTAGTTTGCTTCGATAGTTATGCTTGCTTTGGCAATTTCTGTTTCTTTGTTCATTTATTTTAATCGAATTTTAAGAGCTCATGTTGCTTGACTCTTTATTTTGGGTTAGCTTCTTCGTATATTTTCTTCTCATTGTTTTGCTTGATGCTATTGGGTTATATGCATCAAGATCACTCTTGGGTAAATGTTCAAACCCTTACAAAATACTTAAATGAATTTGAACCGTGTGCCTTGGAGTTAGGATATATCTGCATGCTTTCTCGTTCCTCTTGCTCAAACTCTTCTTAGGTTAATATGACTTGCAGGTTTTTGCCCTAAGAGATGCTGGAATTTTGGCTGAGCATGCAACGGCATATGTGAGCCTCGAACCTTGCAACCATCATGGCAGGACTCCTCCTTGCACTGAAGCTCTCATTCGTGCAAAAGTGAAGCAAGTGGTTGTTGGGACGGTTGATCCAAATCCCATTGTAGCTTCAAAAGGAGTTGATAGGCTCAGAGCTTCTGGCATTGATGTTATTGTTGGTGTGGAAGAAATGTTGTGCCGGAAACTTAATGAGGCTTATATTCATCGAATGATTACAGGGAGGCCTTTTGTTACTTTAAGGTAAGCAGTGAATTATTAATATTTGATTCAGAAAAGAAAATTAGGACAGGTTTGGTTTATCTGCCAGGATGATCAAGATGACCAATGTGCTCTTTTGACCTTTTTCCGTTGCTCACTGTAAAAGATGCATGAAGTACAAGCTTCTTTATGCAGGAGTTCACTGGCAAGATTAGGATAATAATTTTTTTGAGCATGACTGTAAGTGTTGCAAAATTGCTAATTGAGTCAAGCTTTCCTAACTCACTTTAACTAGAATGAAACAGTAATTTTGAGAGCAGATGATCCATGAATTTAGTTGAGATATGCGTTCTGTTTGGTTTTTTTAGCTATACTTTGTTACAAGGTTGATATAGGAAGTTCCCCATGTATGTGAATTTCTGAATTATTACATGCTATTTTTTCCTTTTTTCTTATCCAAAACCCGAATAAATCATTAAAATCACAGTCGTGTTTTGAATTTTTTTAGGTTCTGTTAGATGAAGATAGACATTCGTTCCGTTTTTGTTGTCATTTGACATATCTTTCTTCAGAGTAAGTACTTTATAAATGGATGAAATGGAGAGCAAAAGTTACCGCGACAAAGCAATCGAGTCTTAGAAATTATAATGATGTTGCATCGAGAGTGTGCATCAGAAATCACCTTGATGTTATCATGCAATTTCATGTGTTAGTGAGAGACAAGCAGTGATTCCTGCAAAAGGTACTGTTCGATTGGTTTGTTGGGGGGACTGGCTGACATATAATTGGCTAACCACCTGTCCGGTCTAAAGAAGGTAAACATGACTTGATGCTTATGTTTATATGTGAAAATTTATATAATAAGAACCATAGTTTTTTCCTTTTAATTATCAACCACAAATAGAAAAATTAAGAACATGAGCAGTAGTAATAAGATACCATGAAGCTTTACATTGTTAGTATAGCCTACCACTTTTAGTCCTCCAGCCTGGACTCTGAGTATGATTGCTACCTATCTTTTGTTCGATGCATGGGGTATATTCCTTTGGCCATTTCCTGTGATATTTGATGAGGATAACTAAAGAAACTTTGTTTTCATTTTGCTTTTGTTATTAAGGGTTAAAAAATGTAATCGTTGAAATTTGCACTCATCCTTTCTTGACTTCCTGGTTTGCATATTCATCCCTTCAGCTCAACAACTTAAATATGCATTTTTGGTTTTATGAGTGCAGATATACTCTCTCATTTAATGGAAGGATTTTGAATCAACTTGGAAAAGGTGCAGAAGGACCGGGCGGATATTACTCGCAGTTACTGCAGGAATATGATGGGATTATAATTCCTAATGACTTGTCCAAAATTTCCACTTTACCAACATCTCATGAGATTGGCGCTAATCAACCATTTCATATTGTGATTGCAAAGGGTTCAGGTTATTCATTATGCCTTCCAAGACTGGGAGCAGGTTCTGCAGCAAAGATAATAGTTCTGGCAGAGAGACACATAAAAGTGGAGCCTGAAATGGAAGGCATTGAGATGGTGGTTCTTGAACAAATTACCTTAAGTTCAATTCTAGATTACTGTGGACGTCGCGGACTGTGTAGCATTTTGTTGGATTTCGCAGGGGGTAGCGAATGTCTCTCGGAGCTTCTGGAAGATGCTGTTAGTGAACACTTGATACAGAAGGTTGTTATGGAGATTTGCCCATTTTGGAACACAAGAGACAAGACCTCAGAATTGGACTTTAGCTATGATTCATTGAGACTAAAGAACTTAGAATCGAGGATCTCAAATGAGAGTGTTTTGGTTGAAGGTTACTTGTAGTAGTTTTCTAGTTGGTCATTGAAATTTCTTTTTAACTGCATGGAGCCCGAACAATTTTGCTCAAGTTTTTCTACTCTCCGATGCTGCCTCCAGCCTCACCAGTTGCAAGAAAAGCAACTAGTCACATGAAAGATGTTTACTGGAAGATTGTACACTTAAATCATACAGTGATCACTGAATCTATTTGCATAATTGTTTGATGGTTACCACCTGATCTTCTGGTGCTTTTTGGTGTTTTCTTATGGTTCCTGTGTCTCACCATTAATAGATAGTCTTTTGCAAGTTATTGTTGCTAATGCTGACTCCCATATTTGTGACAAACAAATATGGAATCAAAGTATATTGCTGCAAGAAGTGATAAAAAAAATCTTCTTCTTCTTGTGGTTGAACTGGATTCAGTTCTATCCTTTACTATGAAAGAGTATTTCTCTGTTGAGTATGCAGCTCTGTTTTGTTTGATGCTAACCAACTTACCTCAACTTTGATATTGAATATGTTTGAAATTTTGGTTCAAGCAATCAAAGTCATCTTTTGGTGGAGATTGAAGGTGTGCCATATTCTGAATGTATAATTTTCTTTTCTGCGTCACTTGTTCAGTTCCATATACTGATTCCTTGTTGACTTATTCAGCCAAAATTCAATAGATCATGATAGCAGGGCTCAGATTCTAAGCTCTTAAAGCTGCTGCAGGTCCAAAGTTATTAATACAAGGATATAGCTGCGAGCTTGGTCCAGGGAGCCCAGGTATACCGACAAATGCTTCGATACCAACTCAGTTATGATCCGGGCCGTCAGGAGGAACAAGGCGAAAGGGATTTGTACATTGGTGATGATTGACACCACAGGAAGCGAGGTGCTCATAGTGTGCTTTGTGCATCAAAGCTGAGGTTTTGCTCCTTTCTATTTCAAAATTGCTTTTCTTTTTTTTTTTTCCTTTCATTAGTATTTTGGGTTCAGTTTCTTCAAAGAAATAAAGAAGATAGTGGTCATACTCATGTATGAGGATTTGTTGTCTTCTATGTTTCTGAGTTGGTCTTGTCGGTGAACCTGCAAACAACCTTGTGTGAGGTGCCATATTTGTATATGAACATATTTCATCAATTTAGCTCAAAAACAATGTTGCTTAGAAATTGAATGGAAAAATTTTTAGAAATAGCAGCCAACCGTAATGCTAGAATTATGATTAAATTGCACTATGATACAAACCCTTAACTTTCTTAGTTGCTTTCATATGAGTTTATTGTGTTCCATTAAGACATTCTCTGCACTTCACGTGGAAAACTAGCAAAAGTTACTTGTTTCCTAGCTTCGCCTTTAGCACCATGGGAGATGAGAAGTTGAAATGGGAGGTAGGAAACATGTGGGAGGACAGTGGTAAAAAAGTGGCATTCTGTAACCAAGTCAAATGATGTTCCACATAGGACATCTATCTTCTTAGGATATTTCACTTTCGATAGTTGAATATTACATACATCATAGAGCATAAAGAACATGTCATTTGTCCCCAGGGACAATTATGAGTATTCAAGGCAACATTCTTGTATCCCAGTTACATGCATTTGTCCTTCATCATGCCCTCTGACATGAAAAAGTGATCTTTAAATCTATCTTTATTTATGAATCTATTTGTATCCAGTGTTAAGCGATGCCGAAATTTGACTGGATCCACCACCTTGTCAGGAGATCTTGAAAGGCTTGTAGTCTTGAAGGCTATGGATGAGTCCTTGAACAGATCCACAGGCTGCCACCAGTGACACTATCAAGCAGACAATGCTCAGGATCTTCAGCCATGTCCAAGTTGCAGAGAACCTGCGAACTTTTGCTTGCACAATGTACATCTCCACCGGAAAATACACAGTTAGCGGCCAGAATGAAACAGCCCCAATTAGACCCAAGAAATCGTTAAAGAAAGGAAAGATCATGGCGACTACGGCGGTGATGACGACGAAAAGTGATCTCCAGATTATGCGAAAGAGACTGAAGGGACAATCACCCAGCAAAGGAATGTTGATAGCATGCTCAGTTGTCACAAAACGATTATCCGGCCAACGGTCCCGGCTCCAAGTCTCGATGAATTGGAAAATTGGTTGGGCAAAAACCTGCATTTACCAATATCATTAGCCAGTCATTTTGGAGGTGCTTGTACTCTTTAAGGTACTAGGACCACAAGTCGAGTCTCATGATTTAGCTAGTTAAACTCCACTTTTTTCCATTCAATTTGAATTATAAACTCTAAGTTCAGGCTGTATCATGACAACAGTTTGTTGATTGTTTGTAAAGCAAGTGTTAAGATGCACTGCATTATATGAGATTTACATGTGATGATGTTGTTGGTCCTACCATCCATATTTTGGATGGATCACATGAAACTCTTCTGCAATTTAGTACGTATGCATGTGTGTTTCCTGTGGCAACCATGTTGAGATGCATGACTAACCCCAGTTATAATGTTTCTATGCTCTGCAGAGATGTTGTACTGACCTAGTTCATGATCACCTACTTCAGGTGGTGCTTCCAGGGTATTCACATATGTGGTTGAATGGAATTAACTGTTTCATAATATGACATGCTGGTTTCTATCTTAATGTGATTTATCTGAACATTGGTTTGTTCCTCCCTCAGGGCCTGGTTGCTGGTCTGCATGAATGTGTCAACAGCAAGAACAGAACCTGAGTGCTAGTTGGTGGATGAGCATCAAGCAAGCCACACCAGGTGAGGACAATCTCTGATGATGTTCATCATTCGATTGGATTTGTCTTTGGTTGGCAGAAGTGGTGAATCCACGTCAGGTTGAGCTCAGAGAGCTTGTTTTGCATGATGTGGTTTGAAGGTTCCTCTCCAGTGCACCCACCCACATCTGACACCCATCACAGTGTCAGAGGACATGGCTGCTGTACCAAAACCATGCCCTCGAGATGTCAAAAGGTTCTTCTACCACAGCCAGTCAATGGTGGGCTCACAGTGCAGATCAGGTTTGATCCTATCGCTGTAGGCAAGCTGTGATGATGCTGTCTACAAGGTTGTCACCAAAATCTATGATTCCAAATTATTGTATGCTATCGACATGCTAACATGAGCTTGTGTCTCGGAATTCATCATGCAGCTTCATCGAGGAATCAAAGCTCTCAGCTTTAGGTGTTTACCTGGTAAGCACCGATGAGATGCACGACGATGCATATATTCCCGATGTCGACAAGCCAAAATGGATCGTAGAAGCCGAATCCTGTCAAGAAGTTGCCGGGCGCGGTGTTCCCGAACGCGGCGTATCCCAGCACCCCACACAGCATGTAGAACGTGGTGGTGGTGAGGACCCCGATGGTGGTGGCCTTCTTCATCACCTGGTTCTCCGGCGGACTCGATCTCAGAGTATCCTGTCGACCATTCATTAGAATTCAGCTCGGCGGCGAGGAGCAGCACGGAACTGCGTACCTGGATCTCGATGAGAACGTTGGAGTAAGCGTACGCGAAGGCGATGTCCCCGAGAGCCTGAAACGTTCGCCAGACCTTCTCGCTCCCCGAGACGTCCACCCCCACCGTGACTCCTGTCAGGCTGGTCCTCGCATGAGGCCCTTCTGCGTTGCGGGAACATGGATGCATGTGAGGCATGGCGACAAGGAGACGAGACTGGGCTGTCTTCGGAGGACCCACCTGCTATTTTGGCGATGGAGAGGCCGAGGCCGATGCTGGAGTAGGCCACGGACATGATGGCCGCCACAATGGAGAGCCACCAGATCTTGTGGAAATTAGGGATCTGAGACAGAACGATCTGTATGCACGCGAAGACGATCACGTTGGTGGTGCTGGACTCCCCGCACTCGGCGTCGTGGCCGTTCCTGTGGAAGCAGTTCGACCTGTTCACGGCCCTGAACACATGCAGGCATCGGAGGTGAGCAGGAATCCTGCGGGGAGATGTACTACTGGGAAAAGCCAAGCTTCTCACCCCATGCTGATGGCCGTCGTGATGGTGTAGCCGATGGTGACTCCTACGAGATTCACGTACTGAGCCAGTGCGCACAGTTTGGAGCTCGCACCCCCTGAAAGAGAAGCAGAGATGAAGCAAGACGGCAAGCGTGCCGAAACGGATGACCGGCTTGTGATCCGTGTCTACCTAGGTGCGTCCTCACGGCATCTTTGTATCTGTAGTTTCTCTTGCCCTGAGGAGACCGATAGCAGTCCGCGAGGAGTCTGGAGCAGAACCAGGTGATCAGAGAGAAGATCAAGAGAACCGTAGGACCGGCGATCCACCCTAACTGAGCCAAGGCCCAGGCGAGCGAGAGCACCCCGGAGCCGATGACGGCGGTAATGATGTGAGCACTCGCAGTCACCAGCGTCCCTGCAGCCCCCCATCGATCCATGTCAAGAAGGTAAGAGCAGCGGCAGCACGCTGCAACGAAGAAGAGAGCGCCGGGGACCAACCTGTTCGCTTGACGCGGCCGTCGTCGTCGAAGTCGTCCCGTGCCCGACTGCCGCCGGCTATCTCGAAGGAGGCTTCCTCCACCGGGTCGGACTTGCCCTGCACCTCACTCGCCATGACCATACGCTCTCTCTCTCTCTCTCGGTGTCTTTATATCCTAGCCTTGCTCAGAGACAGTGCATGTATCGGCGACCTGCTGCCTTCCTCGGCAAAATAAATGAGGAGGAGGAATGCAAGCCGACCTCCTTTAGATCATTCGCATGAGAGTTAAAGAGCAAGAGGATCGACTACATGTTACACGTTCTTACCTCCTCCACCCATCTTCTCGTCGTCTTGTTGTGCGAGGTTCATGGTGGAGCCCAAGCTGGTCTTCCTGACTTGGACCAAGACCGGCTCTGAGTTGTATTCTTCTCAGGCAGATGGAGCTTCGGTTCACAAGTACTTGTCTTGTTGTAATCGATTGGATTTGGAATGCGTACATAGTTTGAGGAATAAGGTCGATCAAGCACACCTTGATGGGAAATTATACGTTGCATTGAATGCATTTTTAGTTTGGGTACATGCATGAATTGTGGAGACTAAAGTAGCAGAGGTTGATGGAAACAAAGCTTATATTTTACCTCTTTCATTATCTTTTGCCTCTCTTGTCTTTCTCATAATACATATTTGAGAGATATGTTTATATAATCTTAAATCACGCTTTTCTTAATTTTCTGTCAAGGATATTTAAGTTTTGTCTCACCTGAAAATAAAAACAAAAAGGGTAGGATTCATCCTCTATGTGGGTTGGAGTTAAAAAGATGTGGTGGCTTCGTGTGTAGTCCATGCAACGAGACAAATGCCTGTGCATTATGAGGAGATGAGAAGCATATAGCGTGGTCCCTTGTGTCACTTTGCAATCAGTGGCAGCTAAGTATAAGGGAAGGTCCAAATTGGATCGGCACTGTGACAGATATGGCCTCGTGATCCATCATCTCCGAATTATTGAGAGAGAGAGGGGGGGGGAGGTGGATGTTTGCTTCTTGGGAGTGTTGGAGAGAGAATCTGAATTGCGAAGGCCAAAAGGCGATGTGAAGAAGACAAAGCATGGGTTGACGCCTGTTGGGAGGTCTTCTGCATGGGGGTCCCTTCGATGGCTCTTCACCTACCGCTTAGGCCATGGTTGTCGAGAAGGAAGTGACTTCTTGGACTCACTCTCTGTCCCTTCGTCTTCCTTTCTGGTGTCGTTTGATGGAATTCCAACAGGCACGATTGAGGTTTAGGTCCTACTGGGTTTTCAGGTTCGGAAAGGGGTGGGTGGGCGTCAAAAGTCGAGAGGAGGGATGGCCATTGGATCCACTAGGCCTTACACCTTCGTGCTCCGTTGGAATAGGCCGATCGCTGCTGCTTGACCGAGGTGGGGGGAGGAAGGATGATGTCGATTTCCAAAGTCTCCATTTAGGAGGAGGAAGGAACAACGGCCACCACAAACCCTGAAATGTCAGCTCGCTGTCGTGTGGGATTCAACAGTGACATGTTTGGTGTCATCTGCTCGGAGCTACTAGCCGGTGAACAAAATCTATCAATATATTATGGGAAGATAGAAGAAAGGAGATCATAGAAATTGTGAGCTCAGAATGGAAAGTGGATTCCTTTTATGACTGGGGAATGGAGTATATTTTTCCAATCTACCTTGACATAGTGATCGGGAAATGCTATGCCAAGTTTCTAAGGCATGAAGGGGGGGATAAAGATGCTAAAATGACATGACACCAATACGATCCCCTTTGCCCTCTCTCTCTCTCTCTCTGATTGTTCGTGATGAAGCTGTAGCAGAAAGGTATGGGCAAGGAGAAGAAGACGGTGGAATGCAGATTCCAAGTAATCCGTGTGGCGGATTGAGAAAGAGAGACGACTCAGTGACTCTCCCTTTCTGCACTAAATGACATCCAGGGGGATCAAAATAAAGCTTCACACGTTGCATGCGTTGATGTGGACGAGTTCCACGATTCCATTCAGCAGCAGCACCATTAATGCGGTGCTTGCAAACGCCCACCGCTCGTGTATGTTCGTCTCTCGCAGATGCTGCCTGCCTGTGCAACCAACGTAGTTGTATTCGGAAGCTTCGGTCTTCGACAACGTTGCTTTGGCTCCGCGGCGAGGAGGAGGAAGAAGAAGAAGAAGAAGAAGAAGAAGATAAAAGTTGTCCCTCCTTCCTCCTCCAGAAAACGATGTTGTAGGGCTGTCGTCCTCTTCCTGGGGCCTGTGAGGCTTTGTTTCGTGGTGTCTCTGGCCTTGTCTTCTTCCAACTTTCTTCACGAGTCCGATCTCTGAAATCTTTAGGCCGTCCCTTTTGCACTGTGGCAGATCGATGCGGGATGCCAATGCTCGTCCAGAAGTGGAAGAACATTTCATGTGGCCAACAACGAGATCATGCTTCGACATGCCACGAGGGAAGCAAAGCATCTTATCGGTTACTGTATGTACAGGGTGCGACGGGGAATGCATTTATATTTTTAGTGTACGTCGCTGTACTGGTAGAATGTTTCGAGTGTTTGACGCATGAAAACTATATTTTTAATGCAAGCGGCGAGCGGCGGGCAAGCACCTTTGCTGCCATCCGAAAGCCCAATCGAACCATGTGCCACCCGGGTGGTTCCAGGGTACTGAGATGACTGACGTTTCACGTCGCTCGTCGCGATCGTCGTAGTATGCGAAAACGGCCCAAAAACAAGCTGAAAGTGGGGTCATTTTTTGTTGCGAGCGAGCGACGAACAACGAGCGAAGCGACGAGCAACACCTTCCTTGTTATCTGAAAGTCCCATCCAATCCTGTGCCACCCATGCGATTCCAGGTTGCTGAGAAAATAATCCAAAAATAAGCTAAAATTGGTCATTTTTGGTCGTACTGTCATGGACTTAACTGGTTTCGCCTAAGCCGTGTGGCACCAATGCGTGTCATCCACAAAAGTCAGCCTCTCCAAAGCCTCTTATGATCCTTTAGAACTTGCAAAAGAGAAGATGAGATAGAGAAAGTGCTTCACATGGGATCCACAAACACTTTTTTTAGCAAACATTTTGTAGCCAATGTAAATTCTAACCATTGACATCACAAGCTCAGAACGGTTGCACAACAAATATATAAAATTTATCTACTACAGATCGAAAACTAGTACAAGTGTCAACATGACATCATCTTTACGTACAAACCTGAAACGACCACCAAACTCATTCAAATTGGACCATTTAACCTTTGGCCAGCTCTTTACAAAATAAGAACAAACCGAAAGGACACAAACATGCCTAAGCATTACACCAAACAAACCATTTACAATTTGTCCATGACAACACGAGTGAGCAGCGGACAACGAGCGAAGCGATGGGCAGCACCTTCCCTATTATCCGAAAGCCCCATCCAGCCCTGTGTCATCTGTCGGAGACTTATGTGTCCACAACAATAGGAGGGGACCCGCCCATTTTTTGATCTTGGCTGCTACAGTTGGGTGGTACCAGCAAAAGGTATCGTTCAACAAGTTTAACGACCACTCCTCCATTAGTAACATTGTTGCACGTTTAGCGACTGCTCGTGCACCAATCATGAAGGGTTCGTTTCGTTCATTCACAAGCGCGTGCAACAACAACAACACTACCTGGTTGATAAAACTATATGTTAACATTATGGTGTTTGATAAAATTATATTTTAAAAATTTATTAAATATTATGTGATAAATTTATTCTTATAATATCTTTTATTATTTATAAATATATATATATTTCTTTAAAATTATACATATATATACATACATACATATATATATATATATATATATATATATATATATATATATATATATATATATATATATATATATATATATATATATATATATATATATATATATACATACACGTATAGGGTGTGATGGAGAATGTATTTATATTTTTAATGTACTAATGGTAGAATGTTTCGAGTGTTTGACATATGAAAACTATATTTTAGATTATAGGTGTTAAATGTTGGACATTAACATAATGGTGTTTGATAAAATTATATTTTAAAAATTTATTAAATATTTTGTGATAAATTTATTCTTATAATATTTTGTATTATTTATAAATATATATTTTATTTATTTAAAATTATATATACATGTATATATATATACTCTCTCCTCTGCTTACGTCATTATATCTCCTTTCTCTCTCTTCTTCCCTCCAAATGTATTCAAACATTTGGGCCGTTCCATCTCGACAACACCAACTCCAAATGTCTGCAGCCCGGCGTCCGGGCCTCCCGACGCTACGCAACGCCGGGATCAATTCTCACCCCCACCCTCCCCCTTCTCAGGTCTCTCTTCTTGATCATTCCCCCTATTTTTGCACCGAAAAGAGGGCGACCATCCCACTCTGATCGGTGCGTCGTGTTGGATTTTCGAGGAGATGGTTTTATTTCTCGGATAGATCGAATCTTGAATTTGGGGATTTGGTTGTTTTGTTCTCTCCCACCATCGTAACTCTAGGGTTTCTCTGACCGATCTTTTCCTTTCTACATCTTGTTAATTGGATGTTAAATTCAGTGAATGAATGGTTGTTGATTCGTGTTTGCTTTTCTTGGATCGGATGAGTGATGGGATTTCTTTGTGCGGTTGAAGACGGAGGAAACGTCCTTGCTGGGCCGAGTGAATCGCCGGTCAGGAGGGGAACCGGGTTTAATGTGGTGATTTCCGGCGCTGCTGGGAAGATCGGCGAGAGAATTTTTTTGCCGATGATCCTGGTGTCACTGCAGATATCGGCCGCATGAATACCGACGCCGCGGTAGTCCTCTGGATGCTTTTCACCTTATTTTGTATGTATTATAGGCATTTGGGTTCATGATGTTCTGATTGATGCATGTAATCGAATTCCTCATGTAAATAAATCAGATTTAGCTGCACTTCTATCTGTTGTTTTGGTATTTATTGCCTTTGGATTGCTTCGGAAGAAATTAGACACACTAACATAGATCTCGTTTGGAACCTTTGGAGGATGCACTTACAGGAATGGGCCTTGTCATTACCCCCGCCCCCCCCCCCCCCCCCCTGGTCAATCCTTGGAAGACCATGGATGATTTGTTTGACATCAATGCTGTAATTGTTCAGGCATGTTGTGATGGAAATGCTAAATGCTGTCCGAAGGCAATGGTTAACCTGGTTGCCGATTCATCAAACTCTGCTGTTCCCATACCACCTGAGGATTATAAGACAGCTGGTACGTATGATTCCAAGCATCTTTTGGGAGTAATAGCGATGGATGTTGAGATAACCAATACTGTGAGGGCATCATCAAGTTTATTGTATTCATGTCTGTTGGCATCTATTTTTGCATTACCTTGCAAATTCTGAATATTGTCATGGCATTAAAAGTTGCAGACCGATTACAGAATTTTTTTTTCTTATTTTACATTTCAGGTTAACGTAACATTGGAATTTGGTCCAGTTATAGTGCCTAACTATTCATAATTAATTCATCAGACATGACACTATAACTGCAATTTGGTGCAGTGGTAGTGTCATCTTGATGAATTAATTATGCATTATGAGAGAAACTGGATTCATTAGCTCAATACCAGTCATTTCTCATTGATGTATTAACGTTCCTGTGGTTGGCGGTCATGCAGGTCGACAAAACTTTTCTGGCTATAAATCTCTTTTTATGCATTTTGTGTTTTATAAGTTTGTAGTTACTAAATTTGCAACGTTGATTTTGTCAGTCATCATAAAATGAGATCTTGTTTTAAGCTACTTAAAATAACTTATTAAGATGAAGAAACACACCTAGCTTTTCAAGTATTACCCTAATATGGAGGTTCCAGAGTTTTAAATGATTCGTAGTCACTTTTCTTGCAGATATGACATGCGCCACGAGGAAATGCCTGCCATTGACATTTCTTACATGTCTATGCCCTTGTACGCATTAAACCTGTTTATTAGACATTCTTGTCATGACAAGGCAAAGAAAGAGTTTGCCAATAAGTATTCAGAAGAGCATCTCCTAGTGACAGAAGTAAAATGCCAGACTGCTTAGCGGATTCAGTCCATATGTAAGATCTAGATTCCAAGCTTGAGGAAATGACTATGCTGATATTTGTTTCTGCCGTAATGGATTTCACAGTGAGAGTTAGTAATCATAATAATTTTTTTATGAAGTCATCCCCTACTGTCGTAATATACTTTGAGAAAAAAAAAAGTTCTCTGTATGTTTTTTTGTTAATTTTCAGTTTGAGATTTTGTTCATCACACAGGATTTGAAATTCAACATGCAACTAGTTGGAAGAAATAACAAGAACTTATGCGATACTGAAAATTTGTTCACCACCTGACTGAATAAATGGGCTACAGTTTCTCAAATCAGGTGATGAGTAATCTTTGAGGTGTTTGGTTATGGCTTATTTCTGGCAACCAATGAGGTACAATTGTCTATTGAGTGTATATTTGTGGTGAAACTTCCACCTGGGAGGATATCTATTATGCGCAAGTGGCTAGTGGTCAAAGAAGATGCAACAATTGGCTTTGCTAGATGTTTCAGTTTTGAACTTTCAAGGATATTAGGGGAGATACAGCCCACATGTTTTCACTTCCATTGAGGTCTTCATTCATGATGTGTGGATTTGGCCTTGGTAGCTTGCATTAGGGTTTCAATTTTTCATTGGGCCTCAGCTTTTATTTTTTTCACATGTAGAATATGGGGTTGGATCATGTTTTATTCATTGCATATTCAGGCATTGTCAGGAACTCTGATCCGAATGTTTCATCTATCTCAGAAGCTGACTATCCTAATCTGTCAACTAATGGTGAAATGAGGAAGTTTGCGGGTTGGGTCAGAGTCAGGTAATGGTAAAATGAGGAAGCAACTCAAAGGTGCATGTTCCAAATCGATAACTCGGATGAACTACTCATGATGCCTACGACTCAAAAGTAAGAAATGCAAAAAGGCATGTTGTAGTAGACATTTCATTAGGGAGAATTAGTACGATGAGCAACATTTGTAATTTGGAATGTAATGTATTTTTTTACTGATGAAGTTAGATAACATCTAACATGTAGGATAATTTGCTGTTTTTTCCTGCATTAAATGAGTCTTTGTGGAGTAGCTGGGGGTCGTAGACTTCACAAACTACTGCCCTAACAAAAATTCTTTCTTTTTTCTCTCAGATTTATCTCAGAGGTGTGGGAAGAATTTAGCAGACCGAGTTTATTCACCTTTTCTACCTCCAGACGACATGTGCATGGAAAAGTCTGTGACGCGGTGATGAATTTATCCGTCAACATGGTAATTTATTCTCTTGATGCCAAACATAAATTGAAGAGTTTTGGTAGTGCTTTTGCTTAGTACATGCTACATTAACTGGGGTCGAGTGGCCATTAATACTGACTGACTTAGATATTGCATGTTCATGGACTTGCGCATAATAATGATCTACTAGTCTCGGACAATTATTGTGGCTTAACTTGAAGAAGTAATTAGGAATTTGCATATTGGATGGTAGGTCTCAAAACTGGTTTTAGTGCTTTCAATGCCTGCCTACCCAAACTAGCAGTTCCTCAAGATAGGTTTGTGTCCTTGTAAAGGGCTCCATCTTGGGCCCCCTGAGACTGTCAATAGTTCCCTCACTGCTACGCCCCCCCCCCCCCCCTAGCTTGAAGGGTGGTGGAACCTGAGTTAAGACCAGTGACTGTGTAATAGCAGGTAATACGGCATCCAAGTGTTCTGTTAGTGAGACAAATAACGTGGCTTTCCCCTGTTGTCATCATATGCAGTACTTGTTCCTGCATGTGCATGAGGCCCGAGCCATGGATCCGGAGGGTCTTGGCAAGACACCAGCTTCATCATTGCGGTACCGGGCACAGCATCTGGACCTCGAGTTGGTTGGGTAGTGGTTCAGCATTAAATTCGACAATGGAGTGGGCAGTCAGGTGTTGCAAGTCTTGAACAAAGGTTTAGGGAGTGTGATGAGGGACGACTTTGTGCTTTTCCTGCATCAATGAGATTTTGTAGTCGGATGGTCATGCGTCGGTTAATGTCATTGCAGGTCTTGAACAAAAGGTTTAGAGAGTGATGAAAGTGAACCTCGCTCGCTCTCCTCGCATCACTTTGCAGTCACATCATGATCATGTGTTGTGCTCATGGTGTTGCAGGTCTCGGACAAAGGTCTGGAGAGAGACGAAAGGCCAACTTCGGTCGCATAATCATGCGTCGTGTTGATGGTGTTGCCAGTCTCGATTAAAGGTTTAGATAGTGATGAAAGTGCAACTTCGTGTTGTTTTACTCGATCAACGACAAGTTGTGCAGGTGGTGAAGAAAGGTTTAGAGGGTGATGATAGTGCAACTTTGAGCTATTCTACACTCCAGGTGAGTTCGATACACAATGTAGATCTGATTTGAATGACCCAGGAGCAATCTCTGGTTTGCAGTCACAGGAAGTCCAGGCTCGGTGAATGATGGAAGTAAATAAAGCGCGTCCTCCGTTACGAATCGGAGGTACCCGAGGCTTGAAGTTAATTTGATGGCATCTCATCATCGAATTCAGGCATGAATAATGGGAGTAGCAGTAGTAAGTAGTAGTCCCGGCAACAACGCCTGTTCACACGGAATCATGGACGGTGTTGCAAGCCCTGAGGACAGTGATGAAGGCTAAATCCCGGTGCCTGGGTCCTTCATCAATGGCTACTGACAAGGAAGTGGGTGCCTCATCATGACAAACTTCAGAAGCAATTAGTACATACATGTCCAATTTTAGCTTCCATGAAACAAGAAAAAAAAATATAAATTTTCTGTGTGATTCTGCGCAATCAATGCTGCTGTCTTCTTGCAGGATCAAAGCTTCGTGCCACCAGATCTTGTAGAGAGAGAGAAAGAGGGGGTCCGATCCATGAGCCGTGCACCTTCGACGGGGGGGTCCATGGCTTCTCGTCATCTCTCTTGCTTAAAGACACAATTCGCTGGTACCCGAGAGATGGATCTATGTGCGTTGCAAACTCCACAGGTTGGCATTTGCTGTGAGACCACTCTCCGTTTGCCTTGTATTCCCTTTCCACATCGCTCTTGTTCTTTTGGCTTATTCCTAACATGTCTCTTCATGCATAAAAGACCAATTAGAGAGGATTCCATTTCCATCATCCAGGTGTCAGGTCCATGATACAGGTATGGTTGACCATGAGATTTCCTTCGACCGAAATCTACGGTATGTGTTGCATCTCCCAATGAGCATGAGATTATTCACTTTAAATCGCTAATGCAGCTTTTCTTTTTACTTTTTTTTTATTTGTTTTAACTCGAGCACGATCACCTGCAGATCTTATCGCCACTCAATGATTTCCACCAGCTTTTGATCTGCAGTGCCTTTCCGGCCACATGCATCGCACGTGCATGGCGGTCGTCGGTCAACGCTCCTGCCGGTCTGATGCTGGCGTTTCCTGCCCGACGCACGGCCTTCCCATCGTGCAGCGTGCACGCGCACCGGCGGATCGCGCCCGCCGTCGGTACCGGAAACGAGCGACCACAAAAGAGGGGTAGGGCCCCACGCGAGTCGCGTGGTTTCCAGAGAGCGCCGGTGACGGGTGGCGTGCGGCTTCGGTAATTAATGACGCCGCGCGTTGGGTTGACCGACGGCGGTGGGAATTAAATGCTGACCGTGTGATGTTGGGGTCACGCTGCGGATGCCGTCCGCTGGCGTGGGCCCGACCAAATTAAGACGGTCTCGGTCGGTACGTCCGGCGCGTGGCCGTGAACCCGCGTTCTTCCCCCTGCTTGGGCCTTCCGATCGTGAACGGACGGTGATCGAGACGGTCGGGTTTGAATGCGGGGAGGATCGCGTGGGCCCCTCCCAGTAGGCTGAAGGCTTTCGTGGGAACAGCGGCGGTCGGCTGGGCCTCCGCTTCTCTCTCTCTCTCTCTCTCTCTCTCTCTCTCTCTCTCTCGGGGGCGCAGCTTTGGGAGCATCGTTTCAGTTCATCTGCATCACGATGAGAAGGAACGGCACCCAAGTCGAAGACATATGCTGCAGAATGCGGCATTCTCGGAGTGATACAAAAAAGTCTCCAGCCCGGCCACATCCGTTTACGAGGTGTTCGACGAATTGACGGGAGAAAGGGGAGGCGGATTTAATGCTCTTCCGTCGTCGACGAACAGATCCAGACTGATACGTGAAACAAAGCAGGCCATCAGATCGGCAATGTTGAATCTGTCGTCTTTTTCGATCAAAGAAGACTAACAATTGCCGCTGCTGGGTTTTGCAGGCCACATGCGAGGAAGAAGACACAGGAGTGCTCTGCAAGGTACCGCGGCAGCAAAATCATGGCCTGCGAGCGTGCGGGAACCTCAAAACGAGGGGCGTCTCGAGGCTGGAGGAAGCCCTCCGCCAATAAAAAAAACAAGCACTTGAATTGAATACATCCAAACCGGCCATTTTCGAGTGCAACGAGACCTGGCCTTCGTCGAGGAAGAAGACGCAGGTTGGGACCATCTGCTGCTCCGCCATCTTAAAGCTTTCAGGGCATCCAGTTTTGCTCCATGCAGAAACAACAAGCCCATATGTTTCCTAAGCTAATTGGATCTCCAAAGACATATCTTTGGATGCTGATGGATGATCCAGATGGTAATCGAATTAGGGATGTGTGTTTGTCCAAGAATCGCCAACTTAATTTTGACTCCAATCGAATTCATCATTGGCATTTTTTTTACCTTCGTCGGAGCCCTCGTCACATCGGATAGCTACATGCCAGCCACTGTTTCCTGTGGCTTAATGATTGCTATTTCCATCAGATGGCCTTTACGACCCATCACCCATAAAAGAGACTCCAAAATCTCATGTCGAGAGCAGTGACTGAACTAAAATCTAGGGAGGGAGGCATTGCATTCAAGTCTATCCATTAGATGACGGGAACAGAGATTTCATTGCCATGAACACAGCCTGCTGTTTCTGCTACCAGGTACAGAAGCCATAGGTCTGACTCCCCCCCTCAGTGTTTGCACTGATGAGATCAGTCCGCAGCGCTGCAGCGTAGCAGAGACGAGTTGACGCCACGAAGAAGAAGAAGAAGAAGAAGGAGGAGGAACAGTAAACTCACCAAACCAGCTGTACATCGACCACCTATTTTGACGGAGCAACTGAAAGCCAAGAAGACTCTCCGGTTTCCTACTGCGCTAGATGCTAAGGAGATCTGATGGCGGTGAATTCGAAGCTGGTTGCGGCTGCTCATCCTGGGTTTCCTTGGCAGGTGACTCCGCAGGGGCGGCCGGAGGAGGAGGTGGTGGTGCAGGCACATTGCCACTGGACGAGTCTTCTCCCTGTTTCTCCGGCGGCGGCTTAGGCAGCTCGGTGAGGATCTGGACGACCTCCCTCATCGTCGGCCGCTCCACGCTCTGCTCCTCCACGCAGAGCATCGCGACGTAGAACGCATGCATCGCCTCGTGGACGGGGAGGGTGGGAAGCCTCGGGTCCAGGATTTTGGCCACCTCCTCCTTGCTCGAGCCCGTCACCTTCCTCACCCACTGGACGATGTCGACGCCGTCGCCGAACTCGCCGACGGGCTTCCTCCCGGTCACCAGTTCCAGCAGCACCACGCCGAAGCTGTACACATCGCTCTTTTCGTCCACTTTGAGGGTGTAAGCATACTCTGCGCACCAAAACAGTATCGACATGTTTCCATTGAATCGAGAACACAAATCTAGCATGGATAAAAGATGTTAATTGCCCAAGTTTTTTTATCGGGAGAACTGAAAGCGATTGGATGAACGGAGGAGGAGGAGGAGGAGGAGAGAACCTGGAGCTATGTAGCCGTAAGAACCGGCGATGGCGGACATGCACTCGGAGGTGCCCGTGTCCTGCAAGAACTTGGCGAGCCCGAAGTCGGCGACGTGAGCTTCGAAGTTGGAATCCAGGAGGATGTTGTTGGACTTCACGTCCCGGTGGAGGATCAGCGGGGAGCAGTCGTGGTGGAGGTAGCACAGACCCTTGGCGGCCTCCGCCGCGATCTTGTACCTCGTGTCCCAGTGCAGGTGGCCGCCCTTCTTGCCGTGGAGAACCTCCCCCAGGCTGCCGTTGGGCATGTACTCGTACACCAGCAGGTTGGTCTCGTGGTTGGAGCAGAAACCCAGCAGCCTCACGATGTGCCGGTGGCGGATCCTCCCCAGAGTCTGTATCTCGGCGTTGAACCCGTGGTCGTGCGACGAACCCCGGCTCATCGCCGGAAGCCTCTTGACGGCAACCTGTTCGCCGTCGGGCATCACGCCCTTGTAGACGACCCCGGCCCCTCCCTTCCCGATGATGTTCTCCTCCTTCAAGCAGTTCAGCACGTCGTCGCACGTGAAGTCCAGCCGCTGGAACGCCGTCAGCCTCCACGCCCGGGCCTCGCTGGCCCTCTTCAAGGACCGAGCCTTGACGATGGCCGCGATGGCGAAGGCGATGGAACAGATGAGAAGGCCGATGACGAGCAAGAGCTTGAAGGAGGCGGAGAGCGCGCCCTTGGCGCGGGCGGAGTGGGAGTCGTCGGAGATCCCGGGCCGGCAGGGGCCCAGATAAGGGCCGCACAGGTCCGGGTTGCCGACGAAGGACGTGGCGTTGAAGTAGCTAAACTGGCCGGTGCTCGGCACGACGCCCGATAGGTTGTTGTAGGAGAAATCCACCGCCGTCAGGCTCTGCATCGTCGAGATGGCCACCGGGATTGGGCCCTCCAGATGGTTCCTCGACAGGTTGAGGTAATTCAAGATCCGCATGGCGGCTATATCCGCCGGGACGTCGCCGGACAGCTCGTTCCTGCTGAGATCCACGAAGGTCAGCAGCTTGCACTTGCTGATCTCCGGGGTGATCGGGCCGGAGAAGCGGTTGCTGCTGAAGTCCAGCTTGGACAGCTGCTGCAGCCCCCCGACCTCGGGCGGAATTCTGCCGGTGAAGGAGTTCTGGTTCAGCAACAGCTTCTGGAGGCCGGAATAGTTCCCGATGGACGGCGGCAAGGGGCCGGCGAGCCGGTTGTTGGAGAGGCAAACCTGCCCGAGATTGGGAGAAATGGAAGAGCCACCGGTGTCGGGGAACCCGCCGGTGAGGTAGTTGTCCTGGAGCTCCACCTGGGACAGATTCGGCAAGCTGAGGAGGCCTCGCGGAATGGTTCCGTTGAGGTAGTTGTCGCCCATTCTGATGCGGCTCAAGGATTCGCAGCGCCCGAGGGACTCCGGTATCTGGCCGAAGAGGAAGTTGCCGAGGGCGATCAAGGTTTGGAGCTTATTGCCGTGGCAGAGGTCCGGGGGGAGCGACCCGGTGAGCTTGTTCGACGAAAGGTCGAGGAGCTGAAGGCGGCCGTTGGTTCCGAGACGGCGAGGGATGCTCCCGGTGAAGTTGTTCTCCCACACCTGGAGCACCTCGAGCCCGGGGAGGTCGCCCACGAACTCGGGGATTGCACCGAACAGCTTGTTGCGGAAGAGGTTGAGGAGAGTGAGGTTGCTGAGGGCGGCGAAGCTCGGCGGGATCTCGCCGGTGAGGGCATTGTTGGAGAGGTCCATGGACTTGAGGCTGCGGAGGCGGCTGAGCTCCGGGGGGATCTCGCCGCCGAGGCCGTTCACCTGGAGGAAGAGGGTGTCGAGGTTCCGGAGGTTGCCCATCTCGGGCGGGATGCGGCCGGAGAGGCCGCAGTTGGCGGCGTCGAGGCGGAGCAGCGCGGAGAGGTTGCCGATCTCCGGCGGGAGGCCGCCATCGTAGCTGTTGTAGTAACCGATGTAGAGCTCCCGGAGCGCGGAGAGGTTGCCGATCTCCGGGGGAATGGGGCCGCCGAGCTCGTTGCCGGAGATGGCGAGGTACTCGAGGAACTGCCAGCTGCCGTATTCCGGGGGGATGGAGCCGGAGAAGAAGTTGCCGCCGAGGTGAATGTGGCGGAGCTGGGGCAGAGCGGCCAACTCCCTGGGCAGGGGGCCGGTGAGGTTGTTATTGTAGAGGTCCAGGACGCGGAGGTCGGCGAGGCGGGCGAGGGGAGCCGGGAAGGAGCCATTGAAGATGTTGTTGGAGAGGTTGAGGAGGCGGAGGGCGGGGAGGAGGGCCAGTTCAGAAGGGATGGGGCCGGAGAAGGAGTTGGCAGCGGCGGAGAGGCGGAGGAGAGAGCGGAGGCGGCCGACGGCGGGGGGGAGCAGGCCGGAGAGGTTGCGCCCGGAAAGGTCGAGGGAGACGACGGCGCCGGCGTCGTCGCACGTGACGCCAGGCCAGGAGCAGTGGTCGGTGGTGGCGCCCCAGGGGCCGAGGGCGGCGCCGGGGTCGGAAAGCTCAGCCTCGAGGGAGAGAAGGGCGCGGTGGTCCTCCGCGTAGCCGGCGCCGTCGCCGGCCGACGTGGAGGGCGAGCTGAGGAGGGAAACAAAGAGGAGGAGGTGGTAGAACAAGAGCATGTCTTCGTGGTGGACGAAACTACTCACACTCGACGGCCACTAGAGCCGGGGGTGCATGTATTGGCTTCTTTTGGTGTCTTCTTCTTTTCTCTTCTTCCTCGTCTCGCGCTCGCAGTCAATTATAGAGCGCGAGCGAGTGGAGAGCATCGCATGACATGTATGGCTTCATGGATAAGTCCAACCAAAGTGCTATTTTGCATACTAGTCCCTGCCAGTTTTAAGATTCATCGCATCATCCTTCTTCCTTCCGCTGTGCAATATTATTAACTTGGCTTCCTATGTTGCTTAAGAAATACATAAATTATTTGCTAATTGAAATATATACATATATATTAAAAGATCGACATGAATGTAGGACAAAGTGCATACTTGTCCCCAAATGCCATAAATTCCCATAAAAGATAAATAAAACCATCCTAGTTATCCATTTAACTATCATTAATTTCCCTCTAAAATCAATAAAATATGTCGATTAAAAGAACAATCGAGGTAGAAAACATGAAAGAAATGGATAAAGTTAAGAACAACAATGACATTCATAGCCACAGAGAGGACGCAGACACTTGATATTTTGAGACCTAACACATCATGAGTAACTTGTGAATGCATGTGAAGAAACCTCGATCACAAGCGAATCACATAATTTTTCTGCTTGAAGAATCGAGTTGCAGCCTTTTGAGAAGATGTGTTAGGCAGTGACAAGGAAACGATGGAGCAGAGATTTCAACTTATTCTGATGTGATATACCTATTTGTGTCACTGCCGATAGCATGCAATTCAAATTTGGGAGAAGAAAAATGAAGAGAAGATTGGATGAGGCTTTATGTATGTGTTTTAAACCCGAGGAGTAGGAGACACTGTGCCAGCGCTGCTGCTGCTGCTGCTGCTGCATTCATCCACCACTGCAGTGTTTGGTGAAGTGAATTATTTTGGGGTAGGGTGGTCTCAGGTCAAGTCTATCGCTGCATGCGGGTGGTCCAAAATATGAGCTGGCCATGTAAGGTTTTGACTGCTAAAGTTTTACATGCGGAGTGTGTGTTATGGCATTCAGGTCCTCACTACTACTACTACTACACTTCAGCAGGCAGTGGTAGTTGCTTGAGCAATGCATCAAGTTTATCAGTTACTTTCACCTGCAAAAGGCAACAAAAACCTAAAGTAAAAATGATTTGGCAGTAAAAAAAAAAAAACTACTTTTACCACTGTTTGCATATTTTCTCCACTATGATTCGGCTTGCCACCAGGAGAAGAAAATACCATGAGTTTGGCTGATTCTTTGAAAAGGCAGGGCACGCTCAGACCCGCAGACTGAGTTTACTGAAGTGGAAGACGCTAAGAAGAAAAGGTGTTCAAAAAAAAAAAAAAAAAAAAAACAATGAGTTTGCAACACCCACTTGTCCTTTCTGCTCTCTCTCTCTCTCCCTCTCTGAGAGACAAGGAAACTATGCCTTGATACAAGCAAATAGGCATCACGGGTTCCTCAATCACAGCACCTCCTCCCCCTTGGGTTTGGAGGGAGGGAGGGAGGGAGAGAGAGTGTTGCAACTGGACCACGTGAGCTTTTCGATAACAGGGAAAGAGATTCTTTCTGCTGCTCCAGTTTACAAACTCTGCTCCCTCCAAGCTTTTCCCCACACAGTATTATTACCAGTCTCAAGTGGTGTTACCAAGTCTGAGAGGGTTGGAAGATGTGTAATCTGCAGTCTCAGCGCATGGAAGCAAAGCTAATGGTCTCGGAGGGATGCAGCAGTCCTCTTGTACACCCACTGCAGTCTGCCTCTGCCAACCATTTCACCCCCCTAAGCTATCAACACTCTCACAACCTCCCCCGGTACTGCAACAATCATGATTGGGCTATTTACCTCGAAGGGCGCTTCTTTTTTACCATCCTAATCTCGCTCCTCATGTTTTTTTTTTTCTTTTGAATCGAGAGGAGAGAGACCAGACAGGAAATAGATCATTGCCTGTGTTGACATTGACATGACATCCCTAATGCACATATACTCGTACACGGAAAATGAATTAATCCACTAAAATGTCTTCTCGAAGACAACATTGTTGTTCTAAGAATTTTGACATGTTAGCATTATCAATGGATCAATATCCATTCCCCTACTAGGAATTTATCCATTTGGTACCCATTTCAAGCTACAACTGGTCATTCTGATCCAAATGCTCAACTGTTTCAGCAATGGGATGCTCGACAGCAAAGATTCCTGGAAATATGATAAACTACTGCTTCCATGATTGCTTGCTGAAACATCTGATCGGCACAAATCTACAGAGTAATCAGACCTACTGTACACAAGTACCTCTTGTGCCATCTACTTAAGAGAAGACCCTGTTTGTGCTTGTCTAAATACATTAACAACACACAGAGACATGTCAAGTTCAGCCTATTGGAATAATTTGAGGTCACATTGTCAAATAGTGCTTTCATGCACTATTATTCTTTCGCTAGTTAGCAAGTAAAAACATCATGAAAAGAGATCAACTTTCAACTTTTCGAATATTGTAGACGTAGTTAAATCATTTAATCCCATGTAAGCAAATCTAAACTTGTTCCCTATTTGATTGTCATCCTAGCTAAACAAAGAAGAAGGCAAGAGATGATTGTGGAGCTCGGCCATCCAAGCTGGATCTATCATTTAACTCAGACCTAGTTACGTTAATCCACAACTCTCTAGTTTCAAAGAACTAAATTTCTCACCGAATACAAACAACTCTCAAAAAGATGAGAACGGTTTGGAACAACTCCTAAACAACTCTTGGTTTCACACCAAGAGCATGTGGTAAAACACACACATTGAGAGGAGTGGCGTGTGGTCCTTCCTCAAACCACATGCTAGAGCAGATTGACATTACCTAATGCATGCACATGTTCCACAGGCTGGAAATGGTGGCAAGGGTGCTTCCATTGAGCAAGCAATGGGGTCACTTTCTCTCAGATGTGTGTTGCCGGAGAGATCTTAGCCACTTCCAATGGAAACAGGGAGACAGTAAGCATGAGAGAAGCATGCCACAACCGATAATATTCCCCTGCCCCAGAAGACATCAAAGGCAATGTTTGCATTTCTTACCGTCCTACAGAAACAAGGTTAAGAGAAAGAGAAGAGAGAAAGAGACGGAAACAAAAACAAAAACAATGCATCTCAATGTAGCCTTATTCTGATATAGAACACACGTGGGCCAGAAAGAAGCATGCTACAGCCTGATATAGTCCGCTGACCCAAAGGAGACAAAGCAACGGTTGCATGTCTTACCATCCTACAGCAATTAAGGCAAACAGAAAATGTAGAGAGAGAGAGAGAGAGAGAAGAAAACTATGCATCTTAATGTAGCAATGTCTTAATACAGAGAACATACAAAAACAAGTTTCAAAGAAGCTGTTGGCTACTCAAAAATACAAGGAAAACAAAAAGGCAAATCAGAAGTTCTAATCTCAACATAATGACACCCTTTTAGTATGTCCTAAATCCATTTCAAGCTACTACAGCTGTTTGGAGAAAAAAATCAAACATTTATGACAATTTTTTTTGAAGGCTTAGAGAAAACATGTATATGGAAAAGCAGCTTGCCGCCTAGGAAAACCTATCAGCGTATTCATGTTCTTCCCTATCTAAATTTTAACAAAATATCCACATTGTCTCAGAGAATAATTTGTGGTATTACCTGAGATCAAGCAGACACCTAATCCATCTGAGGCATCAGTAGATCACATAACAAGATATCCAAACATTTTGTGCCTTGTTACACAAACAAAAAAGATCAATCTAAACCGACTAAATTCTTGAACTTAAATGACCCAGAAAAGGTCATTTCTCTGTCTTGTAAATTTATATTCAGATCGAAGCCAGTAAAATGAATTTATTAAACAAACGCTACATTCTATAGCCATTTCTATTATCATCAGAAAGTCCACTTTAGAATACATAATCTTAGGATGAATGTACAACAAAAACACCTTGACCTCAGTGATGCAAAGTAAAAGAAAACTCTTACACTAGCTCCTCCCTTCCTACAGAACAAGAGCAACTAGAAAGAACTCGACCAACGTGTGAAGTAATTAGGTGGTGGCTGGACTTTTTGAGCCTTGGACTTGGATACATTTCCAGTTTGCAAGCTATCAACTATTGTTTCCTATGTCTCAAATGGTTCGATCTAAGCGATCCTCTCTGGGACTACTCTTCCATTGTCTTCAACCCTGGCCAACACCTCAAAGTGCATTATGGCCTTCATGGGCTTTGTTTTCCAGGCAGGAAACCTCTTGATCGAGAAGCACCTTCTCTACAGCAAAACCCATTTTCACATAAATCTGTGCAGACACATGTGCCTTGACCAGTCTTAAGGATCGTTCTTCTGAACCCTTTTTCCCTGGTACCGATTCCACTAATTCCTCAAACACAACTTGGATCTTGCCCATTAAGCGATGTCAGAGACCATGACATGGTCCTATGAGACACATCAAATGTTGCCAGGACAGAACGAGAAGAAAACTCAACGCTTTCTTCTGGTTGAGCTTGAGCTTCAACTTGTCACTAGGACATGCTGAAGTGGATGAGATGAGGGATGTTGGGCCAACGATGCACAGCCAGAGAACAGGTTTGTGGCAGGTGCGAACCATGACAAGCTCCAGCTATGGTTAGGAAGCCTGACACCAGAGGGCGGTTTTTTGGATGACTACAGCTGAGAGGAAGGAGGAGATCAATTGGCTGCCGAAGACTAATGGACTTGGGACTCTTCACTGTCATCACTGAACCATCCGACGGGATAACCTTCTTGAGTGCACCGGCTTCCACATCATGCTGCATGGTGGTGACAAACAACAAAGCTTGTTATGTCTCTAAGAACATCTACAGGACCACTGAACTTGTATACTGCCATGAGAATAATATGATCTCAGGAAGTAAAGCAGACCCTTCAGGGTTTTTGTTTCAATATTCAAGTAGTGACACTTTATCATACAGCCACCAAAAACAGAGGAGAGACATACAAAACAATGCAAATTGTCTAAAGGAGGAAAGAATAGGCATTCTTATAGAGCAATCAAAGTAAGATTCATTTTGATCATTAGGAGGCACAAAGGTCATGGATTGTGAATTCCTATATGGCATGTGCAAATCTAAGAACAACTTCCAGAGTAGATTAAGATTTCTGAAGAAACCAAGTCCAGAACAAAATCCAATAGGAGGTTACTAGATTCACATACAAATCTGCACCCGGTAACTAGGCATACAAGACAGGTGTATCTAATAACATTCTTTTAATAATAAATGGTCACCCTTAGCTTCCACTACATATCATCATAAACAGATATCATGCTGAAACATTTTTGTCTACAACACACAATCTAAATAAATATATTAACTTACTAGATCATATTATGAGGTCATAAATGGACAGAGCTTGTGTTCAATAAACTTTTGGATACAGATCAAGACTCTGCTAATTTCCTCTCCATATCATAGTGAATCTTGTTTCCCAGGAATTATACCCTAATGATTAGAATGTAGACAGTTTGTCCAGTTATCAAGTTCTGTTGTCACCCCTAAGGGTATACACACACACACACATGTACTAATTAGTTATGTAAGTATGATCCTAGTTCATAATTGCATTTTCTTCATCTGGTTCTTATCAAACGAGAGCAGCTGATTAAAGTAAACAGTTTCATCACTTCAGCTGCAGAGAAGTGAAGAATGCTCAACTATGCATAGAAAAATAGGAACTATGACAATTGCTTAGTGCAACGTAATTTAAAACATCGAATGTTCTTACCGGCAACCAGAGCCTCACATATCGTCCCCATCTTGGATGCACAGCTCCATTTGGCTGGCGATCTGAAATGGTGGCAAGAGCGGCGAAACCCTGGCATCCGGCCTTCTCCCAATCTCCACCAACCCCTTCTTCTCCTCCCCATCCTCCTCCTTCGTCGCCCTAAAGATGGGGAGGCCTACTCCAACAGCCTGACGGGAATCACCCTCTTCTCCACCTCAATGTTGAACTTATGCCACCGTCTGCCCCACCAGCACGTCCCTTGACCCGGAGATATCGAGGTCCTCCGACTGGAGCCCTAATCCCTTAACCATCACGTCCGTCAATTCCTTTAAACGAATCGACCAAAAAACAACACATCCATTAGACCTTCTCAACGTCTCACGACTAGAAACCAGATTCGAGGGTAAAATCGAAACGAAGGGAAGAATCGCCTACTAGAATCGCCTTGGGGAGCATCGGATGTCCGGGCTTCCGAGGAGAGAGACGCAGCCCCCGGCCGCGACCGCGAAGCGGAAACAGTTCCGATTAAATGGACGTGAATAAATACGGAGATTTGGGGCCCTTAAAAAAGGGCGGGGGATGCTTCGGAAAGAGCAGCTCGTCCCGTGGTCAAGCCTACCCATGTGATGATTGGAGAGGAAAGCACCGAGGTCAGCGGGACCCACGTAAGGTTTCAGCGGTAGGTGTGCGGGTGAGTAGAACGGTGGATTCTGTGTGGATCCTCTCCAGACCGCAATTTTAAATTGGAAACGTCCAACTCCCGCATCAAACCGTCCATTCATATGGGACCCACATAAATCGCAGCTCGCGAGGTCACCCTGACACATGAGTTCGCACAAACACAGGATCCATTCACATTTTTATTTTATTGGAAATGAACATAGCTTTCACCATATAAGCACATAACAATGGAAAATCCAAGCTTGATCACACTAAAAGATTCGATCACATACAGGCAATTAATCACTTATACATGTATCTAACTAACATTTACAACCTTCCACTGTGGCAAACTCTGTACAGAAAATAGGAAAAATAACAGGAGTAAAAGAAGAAGAAGAATATTGTGCAAAAATAAAGGATAAGTATCATTACAGCCCAGGAATGTTCAAGGGTCTCACACCAACAGCTCCATAAGAAGGCAATGACTTGGAAAAATCTGGATGCCTTGTCAGTGGGTTGAGGAAAAGATGATGCTCATGTAATCCACAGTTTAATTCATCATTATTCCCAAGTTCCTCCTTCGGGTTTCTGCGGGTCAGTCCAGAAGGGAATTCTTCCTGCAGGATTTGCCTTCTTGTAAAACATGTTTCCTGTTGTCAAGGTCAAATACATTGGTAAGAAAGAAGCTATGGCATCCTCAAGACACCAGCTTTGGATAAAATGGACAAAACATAACTTGGAAATCCATGAGGATGTTTAGGAGACAATTTAAGACTGCTGATTTTTCAATTATGTTCAGGTGGGATGATCAGTTAGGACATTCCAATTTACTAAAATGATTCAATAGGAGAATAGTTGCAACCATCATAGTTTCCAGCCACTGCAATCTCAAATCATGCTTAATAAAGCATGAACTACCAATATGACATGGATGGACGGAAGCCTAATAATGAATGTATCATTTACTCTCAATTCCAACAGCATTTATGCAAACAGTGATTAAGAAATAACATAAACGTAAGTTATCCAGCAAAATGAGTACCTTTGGGTGATGCCGCAAGTCTTTGTCAGAACGCGATCGTTCATTACTGCATGGGTATGGCTGAGCATTCATTGGTGAGCAGAAGCAGCATGCTTCCTGAGCAGGTTTCTCAGGAGTATAAAAACATGGATTTGGTCTTCCACTTGACTTTGTTTCTCCCATTCCAGAATATGCCATGTGTGGGTGATCATGAGAGTGCAAGTAATAAGAACTATGGTGCTCCTCTCTGCAGACAGTAGGACTGTCAATTTGGGACCTGACGTAAGCTACGGAGCTACAGCCTTGGTGATTTTGGAAGATGCAAGCATTAGAAGGATGTGTTTGCAAACATGGGCTGTGATATAACACACAAGATGGGGTTCCAAAAATAGAAACAACTGGTGACTGCAACGTCCTCAGGTAACTTGCTTGAGCTATAGCACATTCTTCTATTTTGATCCCTTGTTTAACAGCCAGATCCATTATTTGCTTTTGGTCAAGCCCCAGTTCCAAAAGCACAGTCCAAATTTTTTTCATTGATTCTCTTTGATCATGAATGACTTGATCTCGCATGGCCATTTCAAATTGAAGTTCAGTATTTGCCATCCCCTGCAATTTTTTTAAAAGCATAAGTTTCAAACACTGCTCGACAAATAGACATGAGTTAGGGCATTATTTTAGTGCTTACAAGAAATCTGTACTGACTAAGGATGTGCAGATAAATTTTGTTGCCATTGTTACAAATGGCTTCATCAATCATATCTTGAAGCTGGCATCGTCGTTTCTCATTTATCTCTATATCCTGAAGAGATAGATGCTAAATTAGTAAGTTCTTAAAATAAGCAATGCAACAACAGATTACAAGATATAACCTTCTTGTAAGCAGCACCAGCCTCATCATTGTCACGGATGTTATCCAAAATAACTTGTCTCCTTGATCTTAGTGCTTGCACAACTGCTCCATCCTTCTCTATAACCTAGATATTCAGATAGCAAACTATTAGCAGGCCAAGTCAGTAGGTATATATAAAAAATTCCTAAAGACATATTGCATTATTATGAAGGGTTGTCTGTAGGATCACTATGAAGTCTAGTGTCTCTAAGTGCCATGCTCCACAAACAATAAAACCCAACAGACAAGTTGGGACACCATATAAAGTGGCATACTTCCACATCATGGGTGCGAATCCATGGCATTGCTTAATGCTCCATGCTTTTATCCTGGTACAGCAACAAGCCAGACCAATACTAAATTATTTAGCACTTTAGATGGCAACACTCTACAGGAACAGGCATGCAACAGCCTGTCAGAAGTCAGGTTTGTTTGCAGATTGTATCATTGTACATCCTTCATTTCATATTTCAGCTCTCCTATTAATTTCACAACTGTTTCCCATGACCACTTCTCAAGACATCACATTGCATGAAGGACCAGCATTGTTCTCGATGCCTGAGAGCATTACACATCATCATATGTTTCCCCTTGTTTAAGTGGCATCCACCACAAATTAAAAATGTAGGGATTTCATGAACAGCTGTTCGGGAAGTCTGAAATCTTCTTGGTTGTCTCATGAACAGCCGTTCGGAAAGTATTTCATAATTCAATTCAGCCTGGACCACCAAGGTTTCCAAGGGCAAGGCTGCATGCATTGGCTCTCTCCTAACCCCACATTGGCAGAAGCCTTATGCACAGGGCTTGCCCTTTTTATTTTATTGTGGCCAAAGAGCTTAGAACAAGCTTTTCACGGAAGTAAAAGTGACCTAGAATTGGACATATGACATCAACAATTCTCAAAGACAACCATTCATGCTTGCTAATTAACAGTTATCTAAATAGACCATGAATTAATCCACAGCAAGCTGTTAGACCTTCACCCTGATAGCTATATTCTACTGTACTACAATGACACACATATCATATCAGATCTGCTGAATTGTCTGCTCATAATATTATTTCAAAAAACTACTGCAGTCTACTGTCAGCCCACAGGCAGAAAAAGAAAATCACAAATGGATTCAATTATGAAAAGAATCCAGATATGTAAAGGAAAGGAGCACCACAGCCGGTCAAGATTATGGAGCAAAAAATTCATAAAATAACAGAAAACTTCCAGATGGTCAAAATAGGCAGGTCAAGACGTTTGCAGGTTCCTCAAATATCAATTTTTTAGTTTAAAGCCAATTCTCTTATGGTGTGATGAGTGGAATCTCAACTGAATAGATAACTCTAAAGTAGATATGGGCACAGGTTCCAAGTTTAAGGCATTGTGAGACAGTTGCACATTCTTTATGCATCTTTCTATTACAAAGATGTTGACAAACATGTAGTGAAAATATTGAGGCATATCTTTATTTGAATGAACGGAGAATGCAATAAATAAGTAAAAGGAAATATTAAAAATTTTAACCTCTTGCATAGCAATCGCATCATCAAGATGTTGAAGCTTGGTGCGGTTTCGTATGTTAGTTTCCTCAAGCTCAAAAAGTGCTTTTTGCAGATTTATGCGCTCCTGTACATTCTCACCTGTTTCACGACTCAAGATATTCAACCACGAAAGTTCATCATCTGCAGCTTTTTCCACAGGTTTGATGCTTAACTGAGATTCCTTCTCAGCTAACTCCTTTCTCAAATGACAAACCTCAATCTGCACAAAATATGAAGCTGAAATTCTAAGGCAATCTTTAACACAAGAAAAAAGTGTGGCTGATTCTGTCAATAGCTTTACCTGGAGATTATCAATCATTCGTTGATAATCTGCAAGATGAGTGTCAACTGTCCCAATGTTTTTCTGAGAAGAGCATAACCACAATGATTTAGTAGCCAACCCCATAACCATGACGATATAGTAGCCAACTCCACTCTTTCTATGTCAAATCATTGGGATTATCCACACAAGTAAACATGCTTTGTAATTCCAAGCATGTATTATGATAAATAGATGCAATTTACTATTTTGAATATCAGAATCCAAGGGTTGACTGTTAGACAGGGAAAGTCTATTTCACCTCCCTATCTGCCAATTTAAGTATATAATCTTCATAGAAGCATGTACAGGAAAAGATTCAAGTACTCATATCAATTAAACAATGGCTGCAGCCTTACATGAACTTGAGTTTTGATCTCCTTAGCTCGGTCAGCATATTTCAGTGTATTTATAGTATGGTGATACTGATCATCTGCAGGTGATATAGTTGCAACCATAATTGTTTGAGAATTGCCACTAAGTCCATCCTTTAGGATGCGGGTCAACTTGCTGTAAGAACCTTAGTGATATTAACTCACTACTAGAAACTGTATTTGAAAAACCAGCCACATAACTGTTGCAATAAGGGGAGAAAAATACCTGTTACGATAAGGGACATATGCTAGACCCTTCTTCTGTTGCTTGCCAAGGGCATTTATACAGTTTGCCAAAGCAAGCAGTGAACGGTTAATATTAGCTCCATCCCTTAACTTTTGGCCTCCAAGGTTAGTTTCGGAAGCCCTTTCGCTGCATTTGGGGTGGTTGTAAGTTTCTCTAATCTTCAATTTGGAAGAAGCAAAAGAACATTCCACAAGCAACTATCTACCTGCCAGCAAGATCAACTAATGCAAGTTTTCCACGGAGGATCCGGCTCTGATATTGATTTTTTTGCTTTCTTTTCACGGTAATCTCCAGAACTGCATGAGATCTTTAAACATAAAAAGTATAAGAAAACAGTAGTTAGCTTCGATTTCTTTTGGATCTTATACAAACTGCAATCTTGACAGACATCAAGGAGCTTTATGATAAAGATACGTAATTTAAAAAGAAAAAAAAACTAATGGAACATGCACAGTTCTGGTGCAATGGGAGATTTTGAGCATGGAAATGATTAGATTGATGAAGTGACTATATAATATATTGTTGTTGCCTAATTTACATCGAAATATGCTATTAAGAAGCCTTCCAAGAGTATCAAATAAGCATGAACTCGAATTTTGAATTTGATCATCTCATTGGGAGGGTAAAAATAGCAAAAATATATATGTGCAGAACAAGTGTGACATTGATTTCAGAGCATTTATGCAGTATTTTCAGTTCTGCTAGTAACTCTTTTCGTTAGGGATTTAACATCATAAACTGGCAAGAAAATGTATGCATGTGTAAAAAGTTATTTGACAAAAAAGTTACCGTGATGATGTTGCATTTGCCTCTGTGCTTTCAGTTTTGCGTCTGCTATTTCCAAGATTCAGAAGTTCCAGAATCTTATCTGCTGATTGAACCTGAGGAGAATGGATCATAAAAAAAAAAGTTCTAATATCTGCCAAAAACAGCTAATAATGGTTCAAACTTCAAACACAAACGGATTACAGAAGTAGAATATAATGAACTATGGAGAAGAAAAAGAGCTTCTATGTAAATTATGGCACAGGTCAGAGGGAAAAGTAATATACACTCCTAGATGTTTCAGGTTTTATTGCATTATAGCTGTCTTGGAATTGATGACAACTGAACAAATGTTTCCAATTATAAGGAAATAGAGTCCTTGGTCATTTTTGTGGTGGTCTCCTCTGTCAAGTAGCTTGATTCTTATTGGTCCATTGGTAATCTGATTTCTAATTCCAAATGGATGAACTGCTGTTTATTAATGATTCTTAACACGACTCTATTTCCTTAATAAACAGCAGTTCATCCATTTGGAATTAGAAATCAGATTACCAATGGACCAATAAGAATCAAGCTACTTGACAGAGGAGACCACCACAAAAATGACCAAGATTTCACTAATTCAAGAAACGAACTTGCTTGAAACATGGCTTAAGGAGAGCTTTCAAACAGCCAGAAATTCATATAACAAGCAGAGAGGTATTAATAGAAAGAGGCAAACAGCAAAATCAAGGGAAGTTGGTGGGAAAATATAGCGGTTAAAAATTAATCCTTCTGTGGAGCATCCCTTATTAATAATGAAGCCCTTGAAGCTGCCATTGATTTTAAAATGAGTCAGCAGTTGTTTGGTTATTTTCAGCCCTATTTGTATCTTAATGACACTTTATGATCTGTCAAGATAAAAGTAGAATTAAATAAAGGGTCAGAGATCATGAGAAACCGATTGAGTATAATACATGGATTTCAGTCATTTGGGCAGCAAGTTATCCCCCATTAAAAAAGAACTTAAAAAGAAAAGAAAACTATCAAAATAAACTGCTAATAAAAGAAAATAAGAAAAATAAAAAGTGATAATAGATAAGTTAAATCAGAGCATGCAGATTTGAATGATGCCTCAAAATTTTGAAGTTATAGCTGGTAGCTGCTTCTCTTAGGAAAAAGTCGTAACCAAGAAAAAGAATATACATGGTAGACCATAAGAGATGCTGATTATGATCTACCACAACAGCCTCAGAAGTTTAGAGAACCTTGTTAAAACAAGCATGAAATGATCACGTTCAACTCAAATTATACTCATCTACATTTTTTGTTGATTTACATTTTCGGATACTACCTTTACCTAGAGTTGCCCACAATCACCATAAGCTAAGGTTCGTCAAAGTATCAAGCTTCTTGTGATGTTTAAGAACTTAATTGAGAGGAAATTAAGAACACATGAAAGATAGAGAAGATTAAGGAAAACCTACACACTTTTACCCATGAGAAACTCCTTGAGGATAGCCATGAGAAGTGTAATCTTTTACCCAAACAGGAAATCCATACAAAGATGAAGAAAAGAACCTTAATGCTTCTTAAACCAGCAACCATAATGCCATGCTCAGGGTCTTCTCTAAGCTCCAAGTGTCCTGATGATTTTTCAAGCAAATCATAGATGACCTGAAATTACGTGGTGAAGGAAAAAAAATTTTATGGCTTCTTATGCAATACCACAAGCAAGACAAATAATAATTCAGCAATAGTGGCATAGATGAGCAAAACCATACTTCATTGTACACTTCAAGGTAAGAACAGGAGACTTCGAAGATGTCTGAACTCTTATCCTTCTTGATAAGATCAAAAATTGTATGCAAACTAAGAACCATTAGTCCAGGGTCCTTACTGGTTCCAACCATTGTGTAAGTTTTGCCACTGTAAAACAGGTCGAAAATGTAAGATTCACTCCTATACCCAAAGTGCCTCAAGTAAATAAAAAAAATGGAAGTGTCTCAAATACAGTCCAAAGTGCCTAAAAGTGAAGAGCTGCATCGTAACAAAATGAGAAGTGAAGATTACATTAATTATCTATTCACACAAAGTAGCAAAGTGAAAACAAGATTAATTAAATGAGAAACAGCATGTACATATGTTATCTAAGACACACAAAGAGATCATGAATATCTGGTGGTTATATAGAGCTACCTTATTGGTGGTAATATTTAGCTTTCACAAAATTCAATAGCACAATCATATCTCTAAGAAGATCCAGTAGACTTTGAAATACAGAAATTCTTTGTCAATGTACATAGCCCTTTCTAATTACAACATATTCTAATCTTTCTGGATAGTGTTACCCTTTGAAGATATTTTAATTGCCCTGACTAGAAAACTCTGAGACAGCACTTTCCATCTGACACATAATAAAAAGATGGACAAACCCATATCATAACTTAAATACCTTCCTGTCGAACCATATGCAAATACTGTGGCATTTAAACCTTGAACCACACCAGCGATCGTAGATGATATGTTCCGATAAACATCCTGCAAAACTCAGAAAATAATGATAATGGATAAATGCTAGCATAACGTATGATTGTGCAAAAGTTCCAATACACAGATAGAATCTACTTAGTTCAAAATTGCAATGACATGGATATAAAAGAACTTTCTTAAATTTCACAAAACTTGTACAAAGGTATAAAAAATTCTCAAAATTAATTTCAATATAATTAGATCGTCATCACAGAAATTAAAACAGGAAAAGGGTTATTTTTCTCTCAAAGTGTAGAAATATATTGTTTAAATTTTTACCAAAGGAATTACCTTTTGCCACAAGGATATAAAGTTTAAAATATTTTTAGAAAAAGGCTGCCAATATCACAACCAGAGATGCTATGTCTTCGAGAAGAATGTCATTAGATGCTCCCGTCAAATGTAGAGTTTCAGTAGATATAACTATCTGGATAATCAGATTTCCTGAGGACATGAGCTCTACCACAACTTCATCAGTGTGATAAATAAGAAACATATAAAGCTGTTTCTTCATCAGTTGAATTTGCCACAATGAAAACAACTTGGATGAAGTCATGTTAGATTATCATAATCAGTTTCCTTAAGCCAACACTTTGCTTTTATCTCAAAAAAAAACAAGCAAAAAAAAAATTAAATAAGGCCAATCTCATAATCTTAAGGATAGGTTTCCCAACTCAGAGTTCGGTAACAAATATATTAAGAACCAAGATTTTCATTGTTGGCCATGACTGTTATAAATGACACCACAGAGTTTAAAGTTATTAGAAGCAATGATACTAATGATTTTTGCATGATTAACTAAGCATCAATAAGTGTTTATCATGAGGTGATAATCACAGTATTTTGAAAAATGAGAAGCAAAAAAAAATTTGAATTACATGTAAAGTAACATCCACAAATTTAAAAGCTAAATTACAAGCAAATTACTGCCACTGGCTAGGTAAGCTCCTCAATGTATTTTTATAATTCCTCTACATGTTTGGTTGAACAAACTAATGTTCACTGTTAGAAAATCTGAAACACCAGCCAAAAACAAAAGAAAAGGAGAAAACAAAAACAGAAAAGAAGCCAAGGAAGTCTACATACTGCATTAGTACATCCAGGTCCAAAGACGTGATCAAAGCAATATCTTCTCTCTTTGGTTCGATTTTGGATGAGTTCAAGATAGTCCTTTGACAGGTCAGGATCCAAAACAGTTAAGCTCTGTAACACAAGAAACAATCATTACCATGATTCTCTCCAGCAAAAGAGACATTACCAAAATAATGAAAACACCTAAAGATTTTCTAGTTTGCACCTTATCATCAGTTACTTGAATAATATGCCGACTCCGCTTTCGTTCTGCTTCGGTCAGTGGCCTGCATTTTACCGATACCTACCAAAAGACACCAAACTGTTAAAAGGAACTATTCAGCAAAATTCGCAGAAATCATCACACTTCTGCTACAATTTATTCCCAAACTGAAAGAACAAGCTGCTATGGTTGAATGTAGTACCAGCAAGCTGGCAGTCCTTTTTGAGGATGGAGCGCTAATGCTTGGCATCGCTGATCAAAGATCCACCTCAACCTCAAAAACACTTTTTTCTTTCTTCACTGAAGCTAACAAAATGCTACTATATTTGCCTACCAAATCAGACGCAAGATATAATCTTTACCTACCCATCGGATTGTTCTTAAACTCCACGCGGACATACAAGAACGCATCTGCATTTTCACCAGGAAAAACCAACAGCTTCAACTCTTTTGCTCCCCGTTCACACTTTCTTCTCGATCTATACTAACACGACGAGAAACAAAAATCGAAAGCATTGATCATTCGCAAACACTAAATTTCATCGCCGCCTTCGATAAAACCATCGCGTCAAAAACCCTAACCCGACAAAATCTGCACACCAAAACGCGCAACTTTCTGTTCAAAGACCACCAGAGAACGATCATCAACAGTCCTGCAACCCGCCCTACATCCGCACTTCCTCCTAAAGCAACGACTACACTCCCAGCACTAAGTCCCGGCTGAATCAAGAACAAGAAACTAGAAAAAGAACACCACGACATCCGGCATTGGCTCCCCCGAGCTAGCATTCGCCGACGCCAACCGGAACATGCGACCTCCGAAGGCAACAAAAGGCACCAAGAAGGATTTGGAGCATCCCCGGAGCTCTTCTGGATCCCTTTCTTTGGTGCTGGCAGATGAGAAGCACGAGGGAGTCGGGGACGCTTCCGCTGCTCCGCCGGAACACCTCAACGACCGCACCACCCCCCGCCCAAAACAAAACACACCGCACGATTTGCGTCAAGATCCGTGCGTGCGACCAACCAACCGTTGCTCAATGATGAGCCTTGTGGCTTGGCAAATGAAGATAATAATAGAAAATAATTGTAATGATGAGTGAATTAAATAATGCATTCGAGGTCCCAAGTTTGAATTAAATGTTTGCAATCTGATGTTTCATGCAATGTTCTTACCTTTGTACGTGCCAAATCACAGGCTAAAAGTATGGTAATACGTTTGGGACATGCGGTGCACAGTGTCATGTGAACAACGTGAGCTGAATCCTGCGTCGGAAAGCACTCGGAATCCCACGGTGGCATTCACTGCTCTCGGGTGTGAGAGATCGGAAGTTGAGAGCCGGAAGCGGGACCCCGAACGAGGATAGAGAAAGGAGTGGTGATAGTTATCATTGTGAGCGTTAGAAAGGCGGGTGGAAAAGGGGAGTAGGCCATCGGTTGGGGCTTTTAAGGTCGCGGGACAAAAGGTCGGTGGGTGGGACCCAAAAGTTTCCGTAAGGAGAAGGTAGACGCGAACGACCAAGGGTGGGGTCCCGTCTCTCGGGACCTCCGGGACCGCCGCTGACCGACTCGCTCTGCGTACGCTATCGTGCGCCTACGCCCTACCACACCCTTTGCGCGTCTCCAACGCAAGGGGGGCGTACCAATGCAGTGTCCGCCGGCGCCTCTGCTGACGCCAACGCACAGCCGCTTCATAGCTAAGAATAGAATATATATATATATATATATATATATATGTCAGTTATGAAAGTAGATGAAGTGTATATGAAACAAAGTTCTGGCGGTTTGCAAAAACATACTCATTTAATCGAAGAAATTTTATTGGATAAATTTATAATATAATATTTTGTGAGAAGTGTGATATGGGATATAATGGTTTTCAACCCTCGAATTAAAGTGAGATAAAAGACATAATATATAATTTTTTTTAATGCTTTGATCGTTGAAATCTTAAATACTTAACAACTCTTTGCTTTTCGATATGATACTGCTTGAACCCTCATTTTAATCTCCATTGATAAGTACATTCGTTAAGGAATAGCAAAGCTAACACATTATAAATACTCAAGTTATCTTGATCCTCCGATGAGTGATACTACTCAAAACACAACCCTTATTTGTAGGGTCATTAATAAACATATTTAGTTTAAGAATAATTAAGGAATAGAAAAATTAAAATTTTATGAGTACTTGAGTCACCTTTATCTTTAGGATTTATAAGTATTAATTATTATTTTTCAAACATGATGGTACTTAAAACATATAACATCTTTTATTATATACTAATAAGGATATTTAGTCTCAAATCAATCTCTTACACAATAGAGTCACCTTTGCCCTCGATTTGTACGTTATAACTCATCGATTTGTACGCAAAACTCGAAATACAAGTTATTTTTCAAGGTTCATTTGATAAATATATTTAGTTATATCTCAATTGAGGAGTGACAGAATACTTTATAAGAATTTGGGGTCATTTTCACTCTTAAATATGTCTTTTGAGATATACTATAAAAGAGTAAAATCATATAAAATTCACCCAAAATGAATAATTTCTTAAGAGCTTTCATGCCAGAAGAAAACAAATTATGACTTATTAAATGACATGTTAAGTCGGGGCCCAAGTTATCATTATCCGATCTAATGAAATTTTGTTGACTTTAAACTTATACTTAAAAATAACTAATAAAACTAAATCTATCATACCCTTACAAGTCATCTAAGTCTCAGCGTCTAACATATGACCAATACAATATTATTTTTACTCTTTTTTTTAATCTCCAAGTTATGATTTTTTTTTAAAAAAATTTGAGATGAAAGGCATAAGAGGGCCTCATATATATAATATACGAAATATAATTAATAAAAAATTAAATTAAACAAGATAATTCTTTTCTTTTTAATACCAGAAAAAAAAAGAGGATAGCAACCAATCTCTTCCTCAAGATGACATGAAATAAAATAAAAGGAGATAAATGTTCCACCACTAAACTAAATCTCTATGATTACAAGCCAAGCTCTCTCCAAGAGAAAATAAAAATAAATGTTTCACTTCTAAGTATAAATCGTCTATAATAAATGTCCTACTCATAATAAGATAACAATAAAACAAGCTCTTCCCAAAGAAAAATTAAAATAAAAAAGACTAATTGTTCCACTTCTATATCTTTGGAAGTATAAATTCCTCGAGTGACAATAAAATTTTAAAAAATAAATGTTCCACTTATAAGCCTCTAGAATTATAAAAAGAAAAGTATATATAAAAAAATTATCTCAACCTCTAGAAGTATAAATTCCTCCAGTGCAAATAAAATTACAAAAAATAAATAAATGTTCCACTTATAAGCCTCTAAAATTATAAAAAGAAAAGTGTATGAAAAAAAATTAAGGTCCCACCGAGATTTGAACTCGGGTTACTGGATTCAGAGTCCAATGTCCTAACCACTAGACCATGGGACCTGTTAGTGACTGTTTCGTCTATATGCATTATTCTTTTAATAAAAAGAAGGGTAACGTAATAAACCGTCCGTTTTGGCGTTAGGGCACGATGGTCTCTTCGTCGTCGCCCTCCGCGCGGCCTCTTTGGACAAGAAGTGGGACGCCGTCGGCCACAACGGCCTCACCGCCACCGTCCTCGAGAGGAGCCACGTGCAGCCTTCACCGAAGTGATCGCCCCTGAATTCTGCTTCTCCCGCTGTAGATGCCTGCTCCGCCCTTCCGTCATCCGGTATCCCCCTCGTCCCCCGCCGCCCCCAGCTCCCGGTCTTTCCTTCCTTTCTTGATCTCTTTCCTTGTTGTCGCTGAAGGCAAATTGGCGTTGGAGAGGCGAGGCACGGCCTGAAGCTTCTTCGGAGGCGCCCCTCGCCCTTCACCCTTGTCTCGATGGGCGGTACCTTCTCTTGGGCCCCGATTCCGATTTGAACCATCCGGATATAGCTATGTTCTCCAAGAAGGACGCATTGGCGTTAAATCCTTTTGCATATTAATAATCCCGCGGCAGCAATGACTTCATATGCTCGTAAATTCCCTCGACGTATGTTCTGCATTTGTCTTCATACACGTATGGTCGATTGCTCTGCAACTTAAGAGCTATATATTGCACAATGGCTTCATGTTCTGCATCAGTACACAAGGTAAACAATCAACTTATAAACAAAGAACACAATCTACTATTTTCTCACCACCTGTAGAATGTTGTTTGCTTGGGTACATTTGTCGTCTATTTCCAAGAGGTAAAACCTTGCTACAGAAAATTTTTTCCTCGGAAAAATATCTCATTTTTCATCTTCTAGGATAAGGAAGACCAACACTTGTATCTGCGTCCCGTGAAGGTGTTTCTGGCTGTTTGTTTAGCTTAGGTGACTTTGATGTTGCTGATATACTTCATTATGCTATTGCACCCACATATTAAGGAGGTTCCTCTAATTACCTGAACAGCTTTTTCGTTTAATTCTCAGGCATCCGTGTCATGATTCAAGGATTAATCTTTGTTTTCTGCATTTTATTCTAGATGGAGAGTATTGATATAGCTTGCAAGGATGCTGTGAATGGTATGCCATCAAGAAGACCAATAGTTGAAATGATGATCCCCTCTGTCTTAGACCGGATCATTTCTCCGCCTGGTATGATTTATTTATATAGTATGTTGTGTTATCTGGTTACTATAGTTATGGGTTCATAATAGTGATGGTATTAGATTTGAGGCAAAAAAAAAAAAAAAAAGTTTGACTTGTTATCGCTTTATACTCTCAGTACTACATTTCTGCTGATTTGGTTCTTTCCAGGTGAATTAGTGGGATAAAGTTCTAAGTTTATGTAGTTCCTATATACCCTTTACCTTTAATTTTTTCCTGAAACTGAAGCTATTAAACAAGCAACTTGAATTATCAAAACTAACAGGATTTAGAAAAGTGAACTAAATTATTTTGACAAAATTGAGGGTTGACACAAATTTAAAGGGGTTTGGGTTTGACCATCTTCATAGGGTTTATGTTGAATACCTAGTAAATTTTTAAATATGAACCAAAGCAAAGAGCAATACAACATAACACAGTCTTTTTTCTGTACCTTGTTGATCTCATGGCTTAGCTAATAGTTAATTTGTTTTAACTCTCTCACAGTACCATGCTTTCTTTTCACATTCCTGCAGTCTCACAGTGTAGACTATCTATCCTCCAATTCCCAATACACCACTAATTGGAGGGACATATGAACCAGTCCCATTATCACACATGGTAATAGAATAGAAATTCCATTTTTTTTTTCTTTTTCTTTTGACAAACAAATGGAATGAGACAATTATTTTGGATTTTAAATAGGTAAGCAACATACTCCCTTTTCCTTGGTTTCTTTTGGGAAACTTGAAGCCTCAAGTTACTGAAAGCCATAGGAGGTTAAATGTCTCTCACAGCACTCCTTTAATGAACTAGCTGAAGTAAAAAAAAAACCCTGCATGGTTATTAGTAACATTGAAGTTTTCTTACTAATTTTGACAAGAACAAACCATCCTAATTGGATCTTGTGACTCATGGATTAGATTCTGTCATCTAGATTGCATTGTGCTCATGGTCTAATCACATTTTTTTCGTCTTGGGTAATAATCCGTAAAATGTTTGTAGTTGTTTAAGTGTTGCAGCCAGGAACATATAGTGTGGTACCCCACAATCAGACTGTGCTCAAGATAGTTATTGTTTGGTCAAAAGAAATTGTTCTTGGCAGACTTAGGCGAATCCAACAAAAAATACTGTGTTATATACGAGTTATAGATTTAGTTATAAATGGGACCAACATCAACAAGGCGCCTGTAGCTCAGTGGATAGAGCGTCTGTTTCCTAAGCAGAAAGTCGTAGGTTCGACCCCTACCTGGCGCGAGTAAATTTGTTTTTTGTCGGAGCAACTAGAGCGGATAAAAACGTTCCTTTTATTTTTATTATATTTTTATTCGAGCAATAAGAATTGAATTCTTCATTCACTCTACACAGTTGATGTGTCGCGATTTAAAAGTCACCAGAATATTCTCTTTTTTTTTTTTTGTTAATTATTGCTGCTTTAACGCCATACAATTTCAGTATGCATATATCATTACCATAATTTGGTGAATTTGGTATCTGTTCTGCATCTCAATAAGAACACACCTTTGTCAAGCAAAAAGGAATACAAATTTAGTACGCAGGTATTGATTAATCTGTCATAGCTTATTGTCAACATACTGAAAGCAAAGCAATGTTATTACAGGCAAACAAAAGAAAGCTTTCTAACTTCTGCAAAGACTGTGAACAACTACTCTCTCTGATTAAATGCTTCACTAGCACAACCGACCTTCTGCATCGGCTTCAAGGCCAGCATTTGTATAAATGGGGTGAAGAACATGGCCTTCGCTCGGATCAACATGCACCCATTTCCGACCGCTAAGCTTATGGCGCTCGAAGCGAACATGACCTTCTTTTAGCGCAAACAATGTGTGATCCTTTCCCATTCCGACATAGTCACCGGGATGGAACCGTGTACCTCGTTGGCGAACTATGATGTTGCCGGGAATCACCCTCTGCATAACATCCCACCAAAACCATAAGCATCAGGAGAAACAAGAATGTAAACAGAGAGTGACGAACACAGGTATGGTTCGACTTCCTATACCTCTCCGCCGAATTTCTTAACACCCAAGTTTTTGGGCCGTGAGTCACGTCCATTCTTTGTGGACCCTGCAGTCTTTTTTGTGGCCCAACGTCGAAAGATCAAGCTCAGCCCTCCAGATGCCTCTGAATCAAATCCAGATACTATCAGATGTATATCTAAAAGCAGGTTGGCACCTTCGACAACAAATAAAAGGTGATAGCATTACCACTAGCACCGCCATAGACGGTAACATTTGAAACAAGATCTTTGAGACCCACTCTTCTGCACAAGGTTGAAAGAGACATCGTACGTACGTGCCCCTGAAAAGAAGAGACCCCGAATGAAATCAAAATCCATTGTTTGAATATCCTTTCCATACAAGTAAGATCAACATCCATTATTTAAATTTGAACTCTCTAATGATTTCATATCTAGGACCTAAACGAGGAGGGTAGGACAACAAAAGTTCAAGCATGCAGGAACACGAGACCAAGCTAACCTGATAGATCAGTACAGACTTTGAATTCAAACCCTGAAATAAGCTTTAAAATGCGCCAAGCGCATGGGTTCTATTTCATGACCAGAAAAAGGCTACAATAACTTTTTTGAAATAAGAGGAGTTTCAAGCAGTGCTTATTGCCAAAACCCAAAGTAAGCACTTCAGTTCCTCATTTTTAGTCACTTCATCAGTGCTAATCTATCAAGAATTTGCGAATGTACAATTTGCGATGAATAAGATAAGCGCTAGCGGCCGGCGGAAACAGGTTGGTAATAAATAGTTTGGACAATATCAAATTTGATGGATACATCCAACTAGGTTCTTGTACACTGTTTTACTTTCTCTAATAAATACCAGCTGCAGCTTTATACTTGCAATATTCATTTTCTTACACATTATGCTTAACATGCAGCAAAAGATATGCATAATAATAAAGATTACAAAGGCTAACATATGCAGAAGATCAAAAGCTATAACATCTTCGAGACACTAATGTTTAATTAACATTCAAAAGCTATATAGAAGATTGATATGTACAACTATGGCATCAACATCATCCTTTCGTTTGGTGCATCGTCCAGAAGCTTCCTGGATATAGATTTTGAGGACATGAGAGGAGAGGAGAGGGGAGAGAATGGTGCCGATTGCAGCAGCGGAAGAGAAGGGCTCGGCTACCGATTGCAGGCAGGTAATCTTCCCAACTTCCGTACTGACAGGTAGAGTCGAGACGAAAAGAGAAAGCCATTTCAACAGCAAAAGGGGAAAAGATTTGGAGCAGCAAAGGGAAAAGGAAAGGGGAAACTCTCATACAAATGCGCCCTTTGATCGACGAGTCTCAGCCTCCGACGATGGAGTGATCGAGGACAACAGGAGGGGAAGAAGTCACTGCAACCTTCGATAGTTGATACTGCCGAAGCAGAGAAGGCGAAGCGAGCGCGGAAGAAAGCGAACCAGAACAAGGAGCGGGTACACTGATCGCAACTGCGACTCTGCCGATCGCCGAAGCCGTCCGCCCCCGATGGGGCGAACCCTAGAAAAAGAGCCAGCCCGAGGGCCGGAAGACGAGGCCCGCTAAGATTATTGGGCCTTCACTTAGCGGGCCACGTGGAGGATATATGCTGGGTCCCGTCTGGGCCCCATCTATTTCCTTAATGGACCGGATGGTACGCGGAAGACAGTCGAGCAGCTCGAAAGACGAGGGGAAGGGAGAGGGAGAGGGAGAGAGGGAGAGAGCCGAAGCGATGACGCTGGGGATGATCAACGCGCACCCGGTGGTGCACGCGAAGAAGGAGAGGGTCGCCCGCTCGGAGGACCTCCACTCCGACGACGCCCTTGATGCCCTCGATGTCTTTGATATCCTCCCACCGGTTGCTTCCTCGATCTGTTTTCTTCTCGATTTGTCGACGGAATTGCTTGAGTTCGGTCTTTCTTGACGCTTTGTGGGGGCAAAGTCATGAATCTTTTCGGGGGCCTTCTTCGGATTTTTGCTATGGTTGTGGTTTGTTCTTACGATCGATTCTTTTATTGGGTTTCCTGGGGTTTTGCTGGTTCGTAAGGCGTTAGAGGGTATCGGGAGTTGTTTCTTGACTCAGGTGATCAGATTCGGTGAGGGATATCAAGGACCCGGAGCACCCTTACTCGTTGGAGCAGCTCAGCGTTCTTTCGGAGGAATCCATCGCCGTTGATGAAAAGCTCGGCCGCATCAAGTGAGTGCCGATCGCCCTATTCCACCATACCTGGCTTTTTCTTTCCCCTTTAATTTCCACTCACTTATATTGCCAGTGTTCTGACCAAAAGTATTTTACCGTGTGATTTGTGCGAGTTAATTGAAACATGGGAAAAAGGCCGACTCTTTTCTCGATCTTCGGTTGATCCACCATGCGATAAGTTCTTATCTTTATAGAAATGGGGATTAGACCTTTAATTGAAGAAAAAAAATGAGATCTGTGTGTCGTGAGCATGGTAAATTCTTTGATCACCGTTATTGACCTAATTGGTTCCGGATGGTGAGTTAACAGTGACCGGAGGAAGCGTAGGTAGGGGTATTTGCGCTTGAGGATGCATAAACGGAAATGGATCTTAAAAAGTTTCTATGAACGGAGGTTATAAATGATCCTTAGAACTTTTCACCGGAGCAGACTGTGACAAGAAACTAATACATATGACATTTAAATTTTAGTTTTGATAAGTTTTGCTGATTCTGCTTCTTATTGTGATTGTTTCGTTCCCTTATTTTCTTGGTTTTGAATGGGCAAATTAATATTGTTATATGCTTTATCGTGTACAATTATCATATCTTTTCTCAGTTTTATTTTACCACATGATTGATGAAAAAAATATCCAAATTTTAAATATAACCTCACTATGCTAATATCTTTATGTTTGTAGGATAACCTTCACTCCAACGGTTAAACACTGCAGTATGGCCACAGTTATTGGTTTGTGTCTAAGGGTTAAGTTAATTCAGTCTTTTCCTCCACATTTCAAGGTTTGTTGTCATTTGAACTTTCTCTCACTATGTGCAGTTCTTATTGAAATCTTTCTATAATATGTGCACACACACACTTGCTTTAATTTATTTGTCTTATGTTTTAAATTCAGTTTATCTGCTTCTGTGGCATTGATGTAAAATGTAAAGATCTGAAATCTTTATATGATTTTATTCATCAGGGATCTTATTATTCTTAGATACTAAATTGCTTGTATGTTGTTGATATATTTATTTTGCTTATTCTTGTGAAGCAAATGATAATGGAGTTTGTTTTGCTTGTTTTTGTTAGCGTCTTAGCATATAAAGTATCACTTATTTAACCTCTTTTGATACGGCTAAATCTTTTTGTTAATTATACATGCAGGTTGATATCAATGTATCGCCAGGATCTCTTGCGGATGAAGAAGCAGGTGAGTGCAGAAGACATCTTATGGCCACTAATTTCTTATCTATTTAACGTGGTTGTAATTGTTTTTTGTTCATACCTTTCAAGTGTTATAAAATCTGCCTGTGTTGTGTTCTTTTATAAGGTATGAATTAACATTATCCGCTTCTGGTAAACAAGTGGGGATAAGATTGAAGCGTAGAAGGGAACAAGGTGGGTGTTTCTGAAGAAAAAAGATTCTAAAGAGACTATCGCAGAGGTTTAAAGAATTCTATAAGAGAATAGCACTATTGGAAAATTTGTTTTAGGAGGTGACACTAGATATAATTGATGATTGTGCCCCTCAAATGGGATTAACTGCTCCGTTTGAAGAATTTTGGGAAGATTTGATTGTATCAATTGAATAAAACAAAGATGGATTTTTTCATAGGAAAATTAAAATTGCATCATGTGTAAAGAACATGGAGAATTTTAGGGAGTACATGGTAATTTTGGAATTTTGAAAAGAATAAAAAGAATGTATAACTATAAATTATGATTTATTTTGTTATTGCCTAATTGCTGGTATTACTTAAGGAAAATATGTATCACCTGATTACATGTTAAAGTTGAGAAAAGACTAGATATTATTTTCGTCTAAATTAGCATGCAACATTACTTGAGGATAAAGTCTGACTACAGTGATCTGTTATATTTGGCCTTTCAATGGGTTCGTTAACTATGCTACATTCAATATGTTTATACACTGGTACATGCCTAGAACTAGAATTATGGTGAATGTACATGGAGTTATGTTATTTTTGGCTAATTGTTGCATGAATGCTCTAGCTTATACACCAACCACGTTGAATTCATGTTCAGTGAATAAGTTCCTTAATTTACATACATAAAATGCACATGTTGTATAAAAATATTAAGTGGTGCATGTTCTGAGGTGGCCTTCTCATTGCTCTAGACAGTTAATTTCCAGAACAGTGCCCAAGATCGTAAAAAACAACATATAGTTATAGAAGTTGAGTGTTGAGATGAAGACCTAAAGGAGTGTTTAATGTCAGAGACACTACAAATACCTATTGTTGTTAATTAAGCTTTTTTATCCTATTAAGGTCAAGTTACTAGTTTATAGTGACGGTAAGCTCAAAGGATGGTTTCTTCTTCAGTGAGAATAAATCTTGCTCCAAAGACGGAAGCACAACTCCATGGACCATGCAAGTTGGACATGTTTTAGAGCATTTATTTTACAAGGTTCGAGCACTAGATGAAGACTAAATCATGCTATGCTGTTTTATCTTCGATGATATCAATGTGATCACATTAAAGACGCCTCCTCTAGCCCGTGCAGCCACATGATCCCTGTGGAGTACATGCTGGTGGAGCGCATGCACAGTGAAAGTGCTAGAACATTTTTCTCTTACGTTATTTTCATCAATACCCAACTTTTTTTTGCCTCAAATGATGGAAAAAGTTTGCTCTATGAGATGAGAAACTTGCATACTTCATCTTTCACCTAGGAATATGTTATCTACTTCTACAAGCTAATGCTATTTTAATGCATAAACACTCTACGGAACAATAATCTAATGTTTTAAAAAGTTACTGACAGAATGATCGATACTGCAGTTAATAAGCTGTTGAATGACAAGGAGAGAGTGTGTGCAGCGCTGGAGAATCCGAGCCTCCGTCAACTTGTGGATGAGTGCCTCTACTCCAATGAACTATATTCGCTTTAGTTTGTTTTCTCATGACCCTGCCTATAGAATAAATGTGTCCTTCAAAGTGATGGTCGCCTTCGTGTTAAAATGAGTCCATCTCAGGTCGACTTGGGCTTGATAAGTTTAGAAGTTCACATTCTGGATATATGATTATAGCAGGTCTGTTAGGGTCCTTTTGTTGTATGCTGTCAACATATATGTCTACCATTCTCTATAATCTTGCGATGTTTATTGACCTGCTACCTGAAATGTTTAGTCTTTTCTTGTGCTAACCTTCGTATGTTTTAAGTTGACTTCTTTCAAGGATAGATGTTTTTCTGTAGAGAAAGAAGATGATTAATCACAGGACGCTTTGTATGAAGTGTGCCTTCTTTGGTATTATTTTATTCACAAAAACAGGATTCTCTAGCCTCTAAATGTGGATTCATTTAAATCTCATGAATCCAGTTATTTATTTCTATCAATTTCTCAAAAAAAATTTATTTGTTTTCTACTGTAGCGTTCATTTTTTCATTTTTTTTTTCTTCTAGAGCGATGTTTTTTTTGAAGATATGCTTTTTGTTGTGGTCTTCTTGTTATGTCATGTTCTCGTCGTCTTTACCTCATTGTTCTTTTTTAAAAGATATATTCGGAGAGATCTGTTATGTACTTAGTTGGAATTGCCTAAGTGGGGAGGCATTCTTGTAACAAAGTCATGGGCTTAGTTATAGTTGCCTAAGTCGTGAAGTACTCTTGCGTCAACTTCGATCAGACTTAGTTGGGATTGTCTAAGTCTTGAGACGCCCTTGCGACATACGCGTTCGCTGAGGGTTAACCAAGTTGAAACCTCGTATAGGTCTTGAAAGACCTATAAAACATAAAGTTGATTAGTTTTGAAATGAGCGGTGGATAAGTCCCGACGTCTTGCGAAGAGGGAAGCTTCACAAGCAATACAACGAGCACTTGGAGTGCATGAGAGAAAAAAGAAAGTATGAAAACAAGGACTTTAGAAGGGTGAATGAGTAGCTCTAAGTTCGCAAACAACTACTCCCCGAGTGTTAGAGATGAAGGCAAGTTTTCGTCAAGTTGACATGCAAACTTGTGAAGGTTGTTCAACACTCGACACTACCCCGAAGACCCATTTGCCCCGGTACCACATGGGGGATTCGAGGGTGTTGAGATGATTGACGTTTTGCAAGCTGCTAGGGTCTGCAGAAAACAGGTCGTGGCACGCGAAAATGGAGCCATTTTGGGGCAGTTTTGTCCGATGCGACAAGCGATCGTACTGTAGTGCTGCGAACTGTTGTTGCTTATATTTTTTCAAGCAAAACACACCAAAATTATGGCAAAATAGGTTGCCAAGGATATGTACAAGCATGCAAAAGTGACAAACGGTTCGTTAAACGAAGTTGTTGTGGGTGCGCGATGACCGTTCATGACATTCTCTCCCACTTAAACTATCAACGCCCTCGTCGACGCTTGCTAGTAGGCTTTGATGATTGTTTCTTCATGTCGGAGGGCATCTTCTGACTCCCAACTGGCTTCGATTCTAAGAAGCTTTTGTCACTTCACCAAGTACTCAATCTGTTTAACTCCGTTCGGATAGTTTTGTCTTACAATCCACTAAAATGGTTTTAACTCGCTTCTGATAGGAGACTCTGGCGGGGGTAGTCGAGTTAGAACACTTCGGGAAACATCTTGCGGATCTGAGTGGTAGGCTTTCAAGTTGCTAGCGTGAAAAACATTATAAATTTTAAGCCACGTTGGCAGCTGCAACTTATAGGAGACATTACCCACCCTACTGATAATTGGGAAGAGCCCTTCATACTTGCGTACATTGTTCCTAAAGAATTGGAGTGCTGCTAGTTGGAACTTCACCAACACCAAATCGCCGACTTTGAATTCTTATGGTCGCCTTCCCAAGTCTGCCCACTTCATCTTTTTGGCTGCCTTCCCAAGTAAGCCCATGCAATATCTGCATTTCGATGTCATTCTTTTGCAAAGTGATATGCGGATGGACTACTCCTAGTATAACCAATAACCAAAGTGTGAGGAGTCGATGACTGTTGTCCTGTGATGATCTTAAAGGGGCTCTTGTTGGACGTAGAGCTCTGCTGCAGGTTGTAGGAGAATTGAGCTATGTCCAACAGCTTCACGTAATCTCGTTGGTTGGCACTCATGTAGTGCCAAAGATATTGCTCTAAGAGCGAGTTTATCCTCTCAGTCTGGTCATTCATATGAGAGTGGAGGCTTGTGGAGAAATATAGCTTAGACCACAACAATTTGAATAGCTCGGTCCAGAATCGTCCCAGGAACCGAGCGTCTCGATCACTAATGATATCGTGTGGGATTTCCCAATACTTCACCACATTCTTCATCATCAACTTGGTCGCCTCCTTTGCTGAATAGTGTAGGGGTGCAGCAATGAATATTGCATACTTTAAAAATCGATCGACTACCACGAGTATCGATCCGAGTCCCCTTATTACCGACAAGCTTGATATGAAATTCAAGGAAATGCTCTCTCACGACTTTTCTGGTATGGGCAACGACTCTAAAAGTCCCACCGGCTTCCGTTACTTTACTTTGTCTTGTTGGCAAGTAAGGCACGTTCAAATATATTTCTCTACATCCGTCCCTACATTCAGCCAGTAAAAGACCCTCTCCACAAGAGCCAATGTTTGGTGAATGCTCGGATGTTCTACCCACAAGGAATCGTGATACTCTTTCAAGAGTTCACGTCTCAAATTGTCCACTCGAGGAATACGAACTCTATTCCTTTTGTGTAGACGAGTCCCTCATGGACCTAAAATCGTTGTGTCTTGTCTTCTTGGATTATTTGCATCAGGCTTATTGCCTGGGGATCACTATACAGTTCATCCCTGATCCGGGAAAAGAAGTTGGAGTGCAACTGACTTGCTTGGCCTCTACCCTTCAGTTGCATGGCATTCACTCACTCCACTTTCCTGCTCAATGCATCGGCTACGACATTTGCTTTTGCGGGCTTGTGCTCCATTACTATATCAAATTCAGCCAGAAAGTCCTGCCATCATGCTTGCTTTGGAGAGAGTTTCTTTTGAGTCTAAAAGTAACTTGAAGCGATGTTGTTCGTCCTCAGCACAAATCGCGATTCAAAAAGGTAGTGTCGCCACACTTGTAGACAGTGGACCACCACTATCATCTCCTTTTCGTACACTAGATACCGTCGCTCGGTCTCGTTGAGCTTATGGCTTTCATAGGCCATTGGGTGACCCTCCTGCATGAGTACTCTCCTAATAGCGAAGTCTAAAGCATCTGTATGGACTTCGAAGGGCTTCCTATAGTTTGGCAATTTGAGCATCGGTTCTTCCAAAACAGCAGCCTTTAGATCTTGAAATATCGCTTCACATTTGTTAGACCATCACCAATGTTATTCCTTTTTCAGTAACTCCGTCAGTGGAACTGCGCGCTTCGAATACCTCACTATGAAGTGCCAATAGTAGTTTATGAAACCAAGGAAAGATCTCAGCTTTGATACCTTCTTTGGAGTTCGCCATTCCGTCATAGCTTGCACTTTTGATTTGTCCATTCAAATGGAACGATTATCGATTCGATGCCCGAAGAATAAGATCTTCGTCTGAGCAAAGTAGCACTTCTCTCTTTTCATGAAAAAGTGTTCTTCCTTAGAACCTTGAAAATTGTCCGAAGGTGCTCGATATACTCCTCAAGCGTTTGGCTGTAGACGACTATATCATCCAAGTAGACAACCACAAACTTGTCCAAATATTCCTTGAATAGCTAGTTCATAAGAGTACAGAACGTGGCTGAAGTATTGGTTAAGTCGAAAGGTATTACCAAGAACTCAAACGCTTCATACCTGGTTACACATGTAGTCTTCGCTTCATCGCCTTCAGCAATGTGCACCTGCCAGTACCCCAACTGAAGGTCGAGTTTGAAGAAATATTTTACTTTGCCTAGTTGGTCGAACAAGTCCACGATGAGTATGATGGGATACTTGTTCTTCACCGTCACTTTATTGAGGGCCCGATAGTTTATGCATAGTCAGAGGCTCCCATTTTGTTTCCTCTGAAAGAGAATTGGAGCTTTGAATAGTGCTTTGGAACTGTTGATGAGATTACTGCTTAGCAATTCATCTAACTGTTTTCTGAGCTTTGCCAACTCGGGAGGGGACATGTGGTATGGTGGTCTCGCTGGAGGCTTCACTCATGGCTCCAGCACAATATGATAATCCACGCCTCTGCGTGGTGGTAGAGTTTTCAGCAACTCAGGTGGCATAATGTTTGTGAACTCCTTGAGAACATTCGCTATTGCAGGTTCTTGGATGGCCTCCCCATTGAGTGACTCTAGCTTCACGACAGCCACGAGGGTTTACTCTACTTTTTGTATCCCTTTCTTCAATTACAATGCCGATAGTTGTTAGGGGTCCTTGATTCCTCTCCGAGAGACGAGAACCACGCAGGGGTTGTCATCTCTCATCAGACATAGGGAGTCTAAGAACGACATTGGCACCAGCTTTGTTGTGTGCATAAACTCCATTCCGAGAATCACTTAGAAGTCGTCTAATGGCACCACCATTATGTTCGTGCTCCCGCTCCATGTTCCGATCTTGATGGGGACTCCCTTTGCTAGCCTGGAGATCTGCTTAGCCTCCGAGTTCACTGCCTTCATTTGACTTGGGTTCTTCTCCAAGATCAGCCCAAGTCGCTTTGCTTCTCAGTCAACAATAAAGTTATGGGTGGCACCCGTGCCTACCATCACACGGGTTGTTTGGCCATTGAGCTTGATATCCACGTACATTAGCTCACTGCTTCCTGCTTTCTATTGTTTTGCCTTCATGTTCTTCCCCACTTGACCCCGCAATGCATTCAATAAACGTATTACTTCTATTTGGGGTCCTTGCGACTCCTTGTCGTCGCTACCGGATTCTGAGCTATTTGAACTGAGAACGACGGCCTTACCCTTATCCAGTTTGGGAGGGATGGATAGAAGCTGTCAAGGCATTGAGTGCTTGTTTCTGTGGGCACTCCCTCACCATATGCAGTCCTCTGCACAAGAAGCTTGGTTTTGAGGCATTGCCTTTTGAGCTTGGCCCTTAACTCTTCTTCCTTTGCTCGCCCTTGGGCTCCTTTCCTCGAGAATATTTTAGAGGGTAATTTCCTGAAGATTATTTCTTCTTCCCTGAGTCCTCCGAAGAAATAAAGTCGATGAGCCTTTTTATGGCTGCAATTGTCCCAATCACATCAGTGATATTTCGTCGATGTAGTTCCTGTTGAGCTCATGGCTTCAGGTGATCGAGAAAGCTGAACAACTTATCTTTTTTGAACATATCTTGGATGTCCAGCATCAGTGCAAAAAATTATTTCACGTAGTCCCGAATGGAAGTCGTTTGGTGGAGTTGTCTCAACTTCTATATTGCGACAAACTCTGTGTTCTCAGGTAGGAATTGAGTTCTCAACTCTCACTTCAAATCATCTCATGTGGTCCACTTGGCACCAACCTTGTTGGATCTCCTCCCAACGGGTCCACCAAAGTTTTGCATCTCTGTTCAAATACATGGTTACTATCGAAACTTTGGTATCCTCAGAGTCAAGGCTTCGTAGCCCAGAAGTATTGTTCCATGTCAAATAGGAAATTCTCAAGCTCCTTAGCATCTCCAGCACCCCCATAACAATGTGGCTCGGGTGCTATGAAGCCTTATGGCGACGCAATGCGAGTGTTGCTCCCTCCCGCATTTAGTGTCCTTGTGAGCAAAGTCACTCTGGAAGTGAGTTCCGCCACAACTTCCTATAGATGTTGCACGGAGCCCTTGGTGTCATCCGTTAGTCAGTCGACTAGGGCCTCAACCTTGTCGATCCGGGATTCAGCTTCTTGCGAGCTCTTTATCCCAAGAAGCCTTCGTTGGCTTTGGTAGAGTTCCTCAAAGCTTGCTTCAAGAACACCCAAGCGGGTTTCTACCGCTGTGATATTGGAAAATCCAAGGGGCGACATCTCATGCGCAACGAAAGAACAAAAATAAAAAAATCCTGGATTTCCACGAAAGGTTCTGTCGTCGTGCGAAGATCGGTGCGTCAAAAATCAAATCCGCGAATCCGAAAACTACGTATGTAAAAAGAAAGTACCCAGGGAGATCGTATATCCTTAAATTCCTGTAGATGGGTAGATGAATGAGGTCAAGCGTCCTCCTCTCTAGCGGTGATCCACACGGTAGAGACTACAATGGTGCTCCTCTCTAGGGAGAGGAGAATAGGAGGTGGTTACCAAGAAGACCCCAGCCTATGGACCATTGGTTCCCTCCTATTTATAAAGGCCTCATGTAAACCCTAATGGATCCTACCCCATTGGGTATTGGATTTTCATCTAATTACCAAAGCTTCTTAGATTAATGGGTCTCTACTTAATAATCTAGCTCTTATTGGATCTCATCCATGGGATCCAATAATATAGAGGCTTATTGGATATCCAATAAGATAGGAGCTCCGGCGGATATCTCATATCCGAACCTCTACTCGTCGCAACACCTACCATATGTGTGTGACCCTCTAGGCCCAATATCGAGTTGGCCGTGAGTCATACCTATCAGATCTCCTTCTGACTAAGTGAATTATTATCTCCATAATAATTCACTCGACTCATCGACTACGGACGTACCAAGCCACTACGTCGTAGTCCCTAGACGATACAGGGAAATCTAATTCTTTGGACCTATATGCCCTTAGTTACTATGTACATATAGTCCCTCGTCCATCTAATATCCCAGAGATCATATATCGGGCATGGTGCTGTCAAGCCCATACGGTTTCTAATCGAGTTTCGCTTTAATCGGATTCTCCCGGAGAACTTTTTCTTTCTCAATCCGAATGACCTTGGCAAGGGATTTGCATGAGCAAGAACACATGAGATATTTCGCTCATGATACCGAGAGTGAATGATCATCTATTGACACTTAATAGCCCTCGTAAGGTTAGTTGTCACTCCCAATAACCGACTATACTAGATCTGAAACTTCTAAACCTATAAGTTTGGTATCAAAGAGTAGAGTACTTATACAGGACATCCTTGGTGTCTCAAGTCTAAGGACCAGATACACTACTGGGATTACAAAATCTTTGTCTGACATGAGATATCAATAACCATCCAGTATTCCATAAACAGATCAATCAGTGAACTCATTCTCCAATGAGCACCTACACTGTATCCTTAGTGTCTCCACACAAGTAGTTATGAGACCAGCCACCTCCATCATATGGACGGGTATATAGCACACTAGTCTGTCCGGTTATCTCGATGTCCCCTCTCGAGTAACCTATAACCGGGATTATTTATGGTCTGTGTTTAAAGGTGAATCGATCTCATTATCGTGATCTCATCACGATCCGATTCTCAATGCATAGATACAAGGACATCACAATATACATCTAGAAAATATGAGAAAATGTCAATAATCATAAGCAAAGAGATTGACGTAGCGTGTTACAGGTGTCATCACTCACGTGATTGGCTTGTAGGGCATCTATAACTAGCATGTGAGTCTCTCTTTATGATTTTTTTTTTCAATTGGTGCTCCAGATTGTGCCTCCTTTGCTCGCGGTGAGTAGCCAACTGCTCCCTCATTATGTTTGTTGTCGCACTCCTCCTGAGCAGCTCCAACAGCAAGGGAACGAGTTTGCACTTGCAGCCCACCTGTGGCTGCTTGGGACAATGGTTCGGCTTGCCACATTTTGCTCGATTCGTCGCGATGTTTTGCCATGACGAGATTGTGAAGTTTCTTTGCTGCTTGCTTGAATTGCTTGCCTACTCTGATACCGCAATGCCACGCACTTAGTTGGAATTACCTAAGTGGTGAGACACTACTGCAGCAAAGTCACAGACTGAGCTAGAGTTGCTTAAGTCGTGAAGCACCCTTGCGTTAACTTCAATCAGACTTAACTAGGATTACTTAAGTCTTGAGGTGCCCTTGCGACATACGCGTCCACTAAGAGTCGGCTAAGTTGCAACCTCGTACGGGTCTCAAAAGACCTATAAAATAGAAAGTTGATTAGTTTTGAAACGAGCGACAGACAAGTCCCGACGTCTCGCGAAAAGGAAAGCTTCACAAGCAATTCAACGAGCACTTAGAGTGCATGAGAAAAGAGAGAGAGAGAGAGAGAGAGAGAGAGAGAGAAAAAGAAAACAAAAACTATAGAACAGTGAACGAGTAGCAGCAAGTCCGCAAATAACTACTCCCCAAGTGTTGGACACGAATACAAGTTTCCGTCAAGTTGACGTGTAAACTTGTGAGGGTTTCAACACCCGACACTACCCAGAAGATCTATCCACCCCAGTGTCACCTGAGGGGTTCCAAGGTGCTGAGATGACTGACGTTTCGCAAGCAACTGCAGTCTACAAAAAACAGGTCGTGGCACATGAAAACGAAACCATTTTAAGACAATTTTGCTCGATGTGATAAGCAATCGTATTGCAATGCTGTGAACTGTCGTTGCTTACATTTTTATAAGCAAAACATACCAAAACTATAACAAAACAAACTGGCTAAAGATGTGTACAAGCATGCAAAAGCAATGAATGATTCGTTAAACGAAGTTGTTACCGGTGCACAACGACCATTCATGATAGATCGTTGGTTAAGTGATGTACAAGCGATAGTTATAGGTCAAGTTGTATGTCATATCTCGTGTAGCAATCGCGAAAAAGAGGTGAGAATTAAGATTTAAAAAAAAAGATAATACATCAGATAAATTTTTTTTGAATAACATGAAAAGATACCCATCGTATATTTATTCTATTAATATTTGATTTTATTTTTTGATATTAAATTGTTTTTATGTAACAGTAATATATTATTATTATTATTTATACTTAACATTAATTACTTTTTCTTTTTTATCTATCGACTATGAATCTCAGTCCAGAAACATAAGAAGAGACAATATTAACGAAAATCCTTCAAGCTTACCTCTCGTTACCCCCCCCCAACAGATGAGCGAAACCCGTAGGCTTCTCTTTAACTGCTACATGTGACGTTGACGGTGGCATTCACCCAGGCATGCGACACACCACCTCTTGTGAGACCTCCCATCTCACCTGGACTCGCGTTTTGAGCAAAATATTAGCGTTATTGACGTTGGCCTCTTTGCTTCTCACATGCAGCAGCTGCAAAATCTGGCGTTCAAGATAAACTTCCTGGTCGAGTGGGAGGAGGCCCACGCTTTTGCTTTGAAATGGGCAGTTCACCTTGAAGCGGAGAGCAAGAGGCATACCTCACCTACCTACAGGCGCATCGATCTGATTTTGCTCAGAAACTATTGGATGATATCAGACTGAGGAAAGAGAAGTTGGGATATGCTGCTGCATCTTCAGGTCAGCCCACCTTCTGCCGGTTTAAGTTAGAATCCGTGATCCGATTAGAACACACATAATGAGCACCGGATGGTTAGACAAGTTAATGTAGCTAGCATATGACGATACATGGAAGCATGATGCTGCGTTAGCTCAAGTTTTAACAGCACCTAATGCAGGTTATCTCCATAACATTAAGAAGAAACGTTTTAACGACACCGAACATGTTCTGTTGTTTCACTACTTTGTTGTTGACTACAAGGGGCAACAGTCAAAGTTCAGTAAGGTTATTTCATGATCTTAGGGCTCAAAATAAAATAAGTAGTATAGAGCTTTAGCTGAATGCTTAGTTCATTGGGCCTTTCCTTGTCTAAATTTGCCTAGGGAAGGATTTGGCATCATGTTAACAAACATTATAAAATCATGTTCAGTGTATCAACGACCATAAACAGGAACCGTAAAAAGATCAGCTATAGCTTTTTTGTACCTTTTGTTGTTGGGATTGAAGGACGGACGTTTCGTCTGGAAATTGTGGTGATGCGGTGCTTCATTCAATCTCGTGAACACCATGTTACACCGATGATCATGCTTGTAAAATCTTCGTAAATCCCTGGATGGACAAATATAGACTTCTCGTTCCGAAGATTTATGCAGCATAGGATTCACCCAGACATTGATCATCCGCTTCCATAAATTTTATTTTTCCAGAGCATCAGGGGAACCCCCGAAGGTCCTCGCGAGGAACAGAAGCAATGAGGAACTGCGTAAGCTCTTCGAACACAGCTTTTAAAGTAAATAACAGGACCTCTTCGGCTGTACGTACCGTTTAACGAGGTTCTTTCTGTTCCTTGTCGTGGGCGTTGGAAGAGTAGCAAAAATCCCAGAAGTCACAGAAACATGGTTCGGCACCATGCACCACAAAACAGCGGCTCCAAAAGTTGCCTCCCGGAAGATTGTTCCTGTTGGAAGAGCCCCAGAGGGTCAGAATTATGTTGACGTCTCGATGGCGCTGGCATTTGCACTCAGCAATTGTGGAAAGCTTCATTACACTGCTAAATTTGGTAACGAGCTCATTCCACGTAATGGATCTATTTGTTACAGAGAAGGCCACAATCAACACTTACCATACAACACGAGAATCAGTGAAATATCAAAAGGTGTTCAGAAATTGAATAAAATCCTTGATTCAGATTCAGATTGGAAGGGAACTGTTGAAAGGGGCCACGAATTTGGATGACTCCTTGAAAATGCTCGTCACCCTCCGAGAGGCTTCGGATTACATGGTCGGCTCTCGAGGGAGGCAGGCCAGAGTGCTGAAGGGCATGGAAGAAGATGGAATCATCCAATGACGAAGCAAACAAGACCACTCTAATGCACAAGCCCAGGATTTCTCCTGATGGGTTGGCTAAAGCGAGCGATGATGCTATCATTCGGAGGCAGAGAGATATTTGACCTCATCTTACCTCGGAAGTAGTCTGACTAATTCAAATTGTAAAGAGATCTCATTAGATGCATCCATAAAATTCACTACGCACACAAGGTCTCCGAGTTGTGGTCCTGGTTCCGTGCCCGATTCCCCGTGTTCAGGCATTGGGCACAAACATGACCATGGCGATGAACTCTCGGGAACTTCTCGATCACTAATGGCAAGTCCTCGACTTCAAAGAACATCAGACGGTCGGATCCTAGAAGCCCTACAGATGGCAGTGCAAGAATGCCAAATGTCGTTGCTAAACTTATGGGCCTCGAAGAACTTCCAGCACTTGAGGCCGAGGTGAAAAAAGTCAAAGGGAAAAAAGGACAAGTCCGAGAAAGAGATGGCAGTAGGCCGAGTCGCGGATGCAAAAGCACGAAAACAGGTGATATCTTCGCAAAGGCACTTCATGCAGAACTATGGAAGGAACAAGATTCTAAATGAAACAAACATTGAAGAAACCAAGGCCAAAAGCAGCAAGGAGAAGACAAATCATATGCGGAACATGACCCCATCGTCCAACAATGCACCGAAGAGACATCTTGAAATCGGTAGGAAGACCGAAGACATTGATCATCCGCCACAGTAAAGAAGAAATAGCCGAGAACAATTTGGTAAAGTTGACGGAAAAGGTAGACAAAAGAGAAAAAAGAAGCAGATCTGAATCAGATATCCAGGATATCATTCGACCACATCAAGAAAGAGATCAGCAAAGAACCAAAGAGAAATCATCTCAGGGTCATCACAATGCAGCTAGCAGTAAAGACACACTCCCAAACAAGATCGGTTAGGTCTCGCAAATAATCAGACAAAAACCCAGGTGACACAACAAAAATCAACAGTCCACGTGGTAAAACCCAAATATCCATTTTGTGAAAAAAAAAAGGACCATGATGCAGACAGCAAGTTAGGGGTCAGCACAGCAACAAAAAAGTGAATGGAAATCAAGGACATCTGCTGACAATATAAGCACGAATAAGGTGTTGTCTGGTGGCACAGTTGTTGTCAGAGAAGGGAGTTCAGTAAAGGTTGGAAATCTGGGGCAACCAAAAGAACGTCCAAAGAGCAGCCATCCAGAAATGCAAAAAACAATGTACATAACTTCTGATGACATGGAATTAGGTAGAAGAGCATATGAGAACTCAGATGATATGAAGTCCTTGCAGACATATCCAAGAACTGACAGAGAGAAGCCCGTGCACATTCCAACTGCAAAGAAGGTAGATAGAGCAAACATGAAAGTTCACAGAGGTGAAAACCATAATGTTCAAGGGGACAATTCTCGGTACATCAAACAACCAAATGAAAAAAGCCAGCAATCATCCTTCTTAAATGATCTGGAGAGGAGATGGAAAGAAAGAAGCAGTAAAGATAAAAGAGCAACAGTTTGTTCTCACGAAACAAACTCAGAGCAACATCTAGACCAGGAAACTAAGTCAACCTTGCTTTCAGATGATTCCTTGGTAGATGCTGGCAGAGACGAAGCAAAAGAGGAGAGGACGGTTGTGGAGACAAATGTAAGATATACTTTCCTCAATCACTATATGCAACCAAGTCAATCTGCATCAATCGTGGCTCAGATAATGCATGTAACCTTGTTATTTTGCAAATGTGCACCATGAATTGGTTCCAAGTAGCAGTAAATAAAACTTATTATAAAGAAAAAGAACAGAGGACCTGACTAATTCTCTGTGCATGATTTTTTAAAATGAAATATGAGACTCAACACCATGAAGCATTTGCATTATATTCTATTGATTAGTTTACTAGCATCTCATATGTTTTCCACAGTATGATGACAAGCATAAAACAGCTTTTAAAGATTCACAAGAGAAGGAAGTTCCCCTCGGTGCAGATTCAGAATCGCAACCTTTCAACTCAAAGGAAAAGCAGACAGAAGGTAACTCAGATGTTGCAAACATTAACAACTATCTTGCACCCAATCAAAATATTATGCCTCAAAAATTGCTTATGCCAGTGTATAGAAATTAGGAAGAAAGCTGGATTTCAAGAAATTATCATGACAAAATTATGAAGAAATTTAACAATTGCATATCTTAGTTGCAGGTGCAACTGAGGACAGGCAGCTCAACAACTGTAACCTTTTAAAGTTGCAGAATCAGGCAATATCTGAAACAAATGGACAAGGTTCACTTACTGAGGATGAATACATCCTCATGCAACTTCTGATTACTAATCAGCATTTTCGCAACACGGCACAAGGGCTATTCAAAATCATGATTCCTAATGATGTTAGACAAACCAGCAGCCAAGCCAGTCTGAAAGAGGAAAACAAGCCACTTTTAGATTGTGGATATGAGTTACTGAGGAGAAAAGGGAAAAGAGAGATGATTCATGCCATGACAAAATCTCATGCACGAGAAAGTTTTAGATACCTGAATGCACTGATGAAGGAGTTGAATGAAGATATTGAGAGTCTTAAGTTCCCCAATGAGACTATAAATAATGATAGCACTGCAGAATTACATCACACGATGCTTGAGAGAGACATCGAGGATAGGAAGCCAGATATCAATTGTATGTGGGAAATTGGTTGGAACAACATTATATTTGCATCTGTTGAAAAGGAAGAAATTATAAGGGATACGGAGAAGCATGTATTGAGTGGACTTATCAGTGAGCTGGCTAGAGAGCTAGTAAATGCAACCATCACTGTTCCATAGAGAAATAATTGTGAAAACTGCTTTGTGTTTCGCAATAATCTGTTGAAAGACTGAAGTTGTTATTGACTGGTCTATTGACGAAAAAAAAGGTCTCCATAAATGACTATGTGGAGTTTATATGTTTTCAACATAGTATCAACTGCTTTTGCACAACCTGTTGTTACATTAATAGCAACCCAGGGTGAAAACAGCAGAATGAAGTCTTCCCATTTCACAAACATTTATTAGAAACTCTCAAGGGTAGAAAATAAAAATTTAGGAAGCAACGACTAAATGAAAACCACAACCTGATTCTCAACTGAGATCAAAAGAAGTTATGTTGTTCATTTCCCATAAGCATCAGTGTTTGTCTGACAAATTATACAAAAATTATAACAGGTTTTCTACTGACATAGGTCATAAGATTTCTTTCGGACAGAATAGGTTTGTAGCATGATTATAAAATAGAGTGCTAACATAGTAGCTCGCCATCTTGTTACTAGATGGAAACATGTGAGTTTTCTTTATATGTTATGGACTACATTTATAAACTCCATAAATGACTACTTTATATGTTATGGAATCGACTATATGGAGATTATATGTTTTCAACCTAATATCAACTGCGTTTACACAACCTATTGTAACATCAATAACAACCCAGGGAAAAAAACTGCATGATGAAGCCTTCTAATCATATTACAAACATTTATTAGAACACTTTTCAGTGAATACGCAAGGGTAGAAAATAACAAATTAGGAGGCAATAACTAAAAGAAAACTACAATCTGATTCTCGATTGAGATCAAAAGAAGTTGTGTTGTTCATTTTTCACAGTTATCAATATTTGTCTGACAAATTATGCAAAAATTGATTTCAGATTTTCTGGTCACATAGGTCATATGATTCCCTTAGAATACTTGCATGATTGGAAAATAAAGTACCAGCATAGTAGCTTGCCCTCTTGTTACTAGGTTTGGGCTGGATCTCCATCATGCAAACATATGACCTTAAAAGCTTTCAACTTCCAAAGAAGGTATGGCTAAACTTCATAGATATATCATATGATTCTCTAATGACACTATTATGGACCAGCCTCCTATGACTTCAAAGGCTTTCAGAATTAGGCATGCTTGTGAATTGTACCAATCAAACATGAATGAGTGGAACAGTTATTTCATCTAGAATCCCATATAACCCATATGAAATTTCACGAAAAACAACTTAATGAGCAAATAATAGCTGCAAGATTCTGTGCCTTCAATCATATTTGAAATTGGGATTCACGATGCAGATGTTAGAAAAGATACCTCAAACAAACTATTCCAACCTCAGTCGCTGGAAACTACTAATCCCACTCATCCATTCAAGATCGTACAACACAAGCCGTCGCCGAAACCCTGTAAAGACAAGGTGAAATTCCAAGAACCAGATCAAACCGAATACCGAACTGGCGGAGATTAATGCGGGCAACGTCGATGGCGAGCAACGAACAGATTCGTCACCGATCGATGGATTCTTCTCCGAGAAGAGGAAGCTCCGCCGACAAGCAGCGCCGCCACGGCTCCCCCGAGTCTCTGCGCTCATCTCTCATCCTACGAGAGGAAGCGGGAAAACAGAATTGGCTCCAAGATGTCGTTATGCGGCCGTGAATTATACCCTTACAATAGCATCACAATTACCAGAACACCACTACTATTTCCTCGTCGTCATTGGTTGACTTCGTGGGCCCAATTGGGCCTAAGTCCAGCCATTGTGTCCGCCGTCTTGGACCAATCACAATCACGAGTACTTCTTCTTCCTGCTGCTGCTGCTTCGATTAGACTCGGAAGCAGACGGCAAAAGGCATCCAACCAACATTGTCGACAGATGTGCTCAACTCGCAACAAAGAGAAAAGCTACAGAAACAACAATGGCATGTGTAGTACAACATCCTCCGATCCTTCTTCTCTAAACACGTTCTCGACGTAAACAAGAAAAGACCCTCGCTTATCAGAAGCAACAAAACCCCGACGAACACCCTGCCCGTCTCAAACTGCGGGCTTGGCATAGCAGCGTCCTCCAATGGAATGCGTTCGACGCTTAAGTGCTTCGTCAGGGCGGGGGATGAGATCTCAGCTCACCGGAGCGACCTCCTTCGCTGCTGGATGCAGAATGGCCGCGCTCGTGCCCGGTGATCTGTCCGCTGGATTCGGGGCTGGCGATCACGACCTTCCTCACGCGTTTGGTGTTCGGGGTGTACGAGCTTGAGTCGTACTCTGAGCCTGAGCTGAAGAGCATGCTATGCCCTGGCGTCATTCCCTCGTTCAAGTCCTCGAGCGAGACGTCGCCTTCTAATGCTCTCACGATCTGCGATCACCTCGTCGCATCAGAAGCGATGCAGTCGACGATGCACAGAGAAGGACGCAGTTATCTCACCTGGCTCATCTTGGGTCGTCTCCTTGCGGAATGGCGAATGCTGGCAGCGGCGGCCGCCACCATGCGCGCCATCTCCGTCGGGTCGTAGTTGCCATCCAAGCGCGGGTCGGCTAACTCGTCGTAGTCTCCGTCAGCCAAGGAGCGAGAGAGAACAGGCCTCGCCTGTTGTTGGGATCGAGTAAACCAGCGTTAGCCACACAGAGTGAGCAGATCACAACTACGAGCACGGCTGCAGACGCACTGACCCAGTCCACCAAGCAATCCTCCGAGAGCGCATGCAAGGTATCGGCCGGTCGTCGTCCGGTTATCAGCTCCAGAAGCATCACTCCATACGAGAAGACGTCGGATTTCTCTGTGAGCTTCCCGCTGGATGCGTACTCCGGAGCCAAATACCTGCTCGTCAAGAGGAAAAGAACAATGCCTCAAAATCCAAAGTCCACATTGGAGTTTGATCGACCATCTTGCTCACCCGAAGGTTCCCATGACACGGGTGGAGACATGAGTGTAATTGTCCGACGACAGCTTCGCCAGCCCAAAATCCGCAACCTGGATATGTTTTCTGCATGAGTTATCTCACATGCCATAGCTTAAGATCCGCTACATGCATGATTAGATCTCGCCACAGGAGAACCAATTTTACGTCAACAACATGAGTTCAGAACAGAACTAATTATGACACTCTTTCATGTTTGACTTCGACCCCAAAGTGTTTGATTTGTTGCCGTCGAACGAGCTTACCATGGCCTCAAAGTTCAAGTCCAGAAGAATGTTGGCAGACTTGATATCGCGGTGAATGATCCGAGGGTTGCCTTCACGAGATGATTCGAATCGAACAAGTTAGACATTGCAGTGTAGAGCAGAGGAAGGAACGATAGTGGACAGATCACTCACAGTCCTCATGCAAGAAGGCAATGCCTCTGGCTGATCCCAGTGCAATTTTTAGCCTCATCGACCAGTCCATCACCGGGAGGCCTTTCCCTGTAAACAGATGGCGGAAGGATTGACGCAACAATAGATCTTTAGTTGGAGGAGGAAGACACTTGAAATCAGTGCTGACCATGGAGGTGGTGTTCGAGACTGTTGTTGGGGACGAACTCGTACACCAACATCCTCTGCGCACCAGCAATGCAGTAGCCGACGAGGGACACCAGGTGGCGGTGGTGGATGTGGCTGATGATGTCGACCTCAGCCTGGAATTCCCTCTCCCCTTGCCCACTCCCCGACTTGAGCTGTTTCACCGCGATCTCCTTCCCGTTTGGGAGAACCCCCTTGTGCACGTACCCGAATCCTCCCTGTCCCAGCAGATTAGCTTGCGAGAAGCCATCAGTTGCAGCTGCAAGCTCCTCGTAGCTGAAGGTGCTTTGGTTGAATCCAAGGGCAACGATGGGGGAGGGCGGCGGCAGGGGCGGCATGTGCGGCCCCGAGTAGGCCGAGCTCACCTCGCTGCCGCTCATCGTGGTCGAATGTTGCTGAGGCTGCCACCTTCCTGCATGCGAGGATCCCGGAGGTGGTGTCACCTTAACAACATGGTTGGAACTCTGCTGCCTGTGATCCCAATTCGACGGCTGTCCACTACCGTGAAGCCCAGTGCCTACGAGCATTAAGGAACCCAGTTTCCTTCGTTAAGCTTCCAGGATTGATGACAAGGAAGTAGACATGTTCAACAATGTTACACGGATAAGAGTTAGACAAAAAGCTTGCTTGGATGACCATTGTGTGCCGAGGCATCCGCGTAGTACTGCATTGGATTGTGACGCTTGTTCTTCTTCTTGGACCTGCGAATGCATAGGATGATCATGAGCACGAAGAACAGCCCAACTCCTGCCACGACGCCCACGATCAGAGGCGCGTTCCCGTCAGAACGTGTTGATTTATCGGAAGGCGACAGTTGGTTAGGGGAAGAAGGTGGTGGTGGTGGAGGTGGAGGTGGAGGAGGAGGAGGAGGAGGAGGAGGAGGCGGCGGTGGCGGTGGTGGCGGTGATGATTTGTCGGAACCATACGAGTTAGATGATGAGCGATGTGAAGAGGAGTCGTCATCTGACAAATGTATTAATGCGAAGCTTTTCGAGGCCGGAGGAGGAGGAGGAGTTGAATCCCGCGGTGGTGGCGGTGGCCATGAATCTTTGGTGTTAGTTGGAGGTGGGGAAGCAGCTGGTGGTCGTCTCGGTGGTGAAGACGATGACGTGGAAGATGAATTGCTGGAGGACGATGAAGAACTACCCCACGGCGGAGAAGAAGACATTTCCACGGAGATGGTCTCTCAGCACCACTCTCCCTCGAACTGCTGTCGTAGATGATGCAGCATGGTAAGAACACCTGCAGAGGGAACTCCGCGATCAGGCCAGGCATCGAAGCAACAGTAAACAGCAATTACAATCGCAGGAAACTTTCTTCTTATCATCATTCCTGCAGCAAAAAAGCCAACAGCTTTTCTTGTCGGCATGCACCTGTTCTGCTATCTTCTGCAGAAGGTTTGGAGATGTGAGATAGGAGAATAGTTCTTAGAGAAGGGCGAGGGAAGGGATGGTGCATTGAGCGCGTGGCTTCGTCCTTCTCCAAACACCACCACCTCTCCAATCCAAGGAATGCTATATACTGTTGCTATTTTTTGTGTGATTAAGGAGCCACTCGAGTCCAAGAGGCTGGAATTGAGGCCAGAAAAGAATGGAGAAACTAGAAACACAGAGAGGGAGAGAGGGAGAGAGAGAAGGGAGGAAGGATCTCCACATGACCCTTCGGCTTCCAAGCATGGTTGACCCGGTGCCGTTTGCTGGGCCGGTCGTTATCTAACCGCTTCCCGCGCGACCGCTCCATGGAAGCTGTCCTCGCCACGTGCGGCGGTGTCAGGTCCCACGCTGGACTTGCACGTGTGTCTTCCATCCTAATTTTATTTTCCCAACATTATCTTTCTCTTTTAAAAAAAAAAATTTATCTGTGTCTTTTTGTTTATGGGTCAATTCATTTATGTTTCTATAAATATTTAGAAGTGATAAATATATCTGCTATAAAAGTTCAAAAGCTTTCTGGGTTTAAGCAACAACAACAACAATAATAATAATGATAATAAATCTGCTATAAAATACAAAGAGTTTTACAAGCATACACAGAGAGACATGCATACATTATGTGGCAAAAGCTATAAATAAGAACCAATCCTTATTTTTGTTTCTTTGAGAAAAAGGATTTTGTGTGTGCTTAGCTCACCCTAGAGAGAGAGAGAGAGAGAGAGAGAGAGAGAAGGCATTGTGAAAGCAAGAAAATATTATCTGTATCTGTGGTATAGATGTGAAGATGTCTCCTTCCAGCTAGTTCTGTATCTCTGAGGTATTATATTTGTATACGTGCACACATAAATTGAAAGGAGGTGGTCTGAGAAAGATGGCGTGATTCTTGTGTTGGCCTCTTCACAGCTTTCCAAAAGACAAGTAGAGGATGGCCTGCCTCATGGAAGAGTGGGGGCAATGAGTTGTCATGTAAAATGCTTTTGTGCCAATTCCAAAGAGCATGAAACAGAGCAAAAGCAGAGCCGAGATGACATCCCCCATTCACGGGAGGAACACCTTTGGATCTGCTCGAACATGTTCTGCACCATTCCCTGTTCATCGTGACCACCACCCTCGGCAGTGCCAGCAACACGTCTTTCTTTCACACCTTTCCATCACATTCATCGGCTGGGGAAGCCCCACCGGAGGAAATTTGAGCGCGGCTTCCCATCGCCAGCAACATTGCTTTGGGGTTCCAGCGGCTGACGCCCCTCGACGTTGTTGAAAACTTGCGCGCTCCCATCATCAATGGGAAATTTCCAGGTGGTGACAAGGTGGGGGTGGGAGAACACGGGGGTCGGTGGCGTGAGCTGAGGCCGAGGACCGAGGCAGGAGACCGCAGCAAGTCTTGTGTCTCCAATCAATGGAAGGGATGGAGACATAAAGCTAGACTTGCTGTGGCGACGACTTGGCCCGAGGTACGATCTTATACTTTGGGTCTTCACATGATCTGATGAAACACCCGGGAAAGTGAAGTGCATGCACCTCAACGAAGCCTATCCAGCCAATTCGTGTGTGTGTATTCCTTAGATTTCTAGCTTTTCATCCACCTCAGAATGCTCAAAGTCCTCATACCTTCTTTATATCCTCTCATGAACTTTTTTTTTTTGTCATCCTTCTGATCTGCCTAACTTTCTCTCCCTAGGAAGATAAGATTATCCCTACTCTTCGAGATGATCCAACAATCATTACAGCACAAAATGAAGCCTCTCATTGCATATCTACAGCACATTTAAGTCATTTTGTCGGCAAGAAGGAAGTCTAAGATCACATATTTATTATTAGTAAACGCAAAAATTGATTGACTATGATTTTTTTTTTGTGTCGAGACTTGTGTAAGTTGTTCGACGGCATTAATTTCCCATAATTTGTTTGTTTGTCTCAATGAGACCGGAAAGCATCAGCTAAGAAAGATGTCGAAGCTAACAAGAGGAAGAGGAGGGGAAAGAAGAAGCCCTCTCTGTGTTTACTGCTCTATCTTCTTCTTGAGTTCAAGGCATGTTTACATTGACACTACCATTCTTGGTGCAATTGCAGACGGGGCATGCGGCCACGGCGGGGCCGCACTCCGCGCAGAGGCACAAGTGCCGGCACGGCAGCAGCAGCACCGACGGCTCGCGCTCGCGGCAGCTCCGGCAAGCGCTCCTCCACCCGCTGGCCATGATCCCCTCCTCCGCGCCGTCCTCCCCGTTGTCCCCGCAGCAGCAGGACTCGGCGTCCGTGGCGGTCGCCGCTCCCTCCTCCACCCTCACCTGCGCCGCGAGCACCTGCTCGAGGTTGGTCCTCAGCACGTTGGCCGTGGCCTCTTTGCTCAGGGCCAGGTCGCGCCATATCTGGTTCTCCATGCAGAGGCTCTTGACGCGCTCCTCCAGGGCCCAATTGAGCTTCCCGATGCTGGCGATCTCGTCTTCCTTGGCCTTGAGCCGCTTGGACACGCCTTCTTCCATGGCCGCGAGGATCTGCCTCATGAGCCGCTTCCGCCGCTCCGCCATCTCCGCCCTCACCTTCGCCGTCTGCCATTCCCACTTCCAGAGCATCAGAAACCGCGACCTCCGACCAACAGAGGCTAACTACTACAGCTAGCCACGGGGATCAGGAGAATTACGTGTTGCAGGACGAGGCGATCGATGTCGAGCATCTGCTGTTGCAGGTGGGAGGAGATGTCGTCCCCAAGAAAAGACAGCGGGCGCGACCGCTTCCTCGACGGCGCGTTGTTGAAGGTGAGGCCGCTATCGGAGACATCAGCGGTGGTGATCGGAGCCGGCGAATTGTACACGGGTAGGAAAGAACCGGCGGCGGCGGCGGCAGAGGAAGCAGCACCAGAGACCGGCGCGACGGATCCCATTTGCACGTTGTACGGATTCGGCTGGCGCTCTGCAGCGTCGATGATCTCCCTGCACGTCAAGCAGCACGATCATAAGAACACGGAGAGCCAAAACAAAGCTAATGCAGCACACATGCACGTACACACATAGGACATGAGTCTGAGAGGAGGAACGAAGGGTGATGAGTTGTGTACGTACCTGCTTCCGAGGAGTTGGGAGGGGAAGAGGTGAAGATGGTGGGCTTCAACTGCCATGAGAAGATGTGCGTTCTATGTGTTGGTTTATGCTCGATATATATCTCTCTCCCGAGGGTGGGAGGTGGGAGGTGGGAGGTGAGAGGAGAGGACGGTGTGGGAAGGAATGAATGGGTGGGAGGTGGGCATGCAATGGGTATGGGGTGGGGACGAGGTGGGATTTATTTAAGGGTTTGGTTCATAGAAGAGAGAGAGAGAGAGAGAGAGAGAGAGAGAGAGAGAGAGAGAGAGAGAGAGAGAGAGAGAGAGAGAGAGAGAGAGAGAGAGAGAGAGAGAGAGAGAGAGAGAGAGAGAGAAGAAAAAGTTAAAAGAAGGCAAGAAAAAGGAATTAGAGAATCCAGAAAAAGAAGGAGAAGGTGGGGTAAGAGGAAGACTTGGTCATTTTGGTTTGTTCCTTAAATTTAGTGGAAACTCTTTAAGTCAAAGGAAAGGATTGAGATGAAGGTTAAGAGGCCAAAGAAAGGATTCTAAACTGTTTACCTTTAGCTCTCAAAACCAGTTGATCAAGACATCTAATTTGGGATTAGAATGATGGCTGTTCTTTAAGAATACATTTCCCCCTCACCAGTGAACACATCATAAACAAAAGATGGAACATGTTGAAGAAAACCAATAATATTTCATGTATTTAGGTGGCAGGCATGATTGGCTCTAAAGTTGTAGTGGACATGCCTGTGTCTGTTTCTTAAAAGTCCAGAAACAATGGGGAGTAGCTTATGGGATTCATATAGTAAATTAAGAATCTTACTTGGCCATGTATGGATTTGCTAACTTTACATGTTGTGTTTTAGCAAGACTAGGCATAATTAAAGGTGGATTATGTTCAACTTTTCTGAAAAGCAACACCCCCACACTAACTTTCCTTCATGCTTTCCTGTTCATACCCAGTGAATCATGATCTCTTGCTTTCTTGTTTGCCAAACCCTCTCTCTCTCTCTCTCTCTCTCTCTCTCTCTCTCTCTCTCTGCAGTGCCTCGTAGCTCAAAGTAAAATACTGCTGTAGGAACTAATCTGGATGATGATGGCCATTTTAGCAGTAATCTGGATCATGTTTTGTTGTTATTATGTATCTTAAGGCGAAAACAATGTGGAATTTTCACCTTTTTCTTTACAGAAAAGTAGAAAGCTAGTGCTCATCAAAAAGCATGTAGATAGGTGCATGTGATTCCCCGCCATTAATGTTGCCATCAACCCTGCAACCACATTTACCCCCCCCACCTTGATCAAGCTTCAGTACTTGCTTGAAGACAGCCCACACCTACTCGATGTCATTTAGGTGAATCCAGCAAAGGATTCGAAGGATTGGTGGATTCTCAACATCCAAATCCAACAGCGACCTTGCAAGAATCTTGTCAGATCGAGAGAAGAAACCAATGTGTGCTTGTGCCTCATCCCCCTTTTATTTATTTCTTTGGTTCTGGGGCACCCACCACCCATAACCCTTTACTTTTTCCTATCCCCCACCTTTTAAAGATGAATCCTCAAAAGGCACAGGAGCTTTTTCCTTTGTTCTACTCCCCATTTGGCGGTGAGAATCTCACTGACCAATCCCTTCTTCCTCTCTTTTCCTCTTTGTCTTCTCTTCTTTTTTTTCTCCTTTGTTCTTTGTGATTTGTTCAAAGCAAAGGTCGTACCATGTTCTGACCAATTCCCCTGCGTGCATCCTCCCAAAGCAAACCTCCTCCACCCACCTTACACCTCAAAGTTGGGTCCGAGGCAGCTTCCCCGCCACCACTGTCAGTAGTTGTGCTTGGAAAACCATGCCCGACTCTTCCGATGGATGCAAAAGTCCAACCCTGCAAGTGATGTGGGGGTTCACCTGGACATGGCTTCGTGTGTGGGTCCTCAGGATCTCACGTACACACAGCCGGTGTGAGGTCTCCACCACGGCATCGATGGCTTTGGAAAGCCAACAGGAATCAATCTGACAGGAGAATAAACAACAATAATGCGGATGGAAAGAAGTTCCGCAGAAGCTTTTGCAGATGAGAAATGAGTTCTTGTTGTTGTCCAAACAAAAACACCTACAAATTCCTAGCTTCGCTTCCCCCTCCTGTTCCGTCTCCGTCACGATCTGGCAGTCACTGAGATGTAGAAGCCGACCTCTGACTCCTAATCTCTTCACCACTGTGCTGGCGGGCCCCGTGAGGTAGCGTGATATGACAGCAGTGTGCGGTAATCACTGATGAAGAAGAAGAATCAAACTGTTTAGAGAACCAAATTGCCAGGAAGACGAAGAAGAAGCATTCATGGATGACTTCCACGTGAAGAAAGCAACCCTTTACGATTGGGAATATTCCAGTCGGACTCGCACTCGTCTTTACTGTTGGATCGGATTTACGCAAGTCGAATAAGGAACCAAACCCGAATCGCCGATGTTATCGGATTCAAACTTTGAGACGGACTCGGATCGGGTTTTTTAAACCACATCTGCATCCGCGTAGCCCAACGGAATTGGAAACCCTACCAATCTTGGGCCGCATTGCGGATTCGACCACTCGAGCGCACAAGGAAGGAGACCACCGCCACCTCGCGGAGGGGTCGCCGCCGAGGCCACCTACGTCCGTACCGGCAAGGTGGTCGAGGAGGCCCCCCCCCCCGAATTCTTGACCACGGACGAACAAGATTCTTTCTTTCTGTCGTTTTCTTTCAGCTTTTTGAGCTTTGATCCGGAAAGTCGGGATCTTTACATTATCTTCTATGTTTTTCTTGGTTAGATGTATGATTAAAGTAGGAGAGTATGTGGGCGTTGAGCATTTGGTTCATCAGTTTATATGCTACCGGGGGGGAGAATCCTTTTACATGGTTACGGTCGCGACAGCTATAGCATACCGAGGCCTAAAGCTCGATCTAAGCTTAAGCCATCGGCTATATGCCATCGTTCTTCTCACCTTAGATCTGCGAGTCTGTAGATGGTATGAACTTTTGAAATGGCATATGGGGCCAAACTGCATGGTGGATTGTGTAGATAGTCATTCTTGGCCTGTTTTGCTACTCATTTGTCATCATGTCCATCGAGGGACACGACAAGGTCCATCCTGGTGCCTCAGCTTGTGCTAATGCTCTGAATAGTTCCGGCAGCAGTCCTGAACCAGATTGCCATTGATCTGATCAGCCATTGTCTCATGTTGCCCTGTAAATTAACTCCCAAGCCTTTTAGAGCTGTCTGTTGTTTTTCTTTTACTTTTTAGGTTTCAGCAATTTTCCACCAATAAAGTAGTTTATTCTCCTCTCTTGTTTAGCATTTTGGAAGCTTTTATTCTCCTTGGTTTGGAGAAGCCTAGTTAGGAGGGTTGATCTTAATGCCTACATGCCCTGCTTGCATGGTACATGAACTGAGGAGCTTGCATTTCAAGTTCCTTGTTTTGGTTGAAATTACCCAGTGTTATAAAATCATAGTAAAACTTGGTTGATATGGATCAGTTTTTGAGGGTGTCAAACATCTATCATCACAAGGTTTTGAGGGACTATTTATTATTCACCACATTTCTCTGTTTATGGAACTAGGATTTTAATGAGGTTTCCAGGATCAACAATTTCTTCTTCATGCAGAAAGAGGGTATTGCAAAATTGCTTGAGATCCAACAGATGATCTTAGGAGTGTTTCATAATCTAAAGAAAACAAGGTTTCATTTGTCCCTACTGATGAATTAGAATGGACAAAAGCAGAAGGGGTCTCTACCACCCTGCAAGTTGCTCAACCATTCTCACCGGAGGTCAGGTTGTCAGGAGCTGACAAAAAGAATCAATTCTCACTCAGAATAAGTTTCCATGATGTCAAGTCGAGCAAAACTTGGCCAGGCGGCAACCACAAAGAGGAGCAGATGATGATGCTTTAGGATTTGGTGAAACATAAAGTTGGTGTTTACTGATTTCTCTTGGTTTGGTACGACATGGAAAGCACTCCACAAAATGTCTACTGGTATGCAGGGGGAAAACAGCATCCTTTGCAGAGAAGCCACCGTGACAGCATCTTCCAGCAAGGTGATGGTTGATTGCAGAGCATCGAAACGAAGATACAGAAGACTCAAATTCCATAGGGATGGATAGTTGCTAATCGGCTGGAACTTTGGAATGCAAGAAGCAGCATGATGGGTTGAAAGCGATTACCCAAATGGTTACGCAGACTTTTTCTGTGTTTTTGGCTTCAGAAGGACGAGAGTAGTTTAGTCAGCACACCTTCACACAGGAATGCTGTTCAATCATGGAAATGTTTGATGAAAATGTGATTTGTAGGAATAAACTTCTTCTTACGGTGCTCATGTCTTTTTCAAAGCAAAAGAGAACAAAAAAACTTTGATCATCACTTGCCAGGAGATGAACAGTAAGACGAGCGAAGGTGGCAAGTCTCAGGAGGGAACAGCAGGAGAATTTCCAACATGAGCATCGAAGAATACAAAGGTGCGTGGTTGTTGATTTCTGGATTTAGTAGGGAGCATGAGCTCCTGAAGAAACCAAGCATGATCTGTCTCATGTCATATGTGAATGTTCTCTTCCTAACATGTAGATGCCAGAAGAAAAGGCTACGAGAAGAAACTTGGCTGCCGTGGAAGAAGAAGGGAAATGGGCAACTCGAGCAGTCATTCACCGGGAATCATGCTTGGGAGTGCCGGTCGTGACCAACCGTTGATGAGAAGGGCCGAGCAGCTGTAGTTTTCGCTGCGGTCAACGGAGACGGGGACGGGGATGGAGACGGCCACCGTGCGGTCCGCGTCGCCATGATAAGACCGGGCGAGTCCTCTGCACCTCTCCACCCAAAGCATTGGCGACACGGTCTCCCTCTCCCGATGCAAGAAGAAGGTTGGTTATCCGCTCCAAACCATCCACAGTTGAGCTCACAGACTCGAATTCCACTTCCGATGCTAGTTCTGGATGCGCTCATTCGTGTGACAGTGCTACAAGGTGATGGGAGGAGGGGGGGGGGGGGGGGGGTGGTCCATGAGATCCCGAGTGGGTCCCGCGCATCGCATGGAAGATGACCGGCTCACATCACGAAATGTTGACTTCGTCACCCACCACAAGTCTTCTTTTGGAGGTGAAGGAAAAGTCCGAGTCCAGTTTCCGCCACCGAGCCGAGCTCGAGGAGACCATTCGATGGAGCAAACAAAGTCTTCCGTCGGAGGAGTCACCCGAAAGGAAATCGCAAGTCCCGTTCCTGCCACCAAGCTGAGCTCAAGGAGACCATCCGATGGAGCAAACTACAAGGACGGCAAGCCTTCCTTCGGAGCTGTCACCACCCAAAAGAAAAGTCCAAGTCCAGTTTCTGCCACCAGGCTGATCTCGAGGAGAACCAGTCAACAGAGCAAACAGGGGAAGGGCACGGATGAGAGGTGACTTCTCAGCCGACACACTCACCCTCCTCGCATTTAATTCTCCCTTGACCTCTGGTGGACGATCCGGATTTTTATGCGTTCCTTCGTCTCTTTGACTCCGACACTCGAAGGATGATCTTAAATGAAAAATGAACATTTTGTTTCAAAACTCAAAAATAAATTTATAGGCCGGCAGGATGAAAAATTCATTGCAGATTGTTGTCTTGCACAGATTATTAAAAGCTGCTGTTTCTGATGTTAATTGGTTGTAAATAGAAAAATGCACGTCAGGGAGCAATCATGGTGGAAATTTATGGGGCGATCTGTTCATTGGCATTCCTGGGCACGGAGTTCTTTAAAGATGATAAGACATGATCGTAGAGAAGCTCCAACAAATAATTTGAAAACGATGGATGGAATCCAATTCAAATTCAATAAAGAATGCAACTGTTGACGTCGTGTCCACTTTTATTCACGGGTGCGTCAAGGATTGTGGCCATTAATTTTGACCATATTTATGTGCTCCTCGTTGTCTCATTCGTTCATATTGATGGCTACCGGCAATTGTAATGGCTCATATTGCTTGCGTCTGCCGGAAAAAATAATTTCTTTTGAAAGCGACCCCAACAAAAGAAATTATTTCTTTGTGTGTATATATATATATATATACATCCATAAACAATAACAATAAATTTGTTCTATACAAATATATATACATAAAGTTTCGTGAATTTGTTTGACCTTGAGTTTCATACAAAACACTATTTCTAGTTGATGCAGGATGTCATGTCTGACTTGTCACCTTGGGTCGGAGGTGACAGTCGTTCCACGCCACCTAGAGTCGCACGAAGTAACCCGAAACGACGTCGCACGAAGAAGCCCAGAACAACGCCGCACACCACCATCCTGCACGACATTGTCTCGTACGAGCCGCTCGAACTGAGTCGAGTCTAAACCCACTCAGACCTTCTTGTAGGTATCGAGTCTCCCGAGGAGTCGTGATAATCGAGGACCAAGCCGGGACACATTCCAGAGCATCGACGATTGAATTATGCCAATCTACCATGTTGATCGGTGGCCGCATTAGTTCGACGACACTAGTTAAATCAAGAACATTTATTGCGTCTCCTTTTTAACCGTAGGATCCACGTTATATTAGAATTAGGATTTGTTTTCTCTAAATCATTGTATTCCAAGTCATATAATTAATTATTTCTTATTATATTTGAAATACATCTTATGGAAAATGAGATGCAGATTAATATATATATATATAATACTCAGGGAAAATATAATGTCAATAAAAAAAAAAGAGCTGATAAAACTTTTATTTTTATTCAAAAATTAAAGAAACAAAGTTTGAAAGGGAAATTTGACCCTGTCCTTCCCTATTAGACACTATGAGAGCATGAATGTAAAGTCTAAATAAATTTTAAGTAATTTTATTTCGAGCAGAGAATTATAGTATCATGTGTAATATACAAAAGCTTTTTATTATTTATGTGTAGAATTATAGTTTCACAAATTTTATTCTCACTTTTTTTGCTTTTTTCCAACCAATGACCCACCGGTGGTCGTCACCACCAGGCATCCGACGGACTCGGTCACCGCACTATCGGCAACCAGCGCGACTTCGTCGAAGATTCGCAACGTCGGCAAGCGCGGTCCGCGGTCGCCTGCACTCACCGGCGGTGGTGGCCACACGGTTTCCACGACGGCACCGCCCCCGTGAGCTCAGCTCCAGATAATATAAAGACTTGGAAAAGACCGACGCGGGTGAACTCACCGAGGCGGTGCGGGGAAGTCGACAAAGGCGGAGAAGAGGTCGGTCAACGTGGAATATTGACCTCTCATTAGCGCGGCGGCGACAGCGACCGGAAAATGACCTGCCGCCCCACCTTTTGTTTTGGCTTCCGTTGTTCTCATCACCCACCGGAGGAGGCATCCAACTCATTAGAATCTAAGAATGGCGCCCAATCTCGAGACCTTCGGATCTACGTATTTTTACGATTTAAATGGATACAAACTCACCATCTAATGCCGTCTCCTTCTTGGTACGAGTCAAGGATTCGAATTATCATATTATAAATCCTATTCGATCTATTTTTTTCAATGCGTATTCTTGTCCTCATCCATCCCTACGTCAGCAGGATGGCGTGGGACCCACGGGCTTGGTCGTGTGAGAGCACCGTGGCGCGAGTCGCCGTGGGAAACGAAAAGGAGTGGAAGCGGGGGCCGCGTGCGACGGCGCCACCGCAGAGCGGAGAAGCCACCAAGAAGCTTCGTCGACCCGCCTCCTGCCCCGCGATGCCTGCGCGACGTCATCCTGCCCTACCACCGCGTGGTGACGGCATCTCTGGCGTCACCCCGCGACTTCAGCATCCAACCGCATCCAAGAAAGTCCGGTCACCGCGCCCCGCCCCCTCTCCTCATCCGAAAAGACGAGAGAGATCGAGTGAGAGAGGAAGAAAGGGTGCGGTGGAAGAAAAGAAAACAAAACCCCCTGAAGTCTAGCGAAAGATTTATTCCCAGACATTGCAGCGTAGGGATCGCGTTCTTGTCGTTCCGGGGGTACGAATTGGCTTCGGTGTGCATTTCTTGGTTTCCGCTAGCCTTTTTTGGTGGGGTTTTCGACGGGGTTCTCGTATTTTTCCGAATCGAAGGCTTGATCGAGGTGTTAACGTGAGTTCTTGGGTTTCTGGTGGGAAAGACGCGTTTCTGATTGGGGCTTCGAGCTTCTTGAATCGTTTGTTCCCGAATCCCCTTTCTTCGCTCTGAGCGGCAGCTGAGCTGCTGTTTCTGTTACGGGAGGAAGAAAGTTTGGATTTTGGATCGGAGTAGCTGATGCATGTGGAAAATTATCGGAAAAAGATCCCTTTTTGGAAGCATCGGATGCTAGATTGTTCGGATCTCATGTCCTCAGTAGCAAGGCGATAGGAATCTGGGCTTCTACGCCATGCCTAATCTCACGGAGCCTTCGTCTTCCGTAAGCTTTGCCTCTTCCTCCTACCTCTCCAATGGCTCGAGCGCCTACCATGCTCCCGGTGGCACCGCGCCTAGCCCCTCGCCTCCTCCGGCGGCGCCGGAGGGTGGGACCAACCTCGAGGTCCTGAGCCTCAGCAAGCTGAGCTCTAATCTCGAGCGCCTCCTCCTCGACACCGAGTTTGACTGCACCGACGCCGAGATCGTAGTGGAAGGGGCTCCTGTCGGCATCCACCGCTGCATCCTGACCGCAAGGAGCCGGTTCTTCCGTGACCTCTTCTCCCGGGAAGGAATCGGTGGGAATCGACAGGAGGGGAAGCTCAGGTACGTCATGAACGAGCTGGTCCCCGGTGGTCGGATCGGCCGGGAGGCCTTCATGGTCTTCTTGAGCTATCTCTACACGGGCAAGCTCAGAGCAGCCCCGCAGGATGCGTCGATATGCGTTGACAGGTTCTGCGCGCATGACGCTTGCCGGCCAGCCATTGGCTTCGCCGTCGAGCTCTTGTACGCATCTTCTGTCTTTCAGATCGCGGAGCTCGTCTCACTTTTACAGGTTCGCATGCTGTCCTCATGTTTTAGCCTATTGTCTTTCTCCATATGTTTGCGTTTGTGAAGTTGATCGGTTGTTGGATTAATTGCTCTTTAGTACCTGATGTTCATATCGAAAACTGGTCACAAGTTTGATTCTCGAGTTTGCGGCTAATGAAATTGTATTTCTTCTTCTACCATTCTCCTGATCTGTTGAGCAGGAGGAGGATGATACCCGAGTTTTTTTAAACTCAATTTTACAGAATGAAAAGTTCAACACATGTTTCTAAATTTATAATGGAACTTTTTGTTTGTCTCCTCGAATTCCCATAGAACGAGTGCAGCCCCTCTGGTATCCGAAGAAATACCTGATGCAAATCTACTGAAAGTGGAACAGTGTACGACGGGAAACTGAAGTAGTTACTTGCTGGGAGGATATGGGGCTTTAGGATGGCTTTACTAGAATTTATTGAGATGGTGAGTGGAATCACACGAATATTCGTTCATGTGTATAACTCGACCACAGGTTTGACGAAAAAAGACTTCAATAATTGGATAGGAAGATCATAAGAGGTTTCATCGGATACCAGGAACCATATATTTGATATTTAATAATGGTGGAAATCTTTGTCCTTCTATTGTGGATCTTAGTCAACGGATCTTAGTCAACGAGTTCTTGAAAGTTTGAAGTTTCTTGAGAAAAAGATTGCATGTACAAGTAAATCTTTCTTTTGCTGACTGCAGGATTTATACCGAGCACTCTAACTATTACTGCAGCAATAGTTTAGGTCCATTTTGATTGACTCAGCAAACTACACTAATGTCACACGACATGCCTAAAATGGAAGTATTATAAAAAAAAAGGAACTTTGCTGCCTCCACTTGTGTGGAAAAAAAAAAAGTTTTAATTGGTGTATCTACAGAGCAGTACTGGAAGTTGCATGTATGTTTTTTTATTATTATGCAGACATGTTTGAGATACTGAGGATATAGAGATTGTTTGGGAGAAATATGCTATTATCTCGAGATGACAAATTACTCAAACAATGTAAGAGTAGTGCATGCTCTTCAAAAAATTGTATAACTGATAATATTATCGAGGAAAGCAACTTCAATCACAGTTTAAGTTTGTCTGATTAAAAAAAAGGGATGCTAATATAATCACTGTGAAAAAGATTTGTAAGATTGACGTATGAGCTAATTTCGTAGCTGATCTCTGAAAGTTCTTTGTTTCTCGACAGTCTTTGCCTGCATCCACGATCATCACCATTCCAGTTTACTTCTATGAAACCAGTTAAGTTGTAACCTGTGAATTGACATTGTCATTGCCTTTTGTACGACAACCTCATATGATTTCTTAAATAGGTCTTATAAAATAACATGTAATTCTTCTAATATTTGTATTTTGTAGTCTTCTGCGGTCTCTTTGTGGTGATGAATGTCTATTGATATTTGTGTACAACACCAAGGTGACTGTATTATCCTTTCTGTAATCCACAGCGTCGACTTCTGAATTTTGTTGATAAGGCTATGGTGGAAGATGTCATTCCTATCCTTCAGGTTGCCTCCCACTCGAAGCTTAACCAGTTGCTCTCTCACTGTGTCCAAAGAGTAGGCAGGTCGGATCTTGATGATATTGCTCTTGAGAAGGAGTTCCCGCAAGAAGTAGCTGAAGAAATTAGATTATTGCGTCGCGAGTCTCAGCCTAAGGAATCTACTGCCACTGTGGACCCCATGCAGGAGAAGAGAATTAAAAGAATCCACAGAGCCCTGGACTCTGATGATGTTGAACTGGTAAAGTTGCTTTTGAGTGAATCGGTGGTGACTCTAGATGATGCCTATGCTCTACATTATGCGGCTGCTTACTGTGATTCTAAAGTTGTCACTGAGTTGTTAGACCTTGGGTCAGCCAATGTGAATTTAAAGAATGATAGAGGATACACACCACTTCATGTGGCTGCCATGAGAAGAGAGCCAGCAGTGATTGTGTCGCTTCTCACAAAAGGTGCCTCGGCATTAGAAACAACAGCCGATGGCCAAAATGCTGTTAGAATATGTAGGAGACTAACTAGTGCGAAAGATTATTTTACAAGGACAGAGCAGGGTCAAGAATCAAATAAAAACAAGATTTGCATTGATATTCTGGAGAGAGAGATGATGAGGAATCCCATGGCTGCAGAAGACTCTGCTACATCACCATTGTTGGCTGATGATCTACACATGAAGCTTCTTTACCTGGAAAATAGAGGTAAGCTTCCATAGGGGAATTGTCATACAGTTATCGATCGCCTTCATGAATATTGTCTGTCGCATGTCATCTTCTTTGCAGATTTCTTGCTTTAGTATTGTTAAATGTCTTTCACCTCTACCTCAAAAGTAGGCCTGCATGCTTATTTAAGTCTATCTTCTATATTTTGTTTTTCTAAGTATGAATGGTTTTGTAGCAATCTTGAGCATGAATGATTTTTTTTTAATTCCTTGATTTTAATTTTTTTTCTTATATTTGTTCTTATTCATATTTTCTGTTTCTTAATCTGTAATGATTTTTGAGCTAAAAGTACCAATCAGACCTGTAACGTCGTCGACAGCTTTGCTTCTTTTAATTTTTGAATCTGATACCATGTTCCTGTCATGATAGAAACTTTAGAGTTTTCTTATCAGCTGCCGTCATATTTGTTTCGCACTAGTCGTTAAATGATGGTGCATTGTCCTTGTTTTCATAGTTGTTTTGCAGTGTTTTGTTTGATGAACGTTTTCTCATTTTATATCCAAGGACTTAGTCATTTTAATATTATGTCCATTCACCTATATCCTTAACTTGGTGGAAGAAGGTACTGAGTTTTTAACTCAGATCTGGATTTGATTGTTCTATAAAATGTTTAGTTAATCGATTCTAGTTCAGGGACAAATATGCTAATGTTTAATTTAGGACATTGATTAATTTACCAACGGTTTGTTTCTTACTTCATAGTCTGATCTACGAAGCAAATTAGTGAATTAAGTGCTAACTCAAAGTGGCTTTTGACAGCATGGTAGACTGATATTTTGACATCAAAATTATTGTTTTCAAGCATTTATTTTGAGGATATGTACTTTGCTAAACTGATTATTATTCGAAGATTACAGCTGGAGCTAAAATTCTTATGCAGATATTATTGGCAACATCTAGGAGAACACAGATGTCATTATTGCTAGTATTATATCGATTGACTTATGTGTTATCAGATGGCACCTGCTAATTTTGATTGCTGTACTGTTCAGTTGCATTTGCAAGATTATTCTTCCCCGCTGAAGCTAAGTTAGCCATGGAAATAGCACACGCCAACACAACTTCTGAATTTACTGGTATTGCTAAATCTAGAAGCTCCAGTAACCTGAGGGATGTTGACCTGAACGAGACACCCGTAGTGCGAAATAAGAGGCTTCGATCAAGGGTGGATACCTTGTCGAAAACAGGTATTTTTAATATAACTAGTTTCTGCTAAGAAATGTTTCCTTCTCGTCGCTATGAGTTTCTTTTTCTTTGTGCGATTATAGTTCATAACAATGTTATTTGTTGCAAATTAATTTTCATGCTCATAATTGTCAGTGGAATTGGGCCGGCGATATTTTCCCCACTGTTCTCAAGTGTTGGACAAGTTCCTGGAGGATGACTTGCCCGATGTGTTCTACCTCCAGAAGGGCACCCCCGACGAGCAGAAGATCAAAAAGTTGCGTTTCTGCGAGCTCAAAGAGGATGTCAGGAAGGCATTCAGCAAGGACATGGCCGGAAGCTTGCTCTCGGGGCTGTCATCATCCTCATCCTCGTCGTCGCCTAAAAGTGAAGAAAAGCATCACCCGTTTGCGAGAAATTGAGGAACGATTTTGCGATGTTCATGTACGATAGCCATCCAGAATTATTAGTTTATGTTATATGTATGGACCAAAAATGATGCAGCAAGATCAACACTTATCGGCAAGAACGCTGTTTCCAGCCGCTACCGAGTGCCTCTAAAACACTTTGAAACATTACCAAAAGGATGTTCCCGGATAAGGTTTATCGACTTTGCCACGCCTGAATTGATGCCTTTTCGGAGTGATGTATATTGCTGATACGAAGCAGATAATAGTTTTGATCTTTGGCCTCTCATTTTTAAGAAAATTGTCATCTGTTTCATTTGATCAGGGTGAAGTCCTTGGCCTAGCTTGAGATAATTTAGATCTTGTCCTGTGGTTTCTGGAGAAAAACCAGTGGGATTGTGGGTTGAGCAAATGATCATGGAGACGTGATATGAATTGTGGTTTGGTTTCCTTCTGGAACTGGTGATCCTAAAATTTTCTTTTTTTTTCTTCAATCTTTTCGTTAATTTGTCATGATCTGTGCATTAGGGCAGATCAGTCTAAAAAAAAAAAATCCATCCCGAAAACACATAAAAAGGTGGTTTTAGAAAAATACTAACAATAAAATATAGCTTTTAAATGATATTAACATAAATCAAAGTCTCCATTTATATAGATAAATACTACCTAATATTACCAACGCTTGAGGGGGTATACACGGAATTTTGTCGCCGTCGTGTACATACATATACGTATAGATGTCCACGTACACTCAATCTAATCTTCCGATTCCGCAATCCAACATCGCCACGCGTTTATTTTGTGGGGGAATAAAGATGGCGTCCGTCGCAATCTCTTGCGGCACAATCCGGCACGAATCCTGTTCCCGGTATTCAAAGGCTTGCTCTGTCAAGGTCCAACTCCTCACGTTTCCCTCCCTCTTCTTCCCTTCTCAATCCCTCCTCCTGCCCTTCGCTAATTGCTAAGTGCTCGGTCGGTGGCCTCTCCCCAAGAATAACGCACCCTTCGACCGTCTACTCCCGATTCGTGGTTCCAGGTAGTAGACGTTGGCGCTCTGTTCCCTTTCTTGATTTCGGCTTTTGCTGGTTCAAACCGAGGGTTTTGCGATGGTATTTCTAACTGATCAACGTTTTTTGGAGCTTGTTCTTGATTGCTTCGGTTGCGGGTTTGGGGCTGGCATCACTCTGAGAACCCGAGTGATGGTAGTCTGAGGGGTGCATCGAGATGAGAGGTGATGATGAAAAAATTACTTTTTTTCGTGGCTGGTTGAGGATATTTCAGCAACAACAAAAAAAAAAAAGGAGCTTTTTGCTTAGCATTGATAGATTTGCCTGGACGGACTGCTGGTGAACTGCTTGATTGCTTCAGACGTCAGTTGGGCCTTGTTTTCTCTCTTTCAGGAAGATGACATATCTTGGTCTGCTTTATATCGTGGCTTGCAGTTTGTGTTGATGTTCTTTCTCACCTTGATCGTGAGGAGAACAAGGATGTGAATTTAGGTAAAAATTTGGAAAGCTGGAAGATCCGAACACTTCTAGGAGAATTCTTTCCTTTACTTGCAAAATTTGCTTTGAGCAAGCAGTTGTTGTTATTACTTATGCTATGCTTCTTCTGCATGCAATAAGGCATCTAATTGACTCTAAGGAAAAGGCTTTTAGTTGATGCTAGACTGCATATCATTTGCAAAAACATGTTCTACCTTTTTTAGCATATGTATAAATTAACTCATTTTGAATTTTTGAAAATTAATATATTCATCTTAAAAATACATATGTTTTGTGTGTAATAATTGTTTCATTATTGATTGAATTCTTGAATCAGGATATATGTCATAATGCAGGTTTCTAAGACTCAGGTAATGGCAGAGAAGTCATACATCTACCAGGCTGAGTGGCTGGTCAGAAATTACTTGCTAGCAGATCATCTTGTTGCCTGTACCTCTGTCCTTGTTGGCATTTATTTGTGGAAGATGGTATGTTTCATTCCCATATATCCTCTCCTGAAAATTTGTTTACCAATGCATTTGTTATAATGCATATCCCTTGTTTTCTGAAGGAAAATATTCAAGAGACTGAAAAAGAACTGCTAAAAAGCCAAATCTGGTTCATATTAGTATCTTTGGATATTTGGTGAAGTCTTTTGAAAACCATGAAGCGCCCAGTAAGAATAATCTGTTCTCATGCAAGGGACAGACATGAGAGGAGCATTTTGAGTTGATTATAAAGTTTAGACAAACAAGCTTAACCACCGCCTAAAAATATGTTTCCTTTGATGAGCTGTTAAAAAGTATAAAGTTGCTTCTACCTTTATCATTTTGAATCTTTATCGGTGTTTAGTACTTATATGGATTCTCATTACCTCCACTTCTCCATCCAATTTCCAATTATATCATCGGCATGTGCCTATTCATGCATGTAGACTTCTGTACAGGGATCAATGATTTCTTACGTGAATATCTTAGTTGTCTCATTTAACTTCTTAACAGTCTGCAATTCTCAGGCATATGATGTTACCCATACGATTAGTTCTCTTTACTATAAGGGATATGCTTCCCTCACAAAGATCCAACGTATCGAGTGGAATAATAGGTGAGAAGTTATATTAATTCAATACCATTTTTGTTTATGAGCTCTCACGTATAAGGAAGCTACTTTTGCAGGGGAATGTCAAGTGCCCATGCGATTTTTATCACGGTGACGTCAGTATATTCAGTATTCTTCTCAGATCTTTTCTCAGATCACATTGAAGGGCTAGTTATATTCCGGAGTTCAAGTTTATCTATATTTACATTAGGGGTGCGAACTTTCTCAACGATATTTACTTTTGAGCCCACTTCTAGTACTGCTATTAGAACCGTAAGTCCATATGCTGATAAATTTGACAGGTTTCTGTTGGATACTTCGTGTCGGACCTTGCAATGATCTTTTGGCTATATCCTTCCCTTGGTGGAATTGAATATGTAAGTACTATCTCAGAAGTTCAATTAATGTGTCAATGTTTTATGTGCTGGTTTCTTCGAATTATACTTCAAATTTTAACTTGCTTTGGTCTGCTTGTGAAAGACTATGGTCATGTCTGCCTTCACCAATACCTGTTTCATATGAATTAAAAGAATTAGGATTTATCTTTTCAGGTTCTCCATCATTTGCTATCTGCAACAGCAGTTTCTTACACTATGTTGTCCGGGGAAGGGCAGTTGTACACATACATGGTCCTTATTTCTGAGGCCACAACTCCTGGAATAAATTTACGATGGTACCTTATTAATACTATTGGACTTTATATCATTGTAACATTAAGAAGTCAGATTCCTTAAATTAACAATGATTTGTTTTTCTTCTTCCTGAAGGTTCCTTGACACTGCTGGAATGAAAAAATCTAGCGCATATCTAGTTAATGGTGTCATGATGTTTATTGCATGGCTGGTAAGTGCAAGATTGTGTCATTTGAGAGCTCCTTATAAAACAAGTTGTTATTTTGAACCTTTAATCATTCTTATTGAAAACCTTATGAGAAAAGATATTTTGGACTAATCTTGACAGCTAAAAATTAACTGCACTTGATTGTTTCTTTTTTCTATTTAAAAAAATTTGATTGCAGTTTGCATGACAGTATAATCCTCCTCTATTTTTTGTGGCAACAACTTTACACGTCACGTTCATGTGCTCTCACTTTGAGACAATTTACCTTTTGCTCTTGTCATCTCTTATCAATTAACTTTCGGGATCTCATATTCCATATCAAAGCAAACCATTGCTGCTAAAGTTACTTGGTAAAAAAGAATGTACTAATTTCATCTAAGAATTCACAGGTTCACTAGAAATAATGAACTTATGCCATCTAATTTAAGAAGAAAAAGGATGAATTTGGAAAAACCACATCAAATAAGAATCTTCTACAAGGCATTAGGGGTCTGATTGCATCACATACAAGTTTGGAAAAATAAAACTAGTAAACACTGTTCTGTGCTAATTATGGTGGGAGGAAATTAAGCAAATTATTTAGAAAAGGTTGGTCAGGCTCACATACTCTGGAGTTATTAGATTGATTAATACCCATCAATGCCCTTTGTGGTAGCCATTTGCGGAAAATGAATCTGAAGCAGTGTTGCTGATGCAAATTAATTAATCCTTGAACCTTAGCTAAGTCAATGCTGCTTTGTCGCAATGTAGAAAGTACATGCATCTCTCTTTCAACCATTGAGCCATGTCCATAGCTTAATCGACCACTCTGTTACTTGAATTTTATACAATTTTCTTAATTGCCTTATGCAATAATACCAAATGGAATTCAGTAAATCTCCAACAATGTCTAATATGTGTGAACTAATAATTAGTTAAGAGTCAGACTTAGGGATCAATGGTGGATCTTGCTTCATTGTAGCTTGCCATCATGATCCAGATGTCAAAGGCTTATCATGGGAAAGCCTCTATCGTCCTAAGGGTAAGGCTGCATATATTTCACACCTCTCAAACCCTGCACTGTGGATAGGCTTGTGCAACCGGCCCATCCCTGTTTCTATGTTCTCTTATTGTAATTTTATTTACAATACATGGTCTTATGCCTATGTTGCTAAATAGTCTTATCTGAGCCAAGTGATTATCGTTATGCAGGTGGCAAGGATATTGTTGTTCATCTACTTGTTCTACTACATCTATTTGTACTATGATCAGGTGCAGATATTCTTTTATATTGACTCTGTTTATGGCAAGATTTTGCAAATTCTGACCAAACATTAATTCCATAATCCTCTCCTCTTCTCACAGATCAGGCAGATGCACACATTTGGCTACCTTCTTACTTTTCTGGTACCCGCAGCGCTATTTATCATGAACATCATGTGGTTTACAAAGATTCTAAGGGGACTCAGAAAGACGCTAGCCAAGCGGCAATGATAGTTGATGTCCATAAATTCCCCGTATAAAGTTTCTGATATCATCAGCATAGGAGAAAGTGAAAATTAACGAAGCTTACTAGCAAATGAATCACTGTTAATATTGGTTTTGACGTTTATTCTTTAACCTCAACAAGTGTATATTCTGAAAAAAATGTTTATACTAAAAGTTGTAAGTTATTTTTCCCAATCTTATCTGTTCATAGTCATGATCGTATTTCTTGTTCATCTTCCATTTGTTCGATGAGATCGAGGAAGATGCTTATATATCCTCAAGTCACATTTCCAGATTCCATGGCTTATACTATCAGGATATGGCTTTGCTGCTTAATAATCAGCATCCAACCTGGTTCCTCACACCATTGATTTTAAACTTGCATGATCTTATCACTGCCACAAAATGCATAGCTCTTCTCACACCCTCCAAAGATCTCTTCAGGTTGTCCAGCTTATCTCTGTATGCATCAGAGAACGAGAGAAGTTTGCTGTCAATTAAGTTTTCATTTTTCTTCAATGAAAGAAAAATGATTGTTCATTGGCATACTTCCATGCCTGCTGAAACCTGAATTAGGTATTCTTTTGGTTTTTGAATTTTAGGTATTCTTTTCTCCTTTTACAGCAAGTCCTATTAGAGTTCAGAAACTTTGGTGATCAAAGATTCAATGAGGATGAAGATTGGAAGGAGGAGGTTGAAGTAGAGTAGCTCCACAAAAAAATAGATAAAATATTTATCTGGAGAGAGATTGTTATGTATTTTAGATTCAAGAAGGACAAGGAATCCTTTGAGAAAAAGTTTTATATATATCTTTAGATTTTGATGGAAGAAAATAAATAAGATGTGAGTAATACTTTGGATAAGAGGATGGCTAACTAGAAATGCTGTCTGCAACTACATCAGTGTATAAGATAAGCTTAATTCAGTACATAAATCACAACACATATATGAAGAGCAACATATTAAGATTTATCTACATGTTTAGGCTAATAAAAGAGTAACTAGTAATAAAAGATGTATAAATTTGAAGGTTCAAGGAGCAAGAAATGAACTGCAGCCAACTCATGGGCCTCATTCAATCCAGAGAGAGAGAGAGAGAGAGAGAGAGAGAGAGAGAGTGTGGGCATGGCTGTAATTTCCCACAACACATTGCTTTGACCACTGCACTGTCTCCCCCCTCCTGCATTCCAAGTACTTGTGGGTGGGTTCACAGATACAACAAAACAAAGCATCTCTGACACAAAGTAAAAGCCAGCTCTCTCTCCTCGAGGCTTTCGAGTGATTTGGTGAATCCAAGCACTGACACTTTTCCTAAGTAGATTTAGCTACAGATAACCTACCTAGTTCAGCACAGAATACATGTATCTAAACTGACACAGACATATCTCAATCTCTCTGCAGCCCCCCCTCCCACCCTTTTCATGCCACTGTCATGTGCCATGCAGAGAGAGAGAGAGAGAGAGAGAGAGAGAGAGAGAGAGAGATGTGAAGCAATCATGGCCTCAAAGTCACAGCAGAGATTCCCACAAGCCCAGCATGATTAATGATTGGAAGTGAGAATGGAATGGCTGATGGAGGAGCTTAGCCAGTGGCGAGTGTACCAAATCACTCTCCCTTTTCCTGGCGCTGGACTTTTGTGTGACACCTACAATCGGGTACTTTGTTCATTTATTTCTGGAGCTTCTGCATCCTGTCAGTGGCCAAACCAAGGATTGAGCTGGCAAGCTTGTTGATGGCAGAAGCCAGGCCATCCATGGACTGGCTGCTCGTCTCTGACTTTGACTCCTCCAGTTTGGCCTTCCTCTCCTCTATGCTCACCAGATCTTTGTGCCTCGTCTCCTCCTTCTGCTCTCCTGCTTGCAGCGCCTCTGCTATGATCGAAGCACATTTCGAGATCGCAGAACTCAGCTCCATGGTGTTGCTTCTGCTGCTGCTGCCGCCGCCTCCTCCTCTTTTTCTCTTCCTCTCTGGCGACACTGAATGCTGACTGTCTTCGGAATCTGTAGCGACAAGGAGAAATTACACACGGAAAGGAAGAGCCTGAAACCAACTCACAGCAAACTCAATATGCCATGGAAGACCATAACTTACGTTAGAAGGTAGATTGTTAGAAGCATTAGTAGCAGAACAAATGCAGACAGAAATCTCTCTCTCTCTCTCTCTCTCTCTCTCTCTCTCTCTCTCTCTCTCTCTCTCTCTCATGGTTCAGTTGAAGTTCCTGGAAGGAGAGAAACAGATGTGCAACGCTGGAATGCAAGCAGCTGCACTTTGGAATAGAAGCATGGCTTGATCTGTTAACTGTTGAATATGTTGGACAGAGAAGTCTAACCTACGGTGGCCATTGGTCGAGAATGTGGCGGAGGATAAGGAGGAAGGGGCGGCGCGATCAATGGCGGCTCCGGAGCTTGTGATCCTGCACCTGGGCTGCTGTGCTGCATCGAAGCCGAGGCGCCCCCGAGTTGCCTCTCCTCTTGCACTGGCCTCGCGGCGGCCGCACATGCACCGCCACCTCTCGCCTTCTCCGCCATGGCTCTCCTCTGCACCACCTCGGTTAAGGCTTCGTGTATCTCAGGCAAGAGATTGGAGGGCAGGTTCTTCTCCTTCCTCTCGTGCCTCTCGAGCTTCCAGTAAGACAAACCTGGGTTCCCTCCGGCGCTCAAGCTCAGCTCGTATGCTCTGACCTTCTTGTAATCCCTCATGAGATTATCCCACCGGTCATTGCACTGGTTTTGGCTCCTGCAGCACCCATGTCGCCAGCAACAGTCCTCCACCCACTTCCACCTCATCTCTTGCGGCCTGCTACTGCCGATGCCACTGCTGCCTCGCGACAGCTCCTTCAACCTCTGCGCCCTCCTCTCGTAATCCATCTTCTTCGCCTCGATCAGAACCATGGTCTCGGTAAGACTCCAGTTCCCTTTTCTGTACTCCCTACACCTGTCTTCATGTTCTTCTTCTTCTTCTTCTTCTTCTCCCACCCCGACCAACACATTCTTCTCCATCTCTATCCTGTCTTTCTTTAGCATCCGTCTCCTGACTCCCTTTCAACCTGCAACCTTCGACCCAGGATCAGAACATGGCGCAAAGGGGCTCTCATGGTTTTTGCAGTGGGGCTATGGATTGCATGCAAATAAACTAGCAGAAGCGCAGGAAAAGCAGCATGCCGTGGTGATTGCATGCAGATATAATAACAAAGCGGGAGAAAGCAAAGGATCCTGGCATGGCGATGCAAACTTTTTAGCTTTTCCTTTTCCCTCTCCCACTCTCTCTCTCTCTCGCTCTCTCTCTCCCCCCGGCTTTTTGTGAGCTCTCGGCATGATGTGGGTCTCACTGAACCAGCAAAGCCCTCCAACTCCAAGCTTTTCTTTAAAGCCCCCGACCTACTCATCGGCGCAACCTTACGTTGGCTTGCGTTGATGGGCGGATGGATGGATGGATGGTTGGTTGCTCATAATAACCTCTGCCACATGCTTGGAGAAGGAGAAAGCATCATCATGTACATCCACCGAGCACCTGGTGGGCATCATTGGAGGATAGAAGATAACAGGATCATCATAAGACGAGGCCACAAACATCCAATCTAGCTGACAGCTTCAGCGAGCCACCCTGTGGATCATCATGTGTGCATGCTGCACAGTAAAAAAACGCCAGCTTTTCCAGTGTTCCCTGGCATCTTCATTTTTCTTCCAACTGTTCCTGCCTTCTCTGTCTCTTCCAGCATGCAATCCTTCACACTCTGCTATGCACATTATCGATGCATCCGACCGTGCATCGGGATATCAAGCTATGCTTGCGCGAACGTTAAAGCGCCTGTTTCGTGATCAACCCAGTAGAACTGTTACAATCAAAGATACCACTGCTACAATTAACACTTCGGGGGGCGCACAACCCCCACTGGAACTGTTACAATCAAGATAACACCGTCACGACGTTATCTAGTGATTCGATATGCCCGACAACCTCGTAGAACTGTTACAATCGAAGATAACACTGTTACAATGCCCTGCCTCGTAACAAGCAAATCCATTCTTTTAAGCGTCCTGTTTAGGTGATTAATTATATACGCTGTTTGCTAACTAACAAATTAATTGACTTAATTAACATGCCTAAAATGAATTCGATATAACGGCTGCGACAAAGGGCTGCACTAGCATAACGGGCGTAATATACGTACCGGAATAGCCCTCACGCCGACCTGCCCGAATGATCTCCCCGAAAACCCGAATTCTCCTCTGGCGGTAGTTCCGATCCCGCGATACCACTCGTCGATGGCCTCCGATGCGGGCTTCGGGCTATGCGATTCCTCGATCTTGGTGTTTTCGGTCTCCGATAAGGGTTTTGGTTCCCTCTTCTTCGATCCATCTCACGCCTAAAACCGTGTCGATTTCAGAGGGCACGGAGATCAGCTTGAAGAAGAACAAGCGGTTCCTGCTGCAGGGCCCGCTTCTCAAGCGATCGGAAACGGTACGGATTCGGATCTCTTGTTGTTCGTCGTGATTAGAGTTTCGCTTCCATTGATGTCAATGCCATTTGCATCTGGTAGAGTTTTGGGTCCTATCATTTTCTTGAGCACGTAGGATTTACTGTTACTGTATACTTCTTTGTTTTTTGAGAAGATTGAGGAATTGCCTCTTTAGTTTATAGCGTATGAAAGATGCACATTGCGTTGTACTTTTACCTTATTACGAGAAGATAAATGACAAAAGGACCAGAAAACCTGCGAATCATCTTATACTACGGGTACCTCTGCTCGATTCAACATGCTTAAAGACCTTGTATAAGCCAGTTGTTGTGCTCCCGAGGTTTGTACATTGGAAGCCTCCATAAGCTGCCAGGACCATCACTTGTAGATCGTCTGCCATTTGTTTTGTTGTTTATATCTTGCTGTCACCTTCCCCTATTTGGAGGTATTTCGCCACTCTGGAATTAGAGGTAAGCAATGATGTTGAGAAAGCATTGGTTGTAATTATTTTCCTAGAGTTGATTCAACTTCTGATAAAGTTCTCTTCTCTATGTGGATTATGAATGGCATTAATTACGCATTCGCTTGTTGCAATGGAAACAAGGGAAGGCAGGCATGTTCGTAGACTGAGTCAGTACTCAAAGTTGTGGAGAAGTTGCATTCCTTGCGAAGTGCAAAATTATACAATTTGCAACATTCTACTGAAAGTTGTGTGGAATCTGGAGCAAACAGGTCAATTTAGAGTGGAATCTGTAGCAATTTATCATGGTTGGTGAATTAACATTTTTTATTATATGCATCTAGAAGTTCAGACTTGATAATCAGTGTACTTATGTTTGATTAAAACTTAAAGGCATCTACTGAACTCTCACTTTACTAAATGTTGATTTCTGCTGTAAAAATTTTTAGTCATCCATTATTCAGATCGTAGAATTCATTTAGTCACCCACTATAATTATATGATTCCTCTAATACTGTTACTCTTATATAACCACTAAACGTACCTCGGGTCCTGCTAACTTTAAGTTAGCACCTGGCAGATATCAATTTGGGTATGCTTATTTGAGTTCGGGTGTACCTGTCTGAGTTCTGGATTGACAATATTTTGTTTCAAGTTTCAAACTTTTCTCTGTGCAGTCTGTTTCTGTGTCTGTTTATCATGTCTGATTTTTAGTTATGTTGACACTTGACAGATTCCAACAACCAGCACAGCCCAGTTGGTGCTACGGGCTTACAGAGAGGGTCTGAGTAACTTCAATTGGAATGGCTCCACATAATTAAGAACAGTTGCTACTTTGGTTGCAGCTGCTAACTCAACTGTGATGGAAGCATCAGAAGAAACTGAAGCAGCAATGACGATCTCCATGAGAGCTGCTTTGGGCTTGGTGACTAATAATCCAAATGAAGGTCATCTCGATGATCTTACAATTATGAAGGTACCTTTATGATGTCATAGGGATTATGTGTCTGCGATATTTTATTGGAGTGCAAGTGCCTTTATTTACCGGATTTATCACTGCTGGTCTCATTTTGACTTTGTTTTGTTTAAATTGTTTAAATCTCAAATGATCACATGGAAACATATAATTAAAATAGTACATGTGATGATTTTATAGGTTGATATGCATATAATTAAAATTGCATAGCATATGGTTTTCATTGTGGTTAATGTTCATAGGAACAAACTTAAATGTTGGAGAATTGACATTGGAGTGGCTATTCAAAACAGGAGAAGCACTTGTAATATGACATGGCTGCTGTTATTTTTTTCATGCCATCTTTGTTATTCGTGCAGCATGTTTCGGAGGCCAAGAGTGTAAGAAATTGTCTAACAGATAAGAGTTTGTGGCATGCATCATGGAAAATAGGATGGTAAATACAGGGTGCATTTAGAGTCCGAAATTCTGTTGAATGGATCTGAGCTTACAACGTATACTTTCGGACAAACAGTCCAGTTTGTAGTTAAGCTAGAATTTAGAGTGATTGGGGCAGATAGCCTGTACCATAGAACCAGTTAGAAAATGAACATATTGGCTGGCCAATTCCTGATAGACAATGTGAATTGCTCAAGATGGTACATGATCACAAATGCATTAAGAACAGAAAAGGATAAGAGTTGTGGTAACCCTTTCAAAATAGGACAGTGGAGGTCACTGGTAAATAGTGAAAAAGAGTTTACAGAGGCTTTCATTAGCGTTCCTTTAGTGAGATCGTTGCCAGAAGATCTACATCTATTTTAATTCCAGTATATAATTTTACTTAATAATTGGATTTTTATGTGATTTTACTGAAATATCACTTTTAAATTTTAGTTGGTAATTGATGGTACAAGAGCATGTTGTTCATTCAGTACTTGTAGAAGCATTGATTTACTAGTTATTCTGCAATTTCAGGAACCTCACTTTATGATCACTTGTAGATTCTATTTGCTGCTTACTTAAAACTGTTATGCAGTTCATGTATGACTGATAGTTTTCTTTTAACTTTTACATATCGCATCTTTTCTTAACAGATTGCAAAGCAACACAAAGCAGGCCTCTGAAGAAAGATCTGAGTCTGCTCTGGTGCTGATGACACTCTTCCGTTAACAAAGCATGTGGACTCGTCGAAGGATGATGTGGACGAAGCTTGCTTAAACGATTCAGGATTAGTCTCGGTTTCCATAGACAGTGTGGTCCAGCTAGCAGAAGGTGGAGTGGAGATCCATTCAATTGGAGATGCTGAGTGGTGTGGTTTCCGATCTACTGATGCAAGGATAGCTGATGTACGGGAAATCTCCATTGAAGCAGGAGGCAGCTTGGTCATTTCTGTTGTTAATCCAACAGTTGATGGTCATCAACTTGGGGGGATCACTCGGTGACCTTGATGCTTAGACCATTTTCAATAATTTGGTAATGGTTTTGTGGGCAATGCATCAATTAATATGATTGAATAAAGTTTGTACCGTGACATGCCGAGGCATCTGTTTGAAAACTCGACTCAATTCGAGGGACAGTACCAGGATACCTAAAAGAACTGCCAGAAAAGAGGTTTGTCTTGTAATCGTTTGTTGGATGTTCTGGTGTCTGTTCCATTGTTACAACTAGCCATAATATCTGTTCCATCGTAATGGAGTTTAAATTTGTGCAGATCAATAAAGGCTTTTTTTTTATCCATTCAAGATTTGGCTTGATCGGACCAACCATCTTATTGGGTGAGCTAAACTTAGCGATTAATGCCATTAAATGTTTCAGTTATGCTCTCTGATTCTGTCTCCTATAGAATTTTACAGTTGATTCCTGAGATATGGTTGAATTATGCATCATGGAGTCTTCCAAAAAAAAAAGTTTACTGGAATGAACTATGATACAATTAATTTATTTGATGTTCCAACTGGATGTGTTTGCATTGAGAAGACGATGGTGAGTTGTTGACCATGAACTGTTGGTGAATAACCACTTTATATCTTGTCGTAAAAAGATTTACAAGTTCATAGACTGGCTACTAATAAAATATTTAGTAAGAAAAGTCTAAGAAAGAGACCCTCATTGAAGCATGCTGCTGATAAACTATATGTGGTTGATCTGATGACAAGTAAACGGATCCATCAAGATAAGGAAACCATAATAAAGTCAGAAAACCACCTCATGCTCCTGCCAAAGTAAAATAATTTCAGAAGCATCCTTGAGAGGCAGCATCAAAGAGTGACAACACAAATTGTATTCAGGTTTGATTTCTGATCGACAAGTGCATGTTCATTGTTCTTATACGACTTCCCAAAGGCCATCAACACTGGTGGTGTTGGTGGTCAAAAGCTGCAATGGTCTCTCTGCCTTTGTATGGTTGGAGTTCATCAGTCATTTTCCACCCTTTCCTCTTCATTAGACCAAATTGCTGCTTGTGTTGTGGCATCTTTTCTGGTAGTTTTGGTTCTCATTCCAGTTTAAGATCAGTGAGACTGGTGGCTGATTCAAGGAGGAAGCAGGTAGCAAGTAGTCTTGTTCTGGAACAGTGAACAAGTGTGGTGACATGTACCATCAGTTTCACTCTGCCTTTTCCTTTCTCTTATTAGCATTTGACTATTCTAATCTGACTGACAAGAAATATAGTTTCACAACCTGACAAATAATTCCCAGGCAAGGTCAATATGCCACATCACTGTGAAGACAACCAATAAAGGCTTTTTCTTCTTCTTCCTCTTCTTCTTCTTCTTCTTCTCTCTCTCTCTCTCTCTCTGTGTCTATATATATATATATATATATATATATATATATATATATATATATATATATATATATATATATATATATATATATATATATATATATATATATATATATGCATGAAAGAAAGACTGCTAATTCGACCAACAACTCCTTCAGATGAAACACAAGATTTGAGTGCCCGACTACCCAGCTCAATTAAATGTCAGCTGGAAGCTGTCAACCAATACTGTTCTGTGATCAATGACCGATTCTATTTGATCAAGAAAAAGTCCAAGAAAAAGTTTGCCACCAGATGTGACCTGGGAACAGAGTGCTTTTGGCAGCTGTACTAAAAAAAGTCAATTGCTATAACTTCTATTTCCTCCAGGAAAACAACAAGTTTGAAGACCATGGGAAATATTGAATGAACCAATATCCACCTTTTCTTTTGGGTAAGATTGGCAGAATGAAATCTACAATGAAATCCATCTTTTGGAACGCTAATTTCTTGCTTGTTATTGTAACCATTCTCTATTTTAACATTTATATGATGACCATTTTTTTCATTAGAATCTAGATGTTCTAGGAATTTTATCATGTGAGACTAGTAAAGAAAGTATATCATGGTAGAGGTTGTAATGTAAACTCTTTTGGATTTTGTTCCCAAGATTCAATATATGATGGTTATCTTGACATCCATCACTTTGACTATAAGGTTTTGGACATTTATTGGAGCTAGTGCAAAACATCTACTTCAGAAACTGATAGGGAGACAAATGCTGAGGCAATATTTTGAAAATGTACCTTGGAACATATGAACTGAGCTAGGCTTAGTGGCATTGCATTGTTTCATGTCCTCTCCTAGATACAATGTGATTATACTTGAAACTAAACTTGTGTATCAAATTCAACCATCACCTAGATTCAACATATGTAGTCATGAAAAGTGTCCTTCCACTATTCTATTCTGATTAGAATTGGTTCTTTGTTCTGGGGACAACCAAGGAATAGTTTGTTTCCTTGCTTGTTCATGAGCCTTTTGTTGGCTACTGGTACATTATTTCTTCTCTTCTACAAATTAACAGCCTTAAACAGCAGCATTGTCTGAGCTATGTATGGCTCTGTTTGTTAATGCAACAAACAGAGCTATACGAGACATTAAGAACAAATAATGCAATTTAGCATATTAGTATTCTTCAATGAATGTGAAGAAATGTAAAAGTAAATCACAAAAAGCTAGAATCACACTTGAATGCTAACTAAATTTCAGTAGAGTTGACCTCCTAACACTTGCTGACAGCTGAATTTCTATGCATTTGCATACAACAGTCGAATGTAACTTTCAAGGTTGACTTTTGTGGATTTATTGTTTCTTTTTCTGTTCTTGATACTGCTCACAACTGATCTAATTTTGATGTAGCATACCCAAGTTTACTTTTATGAACAACAATGACATCTCCCTTGCTCCTTAATAGCAGGTAAGCATGTATGAACACCAAAATTAACTTCTTTCAGGCCTCTTCATTTGTTTAGATTTCTTTTACTCAGTCGATGCTAAGCCAATATTTATCAGATGAAAACACATTTTGTGTAGGTTTCACAAGCCTTAAAAAATAAATTAAATTCACTTGTTCTAAAGGAAATGCTAAAATGTGCGGCAAACAGGGTTCTTTTATCATATAATTCTCATAACAAGCGAATTACCAATTTGAGATGTTTGGACTTAGTTAATGCCTTGGCATGCTCTTAGCAAACTGTGTATCCGTGGCTTTGATACATGATCAAGATTACATGTTTCTTAAAGATGCAACTTTGGCCTGCTGTTCTATCTCAAAAGAAAAGTTCAATGTTCAGTTTTGTTGTCATAAAATCATCTCTTGGTCACCCAGGACTGTTCTCCCTTTCTCTAAGCCTGGATGCAGTCTGAACAATGTGAAACATATGCAGACATGCTGTAGAATTATGAACAGACATGGTTTGTCTGCTACAGTCAATTAGTTTGCCATGGTGCCTGTTGTCATGCTCTAGACTATTCTAGTCTCGAAGCCAGCATTCAAAAGTCTGCTTCTTTGTTTCTTGTCCACCAGTATCCATATAAAAGTAGAGAGCTGATCTTGTCCGTCAGTTACCATACTTGGTCTTCGCTTGCAAAATAGATGCTGTCATTCTCAATGAGCTCTCTCCTCTCCTTCATAGCATTGTTGATAAGCAACATGAAACTTGGTTTGGTTGGCAACTTAGTCCACTTTGTTAATGATTATTATTCAACAGGAGTTGTTGTGGAGCAACTCAAGAGATGATATTAGATGTGACATGAAGACAGACACAGTAGGCAAGAAAAAGCTAGTTTTTGTGGTTATTGGCGTTTATGTCACTTGACTTAGTGATCCCAGTGCTCCACAAACTTTCTGTGCATTGAGAAATATGTGATCTTGCAGCCTGCCCCATGGGAGAGGTTAGAAACTGGAATCAGATTCTGCAGGGAGCTACAGAATCCAAAGTTTCTCACTTTTCTACCCTCTTTCGAAGGCAAGTGGAGAGAAATTTTGTTGAACATGAAGAAACACTCTCTCTTCTTCCTTATCTCGATCGAGGACTCACCGTATGGATCAGGATTCATGTACTTGTGATCACAGAAGGTACTTCTTTGAAATCAAGAAAATTTCATGAATATATTTCATATGTTATGTGACAGAGTTGCATCATTTTTCTCTTTTTATAGGATCAGTGCATGGAGTACTCGTCACAGCACCACCTCAACGTCAATGGTCCCATCGGAAGACTAGGGTGCATGTGCTTGTCAGTGTTCTAAGGTTGGTGTTGGATGAGGCTCAGCAATTGTTAATCCCAAGTCAAAGATCATGCTTCTATCAGTGTGACTGTGTCATCAACCACCAGCACGATTGGCAATCCCCCACTCCGGTGGAGGGGTGGATGAAGTCGTATATAAGGAGGGAGAGGGTTCAAAGATGATGTCTTGACCAAGGCCCCCTCCCTCCACCACCTTCTAGCCTCTCCATCGTGGCCTCGCAGCCATGAGATGAGAACACTCGTTCAGAAGAAAGAGAAGGGAGGAGACGATGGACAAGAGGGAGGAGGAGCATGATGTGGCGCTTCCCGGATTCCGGTTCCACCCCACCGACGGGGAGCTCGTCGGGTTTTATCTCCGCCGGAAGGTGGAGAACAAGACTTTCAGCATCGACATCATCAAAGATATGGATATCTACAAGCACGATCCATGGGATCTACCAAGTAGGTTCGGCTGCCTGATCCATGCATGCACGCACTGTATCATTTTCATTCTCTGTTGGTGGCGTCGCAGGAGTCGTCGCCGCCGGAGACGAGTCGTCCTACTTCTTCTGCCGTCGAGGGAGGAAGTACAGGAACAGCATAAGGCCGAACCGGGTGACCGGGTCCGGTTTCTGGAAGGCCACCGGCATCGATAGGCCGATCAACTCCTCGGGCGACTGCATCGGCCTGAAGAAGTCGCTGGTGTACTACCAAGGGAGCGCCGGGAAGGGAACCAAGACCGACTGGATGATGCACGAGTTCCGCCTCCCCTCCGGCGACAGCAGCATCGCCGACGACGCCAGAAGCACGCAGGAAGCTGTGAGACCTTCTCGCTTCGCCTCCTCGTTCGCAGAATCCTCACCCCGGTGCGTTGCGTTGCGTTGCGTTGCGTTGCAGGAGATCTGGACCATCTGCCGAATCTTCAAGAGGAGCGCCTCCTGCAGAAAGCAATCGAGCAAATGGAGGGCATCATCGACCCACAAGCGACCTCCGGCTGACTCCAGCTGCGTAACCAGCAGCTTCGAGTGCGACAACGGAAGCGACTGCAAGTGCTGCGCCTCCTCAGGCCACTCTTGCTCTCGGGAGCACAACCAGGTGCATGGATGGCAGCGCAACTCGGTCAGCCAACCTCCATCGCTGTACTCCAGCGCGGTTCAGAGTCCAAGCACGAGTGAGTTCTTCAGAGATGGCGACTGCTGGGATGAGCTTGCAAGGATGATGGAGTTCATGGCAGATCAAAGCCTCCCTATAAGCGTGGATACGTTAGAGGGATGTATCATGCATATTAATGCCAATAACTAGATAGAACAAGGGACTAAGAAACGTCGTTGCGGCAAGCCCGCGAGTGACATGACTGCTTCACGCTTACACCACCTTCGATGTCCCAAACAACATGGACGGAATAAATTGTACTGTTTGCTCGGTATGTCATTCATCTATGCTGATTCCCGGATATATCTAATTGTTTCATGATCGGATTGATGTTACAGATGCGACAATTTCTTTCGAATCTTAATCGGTGTTCTGAGATTAAACATTTTGATGATCCAACTTCGCAAATTGTCATCTGCCATTGTTTCAATTTTCATCCAAATAAGAAAAGTAACTATGTTTATTCTACATACTGTTGATCGATCGATTATAATAAGTATATTATGTCAAATGAAGTGCAAGACCAGTTTTGATAGAAAGGAATACACAGCAGCCACACAATTGGAATGGACCATGTCAATCGTGGAGTGGTCTTGATTAAATGTACGACAATTAAAGAATGCTTAAAATGTCGGAGAGGATCCGCTGAATCGATGTACATAACCGGTGGGTTGGCATACTTACTGTTGTCAGGCTCGAATTTACGAGTCGAGGGACTGTCAAATCATGATATCGATGCTATCATTATTATTATTATTGTAATGTTTTTCTTCAGAAAATTTCCTCTAAAGTATCCTGATCATCTTCAGCATCCAGATCGTACACTTTTCGTCGTGTTCATCAGCTAAGCAACGAAGCCAAGCATATCATGATCCAACTCCATAAGTGATATGACATATTTTGGCATCATCCACGTGGCAACGATGAGTGACCATGTCAATGTCCACAAAAGAGCTACATGCTGATATGACACATCGACCTCAGACTCGAATAGGACAATCGTCTCTCTCATACTATTCGACGCCATACAAGTTAGCGCTGCACACCATAGAGCCGCTCTGAAAAGTTCGGAACAGCACTGCTCAACGTAGGGCCGTACTGCTCGATCGGCGCTCATGCAAGTCGACTGCCCGAGGAATCGACAACCACTAACGGACCATGTACGATCGACCCCTCGTCCACAGATATAAAAGCCGACCCCCTGACCAACGCCACGGGGAGAGGCACTTTGAACACCCAACTCTTAACTCCACTCAACACTGACTTGGGTTTCGAAGGGGTCGAGTCGGGAAATCCCCCTCCCAACCTTGACCTTTGTGCAGGAACTAACAAGGAAGCAGTAGCAATCCACCAAGGTAGAACCGCACTCAGGAGACGATGCATGGACCTAACCTAACCTGAAGCTCGCCTCCACCCGAGCGACCGCGTGGGCAACCTTACACATTCGGGACTGGACCGAGCCATGATGACACCTCAGCCATGGCGTAAAGGTTTACCAATATTTGATGCTAGAAGGAGGGCTTGATGTAGTAAGATCATCCATAGCCAAGCAACTCGGGCAAACGCCCTAGAGAAGAGCCACTTTTGACATATTCAGCTTTCGGAATCGAAGGATAGCTCCCGCCTCCCCCAAATCTAGAAGGAAATGCCTCCACTGTGACCCCGAGCCACTACTGGCGATTGTTCATCGATCCTGGGTTGTCACCCCCTAAGACCACCATGCTTGCTAAGCAGTCAACGTTACCACAACCGCCGCAATGGGATTTGTCAGCTCCTGTCCTTGCTCCATCGTCGACCCCTCAGTAGCCCACCGTGGAGGACTTTGCACGCTCACCTAATGCGCCACTGGGAAACTCGAGGCCTACACTTGAGCATAGTGCTCCAGACCTCCGATGATCCTACCCGAGTGCCCCCGGGCTCGACATGCTATCATTTGATTCAGCGAACTCTGTCCAAGCTCAATTGTGCTCGGCCAATCAACGTCTTGATGATGTTCAAAAGGAATTTCACAAGTCCAAGAAAGAGCTTGGCGATGCCCCCCTGTCAGATCCCCTTTCGGCCAAATAGTGCCCCCAATGGTGCACCTAGGCCAAACAGTGCCCGAGTTGGGCATCTCGACCAAACAAGACCCCAATGGTGCACCTCAGCCAAACAGTGCCCGAGTTGGGCACCTCGACCAAACAGTGCCCCTAATGGTGCACCTCGACCAAACAATGCTTGAATTGTGCACCACAGCCAAACAGTGCCCCCACGATGCACCTTGGCCAAATCATGCCCCAATGGTGCACCTTGGCCAAACGGTGCCTGAGTTACGCCTCATAGCCAGTCCAACATTCGAGTCACATATCGGCCAGTCCAACGCCCGAGCCACACCTCACGGCCAGTCCAACATCCGAGTCACATCTCGGCCAGTCCAACACCCGAGCCACGCCTCACGGCTAGTCCAACATGTGAGTCGCATCTCGGCCAGTCCAATGCTCGAGCCACGCCTCGCGGCTAGTCCAACATCCGAGTCGCATCTCAGCCAATCTAACACCCAAGCCATGCCTCGCAGCCTGTCCAACGCCCGAGCCATGCCTCGTGGCTAGTCCAACATTCGAGTTGCAAATCGGCCAGTCCAACTCTCGAGCCACGCCTCGCGGCCAATCTAATATCTGAGTCGCATCTCGACCAGTCTAATGCCCGAGTCACACCTTGTGGCCAGTCCAACGTTCGAATTGCATCTCAGCCATTCCAACGCCCCGAGCCATGTCTCGTGGCTAGTCCAACAATAGAGTTGCATCTCGACCAGTCCAACTTGTTGAATCTCGAATTTTGATGATGAAACTAATTGAGTGTGATTTGTTGTTTAACTGCATTTTGAGTTACGCAGATCTACTATCGATTAGGATTAGACAGTTGGCGCTGGAGGAATTGACGTTGCGCCGGAAGTGATCACGTCAGGATATTGGATGTCGAGCCGGAGGTTCGATCGACTATCGGCAAGAGGCTTCGTACGTCGGGCATCGGGCCAAGAAGTGCGGAGTTGCGCTATGGATATCGGGGTTACGGAGGTCAACCGTCGATTGGGCAACAAGCCGCTAGAGAGGGCGATGTGCCGAAGAATCGGACGAAGCACCGATCAATGATGTGCCGGGCAACTGAATGTCAATTCGCGTTGTAATAACTGTCTAGATCGAAATAGAATGTTTGTTGTTTGTGTGCAGGAGTAACTATGATAAGGATGAAGACGTAAAGCGAAACAAAAGGTCAAAGTCAAGTGCGATGGATCATTGGGAGTTCGAGTGTTCAATGGAAGTCTGAAGATTTATTGGGAGTGCTGTCGGAACTGGCCGAGAACGAGTAGGGAGCTTGCCGAAGGGTTTTCGGAAGTTCGCCTGGAGGTTCGTCGGAAGTTCGCAGAGCTTGCCAAGAAAAATCGGAGCTTGCCAAAGAAGCTCGGGGGAACTCACCAAAATCATCGTGGAGTCCGAGAGCTTGCTAGAAGTCCGCAGGATGGTTTCCGAGGGATCGTCGGAAGACCGCCGGAAGTTCGCCGGAAGCTCGACGGAAGAAGACTTGACTTGCGGACTTTGTAATAGCTTAGGAATGTCTTTAATTTCGTAGTTAGCACATTAATTTAGGTTAGGATTAGGTGTTAACCCTTTAACCTTAAAGTAGGGCCATTGGGCCTTAGTTTGAGCCAAAGTTTTAGCCCAAGCAGGTGTGACCATATGCATGTCGTGCATCTTTCTTTGTGTAACCTCTTTGTAGCCTGTTGCTATGTGATGATGCGCCTCACCGTATAAGCGTGCACCGCTGGTACGAGTTGTAGCACCGCCCTCTTTGTGTCCCAATCCCGACAACTGTCACGGTGATAACACCGCCCGACACCGGGAAACTCAAAAAAATTCAAATTTGGAGCCCAAATTTGAATCACTTTGAGGCCTATAAATACCCCCACATTCTTGGATGAAGGGGGTCTAGAACTGAAAAATAGAAGGGGGAAAACTCTCTTGAAAGTGTTCAAAATCTTCCCTCTTAATTTGAAGTATGTTCTAGTCCAAGAGAGGGTGAAAGGCTTTGTAAGGGTTATCTCCTAAGCCCATCAAAAGGAGAGGAGTTGTAAGGGAGTTCATCCTCGCCCATTGGAAGGAGGATAGCTAGTGGAAGAAGGGAGCCTTATTGGAGAAGGCTTCGGAAGTGGATGTAGGTCACTTTGACCGAACCACTATACATCGCTGCGTCTTGATTGTGTGAGTGTTTAAATTTCTGTTTTATCTCTTTACTTTGTTGCAAGCCTTTACTTTACTTGCTCCACTTCCTTTTCATCTTCGTACACATGCTTTAAAGTTAGAACGCAATCAAATCGGTTTCAAACGAAATATTGCTTTTATCGTACGAAGTTTCCGAAGCTTGATTTAAATCGCTGAAAAATCTATCGTTTTATCCGCTGCACTAATTCACCCCCCCCTCTTAGTGCCGCTCGATCCCTAACACAACTCTCGAGCCATGCCTCGTGGCCAGTCCAACATCTGAGTCGTATCTCGGGCTGTCCAATGCTTGAGCCATGCCTCGTTGCCAGTCCAATGTCCAAATCGCATCTCAGCCATTCCAACTCCCGAGCCATGCCTCGCGGCCAGTCCAACGTCCGAGTCGCATCTCGGCCAGTCAATGCCCGAGCCATGCCTTGCGACCAATCCAACATTCGAGTCGCATCTCGGCTAATCTAACGCCCGAGCCACACCTCACGGTCAGTCCAACATTCGAGCCACATCTCGGCCAATCTAATGCCCGAGCCACGCCTCGCGTCCAGTCCAACATCCGAGTCACATCTCGGCTAGTCCAATGCATGAGCCATGCCTCGCGGCCAGTCGAACGCTTGAGCCACACCTCACAGCCAATCCAACGTTCAAGTCGCATCTCGGCCAGTCCAACACCTGAGCCATGCCTCATGGCCAATCCAACGTCTGAGTGGCATCTCGACCAATCCAACGCCCTAGCTATGCCTTGCGACCAGTCTAACGTCCAAGTAGTATTTCGGCCAGTCTAACACCTAAGCCACGCCTTGTGGCCAGTCCAACATCCATGTTGCATCTCAGCTAGTCCAAGGCCCGGGCCACGCCTCGGGGCCAATCCAACATCCAAGTTGCATCTCGGCCAGTCCAATGCTCGAGCTATGCCTCGCGGCCAATCCAATGTCCGAGTCGCATCTCGACCAGTCTAACGCTTGAGCAATGCCTCGCGGCCAATCTAATATCCGAGTCGCATCTCGGCCAATCCAATGCTTGAGTCACGCCTCGTGGTCAATCCAACGTTCGAGTCGCATCTTGGCTAGTCTTACACTCGAGTAGTGTTGCTCAACTAATCCAGCTCCCAAATAGAAGCTCCTGATCAACCAATGACCTAACCAACAATCCCAGCATAATAGCTAACCCAACTAGAGAAAAGCACTAAGTCATGCCCCAAGCCCCTCCACGAGGAACCCAGGGCATGTCTCTTTGAGGGGGGAGAGAATGATATAGCATATTTTGACACCATCCACATGGCAGTGGTCAGCGACCACGTAAATGCCAACAAAAAAGCCTCATGCTGACATGACGCGATACCTCAGACTCGAACAGGACAATCGCCTCTCTCATACTATTCGGTGTCATACAAGTCAATGTCGCACACCGCAGAGCTGATCTGGAAAGCTCGAATCAGCACCGCTCGACGTAGGGTCGTACAGCTAGGTCGACGCTCGTGCAAGTCGACCGTCCGAGGAGTCGACAACCATTAACGGACCATGTACGATTGACCCTTGTCCACAGGTATAAAAGCTGATCCCCTAATCAACGTCACGGGGAGAGACACTTCAAACACCCAACTCCTAACTCCACTCAGCATTGACTTAGGCTTCGAAGGAGTCGAGTCCGGAAATCTCTCTTTCGACTCCGATCTTTGTGCAGAAATCGATAACGAAACAGTAACAACCCATCGAAGGAGAATCGTACTTGGGAGACGACGCCTGAACCCAACCCGATTCGAAGCTCGCCTCCACCCGAACGATCACGTGGGTAATCTTACACATCCAAAATTGGATCGAGCCAACATCTCGACCACGGTGTAAAGATTCACAACAAGAAAAACTTGAATGATCCGAGAAAACTGGCACTAAAAAATTGGATCGGCAGGCAGCCTCAAACGGAAGAAGCTGCAATGTCTGCCTCTCTTAGAGGAGAAGTGCCGCCAAGTCTCGACTGCTGCTCGAAACTGCGAACAGTACCTGCCGGCAGACGTTCCATCAGCCCCATCGCTGCGCACGCTTTATCTTCTTCCTCACGCAACCTCTCCTTTTCCTCGGCAAAAGCAAGAGTGCTTTTTTGCTACACCTCTTACTGTCCACCATGCGACTTTTCTCATCCCTTTAAACCTTTTCACTGACGTTTTCTTCCCCACTGTGGAAGATTCCGATTCACGACACCTCCGTCTGCAGCGATCAGGCTAAATCTGTGAATGCAAACTCAACATTATTCATGGATGAGACGTCGCTCGGTAGATATTTCCATGTTCAAATATGCGAGTGTTTTGGTAATATCGAGTACTTTTTTTCTCAAATGATATCTAGTAAATTATAGACAGACCAAACTTTTGTCTGCAATGCTGTCGATCTTCTACTTCCATGAACAAAGAAGAAGAACAGCCGAACAGGCCCTGCATGCTTGCTTCCTGTATCATGACAAGAATAATCACAGGTATAAAGTGGGAAGCAAGGACAGAAGACGAAGTAGAGAGCTCCCGCTTCGCTCTTCCCCCCGCCCCACCTGCACCGGTGGCTCTGTGAGCTCTCATGTTCCCCATCATTTCGAGAATGTCACTGAATAGCTCCGTAGCTGTTGACACCGTGGGATTGTCCGGCCAACGGCACACCCGCATACCTTCTTTTCCTTTTCTGGTCGACCGTCGTGGTCTGTGAGTGGCTCAGTTCGAGCTCTGACCACCGGAGACTCGTGAGCTTTGCAGCACAAACACATCTAGTTAGTCTTTGCGCCCACGTTTTGCTTGCAGAGACGTACTACTCTACAACTGTGAGATCAGGACCCCGGAAAGCACGTGAGAGACGACAAGGAAGCATGGAGCACGGTAGGCCCAACACCGTCAAGATCTCCTCACCATGCACGTTTCGACTGTGTCTGCCACCAACACCATCATCTTGTCTTCAGACACCCACACCATCTCCTCCCTTGCCGTCCCTTCCCTTCTCCCTCTCCCTCACCCACCTTTGCTTTATTGTCTCCTCGCTCGTCCTCGTTGCTTGCTTTCTCTTCTCTCTTCTTCTGGGAGGTTATTTAAGGCGAGGCTGGATTCCGACATGGGCGGTAAGAGGCAGTTGGGGCGGACAGATTGAAGCCCGGAAGTGTACAAGGATGAAAGGGGAAGGGAGGAAGCACGCCACGGCTTCGCCCTGCGCGGCATGCAAGCTCTTACGGCGCCGGTGCACGCAGGGTTGCGTCTTTGCTCCCCACTTCCCCGCCGACGAGCCGCAGAAGTTCGCCAGCGTGCACAAGGTGTTCGGCGCTAGCAATGTCAGCAAACTCTTGCGGGTCTCTCTCTCTCTCTCTCTCTCTCTCTCTCTCTGCAACACGGAACATTAGATGGGAAGCATGGCTCGATCAGAACTCACCATGTGAATCCTCTGCGCGAGCACAGGAGATAGCGGCGCAGCACCGAGGAGACGCTGTGAGCAGCCTGGTGTACGAGGCGAACGCCCGGGTGCAAGATCCAGTCTACGGGTGTGTGGGCGCCATCACCTCCCTCCACTACCAAATCCAGGCTCTCCAGGCACAACTGGCCGTGGCTCGAGCCAAGATGCTGCACTTGCGCATGAGTCACGCCGCCCACCCCGCCCCCTTCAGCCACACCGCCATGGCCACCGCCTGCACGGTCTCTTCGTCCATGTCGCCCGAGCACAAGCAGCTGATGGACCCTGGCACGACCAAGTCAGTGTTTCCGCTGGACATGGTGATGCTGGACCAGTCTAACTTGGGAGAGCCACCGATTTGGTCATGTTAAGACTCGCCAACGCATTCCTCCTCGTGCACGGGCAGTATGCTCAACCTGGTCGATCATGTATGCATACCACATTGCAGCATTTTTGTTCTGGATATAGGCTGCATGCATCTGACCCCCTCACATTAAAGTATATATTACATGGTTATATGTAACCTCTCGACGATTAGTTTGCTTCGTCTCTCATCAATATGAAGTGATTTGTTGAGATATTATTAATTGGGCAACACCAAAGGAATTTGACCGTTGGAGCGTGCGTCACGTGACCAGATCTCCTCAATATGGCCGTTACAACAACCATCTCCTGGCGTTTAAACTCGACCGCCTTCCGTCCCCTCGATTCGAATTCCACTATTCCTCCCTTCGTCTTCTTCTCCACCCCCTTTCCAAGACCTCAAAGAATTCGAGGAGATGACCGGCGGCGTCGTTGGCAGTAGCAGCGACAAGCACCGGCACCCGCTCCACGAGATCGCCGACAGCGCCACCCACAAGCTCCTGCTAAAGCAGTGGATCAAGGAGGAGGATCTCGTCGCCCGCCGCGTCGCCCTCCGGGAGTCCCGTGTCGACGCCGTCCGCCGCGAGATCGCCGCCCTCTACTGCTCCTTCTTCGTCTTCCACTCCCTCATCCTCCTCCTCCTCTACTCTGCGTCCGCCTCGTCCCCCTCCGCCGCGTGCCGCCGGTCGTGGATCCCCTGCCTCTGCTCCCTCCTCTGCTCCATGGCCGTCGTGTGGGCCGTCCGCTACAAGACCGACACGGAGTGCGTGCTGGAGCGGCTGCTGGAGAGGGAGCGGGAGGACGCGGTGCTGCTGGGCAAGTGCGTGGAGGAGCTGAAGCGGAAGGGCGCGGAGTTCGACCTGCTCAAGGAGGTGGACGCGCTGCGGCGGGCCAAGAGTCTGCGCGTCGAGGCCAAGGTGCGCAAGTGGTCGGCCAGGGATGTGGCCACCATGGTGCTCCTCTTGCTGTCTTGCGTCGTGTTGGGCCTCACGAGGTTCGTGCTCTGCGATTAAGGATCTCCGTTGCGCCTCGAATCGAGGCTTCTACGGCTTGTTTATCGAAATGATAGCAGAATGATGCTTGTTCTGCTGTCGTCCTTCTTCTTCTGTGAGGTGTCATGTAATAAGATTGATAAGATGAAGTAGCAATAGTTTCGAGGATTCATGTAATTGGAGCTCATCAGTATCTCTACATAGTAAAAAGGAAGAACGGCTTCCTTTAATCCACCATGAAGTTTATCTACAACAACGGCTTCCATGGGCGGATCAGCGAACAGAGAAAAGAAGAAGCCATGGGCGGATCAGCGAACAGAGAAAAGAAGCCAGGAAGCGGATTCGATTCGATTCGCCGGGTCAATTCGGGTCGGAGGACGAGTGGAACAACTCGTCGAAGGACCGGAGCAGTTCCTCCTCCTCCTCCACCCTATCCCCGCAGGCCGCAAGGAGGCGGCGGAAGAACGGGACCGGGCAGGGGATGCGGAGGACGCCGCGCTGCCCGTAGCCGTACTCCTGGGCCGACCGGCGCAGCAGCTCGAGGAAGGCGGGCCGGGCGAGCAGCTCCGTCCGGACCTCGAACCGCTCCATCTCCTCCCCCACGTGGAGCGGAACGTGGCCCTCCGCCGCCGCGGCCGCCGGCCGCCTCCCCTTCTCCCGCCCCCGAATCGCCGGGCACTGGGAGCAGTCCGCCACCCGCGACATCCGCCGGATCGTTCTCGCCTGCGATGGTGGGAACGGAAGGTGGGGGGGGAAGTATTTGTAGACGACTACGAGTCTGTGGCGAGAGGTTCGACGGGGCGGGTACGCGTGCGTGCACGGCTCGGCAGGTACGACCCAGAACTCTTCTAATTTTACTTTCTCTTCATTTTAGCCGTTCCGCGAACGGGAAACAGCTCTTTCCTCCGTAACGTGGGACCCACACCTCTCCTGGCGTGCCACCTGGGACACCATACCTCTGAACGAATCTCAAAGCATGAGATCCCAAAAATGGTGCGCCCACATTCAGACCTAACTCTAACGCCCAAATCATAGGAGAAAACTACGCTCTAATTGGGCATGGTCGGTGGCAATCACATCATTCAATGTTGCACCTACCCTGGTTTGACTCTTGTTGCTCCCCTTGACCTTTTGGGTCACGCGAACACCTTTTCTCGACACAAGAGTACAACATACTTACCCTAAATAAATAGGTTTCTAGAAGCCAACTAGCACAGTAATACCCTGTAACGATAAGCAACCAAAAAGGAGGAGCAGGTGAAGTGGGACGCTTTCTTCTGGGGTTCCGTAGTCATCTTGGTACGGTTTCCGTGACACAATCTTTCAGTGGTGGTGGCGGTGGCGGTGGCGGCGACGGCGGTAGTAGTAGTAGTAGTAGTAGTCTTGTGTTCCACTCCACCTCTGGTAATGGAAAAAAGGAAGTAGAGAACAAAGAGTTGTGGGGCCAAATGAATGAATGAACCTAAAAGCCACTTTTGTGGCCACCAAACGATTACAGTGACAGCTAACCAGTAGATGGTGATCGAGATAAGATCTGGGGCTTGAACTTGCAAGGGAAAGAGTGATTAGGTGAGGAGAGCATGCAAGTTTTCTCCGCAAAAGTGGCATTGGCCATGAGAAGTAGCGTGTGGGGGAGTGGATAACATTCAATTTATAGAATGTCGAAGCCGCCACCAAATTGGATTCAATTTGGACCAAATCGGACCACGCTATAGAGCTATCTCTCGTCAATGCTATCAGGATAAGGCTTATCCTGATAGAAAGGGAAGCAATCCACAAAAAAAGAAGGAAAAAGAAGAAGGGTAAGCTTGTTGTTAGTGGGTCAATTCTTTCGATATCTTTCACTATTTATGTGTGCGTTGATCTTGTCACCCTGCTTTACTACGATGTTAGGAATCAAATAATGACGAGCCTAAATCAAACTAACATATATCAATCTAAGTCAAACCTAACATATACAGTCTGACTATTAGCTAGCAACTATGAAACGATTATTTTTCATTTCATACATGTGAATACACAGTGTCAAACAAGAACCCACCTAACTCCTTCAGGATTTGGTGAAGGGGGGAGCTTAACTACCACTACCATCGACCATCTATCTATCTATCTATCTATCGATTTTAAATGTCAATAGATTTTACGGATCAAGTTCATCTGTGTTTGTCGAATTCTAGTGCAAGAAGGTCCACTAGAATTCGACAAAGATAAAGGCCCAACCCAACAAGCCTGGTACGAGTTGCCAGGTGATCCAAAACCCAGAAGTTGTATGCAGTATCGAACACTTAATTATCTTTTTATTTATTATTTTCTTTCCATTTCTAAACTCTATAGAACACAATATTTTTATTTTATTTAATTTTTTTATATGAACATATTTTTTTCTCAATCAATTCCAAGTTCTCATGTACATAGAGTTTAGAGAGAGAGAGAGAGAGAGAGAGAGAGGTAAGACTGAAAGCTATTTTTCTGGTAGCCGGCAACTCGAAGAGACGCAGAGAAAACCACGGGCGAAGTCTGCACCTTCGCCTATCACCGCCACAGCAAGCGGTACATTGCATGGATTATTAGGCGACTCTTTAAGTGACCAGGTGGACCCAGGACGGTGTCCTGCTCCAAGTCAGCGACTCCAACAATGAACAACTCAGTACCAACAATGAACTGTGTCGATCTACAGTGCGTCATCGGTGTGCATCAGCTTCTTCACGACGAGAACCATGCAGCGCCACGAGAAGATCACATTTTGCTAATGCTTGCTATCATGGACGGCCAACAAAAATAACACCGTGGACGGCCGCCGACAACCCGCAACGTACCTGTTGGTTTGTCGTTTTTTAAGTTGCTGATGGTTCAAGTTAGCTTCCTTACTGTTTTATGTGCGTTTTGTTTGGGTTTTCTTGATTTTTTTTACTATCCAAAATTAAGATAATAGCGATCGTACTGGTTGATTTCAGAAAGACACTCATGTGAAGTGGTGTGAAATGCAAATCATGTTAGTACAGTAGAATTCTACGGGTGACGTAGTAGGGCAGGATGAGATTTCGAAAGCATGCTAGAATTAAATTTGGATCAACACAAGTTTATGCATAATCCATCGTTGGTAGGTTTATTTGTTGAACCCTCTTTGTGATCGTCTTTTGAAGTGTTTAAGTTCTTTTTCTTACCAATGTTTGTTGAATAATATGAATTCGAAATTACTCCATTTTGCGTTTTCTTGCCATTTTGGCAAATTCAACTAACTTCGAGCCGTACATGTACTCTAGGAGATGCCTGATAAGAGATATTCTGACATCACCCCACGTGCAGATCGTCAGTGAACACATCAGCATGAAAGTACCACCCATGACCTGACGCAAGATGCTACATCCGACCTGTTATCTCGAGTCGGAAGCGATAGCTACTCCGTACCACTCGGAGCCACACGGATCAGTTCGTCCTCGAAAATTCAAAATGGCATCGCACGGAGTAGCCCATCCTTGAAAGCCCAGAACGGCACCGCACAGCATCATCACGCAAGCGGCGCCTATACGAGCCGACCGTCATCCTACGCGCTCGCCACCCGAGGGATAGGTGAACTCGACTCGGGCCTTCTTGCAGGTGTTGAGCGTCCGAGGAGCTACGTCTATCGCAAACCAAATCAATCAGGATTCGCTCCAGAGCATCGACGATCGGATCAGACCAAACCGTCACATCGGTCGGTGGCTATGTTGGTTCGACAACAATGCCCACAGGTGGCAACGCCCTGAGTTGATCATGCACGATGGATGAGGATTCAAAGGTGGGAATAGAGAAGCGGATGCCCGCACGATCGTTCACCCACAGATTTCTTCTGCACGGTGCGTGCCCACAACCCAGTCGGTATTGAAGCTCATGAATGGTTCTTTCCATGTGTTTCTCTCTCGGACGAGCTCGATCCTGAAGCTTTCACATGGCCAGGTAAGTTCCAGTTCATGCTACGTACCATCGCTGTCCGATTTAAGCTTCTCACATGTCGTTTCATCACCTGTTTCTTCTTCTCTTCTTCTCTCTCCAAGGTGGGTGAATCGTGGTTCGGAGAAACTCCCAGCGACCACGGTGGAGAGTTAGTCGCGCAGCATGGAGAGATAAAACTGTTAGCAATAAATCTTAATTTACTGAGATTTGGGAATCTTAATCCAAATCCTTCCGATACTAGTCAACCCTGGTAATGTTCGAGCCACGAGATGCGACAGGGCAGAGCACATTGGCTCCGAGCATTTAATCCAAATCCTTCCAATACTAGTCAACCCTGGAAATATTTGTTGCCTACTTTTTAATGAGCCCTGCATGCATAGGTCAAAGCAACTACGTGTTACATGCAATGAATGCAAAAGGGCTTGAATCATCAACACACGAGGGTTTTAGAGAATATAATTTAATTAAAGAGAGTGCCACACACATCATCCAATACTCCTCCACAATATTCTCTTCCACACACGAATCATTACTTCCACAAAATTCCAAAATTTTGGCTTCTACGAGCGGAAATAAACCGACTTGTATGGAACACGACCGCGGCGCATGATGTGATGATTGATTGCAACTCAATGAATCATGTTCTGGGAGATTGAAGTCCGTCGTGTCGTATGCTGGCGTAGAACCGACCAAAAGGAGAACTCCTGTCGTTCTTTTCGAGCTGCAAATTGAAACCAAAGAAGAGATTCATCATGGTTATTCTCGCATGAAGAGAAAGGTGTAGAGGGAGGAAAAACTGACCTCAAGAAAGCCATCAACTGATGATTGATCCTTTGGCGAAAACAAAACCTCATCTCTTTTTCTCTGAATGAAATCACTCTTCTGCTGAGCCTGCATTTGAAGGGAAAAGACAATAATGACCCACCGGTTCGTTCCCCTAATATTTGCAGTACGAGTAGAAAGAACTTGGCTTGCGTTTTAGTTCAATCATTTGCTTACAGATAAGAGAATAATTCTCTTATTGTCCGGTTACCTGGTCCATCAAACGCTTAACGATACGACGGACGCTTTCGAGAGTTGTATTCTCATGGAATCTCTTCAGGAGAATCAGTGGAATGGTTGCTAATTCAGGAAAAGATATATGATAGCTCCATTGAGAAAAATGCTCTGAAAGCAACTGAATAGCTGTAAGAATACTCTCCTCATGAAAGTCTCGTGATTTGAGCAGCTGTTTGGGTACCTGTTTTACCAGCGAAAAAATAACATTATTAGAATATTACTACGCATGAAACAAAAATGAGGATTATTTTAAGAATTAACTACAAGCCTAGCCAATATTAGAAGATCCTGAAAAGGATTACTTTTAAATTATAGCCACATTATTCAGGTCACAATAATTATTATTCCAGCAATAGGAGGCAAATGCAAATCAATGCCTTTTAGTCGGAACATGTATCCCCAAAAACAAGGACTAACGAGCATTAACAGTTGAATCCCAAGGAGAGAGGACCCCGGCTTTTGCATCTTCATCAAAATCCATTTCGACAGAAGTGTCTATATCTGTTTGTTCAATATCATAGGCTAAAATGTGTAGGACTTTGTGATGATCCCTGCCTGCCAGTGGACTTACGGCCTTCGATAAAGGTTCCTCAATGTGCTTGTACCAAATTCGAAAGCAGTTGTATTTTCTCTCAAACTTTTTGGATAATATTTTATGTAAAAACTGATTATTAGCATAAAATTTATACTACAAATTATGGAAAAGAAATCAAAATGGTTTAGCACCATAGAAATAGCATCAAACATAAGATTACAGTAACCAAACTGTTTCTTTACCTTCAATAAGGAAGAAAAGTCAACATGACTTCTCTGAGTTCTGTCTGCATTGATATTTCCTCTATGTTCTAGGCAGTCGAAGAGCAACGATGCAATAGGAATGAAAACTCCACTGCAAAGAGAGAGCTGGTTGAGTATTTTCACGCATTTAAACCTTAAAGGCAAATAACGTGGCCCAGAAAACAAGTGAGCTATCCCCCTTATAATTTCAATAATCAAAACAAGCAATGGCTGTAGGTCATAATTCTTGAAGTTACAAGAAACAAACTCAACCCATACACTGATGCAGTTAATGTACTGCCAGCTATGTATCTTTTTTAGTTCCTCCTGCATTAAAAAAAACAATGAAATGAACTTAATATAAACTGTTTCTACATATTCAGAAGTAAATGACTAAAGATAGCCTTGCAGAAAGTCTAAACTAACAGCAAAGAAAAGAAAGAACATGCTCACAGACCCTCTGTCACAGCAGAAGATTCAAAGCAGGGATAAAAGGAATCTCTACTACTTTAACATTGAAAAGATCCAGAAAGATAAAGAGTTCCATGATTTTTTTCAAGAATTAAAGCTACATCCAACTGTTCCTCCCAGCACCTTAATGGCGAGCATTATGCACTAGGCCATCCTTTTGGTGGTTTTTAGATTCATTTCTTGAGTGTTTACTTCACATTTCAAGTCCTCTTTACAGTATAATCAAAACGAGAGAAAGAAAGGAATTAAGAAGGAAGAGAAATTGTAACTAGGAATCTTCATTAACATATTCAAAAATAGAAAGAGTTGAAACATGGAGATATTGCAATTTTGTGGAACGCCCAACAAAATTTTACTTCCACCATCTAATGCTTGTAACTATAGCTTCAAATTTGCTTCAGAAAGTGCTACAATCATGTCATAAAGTTTTTTTATTGCTCTTTTTTGCATAACTGTTTATCAGATTTCTAAGAAAATATCATATCACATATTTGAATTGCCCATGTTGTAGATTGATGCTCCCCAGACTAGTCACTGTTACCCCCAAATTTGATATAGTAATGACAATATGCACACAAATACCACCACAAAATACATAAGGTCATCATGACAAGGCAAAAAAAGCATTAACAACTTTCTATGCATGTCTCTGTATCAGGCAATGAACCTCATCACATAAAAAACTCAAGAACTTGTTGAACAAAAACAACATAATTCCACAAGAGCTATGTTGGTATTTCAAACCTTTTTCTTTGTCTTAAGAGCCTGTCTTAAGATACTTGCGAGCTGCTGCACAGAGACAAGCACCTTCTGAGATGATTTTTGAATATCTAAGGAATAAATTTCCACTATAGAGTGCATCAGAAATTTAATATGCTTCAGATTTGCGGGGTCCATAAACTTGCAATTTGCTATGAAAGCTTGATATGTTCTCATCAGGCATATATCATGGTAGTCGGAGGAAAACTTTGAAGCAATGTCACTTATAATAAAAAATGAACATGCAGAGAGATTCTCATCACCCGTAGCCCACAAATGTATGGATCGCTGCATCAAAATATAAAATGAGTAAGAAAAGAAGGCAGTATTTTTTTTCCTCATTGAGAATTCCCTTTTTTTAAGGGTTAATAGTTTATTGGTTTTGCTGAGAACTGCAATCAGTAATTTGAAATGACCAGAATGACACTGCCTTCTATGTAATATTATCATGTTAATAACAAGGGCATGTAACTACTCTTTTATAGAAACCCCAATTTTGTAAAGTATTTGGCTTGTCACATCAAATGTAATAACTCTTGTTATGATTGGAACTTCATGTAGAGTTATGGCATGGCCTGTTTGGAAATATTCAAAACCCTGAAAATTATTCCCCAGTTCTTATAATCTAACCGATTAACAAATTTTGTAGCTAAATACTTGAATCTTTAGTAAAGAACACTCTGGGGTACCTTAATCAACCTCTTTGCTAGTGATGGGAAAGCAGCAAAGAACATAATTGACAACCTGAGCTGAGATATGACAAACATAAGAATCTGGTTGTCCATTTCCTGATTCAAAAGGAAGAGTGAACTCCTCAGATATGACTTGATCAGTGGTCTTACAGATTTCCACTCTGCCTTTTTTGTTGTCTTCAACATGTTTTCTTTATTCATAGAACCCGAAATTCCCAAGAGCCTACTGAAAATACCATGTGCTTCTTGAAGAACAAATGTCAGAAGCTTAGAGAAAACCTCTCTATTTGCAATCTTCTGCTGTGAAACTTCATCAGAGTCCACCCCAAAATGACAAGCAGCACGGAAGCCATAAAGCAGGCTAGAGAGTGTAGAACAATTTGGCTGTTCCATAACCATCCAACACCAAACATCTAAAGTTGAGCTTGTAAGAACCTTGCCACTAAGTGAAGTTTCACTTTCTCCTATGCCATCGTCGTCAGCACTATTAGCATCACCTTCTTCATCTGAATACTACCATGAAAAGTGATTTTAGGATATCTGTTCATAATTTAACCACAAATACAGTAGAGAATCAATAAAAGTACATAACAGAAAAGCAAACAATAACAAGATATAACCAATTATTCAAACTGGATAGATGACTGCTGTTCATATAGCTGAGTTGTCTGTGCATGTACTTACATGTTAAAAGATCATAACAAGACTTGCACAACCAAACATTATAAGAACTAAAATCTAGTAACCACCATAAACGATCTACAGATTTTGCTTCAAATTTCTCAGACGATATGTAGCTAGCAAGTTGTCTTGAAGCTACAAAATTCAACTCTTGATAACCACATACAAGTTAGATAATGTTTAACAAAAAGCCAAATAATGTAGAAAATTCTAAATTACCAGACGTGGAAGAGTTTTCAATTCATACAACCTACAATCTCATCAATCATAAATCATATAGTGAATAAGCTCCAAACTTCCAGCTAGACTTAGCTCGGGTATTCCTTGTATGTTAAGACCCTCAAAATCTAATACATATGATCTTATTACTGAATGACAATAAGCATCATCAGATCTAATATGTAGAAAAATAATTTAAAAATCTTACAATTTCTTCACTTTTGGACTTGTGGAGGTCAGATCTTCGACTTTCAAGGAATTTTGAAAATTGTGGGTCCTAGCAGGAAAGTACAGAAAAACGGTTGTCAGCACCAAAAAGTACAAGAAGAATTGAGTGAGAACCTAAAGAAAAAAAAGCATTGCAAGCTCAGACAGACATGACTAGAAATAGAAATTAAAAACCATAAAGAAGTTGACAAGCTCACTTAGTCCACTGAGATATCAGATAATATAATGATAACTTCTTTAAAGCAATCATCCAAGATTCCCCATAATGAATTATTAACTAATAATTTGTATAGTACCCTGAAACTATCATTAAATTATAATGGAAGATTGAAAGATGCTCAATAAAAAAAGAAAGTAGAACACCAAATGAAGATAGATCAATATGGTGCAGCATGTACCCAAAGAATACACCTCTCATTAAAAAATTAAATATATTTCGAAAATGATAAGACCGACTATGCTTTATGCATCGCAATGTAGAGCATGTATGAGTAAAAATTCCTAATATTAGTACTGAAGGATAAGTGTCAAAAATAAATGACTACAATTAGGGCTGTCAACCAACCTAAAAATCTAGGAAACCAAATTGAACTGTATTTCTTTTGGCCGGCTCAGTATCTTCTAAAGTTGGTTAAATTTCATGGCTTAGTTTTTTGGTTTTATTGTGGATGATACACAAAAAAATGGAACATAACCAAATGAGCCGCTTAGCTTTACATATACACACAAAACAAATGTTAATTGGAGGGCTAAGATTGCTCTGAAAATCCTATTTGGTGATGACCTCCTTCCACATTCACTCTACGGGGCTTTCTTGGCAGTTCACAAATGTTTCCAAATTTTCCTGTCTGTGTGAACAAGTCAGTCATCTGAACTAGCAACTGACAGTGTGACATCATACTCAAAGTTTCCACTGTCTCCATGCATGCCCAAACACTGGGATCTCCTGAACAAAACATCGACTTCAATTAAACACCTTATTACCGTTGCCACAGACTATTGCGAAAGGCATATACAAAAAGATCCCACCGACAGCAGGGAGCTTGCTTCAAAAACAAGGATCCATATGTTACCACCATCACCAAGTGCATCAGTTAAATCACCAATTCGTTCCTAATTTTCACCTTTAGTTATGCAATAAAAAGAAAGAGAGTGTGAAATCATTTAAAAGATGCAAACCACAAACCCAAACCAAACTGAAATTTTGGTTCAGGTTCAGTTTATAACTAGATCAGATCAGTTTCAGTTCTCATGGTTTTCTTTCATGATGACCCTTGAACCCAACTGGACCAAATAGAATACAGCCCCAACTAGAATTACAAGGAACTAGAGCATAATATAATTGCATTCAGGAAATTAGAGAAACATAAGTGAAAACTCAAGATCCCTAATCAACGGAAGATAAGTGCGTTCGAGTTACAGGTTCAACAGACAGAGAAAGATAAGTCCATTAAGACTGGCAATGTGGATTATCTCGGGCCATTATCCCGAATAAAGATAAATGACATGAAAGAATATATATACAGTTGAAAGAAAAACTGGTCATTTCGTTACTAAGTTTAGAAGAGTAGTTTGCTCTTCAGATGATACAAATATTGCATAAGAAGCCATCAAGGTATCAACAACTAAGCTGGTGCAATTTTTATTACTGCTAGATAATGGATTTCAATCAAATGCACATATGCATGTGCTGAAGTCAAAACAGAAATTAAAGGATGCAGCACCAAACTATGTTGTGAAATTAGAAGTGTATATCTAAAATCCAACATGATGTAAACAGAAAATATCTCAGAAAGTGCAGTGAGAAAATGAGAAGTCAATGGTAAATCAAAATAAGATTCTTTACTAGCGAAAGATGAATTCCAAATTTGGCTACAACAACTGGCACTGTCCATATCCACAAAAACACAGAGTTCTCACCTTGACACACAGCTTATCTAATTTACACTTCTGCTTTGCAATCTCTTGATAAATTTCCCTGTTTTGTCGCAGAATAGGAACATCATCACTCTTTTCTGCACACATTCAGACAAAATTAGACCAGCATGACCTATGGCAGTATCCATAGCATGTAGATGTTACAAAAATACAAACCTTCAGAACATATCTCGTCTTCACTTTCCGAAATGTAAGGGCATTCAGGGTCCTGTTGCATACCATTATCAGCAGAACATCCACAGGAACAAGGCAAAAATATGCACATAGGTAAGCATTATATATGTAAGTGGATATATGTGTGTGCTTGCAGATATATGTGGAAGTGGATATATAAGTGGATGATAAAGTTGCAAAAAGAAAAAAGAGTTAAAAAGTCTCTGAAACTAGTTATAAGCATTGGATAAGTTAAATTGAATCTTAAAAATAAGGGAACCAAAAAAAGTAAAAACAAAAAAACAAAACCAACTATTTAGGGAAATAGATACGAATTGAATTAGCTGAACAAAATGGACTAGATTGTTATGTAGAAAAAAAAAGCCAACCATGTATTATGAACGACATAGATAGGAAAGTTTCAGTATGTATTACTTAGAAAAATTTCGAAACACTTTTTTTTTGTGTTTTGAGAAGTTAAAAATAGGGTTACTAAGAACCAAACCATAGTGCTAAACTTTGATCACTATCATCGGGAAATCTTGATAAATTTTACGCTAATAATTTATCCCTTCTTGAATGATTGCCAATACAAGAAGCAATGTCCATGTGGAGAATAGTCTACTTTCATGCATAACAAAGAATATGGTAGCAGTCACAAAAAGAGATTCAGAGAACATACCTCAGATATATATCCATCACTAACTGAAACATCGTCATCCAAATTGTAATCATCTTGATGAAATAGGTCCCCAAGATCATTGTTGTAAAAAGCTTCATCTAGGATCATCCCTTCAAGATCTCTAAATAAGAAAAAAAAGAAAAAACTTGAAAGCATGTTTCTCCAATGTGAGGAAGAAAACAAGACACAACAAACATATTAATTCTTTCGATGTTTAGTAGAATATCCGTCATCAGACCATGACACCATGTGAACCAAGGAAGAAGGTAATCCACAAAAACTAGCATGATGTTGTTTATTAGCAGAATTCCATCATCCTAACACAAATTATTATGAAAAAATATTAGCTACTCGTATGAAACCAGCTTAATCTCATATTTTAATAAGTTCTCCGACGAGGATATCTGGCAGTCTTATAACGAATTTCAACCACAAAGCAGAGTTTACGTTGTCTCCTTTCTCAAGTCTCATCTATATATTTTCCATGACCTTACAGTGTATAACAATCTTGGTTGCACTTAGCTGATATTTAGAGCATTTAATCCAAAGCATGGTGGAAAACTATCCATTTCCACCACAATCAGTTAATTAGTGCTCCAAAATAACCCTTAAGACTAGGGCAATGATAATATTTTTTTTAATCACCCACCAAAGTTCTTGGAATGAGACTACTTAAAGATAAATGCATGTGCATATAAGCATCGGCAGGAGCTGCAGTGAGTATAAGCGTTGTTTGATCAAAAGAGAATGAAGAAAATTATATACTATTAAGTTATTTGTACTGATTATCAAAGCCTTCTTACCCGTGAGTCTGCTGAACGTTTTTCGATTTATTGCTCTCTTCAAGGAAAACCTTGTTGCTTACTGTCAATGGAAAACAATTATCATTCAATTCTGTTTGCACTTAACCCGCTTCTCTGATATGTTATGAGAAAACACCATTTCCAGTCCAATATGAGAAGGAAATAGTTATTCGATCGAAACCTTTCGATCTACGGGGAGCGGATTTCTTCTTGAACATGGAGTTAAGCTTGCGCTGCCTCTTCATAACGGACGGGAGGTTCTTCTTGGCGAACTTCCTGGCCTTCTTTCCCAATTTCTTCGCCATCTTTTGCCAAGAAAAGAGATTTTGTAGTCGGAAGCCGGAGGATAGAATCGACTCGGGTTTCAGGTAAGAGGAAAGAGCGACGATGGAGCGTCGGATTCCAAGCCGAGTGCCGTGACTAGAACAAAAAACAACGGATCAAATTACATCGTTCAAATATATATTAACAAAACAATTAAGAAGGAAGGGGGAGGAGGATGGGGATGGGGTTGTTGGGCATGGGGAGGCCGAGGAGGAGGAGAGACATACCGCTGGAGGAAGACGCTGCCGTCGCCGCCTCCGTTCGCCGGGGTTTCCACGGGTCGGCTCCTCTCCTCGTGCGCTAGGGTTTTGGTGTAAACATTTGTCGAGCCGATCGAACCGGATCCGGTCTGATTTGGATCGTCCCGGCTGTCCGGTTTTCGTATTTAATGGATTTTATTATAATACCGATTGTGATTATTTTATTTAATGACGACGTGATGAGGTAATATCCACGGACGTCAATCACGAGTTGGACAACGAACCGATCAGCGGACGGAGCCCTTCCCTTCTCCTACGACGTGGGGCAGAAGACCACCCCGTAGTTCGTCCCGCCGAAGCAGGTGAATAGGCTGGTGGCGTCATCCTTAGGGTAGCTGTAAGCATCCAGGCACAGTTTCTTGAAGAACATGGAGTTGTTGGTCGGGCTGCAGCTGCCGGAGTTGCAGCAGTATTCGTCGGTCTTGAACACGGTGCAGGGGTTGTTGCAGCCGCCCGGCGATTTCAGCTCGCTGGGGCACTGCCCGTTGTTGCCGGCGGCGCACCGGATCCCATGGCAGCTCCTGGTAGTGGGGTGAGGGTGTGTGGGGTGGGGTGGGGTGGGGAGGACGTGTCGTCCCGGAGGGGGGATGGTGTCGGGGAAGGGGGAGGAACTACGACGAAGGGGGAAGGAGGAGGGCGGAGAAGGGAAAGGGGAGGAGCTGCGACAGAGGGGGGAAGGGGGAAGATGGTGTCGGGGAAGGAAGGGAGCTGCGACGGTGAACGAGGGAGGGGGAGGGATCGGGGAAGGGGGGCTGCCTCTGCGAAGGAGGAAGAGAGCGGTGCCGGGGGGCGGAGACGCCGTTTCGCCGATGCACAGGAAGACGCAGCGGCCGCCGTTCACCGAGGAAAACGCCGCATCGACAAGAACTCAGGTGCGCTCGAGGTCACTAGCTAGACGCAGGTTTGACCCAGTTATAATAGATGAGGCCGACGAGTGATGCGGAGATATGACACTTTGAATGCATGGTTTCACGTAACTCTCACTCAGTCTCTTACTATTTTTTGCAATGGACTTCGTGCCATAAACAGCATATTTTTCAGATCATATTTTTCCACAGAGCCAAATAGATAAACATCATTTTATTTATAATTATAAATATTCATAATCGTTGATCCAAGACGACGACGCTAAAGACTAACGGATCCAAAGAAAGGATCCGTTTCGAACATTTTTCGTATTTTATTTAATGGCGACGTGATGAGGTAATCTCCGCAGACGTCAGTCACGTCTTGGACTACGAACCGATCAGGGGCAGAAGACCACCCTGTAGTTCGTCCCGCCGGGACAGGTGAAGACGCTGGTGGCGTCATCCTTTGGGTAGCTGTAAGCATCCGGGCACAGATTCTTGAAGAACATGGAGTAGTTGGTCGGGCCGCAGCTGCCGGAGTTGCAGCAGTACTCGTCGGTCTTGAACACGGTGCAGGGGTTGTTGCAGCCGCCCGGCGCTTTCAGCTCGCTGGGGCACTGCCCGTTGATGTCGGCGGCGCACCGGATCCCGTGGCAGCCCCCGGTGGTGGGGCTGAAGTCCATGGGCACGTTGAAGCCGTCGACGAGGGATATGTCGATGAAGTCGTTGTTGTCGAACTGGTTGAGCGAGAACTCGGCGAGCGTGTTGGGCGGGGAGCCGTAGGCTTGGCACTCGAGCAGGCCGCCGCAGTCGCCAGTCTCGCAGCTGCCATGGCCGCTGCCGTCGAAGGAGCAGCCGGTGCGGGCCCAGACGCGGCAGCTTGCGGTGCCCGGGCTAACTTCGTTGGTCCAGCTCTGGCCGGGGTCGAGCTGGCGGCCGCCGCCGGGGACGGCGGCTGCCCAGACGGTGTAGGAGCATTGGTTGACGATCTCGAAGGTGGCCGCATGGGAGAGGGCGAAGAGCAGAGGGAAGAGGAGGAGGGAGAGGGCGGTCGAGGAGGCCATCTTCTCCACCAGAGAGCTGAGCTCTTCCAAGTCTGTAAGCAGTGCAGGTCTGTGGGACAAGAGATGGGATATTTATAGGGGGAGGGAGAAGATGAGGTCCGTGGAAGAATGCTCCTGTGGATGACACGTCTGTGAACTGTGACGAAGAGGTCAATTTCTAGAACGGCATCTCGGCAAGCAACCACAGTCCAGGCAGAAACAAGCAGTGCGGGGAAGAAACTTTGTGGAAGATGAGAAGAAAAAACCATGCAGGGCTTCAAGAACTTGTCCTCCTTCACTACGTCGTCATCTTCCAAGCCTGGTTTGATCCGATCCTCACATCGATGACAACATTTTCCACCCGGTTAGACTTCTCTAAATATTTAACTTGTCAATAATAGCCAAGTTAAATGTTTAGAAACAGATTAAATGATTTATGTCTTGCGCTAGGAATGATGGCACGTATATATAATCAACTTCTTGATGATCTCCAAGTGCATGGATTCTTGTTGGAAGAAGAATCAGAATTGCAAGTTTAGAGACTTGTTGCTGATTGTTAGGGGAAACAACTTTTTACCGTGACCCCGGGGCGCACGGCGCGGAATCCGGAAACCGGGGGGTCGTCTCGGTACGGTTCAGGCCCGTCGATGGCTCCTGCTCCCGCCTCCCGACCCGCTCTCAAAGGCGGCGGCACGCTTCGGTCGTCAAGAACGAGACCTGCAGCAAGGCGGGTCGGATGCTCCGCCCGACCCCTCCGACGCTCAAGTCAGTGCTGGCCCGTCGGCCGAGCTCCCCAGAGAGAGAATTGCGGGGTGTTCGAGTCTACTCACCTCTCGGAGTGTTCTTGGAATCGGCCAAGTCAAAAATCTTTCTGCTGTCTTACCTATTCGGCTTAAATAGGTCGGACGGATGGCATGCTTCCGGTCTGCGGTGGCGTCTGAGCGACCTCGCGGCGGTACCGTGGTCAACTTGGCGAGTAGTTGGGGCGTAGCAGAGGCGAAGCGACGTCGGGCGATCAAATCGTAGGAGTAATGGAGCGCAGGAGGGGCGATGACGTCATCCGGGTGTACGACCGGAGACCAGGTGTCACGTCATACTTAATACCCCTAACACTACCCCCCCTCAAAAAGCCACTCCTGCGGGACGATTTGAGGCTTGGGGGGTGTTGCTCGAAAAAACCTGGTTGCCGACTGAGATCTCGGGTGGAGGTTCTGCCGTGTCGTGTCATAATTGACCGAATCACATGCGAGGATAAGTCGGCGCCGCTCAAGACCCGGAAAACCGATGGCCAGGAAGCTCGAGATCTCTGTAGAACCGCCGTTACGGGATAAAGAGTCGAGGAGCCTCGAGACCAGAAACCATAGTCACCGAACCGTCGTTCGGGATATGAGGCCGAGCCGCGCTCAAGGCCTAGGAAGCGATGGTGGCCGTCGCTCAAGACCATGTAACCAACCGTCGTTCGGGATAAAGTCGAGGAGGCGCTCGATCCCCGTTGCCAATCCGGCGTCCGTGTCGGGGTCGGACCGCGCTAGGCGTAAAACCAATGGTTGAGGTACTCGGGACCATGTCTTTGAACCGCCGTTAGGGGTATAGAGGCGGCGACGTCAACTCCCTATTCAGGCGTCGTTTAGTAATAAGGGGTCGAGTCACGCGCACGACGAAAAACCATGATAACCGAACGCCGTTCGGGATATGGGGCGAGCGCGCTCGAGGCCCGTGAAGACCGATGGTCGAGCGCGCTCAAGACACGAAAACGAATAACCGAACCGCCGTTAGGATAAAAGGGTCAAGGAGGCGCTCAATCCCGTTGCCAATCCGGCGTCCGTGTCGGTCGGACCGCGCTAGGCCCGTAAAACCAATGGTTGAGGTACTCAGGACCATGTGCCGAACCGCCGTTCGGGGTATAGGGCAGGCGACGTCCAACTCCCTATTACCGACCCGTCGTTTGGTAATAAGGGGTCGAGGTCACGCGCAAGACCAGGAAAACCATGATAACCGAACCGCCGTTCGGGATATGGGGCCGAGCCGCCGCTCGAGGCCCAGAATACCAGTGGTCGAGCCGCCGCTCAAGACCTAGAAGACCGATATCGCCGAACCGCCGTTCGGGATATGGGGCCGAGCCGCCGCTCAAGGCCCAGAAGACCAGTGGTCGAGCCGCCGCTCAAGACCTGGAAAACCGTAATAACCGAACCGTCGTTCGGGATATGGGGCCGAGCCGCCGCTCAAGGCCTAGAATACCAGTGGTCGAGCCGTCGCTCAAGACCTAGAAGACCGATATCGCCGAACCGCCGTTCGGGATATGGGGCCGAGCCGCCGCTCAAGGCCCAGAAGACCAGTGGTCGAGCCGCCGCTCAAGACCTGGAAAACCGTAATAACCGAACCGCCGTTGGATATGAGGCGAGCCGCTCAAGGCCTAGAATACGATGGTCGAGCGCGCTCAAGACCTAGAAGACCGATATCGCGAAGCTGCCGTTCGGGATATAGGGCCGAGCCGCTGCTCAAGGCCCAAAAGACCGGTGGTCGAGCCGCCGCTCAAGACCTGAAAAACCGAACCGCCGCCGTGCCGCTTCGAAAAACGGCTCGCGATAGTGCGGTTCTTTGGAATCAGTCGTTGGCGTCTTTGGGTAAGTTTCTTACACAGGCGGTGGACACGTCACCTCTTCATTATGGCCGCCATTGCCGATGTGATGCTATTGGGCGTGTGTGCGCGTCGCCGCCGCTTTCGGAGGCGAAAGGTCGAGGCCCCCTTTCTATAAATAGCGAGCTCGCGACACTCTATCCCTTTATCGGAGTTTTCCTCTCTCGCCCCGCCGCCGCCTTCCTTCGAAGTTTTCTCCTTGGCTCCGGTGTCCTTTTCGACTTCTTCCAATGATCCCTTCCGCTTATAGGTTAGTGCGTAATGGGTCTTCCTTCCACTTCCTCCTCCTCGCTTCTTCCTCCTCCTCCCCTCGCCACAACCCGTGTCGCCACTCTCCCCTCATCTCCTCCTTCCACCCTTCCTCGGATGCGGGCGGCGCAGGCGCTAGAGGCCATAATGTGGCCGCACGACCAAGACTCTACCTTGGATGAGCGCATGGTTGGGATTCTCCGCGACGCCACGGCATCCCAAGAATACAGCCTTCGGCCCCGGCGACGGGCTGGCCGACACAGTTCCCAAGGGCTTTGCCCCGACCACGATGCCTTAGAGGCCGCCTGCGCTTCCCTACATCCAATCATCGTATCCTGCATCTCCCGTGGCGATTTCGCCTTCACAAATAACTCCAAACTCTTGGCGGTATCTGGTGGCCTTCCTGGGGGAATGCCATTACGCCAACATCGCCCCGACCCGCAACCTCTTCCTCTCCTGCTTTCCGCCTTTTCAAGGGGTCGGGGGGATACTTCTTGGCCGCCCGGACGGGGTTCCGGGTTAGCGGCGCCCCCACCAATAACAAAGGGTGGAAGAGGCGCTTCTTCTTCGCCCAAAGCCAAAAGGACTGGGTTTTGGGGTTCGGTGGTCGCCGAGGCCATTGATAACATCGCCCCAAAACTCAATGCCGAGGAGCGCTTCATCTCGAGCGACATGGGTAATCCTTCCTTCCTCGCAAGCCATCCGCAATATGTCGAGAAGTGGTTGCGAGGCCGGACTAAGTCCGTGCTCACGGGGTAGGCTGTTGTTGTCTCGCGTCTTTAGGCTTGCTGCCGCACTCTAGCTTCTAACACATCTGTTGTTCTCTGCAGAGATGGTGAATCTGCGGTCCTTCCATGACTCGGGTGCTCCAAGGGGACCGTCTCCGCGCTCTCCGGCGGTCCCCAAGCGGGCGGGAGGTGGCTCCCCGCACACCACTGAGGAGGGGCGTCCCAAGAAAAGGGCCAAGGCCAAGGACGTGGTGGACCTGGAGACGCCCGTGGCTCCGCCACGACGCATCGAACGATCGGGCGCCCGCTCATGCCGAGGCCGGTCTCACTGGCGGACGACCGAAGGGCCAGCTGCCTCCACCCATGAAGGACCTATGCCGAGTTACGCCGGGAAGGATCAACCATTCCTTTCCCGAGTGATGGGCGAGGTTCCTTCTGGCCGCCGAGCGACTCTCCGTGGCCCGGCATGGTCTCCCCGGGGCAAGGTGTGGTCGGGAGAGCCTCGCCAGCTACCTCGGGCGCTCCATCCCGACGCAGCCGGATCTATACACGCCTCTAAGCGCCATCGCTAAGTCAGCCAAATCGGTGTTGTGGGTAAGCACCGTCTTGCGTGTATCTTCTTGGCTGAGCTCTGTTCATCACTTTCAGCGTTCTTTCTCCTTATGCAGAATCTCCACTACACCGGGTGCACAACTCCGGTCGGTTGGTGGACGGTCTGGGCGAGCGCAACTTGGAGTTGCGCCGCCAGCTTGAAGAGGCCCGAGCGGTCCGACCCGAGGCGTGGCCGCCGAGCAGGACGGCCGACATGGGCGCGAAGTCGCGCTACCGACCGCCGAGCTCGAGGCCGCCTTGGCGTCGGAGGCCAAGCTGCAGAAGCATCTCCGGACGGAGAAGTTGGAGAACCGCCTCCGGATGAAGGAGGCTTCGGAGTTGGCCGCCAAGCTGACCTCGAGAGAGGCCGAGCTGAAGGCCGCCCAGGAAGCCCTTGCCGCGGCGGAAGGCAGTCGGCCGGAGAGGGACCGGGAGGCAGTCGAAGCGTACAAGAAGTCGGAGGGCTTCCTCCTCGGCCTGGACCGGACGGGCCGGGTATCATACGAGTATGGGTACAAGGTTGCCCTGGCCCAGTTCCGAGCATGCCCTCCAGGCTCGGCCGTCGAGGAGGATCCCTTCGTCTCATGCCCCGAGGATCAGGGGGTCGACATGCTCGGCGAGGTTCCTTTGACGACGCACCTTCCCGGCCGCGGCTTGAAGAATTCTTTTCTTCTTTTTGGAGGGCCTTCCCTTGCTTTTGTAATACTTTTTTCCCCTCTAGGGGCCCATTTTTGTAATCCAAACCTTTTGGTAATACAAATTTGCCTTCTTAATACAATCTCCGACTTCTTTCCAATAGCCTGAGTCTTATATTGACTTACTTCCGTTTTGTCCTTAAACAAAATACTTCTTAAGGTTCTGGGCGTTCCAAGTCCTCGGGAATTGCCGCCCGGTCATAGTCGCAAGCCGGAACGTTCCCGGTCGGACTACTTTGATTACGCGGTAGGGGCCTTCCCACTTAGGTGCAAGCTTGCCCCTCGAGTTGGCGGGTCGCCATCGCGTAGCACTAGATCTCCCATCCCGAGGGGTCGAGGGCGCACCTTCTTGTTATAACTTCTGGCTACACTCCTGTTGTACGCCAGCATCTTTACGTGCGCGTTGGCCTTGCGTTCTTCTAGCAAGTCTAGGCCAGCCCGAACTCCCTGGGCCGAGGTGGATTCCTCATAGTTCTCCACCCGGAATGTCGGAATGACCAACTCGGCCGGGCAGGATCGCTTCCACGCCGAATGCCGTGTAGGGGACTCGCCTGCCGTCTGGGAGTCCGCAAAGACCATAGGATGTTCGGGAGCTCGCGACCCAGCTCGATCGGGCTTCCAAAGTCCTTTTCCTAAGTCCATCCAGGATAGATCGGTTGGTCACTTCAGCGAGCCCGTTGGTCTGGGGGTGGGCCACTGAGCTGAACCTCAACTGGATGTGATAAGTCGCGCAGAACTCCGAGAATCGAGTGCTGGCGACCGGGTTCCGTTATCGCGATGATAACGCGGGCATCGACCGGGTCACGATGTTCTTCCATACAAACCGCTCGACCCGCTCGGCCGTAATGGTTGCCAAGGGCTCGGCTTCCACCCACTTAGTGAAATAATCTATCCCCACGATGATATGTCTCCGCCGCCGACGGGGGAACGCCCCAAGAGGTCCATTCCCATTGAGCGAAGGGCCAGCGCAATCCATGGAGGTGAGCGGAACGCAGGAGCCGCGGAGCGCGGCCCGGCGCTGCAAGTGTCGACCGCCGCACGAAAGCCTTGGCATCTCGGTGCAACGAGGCCGCACAGCCCCGCGCAGATTTTGAAGGCCAAAGTTCGGCCGCCATGTGCTCCCGCATGTCCCGCCGTGGACCTCGGCGAGAATCACTTCCGCCTCATCGAGATCTAAGCATCGAGTAGGGGTGGAGAACGACCTTTGTAGAGCCGGCCGCCAATCTCGCAGACCACGCTCGGTTCGGCGGAGCCGCGTGCCTTGACCTCATCCGCAGTAGGATCCCATGGCGTTATACTTCAAAGACTTCCCGAATCCACGAGGTGGGGTGGTCGACTCGGGGTCCCCTATCTCCATGATGGCCACCGATCGGCCGCCGCCTCTTCGACCTCGGATGTTCCTCCGGATCGGCTCCCGAGGCTAATTTCGCGAGCTGGTCCGCCCGCTGCTTTGGGACCCGCACCCCGGACAGAGTGAAGCGAGGAAAGTTAGAGGTTTGGGCTTTACCTCGCCGTATTTGGACATGGTCGAATCTCGCGCGCCGATACTCCCGCCAACTTGTTCGGCGACGAGTTGGGAATCCGTGAGAACATGGATCGCTCCGCCATCTCGGCCGCGACGGAGGCTCGCGAAGTGCCTCGTATTCCCGCCTCATTGTTTGTGGCCTCGAAACCGAAGCGGAGGGAACGCTCGAAGGCGTGTCCGTCGGGGTCCTCTAGAATGAGTCCGGCGCCGCTCCCGAGCCGGGAAGACCCATCCACGTGTGGTCCAGGTCTCGGATTTGCTCAACGCCTCGCTCCGGTTGCGTCACCTCCGAGATGAAATCGGCCAATGCCTGGGCCTTGATGGCTGTTCTCGGCTTGTAGCAGAGGTCGAACTCGGATAGCTCCACCGACCACTTTAGAAGACGCCCTGCTACGTCAAACTTAGAAAGGACTTGACGCAGGGGTTGGTCGGTCATTACCTCAATCGTATGGGCTTGGAAGTAGGGCGTAACCAGGGCCGCTAGAATAAGTGCCAATGCCAACCTTTGATATGGGAGGGTAAGCGCTGCTCGGCCAGCGCAACACATGGTGATGTAGTAAACCGGATGTTGCGCGTCGGGGCTTCTTTCACTAGCACCGAGCTCACTTTGCATCTTTGAGATGCCGCCAGGTATAGGGTAAGTTTTTCTAGCGCAGACACCGAGGTAAGGCGAGGTAGCTCGGATAAGTGCTGCTTCAGGCCTGCGAAGGCTTCCTCGCACTCTGCCGTCCATTGGAAGTTCTTTGGGTCTTTGAGGACTCGGAAGAAAGGAAGGCACTTATCTCCCGACCGGGACAAAAATCGGGACAGGGCCGCTATCCTTCCGTTAAGGCATTGAAGCTCCTTTACCGTTCTCGGAGATCTCATGTCGGTGAGAGCTCGGATCTTCTCGGGGTTGGCATCAATTCCTCTCTCGTGTATGATGAACCCGAGGAACTTCCCCGATGTCACGCCAAAAACGCACTTGGCCGGATTAAGGCGCATCCCATATCTTCTCAGCGTAGAGAAGGTTTCCCGCAAGTCGTCGAGGTGTGCAGCCCCTGTGCGACTTTTCACGATCATATCGTCAACGTATACCTCCATGTTTCGCCCTATTTGCTGGGCGAACACCTTGTTCACCATCCTTTGGTAGGTGGCGCCTGCGTTCTTTAACTCGAACGGCATAACTTTGTAGAAGTAAGCTCCTTGGGGTGTGGAAGGCCGTATGTTGCGATCCTCGGGGCCATCCGGATCTGGTTGTAATGGAATAGGCGTCCATGAAGGAGAAGCGGGCGTACCCGCGGTTGAGTCGACCGATTGGTCGATCCTACAAGGAAGCAATCCTTCGGGCAAGCACGATTTAGATCGGTGTAGTCGACACACATCCTCCGCTTCCATTAGGCTTCTTGGCGAGGACTACATTGGACAGCCATTGAGGATACGGACTTCCTCAATGAAGTCGACGCCAAGAGCACATCGACTTCCATTTGCCTGACTGTTGGCGCTCGAGGGAGGCGGGGTCTCTGTCTTCACAAAGCGCGGCGATCGGAAATGTGCGGATGGTGTTGAGAAACCTCGGAATCAATTCGGAAGGTCAGCGGTATCGGCGAAGACATCGGTGCTTTCTGGAGGAGGCGATGGTGCACCCGCTCTTGATTATCGAGTCGGGCGATCCCGGTATCCGTCGGGACGGTCATCTTGCAGCGGAATATTAACCGCCGGGTTTATCGGTGAGCTCGGGATGCTCGGTCGGGCTGCGTCGCGTGGGTCTTCGAGGGGCGTTCGGCCTTTTCCTCTTACCCGGAGAGTCGCCGTCAAGTAACACCGTCTGGACTCTGAGGATCTCCCGAACCTCCCGACCCGGCCGGTGGGAACTTCAACGTCGGTGGTATGTGGATATAATGGCCCTTAACTGTTGAGGGTGGGTCGGCCCGGGATGGCGTTATGCAGAGGGGAGTCGACCACGGAAAGGTTACCAGCAGAGTTTTGGCCTTGGGAATCCCGAGAGTCAACGGTAGGGTTACCGCACCGCGGCGAGATCAGTCGCCGGTAAAGCGGTGAGTGCTGAGTGCAAGGCTTCAGGCTTCCTTGGCAACCCCAACTTCAAAAGGCCTCGAAATAAAGGATGTCGGCGGTGCGGTGTCGACCATAACCCTTCGACTGTCGTTGGCTATTCGGGCCGACACCACGCGCATCATCATGCTCGGTTACTCCCATATCCCCGAGAATGTGATCTCGGCTCGGAGGAGGGTGGTATTCCCGATCGCATAGCGGCTCGGCGTAAGCCCCTTCGACCGGCGCTATGTCCTCCGGTGGCGGGCCCCACAGCGATCACGTCGATGTGTTGCTCGGCCAAGACGCCGGGGCCGAGGATGGTGCGCTGATCTAGGTGACCTCTTGGATCAGCTCCTCAATTTGTCGCCACCGTGGCATTGCTCCGTGTCATGTCCGTTTTGCCGATGGAAGCGGCAATACCGTGTTATCGGGCCAGCTCTCGCCGGCTCTTCATCCGCGGGCGGCACTGAGCATTCCCCGCTCCTTTATCTGGAGGAATATTTGCGTCCGGGACGCCTTCAAGGGGGGAGGTGGCGGCTTGGGCGCGTATGGGTCGGGGTGGCCCATGCGGCGCCCTTGGTGCGGGGCCTCTCGCCTAGTTGCCGTTCCCGATCGGGATGGATTAGAATGCCCCCTCGGTCGTTCTTCCTTCCTTCCCGACATCCAGGACTCGGCCACCACGTATTGACTTGCCCGCTGAAACATCTCCGCGATGGACGCGGGGGGTCGCTCCACCAAGGACCAGCAAAACCTCGGACGGCCGTAGCCCCATCATAAACGCCGCACGATGCGATGGGTGAGCATCCGATAACTCCTGTACCTCCGTGGTGAACCTTCGCACGAAGTGGGAGAGGGGTTCGTCCTCCTTTGCTTCAAACCGGGAGGAGTGCGACGAAGGCTTTGGTCGCGCAAACGCCGGCGTAGCTCAAGTCCTTGGCGAAATGTTCAAAGGATGTCACCGTCCGCTTTTTAAGGTCTTTGTACCGCGTCTGAGCGGATCCTTTCAACGTGGTGGGAATGCCCGCACATCAAGGCGTCAGGGTTCCATATAGGGTCATTTGAGCCGGAAGGCGGCGGCGTGATCGGTGGATCGCGACTCCATCATAAAGGTCGATGGAGGGGAGACTGAAGTTCGTGGGCACCGGGTATTCCGTATGTCGGTGCGAACGGGGACTCCCAATGGGACACTTCCCTCTGCTCTTCTTTGGACTTACGGACGTCCCTTTGCACCTCATCCAGACGCTGTGCGATGGAACGGATTTGAGCCCGAAATAAGTCCGTCGAGTCTGAGGACACCGCCTCGGGTTCGGGCGGGACGTCCAGGTTTTCAAGAGCCCGGGTTCCGTCCTGAACCCGGCGGGAGGCTGGGGAAGATGGTACCGGCGGGATCGCCTCATGATGCCGGGGAAGGGGTTCCGGCCTTTGGAGGGTCGGCTCTGCCGCCTCCCGGAGTAGGCGAGGAGGGCGGCACAGGCGATTTGCCAGGGTCCGGACCTGTTGGGAAAGGTCCTGAAAAGCCTCCGCCGTGACGGCGGGAGGGAGCGGGGGAACCCGACTTGGTGGGTAGAGGCCAGCGTCGCTAAATATACTCCAGTAGCGATCTGCAGTTGCGGCAGGATCGTCCCTCCAGGTTCAGTGCAGGGACCTCCGCGGAGGTGCCAACCGGAAGCGACCTTTCGTCCATGCGTCGTTAAAGGCGGAGCGGGTAGACCCTCGACAGAGAGGCCCTTCTTCTAGCGCCAATCTGTTAGGGGAAACAACTTTTTACCGTGACCCCGGGGCGCACGGCGCCGAATCCGGGAACCGGGGGGTCGTCTCGATGCAGTTCGCCCGTCGATGGCTCTGCTCCGCCTCGACCGCTCTCAAAGGCGGCGGCACGCTCCGGTCGTCGAGAACGAGACCTGCAGCAAGGCGGGTCGGATGCTCCGCCCGACCCCTTCGACGCTCAAGTCAGTGCTGGCCCGTCGGCCGAGCTCCCCAGAGAGAGAATTGCGGGGTGTTCGAGTCTACTCACCTCTCGGAGTGTTCTTGGAATCCAGCCAAGTCAAAAATCTTTCCTGCCTGTCTTACCTATTCGGCTTAAATAGGTCGGACGGATGGCATGCTTCCGGCTGTCTGCAGGTGGCGTACAGGCCTGACCTCGCAGGCCGGTGCCGTGGTCAACTTGGCGGGTAGTTGGGGCGATGCTGAGGAGAAGCGACGTCGGGCGATCAAATCGTGGGAGTAATGGAGCGCAGGAGGGGCGATGACGTCATCCGGGTGTACGACCGGAGACCAGGTGTCACGTCATACTTAATACCCCTAACACTGATGATAGAGCAAGTACTGATAACATTGACAGAAACCAGAAGGTAATCTGGTTTGATGCCATTGTTTACAGCATCTTATCTGATGTTAAATTGAAGAATCAAGCTGCTGATACCTTCAACATCATGTGTGAAGGTATTGTTTGGAAATTGAAGGTAGCATCTTATCTGATGTTACTATTCCTACAGAATGATCCTTCTTGGTCCCTTCCTTCCAAGTATTTAGAAGTAGACTCTTATGGCATGATGTGGACAGGGAAAAGAGGAGCAGCAGCTTGATCTTTCTTGGAGGTGTAGGTGATATTAATCTGAGAGAACATCATATGATGGGGGGTTTTATTGCTCGAAAAATGCTATTCTAGCTGACCTACTCTTATGGTCTGCATAGCATTTCTGAATGCATGGTTTCACGTAACTCTCACTCAATCTCTTTCTACTTCTTGTAAAGGACTTCATGTCATATTCTATTAGTCATATTCAATATATTTTTATTTTTATAATATAATTTAATATGGTATCAAGCCCTTCATTGAACAAGAGCTTTTTTCTTTCTTCATTTCTTTTCGTTGTCTAGTGACAACATTGATGGTAGAGCTTCTTTCTTTCCTCGTGTTGTTGACTTACAAGGGTCATGAAGAACACAACGCATCTGGACGTTAGAGCAGAACCCATCGAAGCATAGTATTCTCTCATATCATCACCCAACCACTGGTTGTCATCACTAGCACTATCGTTGCCCAATCAAGTGTTGCAGGTTGAGCAGCCCCAGCGCTGTTGCACTCCACCTAGCCAGACCCGTAATCGCTGATGGTGCAGGAGTTATGTCCGATCGCGTCAAACGAGCACCCCGTTCAGGCCCAGCAGTGGCTGGACTAGTCGGCAAGGACCGGTGGGGTGATAGAGATTTCCTCGCTTTGCTCTCATTCCTCGACAAAAGCAGAGCCCTTTTTGCCTTGCTCTCTCTGCATCGGCAATCGCTCCTCTGCGAAATCCTACTAAGCCGCTCCTCTACAAAATCCCGCTGAGTCACTCCTCTGCAAATCCCTGCCCCTGCCTTGTCGCAGAAGAAGCACACCGTGTGCAACCATGCCGACAGGAGTATCGGCGTTATCAAGACGAGCTCCGTCCACTTCACCGACACCAGCAACAGCTTCTTCCCCTCCTGCCTCCTACCCCCCTGCCTCGTCACAACTCGTTGGTTCCTCTCCCTCTTCGCTGCCTCCTCTTGAGTCACAACCGTAGACTCTCTTCGCAAGCAACTACGATTGCGACACATCCATGGTCCATTGAGCCATCGCCAAGAACTCTCTCCCCTCTGTCGCCTTCTCTCCCTCCCTGCACCTCCTACTACTCCCTCTCCACTGCCGTCATTGCCAGCGACCATCAACGCCGCTGCTTTCTCAAACCGTTGCAATCAACGTGCGATGTGACAAAAATAGGACAACGTCGCTAATCTCAGCCTCGGCGCTCTCCTCTGTCACCGAACTCCACTGAACGGTGTGATCTGCACCGGTTGAGTCTTCAACGCCTGTTCTGCACCAAGCGGCTGCCCCTCCTCCTCCTACACTCGTTCCTTAAAATGATATGAGAAAGCAACAGAAGTCACCTGCTTCACTACATCGTTCACAGCAGAACCAATCCGACGGGGTGACAGCGATTTCCTCTTTCCTCACTGTTTAGCGACAGGAAACACTTTGCTCTCCTTCCTGCGACCCATCGGAGCCGACTGCTTCCTCTGCTGAAGGCTCCTCTCCGCTACCTCTTCGGCCACCGAACTGTCATGGACTTAGCTGGTTTTGCCTAAGCCGTGCGGCACCAATGCGTATCACCACAAAGGTCAACCTTCCGAAATCTCCTCGATCCCTTAAGACCTACGAAGAGAAGGCGGAGAAAGCGCTTCACATGGGATGCAAGCCACTCTTTTAGCAAACACTTTATAGCCAATGCACATTCTAATCATGGATATTACAAGCTCGAGCAGTTTGCACAACAAAGGTATAAAATTGGTCCACTCTGCATCGAGATCGTACAAGTGTCCACATGACACAAACTTTCTGTACAAGCCCGACAATGGCTGCCAAACTCACTCAAAGGGGCATTTAGCCTTTGGCAAGCCCTTTACAAGTAATAACAAACCAAAGGGACACGGACACACATGAGCGTTACGAACAAGCCGTTTACAATTTGTCGTGACATTCTCCCCACCTATTCCTTGGCGTCCTCGTGAAGCCTTTCTTGGCGTTGTAACTTCTTTTCTTTGTTGGATCTTCGATCTTCTGCTCCTGCTGCGATGCGCCCCTTGGCTCCCAATTGTTCTCCGCTTGTTGTTATTGAGTCATCGAACTTTAATCCGCCATGCTGCTTCAACTCGCTAATAACTCTGACTCTGGTGTGGGGTTGGCAGAGTTGTGCTGATCCTTGTTGGTTCTTGCGGATTCATCTGATGAAGGGAAAAGACCATCTTTGATATGTGCTAGTCTTTAAATTCTTCTTATCTCTTGAACTAGATAGATGCTTGTTGGAGCTTTAACGAGCATCGCCTCGCAACCCTTTAAAATTTTCAGGTCCTTCCTCAGCAAAATTTGCCCATCGAATCTTCTTCCACTTAGTTGTCTTGCCCCAGTAGGCTCGCATCACTTACGCTTTGGATTGGTATTCAATTGGGAAATGAAGCGGACAATCTACTCTCAGTAGCACTGATCACCATTGGTGAGGACTTGACAACTGTAGTCTTCCATTAGTCTCTTCGAAGGGTCTTCAAATTTATGCAGAGCTCCTCTGCTAGATAACTAAGAGAGCTGGGGTACTCGGTTTCGCCCATTCTCTTGAGAGTTGAGAATGTAAAGGTTACTTGACTTCGTCCTCCTCGAGGTTGTACTTCGTGCATCAAACTGGTTACTAGACTTCGCCTGCTCTTAGCTCACACTTCCGAAGCACTCGAAGTGTTTGCAATCCTTGCGTTGAGTCAGCTACTATGATTTACCTTCTCATTGCCATTGAACTTCTGGAATACAAGAAGTTATCACTCCAACTTGGAGTAAGTCTCTGATAGGTTTGGTCGCCTTTGGGATTGTACCGCCTTCTCCATCATTTCTGTCACCGACTCCTCTGAGTAGCCAAGGTACAGTACTACGTACTGCTTGCTCCGATCCTTGGTCATGCACTCTAGCATCGTCCCGAAGTCCTTCACTCACGGCTATCTTGATGGAAAGTCTGTTGACACCGGTCTTACGAAGTTCTCTGGCTTCCGCCCTTCAGCCTTGTCTTGGTACATGGAGTTTGCCAAAGCATTCTCCTCCTCCACAGCCCATTTCACGACCAAGTGCTCTCCTTCTATGAGAGCAAGGGATTGATGACTCCCCGGAAGTCCCACCTCTGTGGTACCATGGCATTACTATCCGTTGTCTCACATCTACATCCCTTCTTCGTGATCGGTAGATTTGCCTCTAGGGCACTGCGGCACTCCTCTGAGTCCACCTTACTTCTAACCGATGACTGATCTTAGGTAGTTGAGTCCCACTGGACTCGTCATTGCTTCCTCGCCCTTTTCCGACCCCCTGCTTCAACACCTCTGTGTTCTCTGAGCAGTTCCACTTGGTCGATGGAAATACAGACTGCAACTCCCATGTATGGCTTCCGCCATCATGTTGCAGGGTTAGCACCACTTCTATTCTCCTTAGTTTCATTGGCTGCAATGTTCGCTTACTCGGCCTTGTCCTCTGACTTACCGAGCTTCCTTAAGCGAATGTGAGCTCTGAAGCAGTTTCACTCTTCAACTGCTCTGATCATACCTCTGCATGATCTAGTCCCCCCATGAGACTCTCTGGTACTTGCATCTGAACTTCTTCCTTGATAGTGCACAGCCTCGTTAAGCTGATGTCCAAGGCTTCCATTCAATACAACATTCGGTGCACGCACGGAAGACCCGCCTCTGCGGTACCATGGCATTCACTACTTGAATCCATAGCTCTTCTTGTCCTCCTTCACTACGTCGTCATCTTCCAAGCCTGGTTTGATCCGATCCTCACATCGATGACAACATTTTCCACCCGGTTAGACTTCTCTAAATATTTAACTTGTCAATAATAGCCAAGTTAAATGTTTAGAAACAGATTAAATGATTTATGTCTTGCGCTAGGAATGATGACACGTATATATAATCAACTTCTTGATGATCTCCAAGTGCATGGATTCTTGTTGGAAGAAGAATCAGAATTGCAAGTTTAGAGACTTGTTGCTGATGATAGAGCAAGTACTGATGACATTGACGGAAACCAGAAGGTAATCTGGTTTGATGCCATTGTTTACAGCATCTTATCTGATGTTAAATTGAAGAATCAAGCTGCTGATACCTTCACATCATGTGTGAAGGTATTGTTTGGAAATTGAAGGTAGCATCTTATCTGATGTTACTATTCCTACAGACTGATCCTTCTTGGTCCCTTCCTTCCAAGTATTTAGAAGTAGACTCTTATGGCATGATGTGGACAGGGAAAAGAGGAGCAGCAGCTTGATCTTTCTTGGAGGTGTAGGTGATATTAATCTGAGAGAACATCATATGATGGGGGGTTTTATTGCTCGAAAAATGCTATTCTAGCTGACCTACTCTTATGGTCTGCATAGCATTTCTGAATGCATGGTTTCACGTAACTCTCACTCGATCTCTTTCTACTTTTTGTAAAGGACTTCATGTCATATTCTATTAGTCATATTCAATATATTTTTATTTTTATAATATAATTTAATATGGTATCAAGCCCTTCATTGAACAAGATCTTTTTTCTTTCTTCATTTCTTTTCGTTGTCTAGTGACAACATTGATAGAGCTTCTTTCTTTCCTCGTGTTGTTGACTTACAGGTGTCGTGAAGAACACCACGCATCTGGACGTTAGAGCAGAACCCACCGAAGCATAGTATTCTCTCCTACCGTCACCCAACCACTGGTTGTCATCACTAGCACTATCGTTGCCCAATCAAGTGTTGCAGGTTGAGCAGCCCCAGCGCTGTTGCACTCCACCTAGCCAGACCCGTAATCGCTGATGGTGCAGGAGTTACGTCCGATCGCGTCAAACGAGCACCCCGTTCAAGCCCAGCAGTGGCTGGACTAGTCGGCAAGGACCGGTGGGGTGATAGAGATTTCCTCGCTTTGCTCTCATTCCTCGACAAAAGCAGAGCCCTTTTTGCCTTGCTCTCTCTGCATCGGCAATCGCTCCTCTGCGAAATCCTACTAAGCCGCTCCTCTACAAAATCCCGCTGAGTCACTCCTCTGCGAAATCCCCCTGCCCCCTGCCTTGTCGCAGAAGAAGCACACCGTGTGCAACCATGCCGACAGGAGTATCGGCGTTATCAAGACGAGCTCCGTCCACTTCACCGACACCAGCAACAGCTTCTTCCCCTCCTGCCTCCTACCCCCCTGCCTCGTCACAACTCGTTGGTTCCTCTCCCTCTTCGCTGCCTCCTCTTGAGTCTGGCAGTAGACTCTCTTCGCAAGCGACTACGATTGCGACACATCCATGGTCCATTGAGCCATCGCCAAGAACTCTCTCCCCTCTGTCGCCTTCTCTCCCTCCCTGCACCTCCTACTGCTCCCTCTCCACTGCCGTCATTGCCAGCGACCATCAACGCCGCTGCTTTCTCAAACCGTCGCAATCAACGTGCGATGTGACAGAAATAGGACAACGTCGCTAATCTCAGCCTCGGCGCTCTCCTCTGAAGCGCTCTCTCCTCGTCACGAACTCCACTGAACGGTGTGATCTGCACCGGTTGAGTCTTCAACGCCTGTTCTGCACCAAGCGGCTGCCCCTCCTCCTCCTACACTCGTTCCTTAAAATGATATGAGAAAGCAACAGAAGTCACCTGCTTCACTACATCGTTCACAGCAGAACCAATCCGACAGGGTGACAGCGATTTCCTCTTTCCTCACTGTTTAGCGACAAGAAACACTTTGCTCTCCTTCCTGCGACCCATCGGAGCCGACTGCTTCCTCTGCTGAAGGCTCCTCTCCGCTACCTCTTCGGCCACCGAACTGTCATGGACTTAGCTGGTTTTGCCTAAGCCGTGCGGCACCAATGCGTATCACCACAAAGGTCAGCCTTCCCGAAATCTCCTACGATCCCTTAAGACCTACGAAAGAGAAGACGGAGACGAGCGCTTCACATGGGATCTGCAAGCCACTCTTTTAGCAAACACTTTATAGCCAATGCATATTCCAATCATGGATATTACAAGCTCAGAACGGTTGCACAACAAAGGTATAAAATTGGTCCACTACAGATCGAGTACAAGTGTCCACATGACACAAACTTTCTGTACAAGCCGACAATGGCTGCCAAACTCACTCAAAGGGCATTTAGCCTTTGGCAAGCCCTTTACAAGTAATAACAAACCAAAAGGGACACGGACACACATGAGCGTTACACCGAACAAGCCGTTTACAATTTGTCCGTGACATTCTCCCCCACCTATTCCTTCGACGTCCTCGTCGAAGCCTTTGCTGGCGTTGTAACTTCTTTTCTTTGTTGGATCTTCGATCTTCTGCTCCTACTGCGATGCGCCTCTTGGCTCCCAATTGTTCTCCGCTTGTTGTTGTTGAGTCGTCGAACTTTAATCCGTCATGCTGCTTCAACTCGCCAATAACTCTGACTCTGGTGTGGGGTTGGCGAGTTGTCTTGATCCTTGTTGGTTCTTCGATTCATCGATGAAGGGAAAAGACCATCTTTGATATGTGCTAGTCTTTAATTTCTACTTATCTCTTGAACAAGATAGATGCTTGTTGGAGCTCTAACGAGCATCGCCTCGCAACCCTCTAAAATTTTCAGGTCCTTCCTCAGCAAAATTTGCCCATCGAATCTTCTTCCACTTAGTTGTCTTGCCCCAGTAGGCTCGCATCACTTACGCTTTGGATTGGTATTCAATTGGGAAATGAAGCGGACAATCTACTCTCAGTAGCACTGATCACCATTGGTGAGGACTTGACAACTGTAGTCTTCCATTAGTCTCTTCGAAGGGTCTTCAAATTTATGCAGAGCTCCTCTGCTAGATAACTAAGAGAGTCAGTGGAATTCTTTCGGTTTCGCCCATTCTCTTGAGAGTTGAGAATGTAAAGGTTACTTGACTTCGCTGTCCTCCTCGAGGTTGTACTTCGTGCATCAAACTGGTTACTAGACTTCGCCTGCTCTTAGCTCACACTTCCGAAGCACTCGAAGTGTTTGCAATCCTTGCGTTGAGTCAGCTACTATGATTTACCTTCTCATTGCCATTGAACTTCTGGAATACAAGTAGTTATCACTCTAATTTGGTGTAAGTCTCCGATAGATTTGATCGCCTTTGGGATTGTACCGCCTTCTCCATCATTTCATCACCGACTCCTCACGAGTAGCCAAGGTACAAGATTACGTCGCTTGCTCGATCCTTGGTCATGCACTCTAGCATCGTCCAAGTCCTTCACTCACGGCTATCTTGATGGAAAGTCTGTTGACACCGGTCTTACGAAGTTCTCTGGCTTCTCCCCTTCAGCCTTGTCTTTGTACATGGAGTTTGCCAAAGCATTCTTCTCCTCCACGACCCATTTCACGACCAAGTGCTCTCCTTCTATGAGAGCAAGGGATTGATGACTCCCCGGAAGTCCCACCTCTGTGGTACCATGGCATTACTATCCGTTGTCTCACATCTACATCCCTTCTTCGTGATCGGTAGATTTGCCTCTAGGGCACTGCGGCACTCCTCTGAGTCCACCTTACTTCTAACCGATGACTGATCTTAGGTAGTTGAGTCCCACTGGACTCGTCATTGCTTCCTCACCCTTTTCTGACCACCTGCTTCAACACCTCTATGTTCTCTGAGCAGTTCCACTTGGTCGATGGAAATACAGACTGCAACTCCCATGTATGGCTTCCGCCATCATGTTGCAGGGTTAGCACCACTTCTATTCTCCTTAGTTTCATTGGCTGCAATGTTCGCTTACTCGGCCTTGTCCTCTGACTTACCGGGCTTCCTTAAGCGAATGTGAGCTCTGAAGCAGTTTCACTCTTCAGCTGCTCTGATCATACCTCTGCATGATCTAGTCCCCCCATGAGACTCTCTGGTACTTGCATCTGAACTTCTTCCTTGATAGTGCACAGCCTCGTTAAGCTGATGTCCAAGGCTTCCATTCAATACAACATTCGGTGCACGCACGGAAGACCCGCCTCTGCGGTACCATGGCATTCACTACTTGAATCCATAGCTCTTCTTGTCCTCCTTCACTACGTCGTCATCTTCCAAGCCTGGTTTGATCCGATCCTCACATCGATGACAACATTTTCCACCCGGTTAGACTTCTCTAAATATTTAACTTGTCAATAATAGCCAAGTTAAATGTTTAGAAACAGATTAAATGATTTATGTCTTGCGCTAGGAATGATGACACGTATATATAATCAACTTCTTGATGATCTCCAAGTGCATGGATTCTTGTTGGAAGAAGAATCAGAATTGCAAGTTTAGAGACTTGTTGCTGATGATAGAGCAAGTACTGATGACATTGACGGAAACCAGAAGGTAATCTGGTTTGATGCCATTGTTTACAGCATCTTATCTGATGTTAAATTGAAGAATCAAGCTGCTGATACCTTCAACATCATGTGTGAAGGTATTGTTTGGAAATTGAAGGTAGCATCTTATCTGATGTTACTATTCCTACAGAATGATCCTTCTTGGTCCCTTCCTTCCAAGTATTTAGAAGTAGACTCTATGGCATGATGTGGACAGGGAAAAGAGGAGCAGCAGCTTGATCTTTCTTGGAGGTGTAGGTGATATTAATCTGAGAGAACATCATATGATGGGGGGTTTTATTGCTCGAAAAATGCTATTCTAGCTGACCTACTCTTATGGTCTGCATAGCATTTCTGAATGCATGGTTTCACGTAACTCTCACTCGATCTCTTTCTACTTTTTGTAAAGGACTTCATGTCATATTCTATTAGTCATATTCAATATATTTTTATTTTTATAATATAATTTAATATGGTATCAAGCCCTTCATTGAACAAGATCTTTTTTCTTTCTTCATTTCTTTTGTCTAGTGACAACATTGATGGTAGAGCTTCTTTCTTTCCTCGTGTTGTTGACTTACAAGGGTCATGAAGAACACAACGCATCTGGACGTTAGAGCAGAACCCATCGAAGCATAGTATTCTCTCATATCATCACCCAACCACTGGTTGTCATCACTAGCACTATCGTTGCCCAACCAAGTGTTGCAGGTTGAGCAGCCCCGGCGCTGTTGCACTCCACCTAGCCAGACTCGTAATCGCTGATGGTGCAGGAGTTACGTCCGATCGCGTCAAACGAGCACCCCGTTCAAGCCCAGCAGTGGCTGGACTAGTCGGCAAGGACCGGTGGGGTGATAGAGATTTCCTCACTTTGCTCTCCTTCCTCGACAAAAGCAGAGCCCTTTTTGCCTCGCTCTCTCTGCATCGGCAATCGCTCCTCTGTGAAATCCTACTAAGCCGCGCCTCTACAAAATCCCGTTGAGTCACTCCTCTGCGAAATCCCCCTGCCCCCTGCCTTGTCGCAGAAGAAGCACACCGTGTGCAACCATGCCGACAGGAGTATTGGCGTTATCAAGACGAGCTCCATCCACTTCACCGACACCAAAGAATGCCTTCTTCCTCCTGCCTCCTACCCTCGCCTCGTCACAACTCGTTGGTTGCTCTCCCTCTTCGCTGGCTCCTCTTGAGTCACAACCGTAGACTCTCTTCGCAAGCAACTACGATTGCGACACATCCATGGTCCATTGAGCCATCGCCAAGAACTCTCTCCCCTCTGTCGCCTTCTCTCCCTCCCTGCACCTCCTACTACTCCCTCTCCACTGCCGTCATTGCCAGCGACCATCAACGCCGCTGCTTTCTCAAACTGTTGCAATCAACGTGCGATGTGACAGAAATAGGACAACGTCGCTAATCTCAGCCTCGGCGCTCTCCTCTACTGAGAACGCTCTCTCCTCTGTCACCGAACTCCACTGAACGGTGTGATCTGCACCGGTTGAGTCTTCAACGCCTGTTCTGCACCAAGCGGCTGCCCCTCCTCCTCCTACACTCGTTCCTTAAAATGATATGAGAAAGCAACAGAAGTCACCTGCTTCACTACATCGTTCACAGCAGAACCAATCCGACAGGGTGACAGCGATTTCCTCTTTCCTCACTGTTTAGCGACAAGAAACACTTTGCTCTCCTTCCTGCGACCCATCGGAGCCGACTGCTTCCTCTGCTGAAGGCTCCTCTCCGCTACCTCTTCGGCCACCGAACTGTCATGGACTTAGCTGGTTTTGCCTAAGCCGTGCGGCACCAATGCGTATCACCACAAAGGTCAGCCTTCCCGAAATCTCCTACGATCCCTTAAGACCTACGAAAGAGAAGACGGGACAGAGAAAGCGCTTCACATGGGATCTGCAAGCCACTCTTTTAGCAAACACTTTATAGCCAATGCACATTCTAATCATGGATATTACAAGCTCAGAACGGTTGCACAACAAAGGTATAAAATTGGTCCACTACAGACCGAGATCGAGTACAAGTGTCCACATGACACAAACTTTCTGTACAAGCCGACAATGGCTGCCAAACTCACTCAAAGGGGCATTTAGCCTTTGGCAAGCCCTTTACAAGTAATAACAAACCAAAAGGGACACGGACACACATGAGCGTTACACCGAACAAGCCGTTTACAATTTGTCCGTGACATTCTCCCCCACCTATTCCTTCGACGCCTCGCAAGCCTTTGGCGTTGTAACTTCTTTTCTTTGTTGGATCTTCGCTCCTCCGATGCGCCTCTTGGCTCCCAATTGTTCTCCACTTATTGTTGAGTCGTCGAACTTTAATCCGTCATGCTGCTTCAACTCGCCAATAACTCTGACTCTGGTGTGGGGTTGGCAGAGTTGTGCTGATCCTTGTTGGTTCTTGCGGATTCATCTGATGAAGGGAAAAGACCATCTTTGATATGTGCTAGTCTTCAAATTCTTCTTATCTCTTGAACTAGATAGATGCTTGTTGGAGCTTTAACGAGCATCGCCTCGCAACCCTTTAAAGTTTTCAGGTCCTTCCTCAAAGAAAATTTGCCCATCGAATCTTCTTCCACTTAGTTGTCTTGCCCCAGTAGGCTCGCATCACTTACGCTTTGGATTGGTATTCAATTGGGAAATGAAGCGGACAATCTACTCTCAGTAGCACTGATCACCATTGGTGAGGACTTGACAACTGTAGTCTTCCATTAGTCTCTTCGAAGGGTCTTCAAATTTATGCAGAGCTCCTCTGCTAGATAACTAAGAGAGCTGGGGTACTCGGTTTCGCCCATTCTCTTGAGAGTTGAGAATGTAAAGGTTACTTGACTTCGCTGTCCTCCTCGAGGTTGTACTTCGTGCATCAAACTGGTTACTAGACTTCGCCTGCTCTTAGCTCACACTTCCGAAGCACTCGAAGTGTTTGCAATCCTTGCGTTGAGTCAGCTACTATGATTTACCTTCTCATTGCCATTGAACTTCTGGAATACAAGAAGTTATCACTCCAACTTGGAGTAAGTCTCCGATAGATTTGGTCGCCTTTGGGATTGTACCGCCTTCTCCATCATTTCTGTCACCGACTCCTCTGAGTAGCCAAGGTACAGTACTACGTACTGCTTGCTCCGATCCTTGGTCATGCACTCTAGCATCGTCCCGAAGTCCTTCACTCACGGCTATCTTGATGGAAAGTCTGTTGACACCGGTCTTACGAAGTTCTCTGGCTTCCGCCCTTCAGCCTTGTCTTGGTACATGGAGTTTGCCAAAGCATTCTCCTCCTCCACAGCCCATTTCACGACCAAGTGCTCTCCTTCTATGAGAGCAAGGGATTGATGACTCCCCCGAAGTCCCACCTCTGTGGTCCCATGGCATTACTATCCGTTGTCTCACATCTACATCCCTTCTTCGTGATCGGTAGATTTGCCTCTAGGCACCGCGCACTCCTCTGAGTCCACCTTACTTCTAACCGATGACTGATCTTAGGTAGTTGAGTCCCACTGGACTCGTCATTGCTTCCTCACCCTTTTCTGACCACCTGCTTCAACACCTCTATGTTCTCTGAGCAGTTCCACTTGGTCGATGGAAATACAGACTGCAACTCCCATGTATGGCTTCCGCCATCATGTTGCAGGGTTAGCACCACTTCTATTCTCCTTAGTTTCATTGGCTGCAATGTTCGCCACTCGCCTTGTCCTCCGACTTACCGAGCTTCCTTAAGCGAATGTGAGCTCGCAGTTTCACTCTTCAACCGCTTCCGATCATACCTCTGCATGATCTAGTCCCCATGAGACTCTCTCGTACTTGCATCTGAACTTCTTCCTTGATAGTGCACACCTCGTTAAGTCGATGTCCAAGGCTTCCATTCAATACAACATTCGGTGCACGCGGAAGACCCGCCTCTGGGTACCATGGCATTCACTACTTGAATCCATAGCTCTTCTTGTCCTCCTTCACTACGTCCATCTTCCAAGCCTGGTTTGATCCGATCCTCACATCGATGACAACATTTTCCACGGTTAGATTTCTCTAAATATTTAACTTGTCAATAATAGCCAAGTTAAATGTTTAGAAACAGATTAAATGATTTATGTCTTGCGCTAGGAATGATGACACGTATATATAATCAACTTCTTGATGATCTCCAAGTGCATGGATTCTTGTTGGAAGAAGAATCAGAATTGCAAGTTTAGAGACTTGTTGCTGATGATAGAGCAAGTACTGATGACATTGACGGAAACCAGAAGGTAATCTGGTTTGATGCCATTGTTTACAGCATCTTATCTGATGTTAAATTGAAGAATCGTTGCTGATACCTTCACATCATGTGTGAAGGTATTGTTTGAAATTGAAGGTAGCATCTTATCTGATGTTACTATTCCTACAGACTGATCCTTCTTGGTCCCTTCCTTCCAAGTATTTAGAAGTAGACTCTTATGGCATGATGTGGACAGGGAAAGAGGAGCAGCAGCTTGATCTTTCTTGGAGGTGTAGGTGATATTAATCTGAGAGAACATCATATGATGGGGTTTTATTGCTCGAAAAATGCTATTCTAGCTGACCTACTCTTATGGTCTGCATAGCATTTCTGAATGCATGGTTTCACGTAACTCTCACTCGATCTCTTTCTACTTTTTGTAAAGGACTTCATGTCATATTCTATTAGTCATATTCAATATATTTTTATTTTTATAATATAATTTAATATGGTATCAAGCCCTTCATTGAACAAGATCTTTTTTCTTTCTTCATTTCTTTTCGTTGTCTAGTGACAACATTGATGGTAGAGCTTCTTTCTTTCCTCGTGTTGTTGACTTACAAGGGTCATGAAGAACACAACGATCCGGACGTTAGAGCAGTAACCCATCAAGCATAGTATTCTCTCATATCATCACCCAACCACCGTTGTCTTCACTAGCACTATCGTTGCCCAACCAAGTGTTGCAGGTTGAGCACCCCCGGCGCTGTTGCACTCCACCTAGCCAGACTCGTAATCGCTGATGGTGCAGGAGTTACGTCCGATCGCGTCAAACGAGCACCCCGTTCAAGCCCAGCAGTGGCTGGACTAGTCGGCAAGGACCGGTGGGGTGATAGAGATTTCCTCGCTTTGCTCTCATTCCTCGACAAAAGCAGAGCCCTTTTTGCCTCGCTCTCTCTGCATCGGCAATCGCTCCTCTGCGAAATCCTACTAAGCCGCTCCTCTACAAAATCCCGCTGAGTCACTCCTCTGCGAAATCCTCGCCCCTGCCTTGTCGCAAGAAGCACACCGTGTGCAACCATGCCGGCTGTGAGTATCGGCGTTATCAAGACGAGCTCCGTCCACTTCACCGACACCAAAGAATGCCTTCTTCCTCCCGCCTCCTACCCCCTCGCCTCGCCGCAACTCGCTTGGTTCCTCTCCTCTTCGCTGCCTCCTCTTGAGTCACAACCGTAGACTCTCTTCGCAAGCAACTACGACAGTGACACATCCATGGTCCATTGAGCCATCGCCAAGAACTCTCTCCTCCGCCGCTTCTCTCCTCCCCGCACTCTCCTACTACTCCTCTCCATCGCCGCCATTGCCACCATCAACGCCGCTGCTTTCTCAAATCAAGGTAATCAACGCGGCGATGTGACAAAATAGGACAACGCCGCTAATCTCAAATTTCTGCGCTCCTCTACCGAGAACGCCTCCTCTACCGAACTCCACCGAACGGTGTGATCTGCACCGTTGAGTCTTCAACGCCGCTTCAACCAAGCGCTGCCCTCCTCCTCCTACACTCGTTCCTTAAAATGATATGAGAAAGCAACAGAAGTCACCTACTTCACTACATCGTTCACAGCAGAACCAATCCGACGGGGTGACAGCGATTTCCTCTTTCCTCACTGTTTAGCGATAGGAAACACTTTGCTCTCCTTCCTGCGACCCATCGGAGCCGACTGCTTCCTCTGCTGAAGGCTCCTCTCCGCTACCTCTTCGACCACCGAACTGTCATGGACTTAGCTGGTTTTGCCTAAGCCGTACGGCACCAATGCGTATCACCGCAAAGGTCAGCCTTCCCGAAATCTTCTACGATCCCTTAGGACCTACGAAAGAGAAGACGGGATAGAGAAAGTGCTTCACACGGGATCCGCAAGCCACTATTTTAGCAAACACTTTATAGCCAATGCACATTCCAATCATGGATATTACAAGCTCAGAACGGTTGCACAACAAAGGTATAAAATTGGTCCACTACAGACCGAGATCGAGTACAAGTGTCCACATGACACAAACTTTCTGTACAAACCGACAATGGCTGCCAAACTCACTCAAAGGGGCATTTAGCCTTTGGCAAGCCCTTTACAAGTAATAACAAACCAAAAGGGACACGGACACACATGAGCGTTACACCGAACAAGCCGTTTACAATATGTCCGTGACATTCTCTCCCACTTATTCCCGCTGTAACTTCTTTTCTTTGTTGGATCTTCGATCTTCTGCTTCTACTGCGATGCGCCTCTTAGCTCCCAATTGTTCTCCGCTTGTTGTTGTTGAGTCGTCGAACTTTAATCCGTCATGCTGCTTCAACTCGCCAATAACTCTGACTCTGGTGTGGGGTTGGCAGAGTTGTGCTGATCCTTGTTGGTTCTTGCGGATTCATCTGATGAAGGGAAAAGACCATCTTTGATATGTGCTAGTCTTTAAATTCTTCTTATCTCTTGAACTAGATAGATGCTTGTTGGAGCTTTAATGAGCATCGCCTCGCAACCCTTTAAAGTTTTCAGGTCCTTCCTCAGCAAAATTTGCCCATCGAATCTTCTTCCACTTAGTTGTCTTGCCCCGGTAGGCTCGCATCACTTCCGCTTTGGATCGGTATTCAATTGGGAAATGAAGCGGACAATCTACTCTCAGTAGCACTGATCACCATTGGTGTGGACTTGACAACTGTTGTCTTCCATTAGTCTCTTCGAAGGGTCTTCAAATTTGTGCAGAGCTCCTCTGCTAGATAACTAAGAGAGCTGGGGTACTCGGTGTCGCCCATTCTCTTGAGAGTTGAGAAGGTAAAGGTTACTTGACTTCGCCGGCCTCCTCGAGGTTGTACTTCGTGCGTCAAACTGGTTACTAGACTTCGCCTGCTCTTAGCTCACACTTCCGAAGCACTCGAAGTGTTTGCAATCCTTGCGTTGAGTCAGCTACTATGATTTACCTTCTCATTGCCATTGAACTTCTGGAATGCAAGAAGTTATCACTCCAACTTGGAGTAAGTCTCTGATAGGTTTGGTCGCCTTTGGGATTGTACCGCCTTCTCCATCATTTCTGTCACCGACTCCTCTGAGTAGCAAAGGTACAGTACTACGTACTGCTTGCTCCGATCCTTGGTCATGCACTCTAGCATCGACCCGAAGTCCTTCACTCACGGCTATCTTGATGGAAAGTCTGTTGACACCGGTCTTATGAAGTTCTCTGGCTTCCGCCTCTTCACTTGTCTTGGTACATGGAGTTTGCCAAAGCATTCTCCTCCTCCACACCATTTCACGACCAAGTGCTCTCCCTCTATGAGCAAGGGATTGATGACTCCCCGGAAGTCCCACCTCTGTGGTACCATGGCACTGCAACGCCCATGGTGTTTAAGTTCTTTTTCTTACCAATGTTTGTTGAAATTACTCCATTTTGCGTTTTCTTGCCATTTTGGCAAATTCAACTAACTTCGAGCCGTGCATGTACTCTAGGAGATGCCTGATAAGAGATATTCTGACATCACCCCACGTGGAGATCGTCAGTGAACACATCAGCATGAAAGTACCATCCATGACCTAACGAAAGATGCCACATCCGACCTGTCATCTCGAGTCGGAAGCGATAGCTACTCCATACCACTCGGAGCCGCACGGATCAGTTCGTCCTCGAAAATTCAAAATGGCATCGCACGGAGTAGCCCATCCTTGAAAGCTCAGAACGGCACCGCACAGCATCATCCTGCAAGGCGCTGCCCTATACGAGCCGACCGTCATCCGAACTAAGGTACGCGCTCGCCACCCGAGGGATAGGTGAACTCGACTCGGGCCTTCTTGCAGGTGTTGAGCGTCCGAGGAGCTACGTCTACCGCAAACCAAACCAAATCAGGATTCGCTCCAGAGCATCGACATCGGTCGGTGGCTATGTTGGTTCGACAACAATGCCCACAGGTGGCAACGCCCTGAGTTGATCATGCACGATGGATGAGGATTCAAAGGTGGGAATAGAGAAGCGGATGCCCGCACGATCGTTCACCCACAGATTTCTTCTGCACGGTGCGTGCCCACAACTCAGTCGGTATTGAAGCTCATGAATGGTTCTTTCCATGTGTTTCTCTCTCGGACGAGCTCGATCCTGAAGCTTTCACATGGCCAGGTAAGTTCCAGTTCATGCTACGTACCATCGCTGTCCGATTTAAGCTTCTCACATGTCGTTTCATCACCTGTTTCTTCTTCTCTTCTTCTCTCCAAGGTGGGTGAATCGTGGTTCGGAGAAACTCCCAGCGACCACGGTGGAGAGTTAGTCGCGCAGCATGGAGAGATAAAACTGTTAGCAATAAATCTTAATTTACTGAGATTTGGGAATCTTAATCCAAATCCTTCCGATACTAGTCAACCCTGGTAATGTTCGAGCCACGAGATGCGACAGGGCAGAGCACATTGGCTCCGAGCATTTAATCCAAATCCTTCCAATACTAGTCAACCCTGGAAATATTTGTTGCCTACTTTTAATGAGCCCTGCATGCATAGGTCAAAGCAACTACGTGTTACATGCAATGAATGCAAAAGGGCTTGAATCATCAACACACGAGGGTTTTAGAGAATATAATTTAATTAAAGAGAGTGCCACACACATCATCCAATACTCCTCCACAATATTCTCTTCCACACACGAATCATTACTTCCACAAAATTCCAAAATTTTGGCTTCTACGAGCGGAAATAAACCGACTTGTATGGAACACGACCGCGGCGCATGATGTGATGATTGATGCCAACTCAATGAATCATGTTCTGGGAGATTGAAGTCCGTCGTGTCGTATGCTGGCGTAGAACCGACCAAAAGGAGAACTCCCGTCGTTCTTTTCGAGCTGCAAATTGAAACCAAAGAAGAGATTCATCATGGTTATTCTCGCATGAAGAAAAAGGTGTAGAGGGAGGAAAAACTGACCTCAAGAAAGCCATCAACTGATGATTGATCCTTTGGCGAAAACAAAACCTCATCTCTTTTTCTCTGAATGAAATCACTCTTCTGCTGAGCCTGCATTTGAAGGGAAAAGACAATAATGACCCACTGGTTCGTTCCCCTAATATTTGCAGTACGAGTAGAAAGAACTTGGCTTGTGTTTTAGTTCAATCATTTGCTTACTGATAAGAGAATAATTCTCTTATTGTCCGGTTACCTGGTCCATCAAATGCTTAACGGTACGACGGACGCTTTCGAGAGTTGTATTCTCATGGAATCTCTTCAGGAGAATCAGTGGAATGGTTGCTAATTCAGGAAAAGATATATGATAGCTCCATTGAGAAAAATGCTCTGAAAGCAACTGAATAGCTGTAAGAATACTCTCCTCATGAAAGTCTCGTGATTTGAGCAGCTGTTTGGGTACCTGTTTTACCAGCGAAAAAAAAATAACATTATTAGAATATTACTATGCATGAAACAAAAATGAGGATTATTTTAAGAATTAACTACAAGCCTAGTCAATATTCCTGAAAAGGATTACTTTTAAATTATAGCCACATTATTCAGGTCACAATAATTATTATTCCAGCAATAGGAGGCAAATGCAAATCAATGCCTTTTAGTCGGAACATGTATCCCCAAAAACAAGGACTAACGAGCATTAACAGTTGAATCCCAAGGAGAGAGGACCCCGGCTTTTGCATCTTCATCAAAATCCATTTCAGCATAAGTTTCTATATCTGTTTGTTCAATATCATAGGCTAAAATGTGTAGGACTTTGTGATGATCCCTGCCTGCCAGTGGACTTACGGCCTTCGATAAAGGTTCCTCAATGTGCTTGTACCAAATTCGAAAGCAGTTGTATTTTTCTCTCAAACTTTTATGGATAATATTTTATGTAAAACTGATTATTAGCATAAAATTTATACTACAAATTATGGAAAAGAAATCAAAATGGTTTAGCACCATAGAAATAGCATCAAACATAAGATTACAGTAACCAAACTGTTTCTTTACCTTCAATAAGGAAGAAAAGTCAACATGACTTCTCTGAGTTCTGTCTGCATTGATATTTCCTCTATGTTCTAGGCAGTCGAAGAGCAACGATGCAATAGGAATGAAAACTCCACTGGAAAGAGAGAGCTGGTTGAGTATTTTCACGCATTTAAACCTTAAAGGCAAATAACGTGGCCCAGAAAACAAGTGAGCTATCCCCCTTATAATTTCAATAATCAAAACAAGCAATGGCTGTAGGTCATAATTCTTGAAGTTACAAGAAACAAACTCAACCCATACGCTGATGCAGTTAATGTACTGCCAGCTATGTATCTTTTTTAGTTCCTCCTGCATTAAAAAAAACAATGAAATGAACTTAATATAAACTGTTTCTACATATTCAGAAGTAAATGACTAAAGATAGCCTTGCAGAAAGTCTAAACTAACAACAAAGAAAAGAAAGAACATGCTCACAGACCCTCTGTCACAGCAGAAGATTCAAAGCAGGGATAAAAGGAATCTCTACTACTTTAACATTGAAAAGATCCAGAAAGATAAAGAGTTCCATGATTTTTTTTTTCAAGAATTAAAGCTACATCCAACTGTTCCTCCCAGCACCTTAATGGCGAGCATTATGCACTAGGCCATCCTTTTGGTGGTTTTAAGATTCATTTCTTGAGTGTTTACTTCACATTTCAAGTCCTCTTTACAGTATAATCAAAACGAGAAAGAAAGGAATTAAGAAGGAAGAGAAATTGTAACTAGGAATCTTCATTAACATATTCAAAAATAGAAAGAGTTGAAACATGGAGATATTGCAATTTTGTGGAACGCCCAACAAAATTTTACTTCCACCATCTAATGCTTGTAACTATAGCTTCAAATTTGCTTCAGAAAGTGCTACAATCATGTCATAAAGTTATTTATTGCTCTTTTTGCATAACTGTTTATCAGATTTCTAAGAAAATATCATATCACATATTTGAATTGCCCATGTTGTAGATTGATGCTCCCCAGACTAGTCACTGTTACCCCCAAATTTGATATAGTAATGACAATATGCACACAAATACCACCACAAAATACATAAGGTCATCATGACAAGGCAAAAAAGGCATTAACAACTTTCTATGCATGTCTCTGCATCAGGCAATGAACCTCATCACATAAAAAACTCAAGAACTTGTTGAACAAAAACAACATAATTCCACAAGAGCTATGTTGGTATTTCAAACCTTTTTCTTTGTCTTAAGAGCCTGTCTTAAGATACTTAAGTAGCTGCTGCACAGAGATTAGCACCTTCTGAGATGATTTTTGAATATCTAAGGAATAAATTTCCACTATAGAATGCATCAAAAATTTAATATGCTTCAGATTTGCAGAGTCCATAAACTTGCAATTTGCTATGAAAGCTTGATATGTTCTCATCAAGCATATATCAAGGTAGTCGGAGGAACACTTTGAAGCAATGTCCCGTATAATAAAAAATGAACCTGCAGAGAGAGTCTCGCCGCGCGTAGCCCACAGATGTATGGATCGCTGCATCAAAATATAAAATGAGTAAGAAAAGAAGACAAGGTATTTTTTCCTCATTGATAAATTCCCTTTTTTTAAGGGTTAATAGTAACCATTAGGTGACAAAGTTTATTGGTTTTGCTGAGAACTGCAATCAGTAATTTGACATGACCAGAATGATACTGCCTTCTATGTAATATTATAATGTTAATAACAAGGGCATGTAACTACTCTTTTATAGAAACCCCAATTTTGTAAAGTATTTGGCTTGTCACATAAAATGTAATAACTCTTGTTATGATTGGAACTTCATGTAGAGTTATAGCATGGCCTGTTTGGAAATATTCAAAACCCTGAAAATTATTCCCCAGTTCTTATAATCTAACCGATTAACAAATTTTGTAGCTAAATACTTGAATCTTTAGTAAAGAACACTCTGGGGTACCTTAATCAACCTCTTTGCTAGTGATGGGAAAGCAGCAAAGAACATAATTGACAACCTGAGCTGAGATATGACAAACATAAGAATCTGGTTGTCCATTTCCTGATTCAAAAGGAAGAGTGAACTCCTCAGATATGACTTGATCAGTGGTCTTACAGATTTCCACTCTGACTTTTTTGTTGTCTTCAACATGTTTTCTTTATTCATAGAACCCGAAATTCCCAAGAGCCTACTGAAAATACCATGTGCTTCTTGAAGAACAAATGTCAGAAGCTTAGAGAAAACCTCTCTATTTGCAATCTTCTGTTGTGAAACTTCATCAGAGTCCACCCCAAAATGACAAGCAGCACGGAAGCCATAAAGCAGGCTAGAGAGTGTAGAACAATTTGGCTGTTCCATAACCATCCAACACCAAACATCTAAAGTCGAGCTTGTAAGAACCTTGCCACTAAGTGAAGTTTCACTTTCTCCTATGCCATCGTCCAGCACTATTAGCATCACCTTCTTCATCTGAATACTACCATGAAAAGTGATTTTAGGATATCTGTTCATAATTTAACCACAAATACAGTAGAGAATCAATAAAAGTACATAACAGAAAAGCAAACAATAACAAGATATAACCAATTATTCAAACTGGATAGATGACTGCTGTTCATATAGCTGAGTTGTCTGTGCATGTACTTACATGTTAAAAGATCATAACAAGACTTGCACAACCAAACATTATAAGAACTAAAATCTAGTAACCACCATAAACGATCTACAGATTTTGCTTCAAATTTCTCAGACGATATGTAGCTAGCAAGTTGTCTTGAAGCTACAAAATTCAACTCTTGATAACCACATACAAGTTAGATAATGTTTAACAAAAAGCCAAATAATGTAGAAAATTCTAAATTACCAGACGTGGAAGAGTTTTCAATTCATACAACCTACAATCTCATCAATCATAAATCATATAGTGAATAAGCTCCAAACTTCCAGCTAGACTTAGCTCGGGTATTCCTTGTATGTTAAGACCCTCAAAATCTAATACATATGATCTTATTACTGAATGACAATAAGCATCATCAGATCTAATATGTAGAAAAAAATAATTTAAAAAATCTTACAATTTCTTCACTTTTGGACTTGTGGAGGTCAGATCTTCGACTTTCAAGGAATTTTGAAAATTGTGGGTCCTAGCAGGAAAGTACAGAAAAATGGTTGTCAGCACCAAAAAGTACAAGAAGAATTGAGTGAGAACCTAAAGAAAAAAAAGCATTGCAAGCTCAGACAGACATGACTAGAAATAGAAATTAAAAACCATAAAGAAGTTGACAAGCTCACTTAGTCCACTGAGATATCAGATAATATAATGATAACTTCTTTAAAGCAATCATCCAAGATTCCCCATAATGAATTATTAACTAATAATTTGTATAGTACCCTGAAACTATCATTTAATTATAATGGAAGATTGAAAGATGCTCAATAAAAAAAGAAAGTAGGACACCAAATGAAGATAGATCAATATGGTGCAGCATGTACCCAAAGAATACACCTCTCATTAAAAAATTAAATATATTTCGGAAAATGATAAGACCGACTATGCTTTATGCATCGCAATGTAGAGCATGTATGAGTAAAAATTCCTAATATTAGTACTGAAGGATAAGGGTGTCAAAAATAAATGACTACAATTAGGGCTGTCAACCAACCTAAAAAATCTAGGAAACCAAATTGAACTGTATTTCTTTTGGCCGGCTCAGCATCTTCTAAAGTTGGTTAAATTTCATGGCTTAGTTTTTGGTTTTATTGTGGATGATACACAAAAAAAATGGAACATAACCAAATGAGCCGTTTAGCTTTACATATACACACAAAACAAATGTTAATTGGAGGGCTAAGATTGCTCTGAAAATCCTATTTGGTGATGACCTCCTTCCACATTCACCTACGGGCTTTCTTGGCAGTTCACAAATGTTTCCAAATTTTCCTGTCTGTGTGAACAAGTCAGTCATCTGAACTAGCAACTGACAGTGTGACATCATACTCAAAGTTTCCACTGTCTCCATGCATGCCCAAACACTGGGATCTCCTGAACAAAACATCGTCTTTAATTAAACACCTTATTACCGTTGCCACAGACTATTGCGAAAGGCATATACAAAAAGATCCCACCGACAGCAGGGAGCTTGCTTCAAAAACAAGGATCCATATGTTACCACCATCACCAAGTGCATCTGTTAAATCACCAATTTGTTCCTAATTTTCACCTTTAGTTATGCAATAAAAAGAAAGAGAGTGTGAAATCATTTAAAAGATGCAAACCACAAACCCAAACCAAACTGAAATTTTGGTTCAGGTTCAGTTTATAACTAGATCAGATCAGTTTCAGTTCTCATGGTTTTCTTTCATGATGACCCTTGAACCCAACTGGACCAACTAGAATACAGCCCCAACTAGAATTACAAGGAACTAGAGCATAATATAATTGCATTCAGGAAATTAGAGAAACATAAGTGAAAACTCAAGATCCCTAATCAACGGAAGATAAGTGCTCGAAAGTTACAGGTTCAACAGACAGAGAAAGATAAGTCCATTAAGACTGGCAATGTGGATTATCTCGGCCATTATCCCGAATAAAGATAAATGACATGAAAGAATATATATACAGTTGAAAGAAAAACTGGTCATTTCGTTACTAAGTTTAGAAGAGTAGTTTGCTCTTCAGATGATACAAATATTGCATAAGAAGCCATCAAGGTATCAACAACTAAGCTGGTGCAATTTTCATTACTGCTAGATATGGATTTCAATCAAATGCACATATGCATGTGCTGAAGTCAAAACAGAAATTAAAGGATGCAGCACCAAACAATGTTGTGAAATTAGAAGTCTATATCTAAAATCCAACATGATGTAAACAGAAAATATCTCAGAAAGTGCAGTGAGAAAATGAGAAGTCAATGGTAAATCAAAATAAGATTCTTTACTTAAAGATGAATTCCAAATTTGGCTACAACAACTGGCACTGTCCATATCCACAAAAACACAGTTCTCACCTTGACACACAGCTTATCTAATTTACGCTTCTGCTTTGCAATCTCTTGATAAATTTCCCTGTTTTGTAGCAGAATAGGAACATCATCACTCTTTTCTGCACATATTCAGACAAAATTAGACCAGCATGACCTATGGCAGTATCCATAGCATGTAGATGTTACAAAAATACAAACCTTCAGAACATATCTCGCCTTCAATTTCCAAATGTAAGGGCATTCAGGGTCCTGTTGCATACCATTATCAGCAGAACATCCACAGGAACAGGGCAAAAATATGCACATAGGTAAGCATTATATATGTAAGTGGATATATGTGTGTGCTTGCAGATATGTGTGGAAGTGGATATATAAGTGGATGATAAAGTTGCAAAAAGAAAAAAGAGTTAAAAAGTCTCTGAAACTAGTTATAAGCATTGGATAAGTTAAATTGAATCTTAAAAATAAGGGAACCAAAAAAAGTAAAAACAAAAACAAAACCAACTATTTAGGAAATAGATACGAATTGAATTAGCTGAACAAAATGGACTAGATTGTTATGTAGAAAAAAAAAGCCAACCATGTATTATGAACGGCATAGATAGGAAAGTTTCAGTATGTATTACTTAGAAAAATTTCGAAACACTTTTTTTTTGTGTTTTGAGAAGTTAAAAATAGGGTTACTAAGAACCAAACCATAGTGCTAAACTTTGATCACTATCATCGGAAATCTTGATAAATTTTTAATAATTTATCCCTTCTTGAATGATTGCCAATACAAGAAGCAATGTCCATGTGGAGAATAGTCTACTTTCATGCATAACAAAGAATATGGTAGCAGTCACAAAAGAGATTCAGAGAACATACCTCAGATATATATCCATCACTAACTGAAACATCCTCATCCAAATCATAATCATCTTGATGAAATAGGTCCCCAAGATCATTGTTGTAAAAGCTTCATCTAGGATCATCCCTTCAAGATCTCTAAATAAGAAAAAAAGAAAAACTTGAAAGCATGTTTCTCCAATGTGAGGAAGAAAACAAGACAGACAACAAACATATTAATTCTTTCGATGTTTAGTAGAATATCCGCCATCAGACCATGACACCATGTGAACCAAGGAAGAAGGTAATCCACAAAAACTAGCATGATGTTGTTTATTAGCAGAATTCCATCATCCTAACACAAATTATTATGAAAAAATATTAGCTACTTGTATGAAACCAGCTTAATCTGATATTTTAATAGGTTCTCCGACGAGGATATCTGGCAGTCTTATAACGAATTTCAACCACAAAGCAGAGTTTACGTTGTCTCCTTTCTCAAGTCTCATCTATATATTTTCCATGACCTTACAGTGTATAACAATCTTGGTTGCACTTTGCTGATTTTTAGAGCATTTAATCCAAAGCATGGTGGAAAACTATCCATTTCCACCACAATCAGTTAATTAGTGCTCCAAAATAACCCTTAAGACTAGGGCAATGATAATATTTTTTTTAATCACCCACCAAAGTTCTTGGAATGAGACTACTTAAAGATAAATGCATGTGCATATAAGCATCGGCAGGAGCTGCAGTGAGTATAAGCGTTGTTTGATCAAAAGAGAATGAAGAAAATTATATACTATTAAGTTATTTGTACTGATTATCAAAGCCTTCTTACCCGTGAGTCTGCTGAACGTTTTTCGATTTATTGCTCTCTTCAAGGAAAACCTTGTTGCTTACTGTCAATGGAAAACAATTATCATTCAATTCTGTTTGCACTTAACCCGCTTCTCTGATATGTTATGAGAAAACACCATTGCCAGTCCAATATGAGAAGGAAATAAAGTTATTCGATCGAAACCTTTCGATCTACGGGGAGCGGATTTCTTCTTGAACATGGAGTTAAGCTTGCGCTGCCTCTTCATAACGGACGGGAGGTTCTTCTTGGCGAACTTCCTGGCCTTCTTTCCCAATTTCTTCGCCATCTTTTGCCAAGAAAAGAGATTTTGTAGTCGGAAGCCGGAGGATAGAATCGACTCGGGTTTCAGGTAAGAGGAAAGAGCGACGATGGAGCGTCGGATTCCAAGCCGAGTGCCGTGACTAGAACAAAAAACAACGGATCAAATTACATCGTTCAAATATATATTAACAAAACAATTAAGAAGGAAGGGGGAGGAGGATGGGGATGGGGTTGTTGGGCATGGGGAGGCCGAGGAGGAGGAGAGACATACCGCTGGAGGAAGACGCTGCCGTCACCGCCTCCGTTCGCCGGGGTTTCCACGGGTCGGCTCCTCCTCGTGCGCTAGGGTTTTGGTGTAAACATTTGTCGAGCCGATCGAACCGGATCCGGTCTGATTTGGATCGTCCCGGCTGTCCGGTTTTCGTATTTAATGGATTTTATTATAATACCGATTGTGATTATTTTATTTAATGACGACGTGATGAGGTAATCTCCACGGACGTCAATCACGAGTTGGACAACGAACCGATCAGCGGACGGAGCCCTTCCCTTCTCCTACGACGTGGGGCAGAAGACCACCCCGTAGTTCGTCCCGCCGAAGCAGGTGAATAGGCTGGTGGCGTCATCCTTAGGGTAGCTGTAAGCATCCAGGCACAGTTTCTTGAAGAACATGGAGTTGTTGGTCGGGCTGCAGCTGCCGGAGTTGCAGCAGTACTCGTCGGTCTTGAACACGGTGCAGGGGTTGTTGCAGCCGCCCGGCGATTTCAGCTCGCTGGGGCACTGCCCGTTGTTGCCGGCGGCGCACCGGATCCCATGGCAGCTCCTGGTAGTGGGGTGAGGGTGTGTGGGGTGGGGTGAGGAGGAGCTGTCGTCCCGGAGGGGAGGATGGTGTCGGGGAAGGGGGCGGAACTACGACGAAGGGGGAAGGAGGAGGGCGGAGAAGGGAAAGGGGAGGAGCTGCGACAGAGGGGGGAAGGGGGAAGATGGTGTCGGGGAAGGAAGGGAGCTGCGACGGTGGACGAGGGAGGGGGAGGGATCGGGGGGGGCTGCCTCTGCGAAGGAGGAAGAGGAGGAGAAAGAGAGCGGTGCCGGGGGGCGGAGACGCCGTTTCGCCGATGCACAGGAAGACGCAGCGGCCGCCGTTCACCGAGGAAAACGCCGCATCGACAAGAACTCGGGAGCGCTCGAGGTCACTAGCTAGACGCAGGTTTGACCCAGTTATAATAGATCAGGCCGACGAGTGACGCGGAGATATGACACTTTGAATGCATGGTTTCACGTAACTCTCACTCAGTCTCTTATTATTTTTTGCAATGGACTTCGTGCCATAAACAGCATATTTTTCAGATCATATTTTTCTACAGAGCCAAATAGATAAACATCATTTTATTATAATTCTGATTGCGATTATTTTATTTAATGGCGACGTGTTGTGGTAATGTCCGCCGACGTCAGTCACGACTACCGAACTGGGGCAGAAGACCACCCTGTAGTTCGTCCCGCCGGGACAGGTGAAGACGCTGGTGGCGTCATCCTTAGGGTAGCTGTAAGCATCCGGGCACAGATTCTTGAAGAACATGGAGTAGTTGGTCGGGCCGCAGCTGCCGGTGTTGCAGCAGTACTCGTCGGTCTTGAACACGGTGCAGGGGTTGTTGCAGCCGCCCGGCGCTTTCAGCTCGCTGGGGCACTGCCCGTTGATGTCGGCGGCGCACCGGATCCCGTGGCAGCCCCCGGTGGTGGGGCTGAAGTCCATGGGCACGTTGAAGCCGTCGACGAGGGATATGTCGATGAAGTCGTTGTTGTCGAACTGGTTGAGCGAGAACTCGGCGAGCGTGTTGGGGGGGGAGCCGTAGGCTTGGCACTCGAGCAGGCCGCCGCAGTCGCCGGTCTCGCAGCTGCCATTGCCGCTGCCGTCGAAGGAGCAGCCGGTGCGGGCCCAGACGCTGCAGCTTGTGGTGCCCGGGGTCACTTCGTTGGTCCAGCTCTGGCCGGGGTCGAGCTGGCGGCCGCCGCCGGGGACGGCGGCAGCCCAGACGGTGTAGGAGCATTGGTTGACGATCTCGAAGGTGGCCTTATGGGAGAGGGCGAAGAGCAGAGGGAAGAGGAGGAGGGAGAGGGCGGTCGAGGAGGCCATCTTCTCCACCAGAGAGCGGAGCTCTTCCAAGTCTGTAAGCAGTGCAGGTCTGTGGGACAAGAGATGGGATATTTATAGGGGGAGGGAGAAGATGAGGTCCGTGGAAGAATGCTCCTGTGGATGACACGTCTGTGAACTGTGACGAAGAGGTCAATTTCTAGAACGGCATCTCGACAAGCAACCACAGTCCAGGCAGAAACAAGCACTGCGGGGAAGAAACTTTGTGGAAGATGAGAAGAAAAAACCATGCAGGGCTTCAAGAACTTGTCCTCCTTCACTACGTCGTCATCTTCCAAGCCTGGTTTGATCCGATCCTCACATCGATGACAACATTTTCCACCCGGTTAGACTTCTCTAAATATTTAACTTGTCAATAATAGCCAAGTTAAATGTTTAGAAACAGATTAAATGATTTATGTCTTGCGCTAGGAATGATGGCACGTATATATAATCAACTTCTTGATGATCTCCAAGTGCATGGATTCTTGTTGGAAGAAGAATCAGAATTGCAAGTTTAGAGACTTGTTGCTGATGATAGAGCAAGTACTGATGACATTGACGGAAACCAGAAGGTAATCTGGTTTGATGCCATTGTTTACAGCATCTTATCTGATGTTAAATTGAAGAATCAAGCTGCTGATACCTTCACATCATGTGTGAAGGTATTGTTTGAAATTGAAGGTAGCATCTTATCTGATGTTACTATTCCTACAGACTGATCCTTCTTGGTCCCTTCCTTCCAAGTATTTAGAAGTAGACTCTTATGGCATGATGTGGACAGGGAAAAGAGGAGCTGCAGCTTGATCTTTCTTGGAGGTGTAGGTGATATTAATCCGAGAGAACATCATATGATGGGGGGTTTTATTGCTCGAAAAATGCTATTCTAGCTGACCTAATCGTCAAAGGATATCATGGAGATGGAAACTAGATTCTTTTAAGCTTTTAAGATTGGAGATGCAGCTTAGTTTCACCAGCCTACTCTTATGGTCTGCATAGCATTTCTGAATGGAGATATGGCACTTTGAATGCATGGTTTCACGTAACTCTCGCTCAGTCTATTTCTACTTTAATACTTTCTAATTAACAGATAGTATTTCTTCAACTGCACAAAGAAATCTGAATAAAATCCTCTCTTCTTATATGTATAAATGAGATTTAGTCATATTTAATATATTTTTGTTTCTACAATACAATTTAATATAGTATCAAAGCCCTTAAGCAAGAGTTTTTTTTTTCTTCTTTTTTCTTCTTTTTTCTTTTCGTTATCGAGCGACAGCATCGAGCTTTTTGTAACTCTCACCAACACTAACGTCGCCCAACTAACTTTATTCTTCTTGTTCCCTCAACTATACGATAAAATTTATTTTCCTTTTTTAGTGGACTTCATGCCATCTGAACGGAGATATGGCACTTTGAATGCAGGTTTCACGTAACTCTCACTCAATCTCTTTCTACCTTTTGTAATGCACTCATGTTTCACGTAACTCTCACTCAATCTCTTTCTACTTTTGTAATGGACTTCATGTCATATTCTATTAGTCATATTCAATATATTTTTATTTTTACAATATAATTTAATATGGTATCAAGCCCTTCATCGAACAAGAGCTTTTTTCTTTCATTCATTTCTTTTCGTTGTCTAGTGACAACATTGATGGTAGAGCTTCTTTCTTTCCTCGTGTTGTTGACTTCCAGGCATCGTGAAGAACACCACGATCCGACGCGTTAGAGCGTAACCCACCAAGCATAGTATTCTCTTCTACCGTCACCCAACCACTGGTTGTCATCACTAGCACTATCGTTACCCAACCAAGTGTTGCAGGTTGAGCAGCCCTGGCGCTGTTGCACTCCACCTAGCCAGACCCGTAATCGCTGATGGTGCAGGAGTTACCTCCGATCGCGTCAAACGAGCACCCCGTTCAGGCCCAGCAGTGGCTGGACTAGTCGGCAAGGACCGGTGGGGTGATAGAGATTTCCTCACTTTGCTCTCCTTCCTCGACAAAAGCAGAGCCCTTTTTGCCTCGCTCTCTCTGCATCGGCAATCGCTCCTCTGCGAAATCCTACTAAGCCGCTCCTCTACAAAATCCCGCTGAGTCACTCCTCTGCGAAATCCCCGCCGCCTTGTCACGGAAGAAGCACACCGTGTGCAACCATGCCGGCAGTGAGTATCGGCGTTATCAAGACGAAGCTCGCCCACTTCACCGACACCGCAATGCCTTCTTCCCCTCCCGCCTCCTACCTCGCCTCGCCGCAACCCGTTGGTTCCTCTCCTCTTCGCCGCCTCCTCTTGAGTCACAACCGTAGACTCTCTTCGCAAGCAACTACGATTGCGACACATCCATGGTCCATTGAGCCATCGCCAAGAACTCTCTCCTCTCGCGCCTTCTCTCCTCCCCGCACCTCCCATCGCTCCTCTCCATCGCCGTCATTGCGGCCGACCATCAACGCCGCGCTTTCTCAAACCGTTGCAATCAACGCGTGCGATGTGACAAAAATAGGACAACGCCGCTAATCTCAAATTTCCTCGCCTTCTCTCCTGCCACCGAACTCCACTGAACGGTGTGATCTGCACCGGTTGAGTCTTCAATGCCTGTTCTGCACCAAGCGGCTGCCCCTCCTCCTACACTCGTTCCTTAAAATGATATGAGCAAGCAACAGAAGTCACCTGCTTCACTACATCGTTCACAGCAGAACCAATCCGACGGGGTGACAGCGATTTTCTCTTTCCTCACTGTTTAGCGACAGGAAACACTTTGCTCTCCTTCCTGCGACCCATCGGAGCCGATTGCTTCCTCTGCTGAAGGCTCCTCTCCGCTACCTCTTCGACCACCGAACTGTCACGGACTTAGCTGGTTTTGCCTGCGTGCGGCACCAATGCGATATCAAAGGTCGCCTTCCCGAAATCTCCTACGATCCCTTAGGACCTACGAAAGAGAAGAGGGGACAAAGAAAGCGCTTCACACGGGATCCGCAAGCCACTCTTTTAGCAAACACTTTATAGCCAATGCACATTCCAATCATGGATATTACAAGCTCAGAACGGTTGCACAACAAAGGTATAAAATTGGTCCACTACAGACCGAGATCAAGTACAATTGTCCACATGACACAAACTTTCTGTACAAGCCGACAAAGGCTGCCAAACTCACTCAAAGGGGCATTTAGCCTTTGGCAAGCCATTTACAAGTAATAACAAACTAAAAGGGACACGGACACACATGAGCGTTACACCGAACAAGCCGTTTACAATATGTCCGTGACATTCTCCCCCACTTATTCCTTCGACGTCCTCGTCGAAGCCTTTGCTGGCGCTGTAACTTCTTTTCTTTGTTGGATCTTCGATCTTCTGCTCCTACTGCGATGCGCCTCTTGGCTCCCAATTGTTCTCCGCTTGTTGTTGTTGAGTCGTCGAACTTTAATCCGCCATGCTGCTTCAACTCGCCAATAACTCTGACTCTGGTGTGGGGTTGGCAGAGTTGTGCTGATCCTTGTTGGTTCTTGCGGATTCATCTGATGAAGGAAAAGACCATCTTTGATATGTGCCAGTCTTCAAATTCTTCTTATCTCTTGAACTAGATAGATGCTTGTTGGAGCTTTAATGAGCATCGCCTCGCAATCCTTTAAAGTTTTCAGGTCCTTCCTCAGCAAAATTTGCCCATCGAATCTTCTTCCACTTAGTTGTCTTGCCCCAGTAGGCTCGCATCACTTTCGCTTTGGATTGGTATTCAATTGGGAAATGAAGCGGACAATCTACTCTCAGTAGCACTGATCACCATTGGTGAGGACTTGACAACTATTGTCTTCTATTAGTCTCTTCGAAGGGTCTTCAAATTTGTGCAGAGCTCCTATGCTAGATAACTAAGAGAGCTGGGGTACTCGGTTTCGCCCATTATCTTGAGAGTTGAGAAGGTAAAAGTTACTTGACTTCACCGGCCTCCTCGAGGTTGTACTTCGTGTGTCAAACTGGTTACTAGACTTCGCCTGCTCTTAGCTCACACTTCCGAAGCACTCGAAGTGTTTGCAATCCTTGCGTTGAGTCAGCTATGATTTACCTTCTCATTGCCATTGAACTCGGAATACAAGAAGTTATCACTCCAACTTGAAGGAAGTCTCTGGTAGGTTTGGTTGCCTTTGGGATTGTACCGCCTTCTCCATCATTTACACCGACTCCTCCGAGTAGCAAAGTGCGATTACGCATCGCTTGCTCCGATCCTTGGTCATGCACTCTAGCATCGACACGAAGTCCTTCACTCACGGCTATCTTGATGGAAAGTCTGTTGACACCGGTCTTATGAAGTTCTCTGGCTTCCGCCCTTCAACCTTGTCTTGGTACATGGAGTTTGCCAAAGCATTCTCCTCCTCCACAGCCCATTTCACGACCAAGTGCTCTCCCTCTATAAGAGCAAGGGATTGATGACTCCCCGGAAGTCCCACCTCTGTGGTACCATGGCACTGCAACGCCCATGGTGTTTAAGTTCTTTTTCTTACCAATGTTTGTTGAATAATTTGAATTCGAAATTACTCCATTTTGCGTTTTCTTGCCATTTTGGCAAATTCAACTAACTTCGAGCCGTGCATGTACTCTAGGAGATGCCTGATAAGAGATATTCTGACATCACCCCACGTGGAGATCGTCAGTGAACACATCAGCATGAAAGTACCATCCATGACCTGTCGCAAGATGCCACATCCGACCTGTCATCTCGAGTCGGAAGCGATAGCTACTCCATACCACTCGGAGCCGCACGGATCAGTTCGTCCTCGAAAATTCAAAATGGCATCACACGGAGTAGCCCATCCTTGAAAGCCCAGAACGGCACCGCACAGCATCATCCTGCAAGGCGCTGCCCTATACGAGCCGACCGTCATCCGAACTAAGGTACGCGCTCGCCACCCGAGGGATAGGTGAACTCGACTCGGGCCTTCTTGCAGGTGTTGAGCGTCCGAGGAGCTACGTCTACCGCAAACCAAATCAATCAGGATTCGCTCCAGAGCATCGACGATCGGATCAGACCAAATCGCCACATCGGTCGGTGGCTATGTTGGTTCGACAACAATGCCCACAGGTGGCAACGCCCTGAGTTGATCATGCACGATGGATGAGGATTCAAAGGTGGGAATAGAGAAGCGGATGCCCGCACGATCGTTCACCCACAGATTTCTTACGCTGCGGTGCGTGCCCACAACCCGATCGGTATTGAAGCTCATGAATGGTTCTTTCCATGTGTTTCTCTCTGACGAGCTCGATCCTGAAGCTTTCACATGGCCAGGTAAGTTCCAGTTCATGCTACGTACCATCGCTGTCCGATTTAAGCTTCTCACATGTCGTTTCATCACCTGTTTCTTCTTTCTTCTTCTCTCTCCAAGGTGGGTGAATCGTGGTTCAGAGAAACTCCCAGCGACCACGGTGGAGAGTTAGTCGCGCAGCATGGAGAGATAAAACTGTTAGAACTCGATAATGAGAAGAGGAACAGCTACACAAGTACGACGCAAACGAAGAGCATGATAAGGTAATATATTTTATGTTTTACTTTCAAAAAATTATATTTCATCATCCAACACACGGGATTTGTATAATCATCCAGTTTTATTGTCTTTTCTTCTAATATCTTGGCAAATGTAATATTTTAAAAAATTCTCAAGTGATCGACTTTTTTATTTTTGTAAACTTTATACTTATAGTGTAACTTATCGAAAACCTTTTAAATAAATAACTTTGATGGAGGATCAATTCTTGACAATTCCTGTTATGGATATTAAATGTGACGTGACACCCGGTCCTGGGTATTACGCCCGGATGACGTCATCGCCCCTCCTACGCTCTTTACTCCCGTGATTTGATTACCCGACGTCGCTTCTCCTCTGCCTCGCCCCAACTACACGCAGGGTTGACCACGGCACCGGTCTGCGAGGTCAGGTCCGTATGCCACCCGCAGACGCAACCGGAAGCGTGCCATCCGTCCGACCTATTTAAGGCGAAGGGGTAAGGCAGGAAAGGGGGAGGAGGGGCACTCTGAACTCTTCATTGATTGGGAAACCGGCCTACGGGAGAGGGACTGACTTGAGCGTCGGAGGGGTCGGGCGGAGCACCCTCTGACCCGCCTTGTGCAGGTTTCGTTCCCGGCGACATCGGCGCACGCTACCCCTCGGGACCTAGCTGGAGCAGGAGTCCTCGACGAGCCCGAACCTTACCGAGACGACCCTCGGGTTCCCGGTCTCTCCGCCGTACCACCAGGGGTCATGGTAAAAAGTTATTGACCATAACAGATTGGCGCTAGAAGGAGGACCCTTTGTCGAAAGACTACCTGCTCCGCCCTGAACGACACATGGACGAATGGCCGCTTCCAGGAGGCACCCCGGCGGAAGCCCCACTTACCTCCGAACCCTGGAGGGACGATCCCGCCGCGACCGCAGAACGCTACAGGAGTTTATTCAACGACTCAGGACTCCACCCGCCGAGCAGGGTTCCTCCGCTTCCCCCCCCCATCACCACGGAGGCCTTTCAGGACCTATCCCAACAGGTCCGAACTCTGGCAAGCACCGTCCAGGCCGTCCTCCCTCGTCTGCTTCAGGAGACGGGAGGGCCGAGTCTCCAGAGACCGGGACCCTCCCCCCGGCCTCATGAGGCGCCCCCCACGACACCATCTTCCCCAGCTTCCCACCCGGTTCAGGACGGAACCCGGGTTCTCGAAAACCTGGGCATCCCGCGAGCCCGAGCGGTGTCCTCGATTCGACGGATTTATTTCGGGCTCAACTCCGCTCTATTTCCAGCGCTGGATAAGGTGCAAAGGGACGTCCGTAAGTCCAAAGAGGAGCAGAGGAGGAGCCCACTGGGAGTCCCCGTTAGCGACATACGGGAATACCGGTGCCTTTGAACTTCGCCTCCTCCATCGACCTATCTGATGGAGTCAGTGATCCCGCGGACCAAGTTGCGGCGTACCGAGCGCAGATGGCCCTATATGGATCCTCGGACGCCATGCTGTGCCGGGCGTACCCCATCACGTTGACAGGGCCCGCGCGTGCAAAGACTTTAAAAAGCGGATGGACGTCCTTTGAACAGTTCGCCAAGGACTTCGAACTACATTTTCTGGCGTTCGCACGACCGAAGCCTTCTGTCGCGCTCCTCCTGGGTTTGAAGCAAAAGGAGGACGAACCCCTCTCCCACTTTGTGCGTAGGTTCACCACGGAGGTACGGGAGTTATCTGACGCTCACCCCTCGCTGTTGATGCAGGCGTTTATGATAGGACTGCGACCTTCAAGGTTTTGTTGGTCCTTGGTGGAGCGACCCCCCGCGTCTATCGCGGAAATGTTTCAGCGGGCGAGTCAATATGTGACGGCCGAAACCTGGATGTCGGGGAGAAGGGAAGAGAGACCAAGGGGGCGTTCGACTCCATCCCGAGCGGAAACGATGACTAGGCGGCAGTCCTCGCACCGAGGACGCCAGGCAGGGCATCCCGACCAATACGCGTCCGGGCTGCCACCTCCCCCCTTAAACGCGTCGCGGACGCAAATATTTCTCCAGATAAAGGAACGGGGAATGCTCAAGCCTCCCCGCCCGATGAAGGGCCGGCGAGAGCTGGCCGATCATACCGATATTGCCGCTTCCATTGGCGAGCACGCGACACGAGCAATGTCACGTGGGCGGCAAATTGAGGAGTTGATCCGAAGGGGTCACTTAGACCAATACCTCCAGCGTCCGCGGGAACCCTCCCTGCATCCCGAAGGCCCGGTCGAGCAACACATTGACGTAATTATAGGGGGGGCCCGCCTCTGGAGGGCATAGTGCCTCGGGACGAAAAGCTTATGCCCGTGCCGTCGCAACCGGGGAACACCACCCTCTCTCCGAGCCAGAGATCACTTTCCCCTCAGGGGACTTGGGAGCTTTGGAGCATGATGACGCGTTGGTGGTGTCGGCCCGAATAGCCAATGCGTAGGTCAGAAGGATTATGATCGACACTGGCAGCTCGTGACATCCTTTACCAAGCCTTTTGAAGTTGGGGTTGCCGGAGGCCCTGAAGCCCCTGCACTCGGCGCTCACCGGGTTCACAGGCGACTCGATTTCGCCGCGGGGCGCGGTAACCCTACCGTTAACTCTCGGTGATTCTCCGAAGACAAAAACAATGCTGGTGACTTTTCTGGTGGTCGATCTCCCTACCGCGTACAACGCCATCCTGGGCCGGCCCACCCTCAACAGACTAAGGGCGATTAAATCTACATACCACCGGACCTTGAAGTTTCTGACCAGCGCCGGAGTTGGGGAAGTCCGGGGAGATCCTCAGGAATCCAGACGGTGTTACTTGACAGCAATCTCTCTGGGCAAGAGAAAGAGGCTAGAGTAGCCCCTCGAAGACCCGCGCGGGTCGCAACACCCGACCCAACGTCCCGAGCCGACGAAGCCGGCAATCAACATTCCGCTGCGGGATGACCGTCCCGACCGGACGGTCGGGATCGGTCCGGACCTGGACGATCAAGAGCAGGCCCAACTTATTAGCCTCCTCCAGGAAAACACCGACGTCTTCGCTTGGACAGCGGCCGACCTCCCGGGAATCGATCCGGAAGTTTCTCAACACCACCTGCACATTTCCCCGACCGCTCGCCCGGTAAGACAAAGACCCCGGGCTCAGGATCTCGAGCGCCAACAAACTATGCGAATGGAGGTCGACAAGCTCTTGGCGTCCGGCTTCATTGAGGAAGTCAGGTATCCCCAATGGCTGTCCAATGTAGTCCTCGTAAAGAAGCCTAATGGAAGCTGGAGGATGTGTGTCGACTACACCAATCTAAATCATGCTTGCCCGAAGGACTGCTTCCCCTTGCCTAGGATCGACCAGCTGGTCGACTCAACCGCGGGGCATGCCCGCTTCTCCTTCATGGACTCCTACTCCGGTTACAACCAGATCCGAATGACACCCGAGGATCAGCAACACACGACCTTCCACACACCCCAAGGAGCTTATTTTTACAAGGTCATGCCGTTCGGATTAAAGAATGCTGGGGCCACTTACCAAAGGACGGTGAATAAGGTGTTCGCCCACCAAATAGGGCGAAACATGGAAGTATATGTCGACGACATGATTGTGAAAAGTCGCACAGGAGCCGCACACCTTGATGACCTGAGGGAAACTTTTGCTATATTAAGGAGGTATGGAATGCACCTTAATCCAGCTAAGTGCGTTTTTGACGTAACATCGGGGAAGTTCCTAGGATTCATCATACACGAGAGGGGAATTGATGCTAACCCGGAAAAGATCCAAGCTCTCGTCAGTATGAGATCTCCAAGCACGATAAGGGAGCTTCAATGCCTTAACGGGAGGATAGCAGCTCTGTCCCGGTTTTTGTCCCGGTCGGGAGATAAGTGTCTTCCTTTCTTCCGAGTCCTCAAAGATCCGAAGAACTTCCAATGGACGGCGGAATGCGAGGAAGCCTTCACACGCCTGAAGCAGCACCTATCCGAACTCCCACGCCTTACCTCGGTGTCTACGCCGGAAAAGCTTAGCCTCTACCTGGCGGCGTCTCGACATGCAGTGAGCTCAGTACTGGTGAAGGAAGCCTTCGACAAACAACATCCGGTTTATTACACCAGCCATGTCCTCGTGTAATGAGCAACGCTTATCCCCATCGAAAGGTTGGCATTAGCGCTTATCCTAATGGCTCAGAAGCTACGCCCCTATTTCCAGGCCCATACGATCGAGGTAATGACCGACCAACCCCTGCGTCAAGTTCTCTCTAAGTTTGACGTGGCAGGGCACCTCCTAAAATGGTCGGTGGAGCTATCCGAGTTCAACCTCTGCTATAAACCGAGAACGGCCATCAAAGCCCAGGCCCTGGCCGATTTCATCTCAGAGTTGACTCAGCCGGAAACGGAAGGCGCGGAGCAAGTTTATCAAGACTGGGTCCTGCACGTGGATGGGTCGTCTAGCTCGAGGGGTGCCAAGGCAGGACTTATCCTGGAGGACCCCGAGGGACACTCTTTCGGGCGCTCTCTCTGCTTCGGCTTCGAGGCCACAAACAACGAGGCGGAATACGAAGCGCTCTTGGCAGGCCTCCGCTTAGCAGCCGAGATGCAGCTGAGAGCAATCCATGTTCTCATGGACTCCCAACTGGTTGTCGAACAAGTCGACGGAGAGTATCGGGCGCAGGACCCGACCATGTCAAAATACCTGACCGAGGTAAAAACCCAGACCTCCAACTTCTCTCGTTTCACTTTATCTAGAGTGCCCAGGTCCCAGAACGAGCGGGCGGACCAGCTCGCGGAGTTAGCCTCGGGAGCCGAACCCAAGGAACATCCCGAGGTCAAGGAGCTCGCACACTGGTCGGTGGTAATCATGGAGATAGGGGACCCCGGAGTCCCGACCTCTCCACCTACGTGGATTCAGGAGGTGCAGAGATACAAGCGCGAGGGGATCCTTCCTGAGGATGACGTCAAGGCGTGGTGGCTCCGCCGAACCCAGACGTGGTACTGCGAAATTGGCGACCGGCTCTATAGAAGGTTGTTTTCTCATCCCCTGCTGCGATGCTTGGATCCCGACGAGGCGAAAATAATTCTCGCCGAAGTCCACGGCGGGACCTGCAGGGAGCATATGGGTGGCCGAACTTTGGCCTTCAAGATACTACGCCAAGGCTATTACTGGCCCACGTTGCACCGAGACGCCAAGGCTTTTGTGCGGCGGTGCGACACATGCCAACGCCAAGCCCGCGCCCCGCAGCTTCCCGCGGTCCCACTCACTTCCATGGATTGCGCCTGGCCCTTCGCGCAATAGGGAATGGACCTTTTGGGCCCGTTCCCCCCGTCGTCCGGCCAGCGGAGATATATCATCGTGGGAATTGATTATTTCACCAAGTGGGTGGAAGCCGAGCCCCTGGCGACCATTACGGCCGGGCGGGTCGAACAGTTCGTATGGAAAAATATTGTGACCCGATTCGGCCTTCCCAACGTTATCATCACCGATAACGACACCCAGTTTTCCAACGCTCGGTTAAGGAATTCTGCGCGAGTTATCAGATCCAGTTGAGGTTTAGCTCGGTGGCCCACCCTCAGACCAACGGGCTCGTCGAGGTAACCAACCGATCTATCCTTGACGGGCTTAAGAAAAGGACTTCGGAAGCCCGATCAAGCTGGGTCGACGAGCTCCCGAATATCTTATGGTCTTTGCGGACTACCTCGAAAACGGCTTCGGGCGAGTCCCCATACAGCTTGGCGTTCGGCGTGGAGGCGGTCCTGCCGGCCGAGTTAGTCATTCCGACCTTCCGGGTGGAAAACTATGAAGAGTCAACCTCGACCCAGGGAGTTCGGGCTGGCCTAGACCTGCTCGAAGAGCGCAGGGCCGACGCGCACACGAAGATGTTAGCGTACAATCGAAGTGTCGCCAGAAACTATAACAAGAGGGTACGCCCTCGACCTCTCGGGATGGGAGACCTGGTACTGCGCAAGGCGGAAGTAAGTGACCCCGCCCGCTTAAGGGGCAAGCTTGCACCTAAGTGGGAAGGCCCATACCGCGTTACCAAAGTCGTCCGACCGAGCACGTTCCGACTCGCGACTATGTCAGGACAACAAGTGCCGAGGACCTGGAATATCCAGAACCTCAAGAAATATTTTGTTTAAAGACCAAACAGAACTACGCTAGCGTTGGATTCAAGCTATTGGAGTTAGCTTAAAAATTGCATTGCCAAAATGGGAATTGCATTGCCAAAGTTTTTGAAGTACAAATGAGCCCCTAGAGGGGAAAAAAGGTGTTACACAACCCAAAAAGGGTGAGGGAAGACCCTCCAAAAGAGAAAAAAAACAGAGTCCCTCAAGAAGCGGCCCTCGGAAGGCTGTTGTCGAAGGGGACCTCGCCGGGCATGTTCACCCCCTGGTCTTCGGGGTAGGAGGTGAAGGGATCCTCCTCAACTGCGGAACCCGGAGGGCACGCTCGGAACCGGGCTAGGGCAACCTTATACCCATACTCATAAGATACCCGACCCGTCCGGTCCAAGCCGAGAAGGAAGCCCTCTGACTTCTTGTATCGCTCAATCGCCTCCCAGTCCCTTTCCAGTCGGCTGCCTTCTTCCGCCGCAAGGGCCTCCCGGGCGGCCTTTGCCTCGGCTTCTCGTGAAGATAGCTTCGCCGCCAACTCAGAGGCCTCCTTTGTGCGGAGGCGGTTCTCCAACTTCTCCGTCCGGAGAAGCTTCTGCAGGCTGGCCTGCGATGCCGATGCGGCCTCGAGCTCGGCGGTCAGGCGCGACACTTCGGCGCCCATGTCAGCTGCCCGCTGCTCGGCAGCAACAACCGCCTCGGGCCCGGATCCCGCTCGGGCCTCCTCCAGCTAGCGGCGCAAGTCAAGGTTGCGCTCGCTTAGCCCGCCTACTAGTCGACCGGCGTCGTGGACCCGGTCGATCAGGGCCGTGGTATAGTGGAGATTCTGCACAAAAAGGGAACATTAAATAATGACGAACGGTGTTTACCTAAAGGGAGACACGCGAGACGATGCTTACCCACAGCACCGACTTGGCCGATTTGGCGATAAGAGCCTCCGAGGGGAGCGTATACAGATCCCGAGCTATGTCGGGATGAAGCGCCCCCCGGAGGTAGGTGGCCGAGGGATCTCCCCCAGTTCACACTTTGTCCCCCAGGGACAATCCATTCCACCGGGCCACCAGAGGGTCGCTCGCCCCCCCCGGAAGGGACCTCGCCCATTATGCGGGAAAGGAAGGGCTGATCCTTTCCCGGCGGGATCCGGCACAAATCCTTCATGGCCAGGGGACGCGGACCCTTCCCGGTCGCCCCCTGGCTGGGCCCAGCGCTCTCGGCAGGAGCCGATGCATCTGGACGGTCGGTTGCTCCAGCAGGAAGAGCCACCGACACCTCAAGGTCCACCACGTCTTTTTGCCTTGGACCTTTTCTTCGGGCGTCCCCCTTCAGTCATTCGCGGAGAGTCGCCCCCCGCTCGCTTGGGGACAGCTGGGGCGCGCGGGGACGATCCTGCCGGAGTGCCCGAACCATGGAATGATCGCAGGTTCACCATTTCTACGAAAAACAAAGATAAGTTAGAGACGAGAATGTGGCAGCGATCCCGAAAATGTGAAGCAACAATAACCTACCCCGAGAACGCAGGCTAAGCCCCGCTTCCACAAGCCATTGCTCCGACATATTGCGGATGGCTTGTGAAGAGGAAAGAATTACCCTCAGCTTCTCGAGGTGCGCACGCTCCTCGGCGTTGAGTTTCGGGACGGTGTTATCAATGGTCCTCGAGGACCACCGAACCCCGAAACCCCAGTCTTTCTCGCACTGGATGAAGAAGAAGCACCTTTTCCACCCTTTGTTATTGGTGGGGGCGCCGCTAACCTGGAACCCTGCCCGGGTAGCAAGGAAATATCCCCCCGACCCCTTGAAAAGGCGGAAACAGGAGAGAAAAAGGCTGCGGGTCGGGGTGATATTGGTGTAATGGCATTCCCCCAGGAAAGCCACCAGGTATCGCCAAGAGTTGGGGGTTATTTGTGAAGGCGAGATCCGCCACAAGGATATACAGGACACGATGACAGGATGTAGGGAGAGACGCAGCCGCCTGTGGTGTCAAGAGTCAGGGCAAAGCCCTTGGGAACCGGATCGAAGGCCTGCTGCCCCGCTTCGGGGGCCGCAAGGACGTATTCTTCCGGGATGCTATAGCGCCTCCGGAGGATCCCTACATAGGGCTCATCCAGGGTGGAATCTTGGTCGTGCGGCCACATTATGGCCTTTAGCGCACGCACCGCTTCCACACCTGAGGAAGGGCTGGAAGGAGGAAATGATGGGGAGGCAACGACACGAGTAGTGACGGAAGGGGAGGAAGAGGAAGAAGCAGAGGAGGAGGTGGAAGGGAGAGCCATTGTGCACTGACATACAGCGGAGGGGATCGACTGAAGGGTGGCAAGAAACACCGGGGCCAAGGAAGAAAACTCGGAGGAAGACAACGGCAGGACTCGAGAGACAGAAAAACTCCGCTGATGAAAAGTGATAGAGTGTCGCGGAGCGCACTATTTATAGAAAAAGGCCTCGCCCTTTCGCCTTCCGAGGTGGGCGACAGCATGACGCCGCACATACTGCCCAACGGTATCGCATCGGGCAGTCCAAACGCCGACGCAATATTAATGAGGATGTGACGTGTCCACCACCCAGGCGAGTAACTTGCCCTGCACGTCAGCGACCTCTCGATTCCCGCAACCGCACTAGCACGAACGGTTTTCGAAACGGTTCGACCATAGGTTTTCTAGGTCTTGAGTGGGCCTCGACCCCTAATCCCGAACGGCGGTTCGGTAACAGGGTGTTGAGTGGCGCCTCGATCCTTTATCCCGAACGGCGGTTCGGTTATCATGGTCTTGAGCGGCGCCTCGACCATTGGTCTTCTGGGTCTTGAGCGACGGCTCGACCCTTATCCCGAACGGCGGTTCGATTATCATGGTCTTGAGCGGTGGCTCGACCATCGGTTTTTTAGGTTTTGAGCGGCGGCTCGACCCCTTATCCCGAACGGCGGTTCGGTTATTATGGTCTTGAGCGGCAGCTCGACCATTGGTCTTCTAGGTCTTGAGCGGGCCTCGACCCCTAATCCCGAACGACGGTTCGGTAACAGGGTGTTGAGTGGCGCCTCGATCCTTTATCCCGAATGGCGGTTCGGTTATCATGGTCTTGAGCGGCGGCTCGACCACCGATTTTCTGGGTTTTGAGCGACGGCTCGACCATTGGTCTTCTAGGTCTTGAGCGGGCCTCGACCCCTAATCCCGAACAGTGGTTCGGTAACAGGGTGTTGAGTGGCGTCTCGATCCTTTATCCCGAACGGCGGTTCGGTTATTATGGTCTTGAGCGACGGCTCGACCATCGGTTTTCTAGGTTTTGAGCGGCGGCTCGACCCCTTATCCCGAACGACGGTTCGGTTATTATGGTCTTGAGCGGCGGCTCGACCATTGGTCTTCTAGGTCTTGAGCGGGTCTCGACCCCTAATCCCGAACGGCGGTTCGGTAACAGGGTGTTGAGTGGCGCCTCGATCCTTTATCCCGAACAGCGGTTCGGTTATTATGGTCTTGAGCGACGGCTCGACCATTGGTCTTCTAGGTCTTGAGCGGGCCTCGACCCCTAATCCCGAACGGCGGTTCGGTAACAGGGTGTTGAGTGGCGCCTCGATCCTTTATCACGAACGGCGGTTCGGTTATCATGGTCTTGAGTGGCGGCTCGACCATTGGTCTTCTGGGTCTTGAGTGGTGTTAGGGGTATTAAGTATGACGTGACACCTGGTCTTGGGTCGTACACCCGGATGACGTCATCGCCCCTCCTGCGCTCCATTAATCCCACGATTTGATCGCCCGACGTCGCTTCTCCTCAGCATCGCCCCAACTACCCGCCAAGTTGACCACGGCACCAGCCTGCGAGGTCAGGCCCGTACGCCACCCGCAGACACAGCCGGAAGCATGCCATCCGTCCGACCTATTTAAGCCGAATGGGTAAGACAGGCAGAGAGGATGAACACTCCGGGAGGTGAGTAGACCCGAAACCCTGAACATTTCTCTGGGGAGCTCGGCCGACGGGCGAGGACTGACTTGAGCGTCGGAGGGGTCGGGCGGAGCATCCGACCCGCCCTGTTGCAGATCTCGACGACCGGAGCGTGCCGCCGCCTTTCGGAGCGGTCGGGAGGTGGGAGCAGGAGCCATCGACGGGCCTGAACCGTACCGAGACGACCCCCCGGTTCCCGGATTCCGCGCCGCGCGCCCCGGGGTCACGGTAAAAAAGTTGTTACCCCTACCAGATTAGCGCTAGAAGGAGGGCCTGCTCGCCGAGGGTCTACCGCCCCGCCTTCAACGACACATGGACGAAAGGTCGCCCGGCCGTGGCACTCCGCGGAGGTCCCATGCACTCGGAACCTCGGAGGGACGATCCCGCCGCAAAATCGCAGATCGCCATCGGAGTATATTTAGCGACGACGGACTCTTCCCGCCAAGTCGGGTTCCCCGCTCCCTCCCGCCACGCGGCGAGGCCTTTCAGACCATTCCCAACAGTGTCCGGACCGGCACTGCCCAGCCGCCCTCCTCGCCTACTCCAGAGGCGCGCAGAGCCGACTCCTCCAAAGGCCGGAACCCCTTCCCCGGCATCATAAGGCGATCCCGCCGCACCATCTTCCCAGCCTCCCGCCGGTTCGGACGGAACCGGGCTCTGAAAACTCGACGCCCCGCCCGAACTCGAGGTGGTGTCCTCGATTCGACGGACTTATTTCGGGCTCAAATTGCTCCATCGCATGCTGGATGAGGTGCAAAGGGTCGCCCGTAAGGCCAAAGAAGAGCAGAGGGAAGTGACCCACTGGGAGTCCCCGCTCGCCAACGATATACGGGATTACCCGGTGCCCTTGAACTTCCGTCTCCCCTCCATCGACCTTTATGATGGAGTCGATCCGGACCACGCCGCCGCTTCCGGCTCAAATGGCCCTATATAGAACCTCGGACGCCTTGATGTGCCAGCGTTCCCTCACCACGCTGAAAGGATCCGCTCAGACGTGGTACAAAGACCTTAAAAAGGTGACGGTGACATCCTTTGAACATTTCGCCAAGGACTTCGAGCCACGCTTGGCGCTTATGCGCGACCAAAGCCTTCGCCGCACTCCTCCCGGGTTTGAAGCAAAAGGAAGACGAACCCCTCTCCCACTTTGTGCGAAGGTTTACCACGGAGGTACGGGAGTTATCGGACGCTCACCCATCGTTGTTGATGCAGGCGTTTATGATGGGGCTGCGACCGTCGAGGTTTTGCTGGTCCTTGGTGGAGCGACCCCCCGCGTCCATCGCGGAGATGTTTCAGCGGGCAAGTCAGTATGTGGCGGTCGAGTCCTGGATGTCGGGAAGGAAGGAAGAACGACCGAGGGGGAATTCTAATCCATCCCGATCGGGAACGGCAACTAGGCGGGAGTCCCCGCACCAAGGGCGCCGCATGGGCCACCCCGACCCATACGCGCCCGAGCCGCCACCTCCCCCCTTGAAGGCGTCTCGGACGCAAATATTCCTCCAGATAAAGGAGCGGGGAATGCTCAGGCCGCCCCGCCCGATGAAGGGCCGACGAGAGCTGGCCGATCATACCCGGTATTGCCGCTTCCATCGGCAAAACGGACATGATACGGAGCAATGCCACGAGCTGAAGCGACAAATTGAGGAGCTGATCCGAAGAGGTCACTTAGATCAGTACCTCCAGCATTCACGGGAACCATCCCTGCGTCCCGAAGGCCCGGTCGAGCAACATATCGACGTGATTACAGGGGGGCCCACCGCTGGAGGGCATAGCGCTTCGGGTCAAAGAGCTTATGCCCGTGCCGTTACGACCGGGGAATACCACCCTCCCTCCGAGCCAGAGATCACGTTCCCCTCAGGGGACATGGGAGCGACAGAGCATGATGACGCGCTGGTGGTGTCGGCCCGAATAGCCAACACGCAGTCCGGCGATTATGGTCGACATCGGCGCTCGCCAACATCCTTTATTTCGAGGCCTTTTGAAGTTAGGGTTGCCGGGAAGCCCTTGCACTCGCACTCACCGGCTTTACCGGCGACTCGATTTCGCCGCGAGGTGCGGTGACCCTTACTGACTCGGGATTCCCGAAGGCAAAAACCCCGGCTGGTAACTTTTTCCGTGGTCGACGCCCCTATCGCTGCATAACGCCATCCGGCCGACCCACCTCAACAAAGCTAAGGGCCATTATATCCACATACCACCGGACGTTGAAGTTCCCGACCGGTGCCGGAGTCGGGGAGGTCCGGGGAGATCCTCAGGAGTCCAGACGGTGTTACTTGACGGCGACCTCCCTGGGTAAGAGAAAAAGGCCGGAACAGCCCCTCGAAGACCCACGCGGGATGCAGCGCCCGACCGAGCATCCCGAGCCGACAAACCCGGCGGTTAATATTCCGCTGCAAGATGACCGTCCCGATCGGATACCGGAATCGCCCGGACTGGATGATCAAGAGCGCACACCATCGCCTCCTCCAGAAAGCACCGGCGTCTTCGCCGATACCGCCACCTCCCGGAATTGATTCCAAGTCTCTCAACACCATCCGCACATTTCTCGACCACACGCTCGGTAAGACAGAGACGCCGGCCACAGTCCCACGAGCGCCAACAGGCAGTGCAAATGGAAATCGAAAGGCTCTTGGAGTCTGACTTCATTGAGGAAGTCTGGTATCCTCAATGGCTGTCCAATGTAGACCTCGTCAAGAAGCCTAATGGAAGTCGGAGGATGTGTGTCGACTACACCGATCTAAATCGTTGCCCGGCGATTGCTTCCTCTTACCTAGGATCGACCAACCGTCGACTCAACCGCGGGGTACGCCCGCTTCTCCTTCATGGATGCCTACTCCGGTTACAACCAGATCCGGATGGCCCCCGAGGATCAGCAACATACGGCCTTCCATACGCCCCAAGGAGCTTACTTCTACAAGGTCATGCCGTTCGGATTAAAGAACGCGGGCGCCACCTACCAAAGGATGGTGAACAAGGTGTTCGCCCAGCAAATAGGGCGAAACATGGAGGTATATGTTGACGACATGATCGTGAAAAGTCGCACAGGGGCTGCACACCTTGACGACTTGCGGGAAACCTTCTCTACGCTGAGAAGATATGGGATGCGCCTTAATCCAGCCAAGTGCGTCTTCGGTGTGACATCAGGGAAGTTCCTGATTCATCATACACGAGAGGAATTGATGCCAACCCCGAAGATCCGAGCTCTCACCGACATGAGATCTCCAAGAACAGTAAAGGAGCTTCAGTGCCTTAACGGAAGGATAGCGGCTCTGTCCCGATTTTTGTCCCGGTCGGGAGATAAGTGCCTTCCTTTCTTCAGAGTCCTCAAAGATCCGAAGAACTTCCAATGGACGGCGGAATGCGAGGAAGCTTTCACAAGCCTGAAGCATCACTTATCCGAGCTCCCCCGCCTTATCTCGGTGTCTGCGCCAGAAAAGCTTACCCTCTACCTGGCGGCATCTCAAAGCATGCAAAGTGAGCTCGATCCGAAGGAAGCCCCCGACGCGCAACATCCGGTTTACTACATCAGCCATGTGTTGCGTGGGCCAGAGCAGCGCTATCCTCCCATTGAAAGGTTGGCATTGGCTCTTGTCCTAGCGGCTCGGAAGCTACGCCCCTACTTCCAAGCCCATACGATTGAGGTAATGACCGACCAACCCCTGCGTCAAGTTCTTTCTAAGTTTGACGTAGGTATGCCTTTTAAAATGGTCGGTGGAGCTATCCGAGTTCGACTCTGCTACAAGCCGAGAACAGCCATCAAGGCCTGTGCCTTGGCCGATTTCATCTCGGAGTTTACCGAAACGGAATGCGCTGAGCAAATCCACCGAGACCGACCTGCGACGTGGATGGGTCTTCACCAGGAGCCACGACTCATCTTGAAGGACCCGAAGGACACGTGATTCGAGCGTTCTCTCCGCTTCGGTTTGAGGCCACGAACAATGAGGCGAATACGAGGCGCTTTTGGCGCCCGTTTGGCGTACCGAGATGCACTGGGGCGATCCATGTTCTCGCCGAACAAGTTGGCGGAGAGTATCGGGCGCGGGATCCGACCATGTCCAAATACCTGACCAAGGTAAAAGCCCAAACCTCTAACCTTCCTCGCTTCACTCTGTCCAGGGTCCCCAGGTCCCAAAACGAGCGGGCGGACCAGCTCGCGAAATTAGCCTCGGGAGCCGATCCAGAGGAACATCCCGAGGTCGAAGAGCTCACACACCGGTCGGTGGCCATCATGGAGATAGGGGATCCCGGAGTCCCGACCTCTCCACCTACGTGGATTCGTGAAGTCTTTGAAGTATAAGCGCGATAGGATCCTCGCCCGAGGACGAGGTCAAGGCACGCGCTCCGCCAACCCAGCGTGGTGCTGCAAATTGGAGACCGGCTCTACAAAGGTCGTTTTCCCATCCCCATCTGCGATGTTTAGATCCCGATGAGGCGGAAGTGATTCTTGCCGAGGTTCACGGTGGGACTTGTGGGGAGCACATGGGCGCCGAACTTTGGCCTTCAAAATACTACGCGTGGCTACATCGCCAACGTTGCACCGAGACGCTTTCGGCGCGACGGCGCGACACTTGCCGTCGCCTGTCCCGCAGCTCCTGCGGTCCCGCCACCTCCATGGATTGCACATGGCCCTTTCGCTCAATGGGGATGGACCTTTGGGCCCATTCCCGGGCCCCGCCAGCGGAGACATATCATCGTGGGATAGATTATTTCACTAAGTGGGTGGAAGCCGAGCCCTCGGCAACCATCACGGCCGAACGGGTTTAACAGATGGAAGAACATCGTGACCCGATTCGCTGCCCAACGTTATCATTATCGATAACGGAACCCGTTCGCCAAAGACTCGGTTTACGGAGTTCGCAGGCGACTTATCACATCGATTGAGGTTTAGCTCGCGGCCCACCCTGCATCGACGGGCTCACGAGGTGACCAACCGATCTATCCCGGATGGACTTAGGAAAAGGACTTTGGAAGCCCGATCGAGTGGGTCGACGAGCTCCCGAACATCCTATGGTCTTTGCGGACTACCGAAGACGGCCGGCGAGTCCCCTACACCGGCATTCGGCGTGGAAGCAGTCCTACCCGAGTTGGTCATTCCAACATTCAGGTGGAGAACTATGAGAATCCACCTCGGCCCGTGGAGTTCGGGCTGGCCTAGACTCGCTGGAAGAACGCAGGCCAACGCGACACGTAAAGATGCCGCGCATGTGAGAGTGTTGCCGTGGTTATAACAAGAAGGTGCGCCCTCGACCTCTCGGGATCGGAGACTTAGTATTACGCAAGGCGGAAGTAAGCGACCCCGCCAACTCGAGGGGCAAGTTTGCCCCTAAGTGGGAAGGCCCCTACCGCGTAATCAAAGTCGTCCGACCGGGGACGTTCCGACTCGCGACTATGACCGGGCAGCAATTCCCGAGGACCTGGAACGTCCAGAACCTTAAGAAGTATTTTGTCTAAGGACAAAACAGAAGTAGGCCAATATGTGACTCGGGCTATTGGAATGAAGTGGCGCGTATGGGTCGGGGTGGCCCATGCGGCGATTATATTGCCATGAAAAGGGAAATTGTATTACCAAAAGATTTGGAGTACAAAAATGGGCCCCTAGAGGGGAAGGAAGTATTACAAAGGAAGGCCCTCCAAAAAGATGAAAAAACTCTTCAGGTCGCAGCGCCGGGAAGGCTGTCGTCGAAAGGAACCTCGCCGGGCATGTCGACCCCCTGGTCCTCGGGGCAGGAGGTAAAGGGATCCTCCTCGACCACGAGCCCGAGGGCACGCTGAACCGGGCTGGGCAACCTTGTACCCATACTCGTATGATACCTGCCGTCCGGCCGGCCTCGAGGAGGAAGCCCTCCGACTTCTTGTACGCCTCGACTGCCTCCCGGTCCCTTTCCGGCCGGCTGCCTTCCGCGCGCAAGAGCCTCTGGCGGCCTTCGCCGCCTCTCGGTCGCTTGGCGGCCAACTCAAGCCTCCTTGATTCGAGGCGGTTCTCCACCTCTCCGTCCGAGATGCTTCGCAGCTTGGCCTCCGACGCCGAGGCGGCCTCGAAGCTCGGCGGTCGCGCGCGTGACTTCGCGCCACGCCGGCCGACGCTGCTCGGCAGCAAAGAACCGCCTCGGTCCAGACTTCGCCGGGCCTCGAGCCGGGCGGCGCAACTCGAGGTTGCGCCGCCTGCATCGCCCACCAACCGACCGGCGCCCCGCACCCGGTCGATAAGGGCCGCTGTGTAGTGGAGATTCTGCATAGACGGAAAAGCTGAAAATAATGAACAAGTGCTTAACCAAGAGAGTACACGCAAGACGGTGCTTACCCACAACACCGACTTGGTCGATGGCGATGAGTGCTTCCGAGGAGCGTGTATAGGTCCCGAGCAATGTCGGATGGAGCGCCCCGAGGTAGGCTGGCCGAGGGTTCTCCTCGACCCATACCTTGTCCCCTCGACCAGACTCATGCCACCGGGCCACCAGAGGGTCGCTTAGCGGCCCCGAAGGGACCTCGCCCATCACTCGGGAAAGGAATGGCTGATCCTTCCCCGCCGAGACTCGGCATAAGTCCTTCATGGCCGGAGGACGCTGACCCTTCCCGGCCGTGGCCGGGCCCGCGCTCAGCAGGAGTGGTGGCGCCCGGCCGCTCGGTCGTCTCGGCGGATGGAGCCACTGCGCGCCTCTGTGTCCACCACGACTGGCCTTGGCCCTCTTCTTTGGGCGCCCTCGCTGGTGCGCGGAGTCACCCCGCCCGCTGGGAACCCCCGGAGAGCGCGGAGACGGTCCTGTCGGAGCACCCGAGTCATGGAAGGACCGCAGGTTCACCATCTCTGCAAAGAATGAGGATGAGTTAGAAACTGGAGTGCGGCAGCAAGCCTAAAGACGCGAGATAACAAGCCATTTCTCCGACATGTTGCGGATGGCTTGCGAGGAAGGGAGGATTACCCTTAACCGCTCGAGGTGAGCACGCTCCTCGGCATTGAGTTTCGGGGCAGTGTTATCAATGGTCCTTGATGACCACCAAACCCCAAAACCCCAGTCCTTCTGGCACTGGACAAAAAAGAAGCGCCTCTTCCACCCTTTGTTATTGGTGGGAGCGCCGCCAACCCGGAACCCTGTCCGGGCGGCAAGGAAGTATCCCCCCGACCCCTTGAAAAGGCGGAAACAGGAGAGGAAGAGGTTATGGTCGGGCGAGCGATGTTGGCGTAATGGCATTCCCAGTGAAGGCCATCGATACCGCTAAGAGTTGGGAGTTATTTGTGAAGGCGAAATACGCCACAGGAGATGCAGGATACTATGATTGGATGCGATGGAAGGCGCAGCCAGCCTCTAAGGCATCGCGGTCGTGGCAAAGCCCTTAGGAACTGGGTCGAAAGCCCGCTGCCCGGCCAGGGGCCGAAGGCTGTATTCTTCCGGATGCCGAAGGCCACGAGAATCCCTACCATGCGCTCATCCAAGGTGGAATCCTGGTCGGGCGGCCACATTATGGCCTCTAGCGACGCGCTTCCGCACCTGAGGAAGGGCTGGAAGGAGGAGATGAGGGGAGAGCGGCGACACGGGTTGTAACAGAGGGGGAGGAAGAGGAAGAAGCAGATGAGGAGGAGGTGGAAGGAGGAGCCATCACACACTGACCTACAGTGGAAAGGATCGACTAGAAGAAGTCAAAAAACACCGGAGCCAAGGAAGAAAACTCGGAGGAAGACGACGGCAGGACAAGAGAGGAAAACTCCGCTGATAAAAAGTGACAGAGTGTCGCGGAGCTCGCTATTTATAGAAAGGGGGGCCTCGGCCTTTCGCCTCCCGAGGCAGGCGACAGCATGACACCGCGACACCGCCCAATAGCATTGCATCGGGCAGTCGAAACGCCGGCGTCATAATGAAGAGGTGACGTGTCCACCGCCCAGGTGAGTAACTTATCCAACACGCCACGCTCTCGATTCCAAAGAACCGCACTATCGCGAGCCGCTTTCCGGCGCACGGCGGCGTTCGGTTTTCTGTGTCTTGAGCGGCTCGACCACTGGCCTTCTGGGCCTTGAGCGGCGGCTCGGCCCCATATCCCGAACGGCGGTTCGGTCATTATGGTTCTCCAGGTCTTGAGCGGCGGCTCGACCACTGGTCTTCTGGGCCTTGAGCGGCGGCTCGGCCCCATATCCCGAACGGCGGTTCGGTTATCACTGGTTTTCTGGGCCTTGAGCGGCGGCTCGGCCCCATATCCCGAACGGCGGTTCGGTTATTACGGTTTTCTAGGTCTTGTGCAGACCTCGACCCCTTATTACCAAACGATGGGTCGGTAACAGGGAGTGAGCGTCACCTGCCCTTTACCCCGAACGGCGGTTCGGTTACATGGTCCTGAGTACCTCAACCATTGGTTTACAGGGCCTTGCGCGGGTTTCGACCCTAGATTACCGAACGTCGGATTGGCAACGGGGGATTGAGCGTCGCCTCGATCCTTATCCCGAACGGCGGTTCGGCGATATCGGTTTTCCAGGTCTTGAGCGGCGGCTCGACCACTGGTTTTCTAGGCCTTGAGCGACGGCTCGACCACTGGTTTTCTGGGCCTTGAGCGGCGGCTCGGCCCCATATCCCGAACGGCGGTTCGGTTATTATGGTTTTCCAGGTCTTGTGCGGACCTCGACCCCTTAGTTCCGCATTTACTGCCAGAATGGAGTGACGTCCGTCGCCTCTTTACCCCCGAACGGCGGTTCGGTTACATGGTCCCGAGTACCTCAACCATTGGTTTGCTGTGGCCTTGCGCGGTCTCGACCGACACGAACGTCGGATTGGCGACAGGGGATTGAGTGTCGCCTCGATCCTCTATCCCGAACGGTGGTTCGGTTACATGGTCTTGAGCGACGGTTCGACCATCGGCTTTCTAGGCCTTGAGCGGCGGCTCGGCCCTATATCCCGAACGACGATTCGGTGACTATGGTTTTCTGGGTCTCGAGGCTCCTCGACTCTTCATCCCGAACGGTGGTTCGTTTCATGATCTCGAGCTTCTCGGCCATCGGTTTCTGTCTTGAGCGCGCCGACCCCTTATCTTGCACAGTGGATTCGTGCAATTATGTCACGACGCGGCGTAACCTCCGCCGAGATCTCGATCGGCAACTGCGCTCGAGCACCACCCCAATCCTCAAGATCGCCCCGCAGGAGTGGCTTTTTGAGGGGGTAGTGTTAGGGTATTAAGTATAACGTGACACCCGGTCTTGGGTCGACACCGGATGACGCCATCGCCTCCCGCGCTCCATTAATCCCACGATTTGATCGCCCGACGCCGCTTCTCTCAAGACGCCCAACTACCCGCCAAGTTGACCACTGCACCAGCCCTACGAGGTCGTGCCCAGACGCCACCCGCAGACATACGGAAGCATGCCATCCGTCCGACCTATTTAAGCCGAATGGGTAAGACAGCAGAGGATGAACACTCCGGAGGTGAGTAGACCCAAACCCCGAACATTTCTGGGAGCTCACGACGGGCGAGGATCGACTTGAGCGCCGAGGGGTCCGGGCGGAGCATCCGACCCGCTTCGCCGCAGTCTCGACGACGAGCGTGCCGCCGCTTTCGAGCGGTCGGAGGCGGAGCAGGAGCCATCGACGGCCCGAACTGCACCGAGACGACTTCTGCCTCGGATTCCGCGCCGCGCCCCGGGGTCACGGTAAAAAAGTTGTTTCCCCTAACAAGTGGCGGCTCGACCCCTTATCCCGAACGGCGGTTCGGTTATCATGGTCTTGAGCGGTGGCTCGACCATTGGTTTTCTGGGTTTTGAGCGGCGGCTCGACCCCTTATCCCGAACGGTGGTTCGGTTATCATGATCTTGAGCGGCGGCTCGACCATTGGTCTTATGGGTCTTGAGCGACGGCTTGACCCCTTATCCCGAACGGCGGTCCGGTTATCATGGTCTTGAGCGGCGACTCGACCATTGGTCTTCTGGGTCTTGAGCGGCGGCTCGACCCCTTATCCCGAACGGCGGTCCAGTTATCATGGTCTTGAACGGCGCATGGACTCCTCCACCGGCACAATGGTTCAGTCAATTATGTCACGACAGGCCGAACCTCCGTCCGAAATCTCAGCCGACCGCCATATGCAACCGGAGCTTTCAACACCACCCCCAACCCTCGAAGACCGTCCCGCAGGAGTGGCTTTTTGAGGGGGGTAGTGTTATGGATATTAAATGTGACGTGACACCTGGTTCTGGGTATTACGCCCGGATGACGTCATCGCCCCTCCTGCGCTCTTTACTCCCGTGATTTGATTACCCGACGTCGCTTCTCCTCTGCCTCGCCCCAACTACACGCAGGGTTGACCACGGCACCGGTCTGCGAGGTCAGGTCCGTATGCCACCCGCAGACGCAACCGGAAGCGTGCCATCCGTCCGACCTATTTAAGGCGAAGGGGTAAGGCAGGAAAGGGGGAGGAGGGGCACTCTGAACTCTTCATTGATTGGGAAACCGGCCTACGGGAGAGGGACTGACTTGAGCGTCGGAGGGGTCGGGCGGAGCACCCTCCGACCCGCCTTGTGCAGGTTCCGTTCCCGGCGACATCGACACACGCTACCCCTCGGGACCTAGCTGGAGCAGGAGTCCTCGACGAGTCCGAACCTTACCGAGACGACCCCCGGGTTCCCGGACTCTCCGCCGCACCACCGGGGGTCACGGTAAAAAGTTGTTGACCATAACAATTCCGTCACTATATTATGAGTTTTAAGGTTTTAAAATTTAAAAGTTTTAAAATAATTTGTTCGATCAAATACACACGTAAATATAAAGGAAATATTATGCTCTCCACCGTTTTCATAGATGAATATCTTCATCTTTCATAGGTTTAATTCCAACAAAAACACGTCATGTTCAGAACAGTGATTTCAAATGAAACATCTCGATCCGTTTGGTTGCTGAGATCACAGGAGTTCATGGACCACCTGTACGCTACATCATGATTCTTCTGCTTCTTCTTGCTCGAGCTGCAACCTGCTCTGTACCAGCAAGATCTTAAAGCCAAAACAAATCTCTCCTTTCACAAAAGCAACCTCAAGATATATTGCATATTTGTAGCAATAAATCTTAATTTACTGAGATTTGGGAATCTTAATCCAAATCCTTCCGATACTAGTCAACCCTGGTAATGTTCGAGCCACGAGATGCGACAGGACAGAGCACATTGGCTCCGAGCATTTAATCCAAATCCTTCCAATACTAGTCAACCCTGGTAATATTTGTTGCCTACTTTTGATGAGCCCTGCATGCATAGGTCAAAGCAACTACGTGTTACATGCAATGAATGCAAAAGGGCTTGAATCATCAACACACGAGGGTTTTAGAGAATATAATTTAATTAGAGAGAGTGCCACACATCATCCAATACTCCTCCACAATATTCTCTTCCACACACGAATCATTACTTCCACAAAATTCCAAAATTTTGGCTTCTACGAGCGGAAATAAACCGACTTGTATGGAACACGACCGCGGCGCATGATGTGATGATTGATGCCAACTCAATGAATCATGTTCTGGGAGATTGAGGTCCGTCGTGTCGGATGCTGGCGTAGAACCGACCAAAAGGAGAACTCTCGTCGTTCTTTTCGAGCTGCAAATTGAAACCAAAGAAGAGATTCATCATGGTTATTCTCGCATGAAGAAAAAGGTGTAGAGGGAGGAAAAACTGACCTCAAGAAAGCCATCAACTGATGATTGATCCTTTGGCGAAAACAAAACCTCATCTCTTTTTCTCTGAATGAAATCACTCTTCTGCTGAGCCTGCATTTGAAGGGAAAAGACAATAATGACCCACCGTCTGCTCCCTAATATTTGCAGTACGAGTAGAAAGAACTTGGCTTATGCTTTAGTTCAATCATTTGCTTACAGATAAGAGAATAATTCTCTTATTGTCCGTTACCTGGTCCATCAAACGCTTAACGGTACGACGGACGCTTTCGAGAGTTGTATTCTCATGGAATCTCTTCAGGAGAATCAGTGGAATGGTTGCTAATTCAGGAAAAGATATATGATAGCTCCATTGAGAAAATGCTCTGAAAGCAACTGAATAGCTGTAAGAATACTCTCCTCATGAAAGTCTCGTGATTTGAGCAGCTGTTTGGGTACCTGTTTTACCAGCGAAAAAAAAATAACATTATTAGAATATTACTACGCATGAAACAAAAATGAGGATTATTTTAAGAATTAACTACAAGCCTAGCCAATATTAGAAGATCCTGAAAAGGATTACTTTTAAATTATAGCCACATTATTCAGGTCACAATAATTATTATTCCAGCAATAGGAGGCAAATGCAAATCAATGCCTTTTAGTCGGAACATGTATCCCCAAAAACAAGGACTAACGAGCATTAACAGTTGAATCCCAAGGAGAGGACCCCGGCTTTTGCATCTTCATCAAAATCCATTTCGACAGAAGTGTCTATATCTGTTTGTTCAATATCATAGGCTAAAATGTGTAGGACTTTGTGATGATCCCTGCCTGCCAGTGGACTTACGGCCTTCAATAAAGGTTCCTCAATGTGCTTGTACCAAATTAAAAGCAGTTGTATTTTTCTCTCAAACTTTTATGGATAATATTTTATGTAAAACTGATTATTAGCATAAAATTTATACTACAAATTATGGAAAAGAAATCAAAATGGTTTAGCACCATAGAAATAGCATCAAACATAAGATTACAGTAACCAAACTGTTTCTTTACCTTCAGTAAGGAAGAAAAGTCAACATGACTTCTCTGAGTTCTGTCTGCATTGATATTTCCTCTATGTTCTAGGCAGTCGAAGAGCAACGATGCAATAGGAATGAAAACTCCACTGGAAAGAGAGAGCTGGTTGAGTATTTTCACGCATTTAAACCTTAAAGGCAAATAACGTGGCCCAGAAAACAAGTGAGCTATCCCCCTTATAATTTCAATAATCAAAACAAGCAATGGCTGTAGGTCATAATTCTTGAAGTTACAAGAAACAAACTCAACCCATACGCTGATGCAGTTAATGTACTGCCAGCTATGTATCTTTTTTAGTTCCTCCTGCATTAAAAAAAACAATGAAATGAACTTAATATAAACCGTTTCTACATATTCAGAAGTAAATGACTAAAGATAGCCTTGCAGAAAGTCTAAACTAACAGCAAAGAAAAGAAAGAACATGCTCACAGACCCTCTGTCACAGCAGAAGATTCAAAGCAGGGATAAAAGGAATCTCTACTACTTTAACATTGAAAAGATCCAGAAAGATAAAGAGTTCCATGATTTTTTTTTTCAAGAATTAAAGCTACATCCAACTGTTCCTCCCAGCACCTTAATGGCGAGCATTATGCACTAGGCCATCCTTTTGGTGGTTTTTAGATTCATTTCTTGAGTGTTTACTTCACATTTCAAGTCCTCTTTACAGTATAATCAAACGAGAGAAAGAAAGGAATTAAGAAGGAAGAGAAATTGTAACTAGGAATCTTCATTAACATATTCAAAAATAGAAAGAGTTGAAACATGGAGATATTGCAATTTTGTGGAACGCCCAACAAAATTTTACTTCCACCATCTAATGCTTGTAACTATAGCTTCAAATTTGCTTCAGAAAGTGCTACAATCATGTCATAAAGTTTTTTTATTGCTCTTTTTTGCATAACTGTTTATCAGATTTCTAAGAAAATATCATATCACATATTTGAATTGCCCATGTTGTAGATTGCTGCTCGCCAGACTAGTCACTGTTACCCCCAAATTTGATATAGTAATGACAATATGCACACAAATACCACCACAAAATACATAAGGTCATCATGACAAGGCAAAAAAAGCATTAACAACTTTCTATGCATGTCTCTGCATCAGGCAATGAACCTCATCACATAAAAAACTCAAGAACTTGTTGAACAAAAACAACATAATTCCACAAGAGCTATGTTGGTATTTCAAACCTTTTTCTTTGTCTTAAGAGCCTGTCTTAAGATACTTGCGAGCTGCTGCACAGAGATTAGCACCTTCTGAGATGATTTTTGAATATCTAAGGAATAAATTTCCACTATAGAGTGCATCAGAAATTTAATATGCTTCAGATTTGCGGGCTCCATAAACTTGCAATTTGCTATGAAAGCTTGATATGTTCTCATCAAGCATATATCAAGGTAGTCGGAGGAACACTATGAAGCAATGTCCCGTATAATAAAAAATGAACATGCAGAGAGATTCTCATCGCCCGTAGCCCACAAATGTATGGATCGCTGCATCAAAATATAAAATGAGTAAGAAAAGAAGACAAGGTATTTTTTTCCTCATTGATAAATTCCCTTTTTTTAAGGGTTAATAGTAACCATTAGGTGACAAAGTTTATTGGTTTTGCTGAGAACTGCAATCAGTAATTTGACATGACCAGAATGATACTGCCTTCTATGTAATATTATCATGTTAATAACAAGGGCATGTAACTACTCTTTTATAGAAACCCCAATTTTGTAAAGTATTTGGCTTGTCACATAAAATGTAATAACTCTTGTTATGATTGGAACTTCATGTAGAGTTATAGCATGGCCTGTTTGGAAATATTCAAAACCCTGAAAATTATTCCCAGTTCTTATAATCTAACCGATTAACAAATTTTGTAGCTAAATACTTGAATCTTTAGTAAAGAACACTCTGGGGTACCTTAATCAACCTCTTTGCTAGTGATGGGAAAGCAGCAAAGAACATAATTGACAACCTGAGCTGAGATATGACAAACATAAGAATCTGGTTGTCCATTTCCTGATTCAAAAGGAAGAGTGAACTCCTCAGATATGACTTGATCAGTGGTCTTACAGATTTCCAATCTGCCTTTTTTGTTGTCTTCAACATGTTTTCTTTATTCATAGAACCCGAAATTCCCAAGAGCCTACTGAAAATACCATGTGCTTCTTGAAGAACAAATGTCAGAAGCTTAGAGAAAACCTCTCTATTTGCAATCTTCTGCTGTGAAACTTCATCAGAGTCCACCCCAAAATGACAAGCAGCACGGAAGCCATAAAGCAGGCTAGAGAGTGTAGAACAATTTGGCTGTTCCATAACCATCCAACACCAAACATCTAAAGTCGAGCTTGTAAGAACCTTGCCACTAAGTGAAGTTTCACTTTCTCCTATGCCATCTGTCAGCACTATTAGCATCACCTTCTTCATCTGAATACTACCATGAAAAGTGATTTTAGGATATCTGTTCATAATTTAACCACAAATACAGTAGAGAATCAATAAAAGTACATAACAGAAAAGCAAACAATAACAAGATATAACCAATTATTCAAACTGGATAGATGACTGCTGTTCATATAGCTGAGTTGTCTGTGCATGTACTTACATGTTAAAAGATCATAACAAGACTTGCACAACCAAACATTATAAGAACTAAAATCTAGTAACCACCATAAACGATCTACAGATTTTGCTTCAAATTTCTCAGACGATATGTAGCTAGCAAGTTGTCTTGAAGCTACAAAATTCAACTCTTGATAACCACATACAAGTTAGATAATGTTTAACAAAAAGCCAAATAATGTAGAAAATTCTAAATTACCAGACGTGGAAGAGTTTTCAATTCATACAACCTACAATCTCATCAATCATAAATCATATAGTGAATAAGCTCCAAACTTCCAGCTAGACTTAGCTCGGGTATTCCTTGTATGTTAAGACCCTCAAAATCTAATACATATGATCTTATTACTGAATGACAATAAGCATCATCAGATCTAATATGTAGAAAAATAATTTAAAAATCTTACAATTTCTTCACTTTTGGACTTGTGGAGGTCAGATCTTCGACTTTCAAGGAATTTTGAAAATTGTGGGTCCTAGCAGGAAAGTACAGAAAAACGGTTGTCAGCACCAAAAAGTACAAGAAGAATTGAGTGAGAACCTAAAGAAAAAAAAGCATTGCAAGCTCAGACAGACATGACTAGAAATAGAAATTAAAAACCATAAAGAAGTTGACAAGCTCACTTAGTCCACTGAGATATCAGATAATATAATGATAACTTCTTTAAAGCAATCATCCAAGATTCCCCATAATGAATTATTAACTAATAATTTGTATAGTACCCTGAAACTATCATTAAATTATAATGGAAGATTGAAAGATGCTCAATAAAAAAAGAAAGTAGAACACCAAATGAAGATAGATCAATATGGTGCAGCATGTACCCAAAGAATACACCTCTCATTAAAAAATTAAATATATTTCGGAAAATGATAAGACCGACTATGCTTTATGCATGAATGTAGAGCATGTATGAGTAAAAATTCCTAATATTAGTACTGAAGGATAAGGGTGTCAAAAATAAATGACTACAATTAGGGCTGTCAACCAACCTAAAAAATCTAGGAAACCAAATTGAACTGTATTTCTTTTGGCCGGCTCAGTATCTTCTAAAGTTGGTTAAATTTCATGGCTTAGTTTTTTTGGTTTTATTGTGGATGATACACAAAAAAAATGGAACATAACCAAATGAGCCGTTTAGCTTTACATATACACACAAAACAAATGTTAATTGGAGGGCTAAGATTGCTCTGAAAATCCTATTTGGTGATGACCTCCTTCCACATTCACCTACGGGGCTTTCTTGGCAGTTCACAAATGTTTCCAAATTTTCCTGTCTGTGTGAACAAGTCAGTCATCTGAACTAGCAACTGACAGTGTGACATCATACTCAAAGTTTCCACTGTCTCCATGCATGCCCAAACACTGGGATCTCCTGAACAAAACATCGTCTTCAATTAAACACCTTATTACCGTTGCCACAGACTATTGCGAAAGGCATATACAAAAAGATCCCACCGACAGCAGGGAGCTTGCTTCAAAAACAAGGATCCATATGTTACCACCATCACCAAGTGCATCAGTTAAATCACCAATTGCTCCTAATTTTCACCTTTAGTTATGCAATAAAAAGAAAGAGAGTGTGAAATCATTTAAAAGATGCAAACCACAAACCCAAACCAAACTGAAATTTTGGTTCAGGTTCAGTTTATAACTAGATCAGATCAGTTTCAGTTCTCATGGTTTTCTTTCATGATGACCCTTGAACCCAACTGGACCAAATTGAATACAGCCCCAACTAGAATTACAAGGAACTAGAGCATAATATAATTGCATTCAGGAAATTAGAGAAACATAAGTGAAAACTCAAGATCCCTAATCAACGGAAGATAAGTGCGTTCGAGTTACAGGTTCAACAGACAGAGAAAGATAAGTCCATTAAGACTGGCAATGTGGATTATCTCGGGCCATTATCCCGAATAAAGATAAATGACATGAAAGAATATATATACAGTTGAAAGAAAACTGGTCATTTCGTTACTAAGTTTAGAAGAGTAGTTTGCTCTTCAGATGATACAAATATTGCATAAGAAGCCATCAAGGTATCAACAACTAAGCTGGTGCAATTTTTATTACTGCTAGATAATGGATTTCAATCAAATGCACATATGCATGTGCTGAAGTCAAAACAGAAATTAAAGGATGCAGCACCAAACTATGTTGTGAAATTAGAAGTCTATATCTAAAATCCAACATGATGTAAACAGAAAATATCTCAGAAAGTGCAGTGAGAAAATGAGAAGTCAATGGTAAATCAAAATAAGATTCTTTACTAGCGAAAGATGAATTCCAAATTTGGCTACAACAACTGGCACTGTCCATATCCACAAAAACACAGAGTTCTCACCTTGACACACAGCTTATCTAATTTACACTTCTGCTTTGCAATCTCTTGATAAATTTCCTGTTTTGTCGCAGAATAGGAACATCATCACTCTTTTCTGCACACATTCAGACAAAATTAGACCAGCATGACCTATGGCAGTATCCATAGCATGTAGATGTTACAAAAATACAAACCTTCAGAACATATCTCGTCTTCAATTTCCGAAATGTAAGGGCATTCAGGGTCCTGTTGCATACCATTATCAGCAGAACATCCACAGGAACAAGGCAAAAATATGCACATAGGTAAGCATTATATATGTAAGTGGATATATGTGTGTGCTTGCAGATATATGTGGAAGTGGATATATAAGTGGATGATAAAGTTGCAAAAGAAAAAAAGAGTTAAGAAGTCTCTGAAACTAGTTATAAGCATTGGATAAGTTAAATTGAATCTTAAAAATAAGGGAACCAAAAAAAGTAAAAACAAAAAAACAAAACCAACTATTTAGGGAAATAGATACGAATTGAATTAGCTGAACAAAATGGACTAGATTGTTATGTAGAAAAAAAAAGCCAACCATGTATTATGAACGGCATAGATAGGAAAGTTTCAGTATGTATTACTTAGAAAAATTTCGAAACACTTTTTTTTTGTGTTTTGAGAAGTTAAAAATAGGGTTACTAAGAACCAAACCATAGTGCTAAACTTTGATCACTATCATCGGAAATCTTGATAAATTTTACGCTAATAATTTATCCCTTCTTGAATGATTGCCAATACAAGAAGCAATGTCCATGTGGAGAATAGTCTACTTTCATGCAAAACAAAGAATATGGTAGCAGTCACAAAAAGAGATTCAGAGAACATACCTCAGATATATATCCATCACTAACTGAAACATCCTCATCCAAATCATAATCATCTTGATGAAATAGGTCCCCAAGATCATTGTTGTAAAAAGCTTCATCTAGGATCATCCCTTCAAGATCTCTAAATAAGAAAAAAAAGTAAATAGTTGAAAGCATGTTTCTCCAATGTGAGGAAGAAAACAAGACAGACAACAAACATATTAATTCTTTCATGTTTAGTAGAATATCCGCCATCAGACCATGACACCATGTGAACCAAGGAAGAAGGTAATCCACAAAAACTAGCATGATGTTGTTTATTAGCAGAATTCCATCATCCTAACACAAATTATTATGAAAAAATATTAGCTACTTGTATGAAACCAGCTTAATCTCATATTTTAATAGGTTCTCCGACGAGGATATCTGGCAGTCTTATAACGAATTTCAACCACAAAGCTGAGTTTACGTTGTCTCCTTTCTCAAGTCTCATCTATATATTTTCCATGACCTTACAGTGTATAACAATCTTGGTTGCACTTTGCTGATTTTTTTAGAGCATTTAATCCAAAGCATGGTGGAAAACTATCCATTTCCACCACAATCAGTTAATTAGTGCTCCAAAATAACCCTTAAGACTAGGGCAATGATAATATTTTTTTTAATCACCCACCAAAGTTCTTGGAATGAGACTACTTAAAGATAAATGCAAGTGCATATAAGCATCGGCAGGAGCTGCAGTGAGTATAAGCGTTGTTTGATCAAAAGAGAATGAAGAAAATTATATAGTATTAAGTTATTTGTACTGATTATCAAAGCCTTCTTACCCGTGAGTCTGCTGAACGTTTTTCGATTTATTGCTCTCTTCAAGGAAAACCTTGTTGCTTACTGTCAATGGAAAACAATTATCATTCAATTCTGTTTGCACTTAACCCGCTTCTCTGATATGTTATGAGAAAACACCATTGCCAGTCCAATATGAGAAGGAAATAGTTATTCGATCGAAACCTTTCGATCTACGGGGAGCGGATTTCTTCTTGAACATGGAGTTAAGCTTGCGCTGCCTCTTCATAACGGACGGGAGGTTCTTCTTGGCGAACTTCCTGGCCTTCTTTCCCAATTTCTTCGCCATCTTTTGCCAAGAAAAGAGATTTTGTAGTCGGAAGCCGGAGGATAGAATCGACTCGGGTTTCAGGTAAGAGGAAAGAGCGACGATGGAGCGTCGGATTCCAAGCCGAGTGCCGTGACTAGAACAAAAAACAACGGATCAAATTACATCGTTCAAATATATATTAACAAAACAATTAAGAAGGAAGGGGGAGGAGGATGGGGATGGGGTTGTTGGGCATGGGGAGGCCGAGGAGGAGGAGAGACATACCGCTGGAGGAAGACGCTGCCGTCACCGCCTCCGTTCGCCGGGGTTTCCACGGGTCGGCTCCTCTCCTCGTGCGCTAGGGTTTTGGTGTAAACATTTGTCGAGCCGATCGAACCGGATCCGGTCTGATTTGGATCGTCCCGGCTGTCCGGTTTTCGTATTTAATGGATTTTATTATAATACCGATTGTGATTATTTTATTTAATGACGACGTGATGAGGTAATCTCCACGGACGTCAATCACGAGTTGGACAACGAACCGATCAGCGGACGGAGCCCTTCCCTCCTACGACGTGGGGCAGAAGACCACCCGTAGTTCGTCCCGCCGAAGCAGGTGAATAGGCTGGTGGCGTCATCCTTAGGGTAGCTGTAAGCATCCAGGCACAGTTTCTTGAAGAACATGGAGTTGTTGGTCGGGCTGCAGCTGCCGGAGTTGCAGCAGTACTCGTCGGTCTTGAACACGGTGCAGGGGTTGTTGCAGCCGCCCGGCGATTTCAGCTCGCTGGGGCACTGCCCGTTGTTGCCGGCGGCGCACCGGATCCCATGGCAGCTCCTGGTAGTGGGGTGAGGGTGGGGTGGGGTGGGGTGGGGTGGGGTGAGGAGGAGCTGTCGTCCCGGAGGGGAGGATGGTGTCGGGGAAGGGGGAGGAACTACGACGAAGGGGGAAGGAGGAGGGCGGAGGAGGGAAAGGAGGAGCTGCGACAGAGGGGAAGGGGGAAGATGGTGTCGGGGAAGGAAGGAGCTGCGACGGTGAACGAGGGAGGGGAGGGATCGGGGAGGGGGCTGCCTCTGCGAAGGAGGAAGAGAGCGGTGCCGGGGGGCGGAGACGCCATTTCGCCGATGCACAGGAAGACGCAGCGGCCGCCGTTCACCGAGGAAAACGCCGCATCGACAAGAACTCAGGTGCGCTCGAGGTCACTCGCTAGACTCAGGTTTGACCCAGTTATAATAGATGAGGCCGACGAGTGATGCGGAGATATGACACTTTGAATGCATGGTTTCACGTAACTCTCACTCCGTCTCTTACTATTTTTTGCAATGGACTTCGTGCCATAAACAGCATATTTTTCAGATCATATTTTTCCACAGAGCCAAATAGATAAACATCATTTTATTTATAATTATAAATATTCATAATCGTTGATCCAAGACGACGACGCTAAAGACTAACGGATCCAAAGAAAGGATCCGTTTCGAACATTTTTCGTATTTTAGTGGACTTTATTATAATGCTGATTGCGATTATTTTATTTAATGGCGACGTGATGAGGTAATCTCCGCAGACGTCAGTCACGTCTTGGACTACGAACCGATCAGGGGCAGAAGACCACCCTGTAGTTCGTCCCGCCGGGACAGGTGAAGACGCTGGTGGCGTCATCCTTTGGGTAGCTGTAAGCATCCGGGCACAGATTCTTCTGAAGAACATGGAGTAGTTGGTCGGGCCGCAGCTGCCGGAGTTGCAGCAGTACTCGTCGGTCTTGAACACGGTGCAGGGGTTGTTGCAGCCGCCCGGCGCTTTCAGCTCGCTGGGGCACTGCCCGTTGATGTCGGCGGCGCACCGGATCCCGTGGCAGCCCCCGGTGGTGGGGCTGAAGTCCATGGGCACGTTGAAGCCGTCGACGAGGGATATGTCGATGAAGTCGTTGTTGTCGAACTGGTTGAGCGAGAACTCGGCGAGCGTGTTGGGCGGGGAGCCGTAGGCTTGGCACTCGAGCAGGCCGCCGCAGTCGCCAGTCTCGCAGCTGCCATGGCCGCTGCCGTCGAAGGAGCAGCCGGTGCGGGCCCAGACGCGGCAGCTTGCGGTGCCCGGGCTCACTTCGTTGGTCCAGCTCTGGCCGGGGTCGAGCTGGCGGCCGCCGCCGGGGACGGCGGCTGCCCAGACGGTGTAGGAGCATTGGTTGACGATCTCGAAGGTGGCCGCATGGGAGAGGGCGAAGAGCAGAGGGAAGAGGAGGAGGGAGAGGGCGGTCGAGGAGGCCATCTTCTCCACCAGAGAGCTGAGCTCTTCCAAGTCTGTAAGCAGTGCAGGTCTGTGGGACAAGAGATGGGATATTTATAGGGGGAGGGAGAAGATGAGGTCCGTGGAAGAATGCTCCTGTGGATGACACGTCTGTGAACTGTGACGAAGAGGTCAATTTCTAGAACGGCATCTCGACAAGCAACCACAGTCCAGGCAGAAACAAGCACTGCGGGGAAGAAACTTTGTGGAAGATGAGAAGAAAAAACCATGCAGGGCTTCAAGAACTTGTCCTCCTTCACTACGTCGTCATCTTCCAAGTCTGGTTTGATCCGATCCTCACTTCGATGACAACATTTTCCACCTGGTTAGACTTCTCTAAATATTTAACTTGTCGATAATAGCCAAGTTAAATGTTTAGAAACAGATTAAATGATTTATGTCTTGCGCTAGGAATGATGGCACGTATATATAATCAACTTCTTGATGATCTCCAAGTGCATGGATTCTTGTTGGAAGAAGAATCAGAATTGCAAGTTTAGAGACTTGTTGCTGATGATAGAGCAAGTACTGATGACATTGACGGAAACCAGAAGGTAATCTGGTTTGATGCCATTGTTTACAGCATCTTATCTGATGTTAAATTGAAGAATCAAGCTGCTGATACCTTCAACATCATGTGTGAAGGTATTGTTTGGAAATTGAAGGTAGCATCTTATCTGATGTGACTATTCCTACAGACTGATCCTTCTTGGTCCCTTCCTTCCAAGTATTTAGAAGTAGACTCTTATGGCATGATGTGGACAGGGAAAAGAGGAGCTGCAGCTTGATCTTTCTTGGAGGTGTAGGTGATATTAATCCGAGAGAACATCATATGATGGGGGGTTTTATTGCTCGAAAAATGCTATTCTAGCTGACCTAATCATCAAAGGATATCATGGAGATGGAAACTAGATTCTTTTAAGCTTTTAAGATTGGAGATGCAGCTTAGTTTCACCAGCCTACTCTTATGGTCTGCATAGCATTTCTGAATGGAGATATGGCACTTTGAATGCATGGTTTCACGTAACTCTCGCTCAGTCTATTTCTACTTTAATATCTTCTAATTAACTGATAGTATTTCTTCAACTACACGAAGAAATCTCAATGAAATCCTCTCTTCTTATATGTATAAATGAGACTTAGTCATATTTAATATATTTTTATTTTTACAATATAATTTAATATGGTATCAAAGCCCTTAAGCAAGAGTTTTTTTTTTCTTTTTTCTTTTCGTTATCGAGCGACAGCATCGAGCTTTTTGTAACTCTCACCAACACTAACGTCGCCCAACCAACTTTCTTCTTCTTGTTCCCTCGACTACACGATAAAATTTATTTTACTTTTTTAATGGACTTCATGCCATCGGAGATATGGCACTTTGAATGCATGGTTTCTCGTAACTCTCACTCAATCTCTTTCTACCTTTTGTAATGGACTCATGTTTCACGTAACTCTCACTCAATCTCTTTCTACTTTTTGTAATGGACTTCATGTTATATTTTATTAGTCATATTCAATATATTTTTATTTTTATAATATAATTTAATATGGTATCAAGCCCTTCATTGAACAAGAGCTTTTTTTCTTTCTTTCATTTCTTTTCGTTGTCTAGTGACAACATTGATGGTAGAGCTTCTTTCTTTCCTCGTGTTGTTGACTTACAGGTGTCGTGAAGAACACCACGCATCTGGACGTTAGAGCAGAACCCACCGAAGCATAGTATTCTCTCCTACCGTCACCCAACCACTGGTTGTCATCACTAGCACTATCGTTGCCCAATCAAGTGTTGCAGGTTGAGCAGCCCAAATACCGCTGCACTCCACCCAGCTGCACTGCAATCGATGGTGCAGGAGTTATGTCCGATCGCGTCAAACGAGCACCCCGTTCAGGCCCAGCAGTGGCTGGACTAGTCGGCAAGGACCGGTGGGGTGATAGAGATTTCCTCACTTTGCTCTCCTTCCTCGACAAAAGCAGAGCCCTTTTTGCCTCGCTCTCTCTGCATCGGCAATCGCTCCTCTGTGAAATCCTACTAAGCCGCGCCTCTACAAAATCCCGTTGAGTCACTCCTCTGCGCGATCCCCCTGCCCCCTGCCTTGTCGCAGAAGAAGCACACCGTGTGCAACCATGCCGACAGGAGTATTGGCGTTATCAAGACGAGCTCCATCCACTTCACCGACACCGGCAACAGCTTCTTCCCCTCCTGCCTCCTACCCCCCTGCCTCATCGCAACCCATTGGTTCCTCTCCCTCTTCGCTGCCTCCTCTTGAGTCACAACCGTAGACTCTCTTCGCAGTTTACTACGATTGCGACACATCCATGGTCCATTGAGCCATCGCCAAGAACTCTCTCCCTCTGCCGCCTTCTCTCCTCCCCGCACCTCCTCGCTCCTCTCCACTGCCGTCATTGCCAGCGACCATCAACGCCGCTGCTTTCTCAAACCGTCGCAATCAACGTGCGATGTGACAGAAATAGGACAACGTCGCTAATCTCAGCCTCGGCGCTCTCCTCTGCTGAGAACGCTCTCTCCTCTGTCACCGAACTCCACTGAACGGTGTGATCTGCACCAGTTGAGTCTTCAACGCCTGTTCTGCACCAAGCGGCTACCCCTCCTCCTCCTACACTCGTTCCTTAAAATGATATGAGCAAGCAACAGAAGTCACCTGCTTCACTACATCGTTCACAGCAGAACCAATCCGACGGGGTGACAGCGATTTCCTCTTTCCTCATTGTTTAGCGACAGGAAACACTTTGCTCTCCTTCCTACGACCCATCGGAGCCGACTGCTTCCTCTGCTGAAGGCTCCTCTCCGCTACCTCTTCGGCCACCGAACTGTCACGGACTTAGCTGGTTTTGCCTAAGCCGTGCGGCACCAATGCGTATCACCGCAAAGGTCAGCCTTCCCGAAATCTCATACGATCCCTTAGGACCTACGAAAGAGAAGACGGGACAGAGAAAGCGCTTCACACTGAATCCGCAAGCCACTCTTTTAGCAAACACTTTATAGCCAATGCACATTCCAATCATGGATATTACAAGCTCAGAACGGTTGCACAACAAAGGTATAAAATTGGTCCACTACAGACCGAGATCGAGTACAAGTGTCCACATGACACAAACTTTGCATAAACCGACAATGGCTGCCAAACTCACTCAAAGGGGCATTTAGCCTTTGGCAAGCCCTTTACAAGTAATAACAAACCAAAAGGGACACGGACACACATGAGCGTTACACCGAACAAGCCGTTTACAATATGTCCGTGACATTCTCCCCCACTTATTCCTTCGACGTCCTCGTCGAAGCCTTTGCTGACGCTGCAACTATTTTTCTTTGTTGGATTTTCGATCTTCTGCTCCTACTGCGATGCGCCTCTTGGCTCCCAATTGTTCTCCGCTTGTTGTTGTTGAGTCGTCGAATTTTAATCCGTCATGCTGCTTCAACTCGCCAATAACTCTGACTCTGGTGTGGGGTTGGCAGAGTTGTGCTGATCCTTGTTGGTTCTGCAGATTCATCTGATGAAGGGAAAAGACCATCTTTGATATGTGCTAGTTTTCAAATTCTTCTTATCTCTTGAACTAGATAAATGCTTGTTGGAGCTTTAATGAGCATCGCCTCGCAACCCTTTAAAGTTTTCAGGTTCTTCCTCAGCAAAATTTGCCCATCGAATCTTCTTCCACTTAGTTGTCTTGCCCCAGTAGGCTCGCATCACTTCCGCTTTGGATTGGTATTCAATTGGGAAATGAAGCGAACAATCTACTCTCAGTAGCACTGATCACCATTGGTGAGGACTTGACAACTGTTGTCTTCCATTAGTCTCTTCGAAGGGTCTTCGCCCATTCTCTTGAGAGCTCCTCTGCTAGATAACTAAGAGAGCTGGGGTACTCGGTTTCGCCCATTCTCTTGAGAGTTGAGAAGGTAAAGGTTACTTGACTTCGCCGGCCTCCTCGAGGTTGTACTTCGTCGCCAAATCGGTTACTAGACTTCGCCGCTCTTAGCTCACACTCCAAGCACTCAAGTGTTTGCAATCCTTGTGTTGAGTCACTACTATGATTTACCTTCTCATTGCCATTGAACTGGAATGCAAGAAGTTATCACTCCAACTTGGAGTAAGTCTCGATAGGTTTGGTCGCCTTTGGGATTGTACCGCCTTCTCCATCATTTCATCACCGACTCGAGTAGCAAAGGTACAAGATTACGCATCGCTTGCTTCGATCCTTGGTCATGCACTCTAGCATCGACCAAGTCCTTCACTCACGGCTATCTTGATGGAAAGTCTGTTGACACCGGTCTTACGAAGTTCTCTGGCTTCCGCCCTTCAGCCTTGTCTTGGTACATGGAGTTTGCCAAAGCATTCTCCTCCTCCACAACCCATTTCACGACCAAGTGCTCTCCCTCTATGAGAGCAAGGGATTGATGACTCCCCGGAAGTCCCACCTCTGTGGTACCATGGCACTGCAACGCCCATGGTGTTTAAGTTCTTTTTCTTACCAATGTTTGTTGAATAATATGAATTCGAAATTACTCCATTTTGCGTTTTCTTGCCATTTTGGCAAATTCAACTAACTTCGAGCCGTGCATGTACTCTAGGAGATGCCTGATAAGAGATATTCTGACATCACCCCACGTGGAGATCGTCAGTGAACACATCAGCATGAAAGTACCATCCATGACCTGACGCAAGATGCCACATCCGACCTGTCATCTCGAGTCGGAAGCGATAGCTACTCCATACCACTCGGAGCCGCACGGATCAGTTCATCCTCGAAAATTCAAAATGGCATTGCACGGAGAAGCCCATCCTTGAAAGCCCAGAACGGCACCGCACAGCATCATCCTGCAAAGCGCTGCCCTATACGAGCCGACCGTCATCCTACGCGCTCGCCACCCGAGGGATAGGCGAACTCGACTCGGGCCTTCTTGCAGGTGTTGAGCGTCCGAGGAGCTACGTCTACCGCAAACCAAACCAAATCAGGATTCGCTCCAGAGCATCGACGATCGGATCAGACCAAACCGCCACATCGGTCGGTGGCTATGTTGGTTCGACAACAATGCCCACGGGTGGCAACGCCCTGAGTTGATCATGCACGATGGATGAGGATTCAAAGGTGGGAATAGAGAAGCGGATGCCCGCACGATCGTTCACCCACAGATTTCTTCTGCACGGTGCGTGCCCACAACCCAGTCGGTATCGAAGCTCATGAATGGTTCTTTCCATGTGTTTCTCTCTCGGACGAGCTCGATCCTGAAGCCTTCACATGGCCAGGTAAGTTCCAGTTCATGTTACGTACCATCGCTGTCCGATTTAAGCTTCTCACATGTCGTTTCATCACCTGTTTCTTCTTCTCTTCTTCTCTCTCCAAGGTGGGTGAATCGTGGTTCGGAGAAACTCCCAGCGACCACGGTGGAGAGTTAGTCGCGCAGCATGGAGAGATAAAACTGTTAGCAATAAATCTTAATTTACTGAGATTTGGGAATCTTAATCCGAATCCTTCCGATACTAGTCAACCCTGGTAATGTTCGAGCCACGAGATGCGACAGGGCAGAGCACATTGGCTCCGAGCATTTAATCCAAATCCTTCCAATACTAGTCAACCCTGGAAATATTTGTTGCCTACTTTTAATGAGCCCTGCATGCATAGGTCAAAGCAACTACGTGTTACATGCAATGAATGCAAAAGGGCTTGAATCATCAACACACGAGGGTTTTAGAGAATATAATTTAATTAGAGAGAGTGCCACACATCATCCAATACTCCTCCACAATATTCTCTTCCACACACGAATCATTACTTCCACAAAATTCCAAAATTTTGGCTTCTACGAGCGGAAATAAACCGACTTGTATGGAACACGACCGCGGCGCATGATGTGATGATTGATGCCAACTCAATGAATCATGTTCTGGGAGATTGAAGTCCCTCGTGTCGTATGCTGGCGTAGAACCGACCAAAAGGAGAACTCCTGTCGTTCTTTTCGAGCTGCAAATTGAAACCAAAGAAGAGATTCATCATGGTTATTCTCGCATGAAGAAAAAGGTGTAGAGGGAGGAAAAACTGACCTCAAGAAAGCCATCAACTGATGATTGATCCTTTGGCGAAAACAAAACCTCATCTCTTTTTCTCTGAATGAAATCACTCTTCTGCTGAGCCTGCATTTGAAGGGAAAAGACAATAATGACCCACCGGTTCGTTCCCCTAATATTTGCAGTACGAGTAGAAAGAACTTGGCTTGCGTTTTAGTTCAATCATTTGCTTACAGATAAGAGAATAATTCTCTTATTGTCCGGTTACCTGGTCCATCAAACGCTTAACGGTACGACGGACGCTTTCGAGAGTTGTATTCTCATGGAATCTCTTCAGGAGAATCAGTGGAATGGTTGCTAATTCAGGAAAAGATATATGATAGCTCCATTGAGAAAAATGCTCTGAAAGCAACTGAATAGCTGTAAGAATACTCTCCTCATGAAAGTCTCGTGATTTGAGCAGCTGTTTGGGTACCTGTTTTACCAGCGAAAAAAAAATAACATTATTAGAATATTACTACGCATGAAACAAAAATGAGGATTATTTTAAGAATTAACTACAAGCCTAGCCAATATTAGAAGATCCTGAAAAGGATTACTTTTAAATTATAGCCACATTATTCAGGTCACAATAATTATTATTCCAGCAATAGGAGGCAAATGCAAATCAATGCCTTTTACATGTATCCCCAAAAACAAGGACTAACGAGCATTAACAGTTGAATCCCAAGGAGAGAGGACCCCGGCTTTTGCATCTTCATCAAAATCCATTTCGACAGAAGTGTCTATATCTGTTTGTTCAATATCATAGGCTAAAATGTGTAGGACTTTGTGATGATCCCTGCCTGCCAGTGGACTTACGGCCTTCGATAAAGGTTCCTCAATGTGCTTGTACCAAATTCGAAAGCAGTTGTATTTTTCTCTCAAACTTTTATGGATAATATTTTATGTAAAAACTGATTATTAGCATAAAATTTATACTACAAATTATGGAAAAGAAATCAAAATGGTTTAGCACCATAGAAATAGCATCAAACATAAGATTACAGTAACCAAACTGTTTCTTTACCTTCAGTAAGGAAGAAAAGTCAACATGACTTCTCTGAGTTCTGTCTGCATTGATATTTCCTCTATGTTCTAGGCAGTCGAAGAGCAACGATGCAATAGGAATGAAAACTCCACTGGAAAGAGAGAGCTGGTTGAGTATTTTCACGCATTTAAACCTTAAAGGCAAATAACGTGGCCCAGAAAACAAGTGAGCTATCCCCCTTATAATTTCAATAATCAAAACAAGCAATGGCTGTAGGTCATAATTCTTGAAGTTACAAGAAACAAACTCAACCCACACACTGATGCAGTTAACGTACTGCCAGCTATGTATCTTTTTTAGTTCCTCCTGCATTAAAAAAAACAATGAAATGAACTTAATATAAACTTTTTCTACATATTCAGAAGTAAATGACTAAAGATAGCCTTGCAGAAAGTCTAAACTAACAACAAAGAAAAGAAAGAACATGCTCACAGACCCTCTGTCACAGCAGAAGATTCAAAGCAGGGATAAAAGGAATCTCTACTACTTTAACATTGAAAAGATCCAGAAAGATAAAGAGTTCCATGATTTTTTTCAAGAATTAAAGCTACATCCAACTGTTCCTCCCAGCACCTTAATGGCGAGCATTATGCACTAGGCCATCCTTTTGGTGGTTTTAGATTCATTTCTTGAGTGTTTACTTCACATTTCAAGTCCTCTTTACAGTATAATCAAAACGAGAGAAAGAAAGGAATTAAGAAGGAAGAGAAATTGTAACTAGGAATCTTCATTAACATATTAAAAAATAGAAAGAGTTGAAACATGGAGATATTGCAATTTTGTTGAACGCCCAACAAAATTTTACTTCCACCATCTAATGCTTGTAACTATAGCTTCAAATTTGCTTCAGAAAGTGCTACAATCATGTCATAAAGTTTTTTTATTGCTCTTTTTTGCATAACTGTTTATCAGATTTCTAAGAAAATATCATATCACATATTTGAATTGCCCATGTTGTAGATTGATGCTCCCCAGACTAGTCACTGTTACCCCCAAATTTGATATAGTAATGACAATATGCACACAAATACCACCACAAAATACATAAGGTCATCATGACAAGGCAAAAAAAGCATTAACAACTTTCTATGCATGTCTCTGCATCAGGCAATGAACCTCATCACATAAAAAACTCAAGAACTTGTTGAACAAAAACAACATAATTCCACAAGAGCTATGTTGGTATTTCAAACCTTTTTCTTTGTCTTAAGAGCCTGTCTTAAGATACTTGCGAGCTGCTGCACAGAGATTAGCACCTTCTGAGATGATTTTTGAATATCTAAGGAATAAATTTCCACTATAGAATGCATCAAAAATTTAATATGCTTCAGATTTGCAGAGTCCATAAACTTGCAATTTGCTATGAAAGCTTGATATGTTCTCATCAGGCATATATCAAGGTAGTCGGAGGAACACTTTGAAGCAATGTCCCGTATAATAAAAAATGAACATGCAGAGAGATTCTCATCGCCCGTAGCCCACAAATGTATGGATCGCTGCATCAAAATATAAAATGAGTAAGAAAAGAAGACAAGGTATTTTTTTCCTCATTGATAAATTCCCTTTTTTTAAGGGTTAATAGTAACCATTAGGTGACAAAGTTTATTGGTTTTGCTGAGAACTGCAATCAGTAATTTGACATGACCAGAATGATACTGCCTTCTATGTAATATTATCATGTTAATAACAAGGGCATGTAACTACTCTTTTATAGAAACCCCAATTTTGTAAAGTATTTGGCTTGTCACATAAAATGTAATAACTCTTGTTATGATTGGAACTTCATGTAGAGTTATAGCATGGCCTGTTTGGAAATATTCAAAACCCTGAAAATTATTCCCCAGTTCTTATAATCTAACCGATTAACAAATTTTGTAGCTAAATACTTGAATCTTTAGTAAAGAACACTCTGGGGTACCTTAATCAACCTCTTTGCTAGTGATGGGAAAGCAGCAAAGAACATAATTGACAACCTGAGCTGAGATATGACAAACATAAGAATCTGGTTGTCCATTTCCTGATTCAAAAGGAAGAGTGAACTCCTCAGATATGACTTGATCAGTGGTCTTATAGATTTCCACTCTGACTTTTTTGTTGTCTTCAACATGTTTTCTTTATTCATAGAACCCGAAATTCCCAAGAGCCTACTGAAAATACCATGTGCTTCTTGAAGAACAAATGTCAGAAGCTTAGAGAAAACCTCTCTATTTGCAATCTTCTGTTGTGAAACTTCATCAGAGTCCACCCCAAAATGACAAGCAGCACGGAAGCCATAAAGCAGGCTAGAGAGTGTAGAACAATTTGGCTGTTCCATAACCATCCAACACCAAACATCTAAAGTCGAGCTTGTAAGAACCTTGCCACTAAGTGAAGTTTCACTTTCTCCTATGCCATCGTCATCAGCACTATTAGCATCACCTTCTTCATCTGAATACTACCATGAAAAGTGATTTTAGGATATCTGTTCATAATTTAACCACAAATACAGTAGAGAATCAATAAAAGCACATAACAGAAAAGCAAACAATAACAAGATATAACCAATTATTCAAACTGGATAGATGACTGCTGTTCATATAGCTGAGTTGTCTGTGCATGTACTTACATGTTAAAAGATCATAACAAGACTTGCACAACCAAACATTATAAGAACTAAAATCTAGTAACCACCATAAACGATCTACAGATTTTGCTTCAAATTTCTCAGAAGATATGTAGCTAGCAAGTTGCCTTGAAGCTACAAAATTCAACTCTTGATAACCACATACAAGTTAGATAATGTTTAACAAAATGCCAAATAATGTAGAAAATTCTAAATTACCAGACGTGGAAGAGTTTTCAATTCATACAACCTACAATCTCATCAATCATAAATCATATAGTGAATAAGCTCCAAACTTCCAGCTAGACTTAGCTCGGGTATTCCTTGTATGTTAAGACCCTCAAAATCTAATACATATGATCTTATTACTGAATGACAATAAGCATCATCAGATCTAATATGTAGAAAAAATAATTTAAAAAATCTTACAATTTCTTCACTTTTGGACTTGTGGAGGTCAGATCTTCGACTTTCAAGGAATTTTGAAAATTGTGGGTCCTAGCAGGAAAGTACAGAAAAATGGTTGTCAGCACCAAAAAGTACAAGAAGAATTGAGTGAGAACCTAAAGAAAAAAAAGCATTGCAAGCTCAGACAGACATGACTAGAAATAGAAATTAAAACCATAAAGAAGTTGACAAGCTCACTTAGTCCACTGAGATATCAGATAATATAATGATAACTTCTTTAAATCAATCATCCAAGATTCCCCATAATGAATTATTAACTAATAATTTGTATAGTACCCTGAAACTATCATTAAATTATAATGGAAGATTGAAAGATGCTCAATAAAAAAAGAAAGTAGAATACCAAATGAAGATAGATCAATATGGTGCAGCATGTACCCAAGGAATATACCTCTCATTAAAAAATAAATATATTTAGGAAAATGATAAGACCGGCTATGCTTTAAGCATCACAATGTAGAGCATGTATGAGTAAAAATTTCTAATATTAGTACTGAAGGATAAGGGTGTCAAAAATAAATGACTACAATTAGGGCTGTCAACCAACCTAAAAAATCTAGGAAACCAAATTGAACTGTATTTCTTTTGGCCGGCTCAGTATCTTCTAAAGTTGGTTAAATTTCATGGCTTAGTTTTTTTGGTTTTCTTGTGGATGATACACAAAAAAATGGAACATAACCAAATGGGCCATTTAGCTTTACATATACACACAAAAAAAAATGTTAATTGGCGGGCTAAGATTATTCTGAAAATCCTGTTTGTTGATGACCTCCTTCCACATTCACCTATGGGGCTTTCTTGGCAGTTCACAAATGTTTCCAAATTTTCCTGTCTGTGTGAACAAGTCAGTCATCTGGATCAGCAACCGACAGTGTGACATCATACTCAAAGCTTCCACTGTCTCCATGCATGCCCAAACACTGGGATCTCCTAAATAAAACATCATCATCAATTAAAACACCTTATTACCATTGCCACAGACTATTGCGAAAGGCATATACAAAAAGATCCCACCAACAGCAGGGAGCTTGCTCCAAAAGCAAGGATCCATATGTTACCACCATCACCAAATGTATCAGTTAAAACACCAATTCGTTCCTAATTTTCACTGTTAGTTATGCAATAAGAAGAAAGAGAGTGTGAAATCATTTAAAAGATGCAAACCACAAACCCAAACTGAACCAAAAATTTCAGTTTGGTTCAGGTTCAGTTTATAACTAGTTCAGATCAGTTTCAGTTCTCATGGTTTTCTTTAATGATGACCCTTGAACCCAACTGGACCGACTAGAATACAGCCCCAACTAGAATTACAAGGAACAAGAGCATAATATAATTGCATTCAGGAAATTAGAGAAACATAGTGAAAACTCTAGATCCCTAATCAACGGAAGATAAGTGCATTCGAGTTACAGGTTCAACAGACAGAAAGATAAGTCCATTCAGACTGGCATGTGGATTATCTCGGGCCATTATCCCAAATAAAGATAAATGACATGAAAGAATATATATACAGTTGAAAAAAAACTGGTCATTTCATTACTAAGTTTAGAAGAGTAGAATGCTATTCAGATGATACAAATATTGCATAAGAAGCCATCAAGGTATCAACAACTAGGCTGGTGCAATTTTCATTACTGCTAGATATGGATTTCAATCAAATGCACATATGCATGTGCTGAAGTCAAAACAGAAATTAAAGGATGCAGCACCAAACTATGTTGTGAAATTAGAAGTCTATATCTAAAATCCAACATGATGTAAACAGAAAATATCTCAGAAAGTGCAGTGAGAAAATGAGAAGTCAATGGTAAATCAAAATAAGATTCTTTACTTGCGAAAGATGAATTCCAAATTTGGCTACAACAACTGGCACTGTCCATATCCACAAAAACACAGAGTTCTCACCTTGACACACAGCTTATCTAATTTACGCTTCTGCTTTGCAATCTCTTGATAAATTTCCCTGTTTTGTAGCAGAATAGGAACATCATCACTCTTTTCTGCACATATTCAGACAAAATTAGACCAGCATGACCTATGGCAGTATCCATAGCATGTAGATGTTACAAAAATACAAACCTTCAGAACATATCTCGTCTTCAATTTCCGAAATGTAAGGGCATTCAGGGTCCTGTTGCATACCATTATCAGCAGAACATCCACAGGAACAAGGCAAAAATATGCACATAGGTAAGCATTATATATGTAAGTGGATATATGTGTGTGCTTGCAGATATGTGTGGAAGTGGATATATAAGTGGATGATAAAGTTGCAAAAAGAAAAAGAGTTAAAAGTCTCTGAAACTAGTTATAAGCATTGGATAAGTTAAATTGAATCTTAAAAATAAGGGAACCAAAAAGTAAAAACAAAAACAAAACCAACTATTTAGGAAATAGATACGAATTGAATTAGCTGAACAAAATGGACTAGATTGTTATGTAGAAAAAAGCCAACCATGTATTATGAACGGCATAGATAGGAAAGTTTCAGTATGTATTACTTAGAAAAATTTCGAAACACTTTTTTTTTGTGTTTTGAGAAGTTAAAAATAGGGTTACTAAGAACCAAACCATAGTGCTAAACTTTGATCACTATCATCGGAAATCTTGATAAATTTTACGCTAATAATTTATCCCTTCTTGAATGATTGCCAATACAAGAAGCAATGTCCATGTGGAGAATAGTCTACTTTCATGCATAACAAAGAATATGGTAGCAGTCACAAAAAGAGATTCAGAGAACATACCTCAGATATATATCCATCACTAACTGAAACATCCTCATCCAAATCATAATCATCTTGATGAAATAGGTCCCCAAGATCATTGTTGTAAAAAGCTTCATCTAGGATCATCCCTTCAAGATCTCTAAATAAGAAAAAAAAGAAAAAACTTGAAAGCATGTTTCTCCAATGTGAGGAAGAAAACAAGACAGACAACAAACATATTAATTCTTTCGATGTTTAGTAGAATATCCGCCATCAGACCATGACACCATGTGAACCAAGGAAGAAGGTAATCCACAAAAACTAGCATGATGTTGTTTATTAGCAGAATTCCATCATCCTAACACAAATTATTATGAAAAAATATTAGCTACTTGTATGAAACCAGCTTAATCTCATATTTTAATAGGTTCTCCGACGTGGATATCTGGCAGTCTTATAACGAATTTCAACCACAAAGCAGAGTTTACGTTGTCTCCTTTCTCAAGTCTCATCTATATATTTTCCATGACCTTACAGTGTATAACAATCTTGGTTGCACTTTGCTGATTTTTTTAGAGCATTTAATCCAAAGCATGGTGGAAAACTATCCATTTCCACCACAATCAGTTAATTAGTGCTCCAAAATAACCCTTAAGACTAGGGCAATGATAATATTTTTTTTAATCACCCACCAAAGTTCTTGGAATGAGACTACTTAAAGATAAATGCATGTGCATATAAGCATCGGCAGGAGCTGCAGTGAGTATAAGCGTTGTTTGATCAAAAGAGAATGAAGAAAATTATATACTATTAAGTTATTTGTACTGATTATCAAAGCCTTCTTACCCGTGAGTCTGCTGAACGTTTTTCGATTTATTGCTCTCTTCAAGGAAATCCTTGTTGCTTACTGTCGATGGAAAACAATTATCATTCAATTCTGTTTGCACTTAACCCGCTTCTCTGATATGTTATGAGAAAACACCATTGCCAGTCCAATATGAGAAGGAAATAAAGTTATTCGATCGAAACCTTTCGATCTACGGGGAGCGGATTTCTTCTTGAACATGGAGTTGCTTGCGCTGCCTCTTCATAACGGACGGGAGGTTCTTCTTGGCGAACTTCCTGGCCTTCTTTCCCAATTTCTTCGCCATCTTTTGCCAAGAAAAGAGATTTTGTAGTCGGAAGCCGGAGGATAGAATCGACTCGGGTTTCAGGTAAGAGGAAAGAGCGACGATGGAGCGTCGGATTCCAAGCCGAGTGCCGTGACTAGAACAAAAAACAACGGATCAAATTACATCGTTCAAATATATATTAACAAAACAATTAAGAAGGAAGGGGGAGGAGGATGGGGATGGGGTTGTTGGGCATGGGGAGGCCGAGGAGGAGGAGAGACATACCGCTGGAGGAAGACGCTGCCGTCGCCGCCTCCGTTCGCCGGGGTTTCCACGGGTCGGCTCCTCTCCTCGTGCGCTAGGGTTTTGGTGTAAACATTTGTCGAGCCGATCGAACCGGATCCGGTCTGATTTGGATCGTCCCGGCTGTCCGGTTTTCGTATTTAATGGATTTTATTATAATACCGATTGTGATTATTTTATTTAATGACGACGTGATGAGGTAATCTCCACGGACGTCAATCACGAGTTGGACAACGAACCGATCAGCGGACGGAGCCCTTCCCTTCTCCTACGACGTGGGGCAGAAGACCACCCCGTAGTTCGTCCCGCCGAAGCAGGTGAATAGGCTGGTGGCGTCATCCTTAGGGTAGCTGTAAGCATCCAGGCACAGTTTCTTGAAGAACATGGAGTTGTTGGTCGGGCTGCAGCTGCCGGAGTTGCAGCAGTACTCGTCGGTCTTGAACACGGTGCAGGGGTTGTTGCAGCCGCCCGGCGATTTCAGCTCGCTGGGGCACTGCCCGTTGTTGCCGGCGGCGCACCGGATCCCATGGCAGCTCCTGGTAGTGGGGTGAGGGTGTGTGGGGTGGGGTGGGGTGAGGAGGAGCTGTCGTCCCGGAGGGGAGGATGGTGTCGGGGAAGGGGGCGGAACTACGACGAAGGGGGAAGGAGGAGGGCGGAGAAGGGAAAGGGGAGGAGCTGCGACAGAGGGGGGAAGGGGGAAGATGGTGTCGGGGAAGGAAGGGAGCTGCGACGGTGAACGAGGGAGGGGGAGGGCTCGGGGAAGGGGGGCTGCCTCTGCGAAGGAGGAAGAGAGCGGTGCCGGGGGGCGGAGACGCCGTTTCGCCGATGCACAGGAAGACGCAGCGGCCGCCGTTCACCGAGGAAAACGCCGCATCGACAAGAACTCAGGTGCGCTCGAGGTCACTAGCTAGACTCAGGTTTGACCCAGTTATAATAGATGAGGCCGACGAGTGATGCGGAGATATGACACTTTGAATGCATGGTTTCACGTAACTCTCACTCAGTCTCTTACTATTTTTTGCAATGGACTTCGTGCCATAAACAGCATATTTTTCAGATCATATTTTTCCACAGAGCCAAATAGATAAACATCATTTTATTTATAATTATAAATATTCATAATCGTTGATCCAAGACGACGACGCTAAAGACTAACGGATCCAAAGAAAGGATCCGTTTCGAACATTTTTCGTATTTTAGTGGACTTTATTATAATGCTGCTTGCGATTATTTTATTTAATGGCGACGTGATGAGGTAATCTCCGCAGACGTCAGTCACGTCTTGGGGCAGAAGACCACCCTGTAGTTCGTCCCGCCGGGACAGGTGAAGACGCTGGTGGCGTCATCCTTAGGGTAGCTGTAAGCATCCGGGCACAGATTCTTGAAGAACATGGAGTAGTTGGTCGGGCCGCAGCTGCCGGAGTTGCAGCAGTACTCGTCGGTCTTGAACACGGTGCAGGGGTTGTTGCAGCCGCCCGGCGCTTTCAGCTCGCTGGGGCACTGCCCGTTGATGTCGGCGGCGCACCGGATCCCGTGGCAGCCCCCGGTGGTGGGGCTGAAGTCCATGGGCACGTTGAAGCCGTCGACGAGGGATATGTCGATGAAGTCGTTGTTGTCGAACTGGGTGAGCGAGGACTCGGCGAGCGTGTTGGGCGAGCCGTAGGCTTGGCACTCGAGCAGGCCGCCGCAGTCGCCAGTCTCGCAGCTGCCATGGCCGCTGCCGTCGAAGGAGCAGCCGGTGCGGGCCCAGACGCGGCAGCTTGCGGTGCCCGGGCTCACTTCGTTGGTCCAGCTCTGGCCGGCGTCGAGCTTGCGGCCGCCGCCGGGGACGGCGGCAGCCCAGACGGTGTAGGAGCATTGGTTGACGATCTCGAAGGTGGCCGCATGGGAGAGGGCGAAGAGCAGAGGGAAGAGGAGGAGGGAGAGGGCGGTCGAGGAGGCCATCTTCTCCACCAGAGAGCTGAGCTCTTCCAAGTCTGTAAGCAGTGCAGGTCTGTGGGACAAGAGATGGGATATTTATAGGGGGAGGGAGAAGATGAGGTCCGTGGAAGAATGCTCCTGTGGATGACACGTCTGTGAACTGTGACGAAGAGGTCAATTTCTAGAACGGCATCTCGACAAGCAACCACAGTCCAGGCAGAAACAAGCACTGCGGGGAAGAAACTTTGTGGAAGATGAGAAGAAAAAACCATGCAGGGCTTCAAGAACTTGTCCTCCTTCACTACGTCGTCATCTTCCAAGCCTGGTTTGATCCGATCCTCACATCGATGACAACATTTTCCACCCGGTTAGACTTCTCTAAATATTTAACTTGTCGATAATAGCCAAGTTAAATGTTTAGAAACAGATTAAATGATTTATGTCTTGCGCTAGGAATGATGGCACGTATATATAATCAACTTCTTGATGATCTCCAAGTGCATGGATTCTTGTTGGAAGAAGAATCAGAATTGCAAGTTTAGAGACTTGTTGCTGATGATAGAGCAAGTACTGATGACATTGACGGAAACCAGAAGGTAATCTGGTTTGATGCCATTGTTTACAGCATCTTATCTGATGTTAAATTGAAGAATCAAGCTGCTGATACCTTCAACATCATGTGTGAAGGTATTGTTTGGAAATTGAAGGTAGCATCTTATCTGATGTTACTATTCCTACAGAATGATCCTTCTTGGTCCCTTCCTTCCAAGTATTTAGAAGTAGACTCTTATGGCATGATGTGGACAGGGAAAGAGGAGCAGCAGCTTGATCTTTCTTGGAGGTGTAGGTGATATTAATCTGAGAGAACATCATATGATGGGGGGTTTTATTGCTCGAAAAATGCTATTCTAGCTGACCTACTCTTATGGTCTGCATAGCATTTCTGAATGCATGGTTTCACGTAACTCTCACTCAATCTCTTTCTACTTTTTGTAAAGGACTTCATGTCATATTCTATTAGTCATATTCAATATATTTTTATTTTTATAATATAATTTAATATGGTATCAAGCCCTTCATTGAACAAGAGCTTTTTTCTTTCTTCATTTCTTTTCGTTGTCTAGTGACAACATTGATGGTAGAGCTTCTTTCTTTCCTCGTGTTGTTGACTTACAAGGGTCATGAAGAACACAACGCATCTGGACGTTAGAGCAGAACCCATCAAAGCATAGTATTCTCTCATATCATCACCCAACCACTGGTTGTCATCACTAACTATCGTTCTCGTTGCCCAACCAAGTGTTGCGGGTTGAGCACCCCGTATTTGTTGCACTCCACCTAGCGGACCATGTCGATGGTGCAGGAGTTACGTCCGTCGCGTCAAGCGAGCACCCGTTCAAGCCCGATGCTGGACTAGTCAGCGAGGACCGGTGGGGTGATAGAGATTTCCTCGCTTTGCTCTCATTCCTCGACAAAGCGAGCCCTTTTGCCTCGCTCTCTGCATCGGCAATCGCTCCTCTGCGAAATCCTACTATGCCGCTCCTCTACAAAATCCCGCTGAGTCACTCCTCTGCGAAATCCCCCTGCCCCCTGCCTTGTCACAGAAGAAGCACACCGTGTGCAACCATGCCGACAGGAGTATCGGCGTTATCAAGACGAGCTCCGTCCACTTCACCGACACCGGCAACAGCTTCTTCCCCTCCTGCCTCCTACCCCCACGCCTCGTCACAACTCGTTGGTTCCTCTCCTCTTGCTGCCTCCTCTTGAGTCACAACCAGTAGACTCTCTTCGCAAGCAACTACGATTGCGACACATCCATGGTCCATTGAGCCATCGCCAGAACTCTCTCCCTCTCGCCTTCTCTCCTCCACTGCACCTCCTACTACTCCTCTCCACTTGCCGTCATTGCGACCATCAACGCGCTGCTTTCTCAATGTTGCAATCAGCGTGCGATGTGACGAGAAATAGGACAACGTCGCTAATCTCGACCTCGGCGCTCTCCTCTCACGAGAAGCGCTCTCTCATCACGAACTCCACGAGCGGTGTGATCTGCACGGTTGAGTCTTCAACGCCTGTTCTGCACCAAGCGGCTGCCCCTCCTCCTCCTACACTCGTTCCTTAAAATGATATGAGAAAGCAACAGAAGTCACCTACTTCACTACATCGTTCACAGCAGAACCAATCCGACGGGGTGACAGCGATTTCCTCTTTCCTCACTGTTTAGCGACAGGAAACACTTTGCTCTCCTTCCTGCGACCCGCCGGGCGGCGCTTCCTCTGCGAAGGCTCCTCTCGCTACCTCTTGACCACGAACTGTCATGGACTTAGCTGGTTTGCCTGGCGTGCGGCACCAATGCGTATCACCACAAAGGTCGGCCTTCCCGAAATCTCCTCGATCCCTTAAGACCTACGAAAGAGAAGGCGAGGACGGAGAAAGTGCTTCACGGGATCTGCAAGCCACTCTTTTAGCAAACACTTTATAGCCAATGCACATTCTAATCATGGATATTACAAGCTCGAGCAGTTTGCACAACAAAGGTATAAAATTGGTCCACTCTGAGGAGATCGAGTACAAGTGTCCACATGACACAAACTTTCTCTGGCCGACAATGGCTGCCAAACTCACTCAAAGGGCATTTAGTCTTTGGCAAGCCCTTTACAAGTAATAACAAACAAAAAGGGACACGGACACACATAGGCGTTACAGAACAAGCCGTTTACAATTTGTCCGTGACATTCTCCCCACCTATTCCTTCGGCGTCCTCGTCGAAGCCTTTCTTTAGCGTTGTAACTTTCTTTCTTTGTTGGATCTTGATCTTACGCTCCCTCTTGCGATCGCCTCTTGGCTCCCAATTGTTCTCCGCTTGTTGTTGTTGAGTCGTCGAACTTTAATCCGTCATCTTTGCTTCAACTCGCTTGATAACTCGACTACGGTGTGGGGTTGGCGAGTTGTCTTGATCCTGTTAGTTCTTGATTCATCGATGAAGGAAAAGACCATCTTTGATATGTGCTAGTCTTTAAATTCTTCTTATCTCTTGAACTAGATAGATGCTTGTTGGAGCTTTAATGAGCATCGCCTCGCAACCCTTTAAAGTTTTCAGGTCCTTCCTCAGCAAAATTTGCCCATCGAATCTTCTTCCACTTAGTTGTCTTGCCCGATGAGCTCGCATCACTTCCGCTTTGGATTGGTATTCAATTGTGAAATGAAGCGGACAATCTACTCTCGTGCAGTCACCATTGGTGAGGACTTGACAAGCTGTAGTCTTCCATTAGTCTCTTGAAGGGTCTTCGATTTTATGCAGAGCTCCTCTGCTGGATAAGTAAGAGAACTGGGGTACTCAGTTTCGCCCATTCTCTTGATAGTTGAGAAGGTAAAGGTTACTTGACTTCACTTGCCTCCTCGAGGTTATACTTCGTGCATCAAGCTGGTTACTAGACTTCGCTTGCTCTTGGCTCCCACTTGCGAAGCACTCGAAGTGTTTGCAATCCTTGCGTTGAGTCAGCTACTGTGATTTATCTTTTCAATGCCATTGAACTTCTGGAATACAGAAGTTATCACTCCAACAGAGTAAGTCTCACGATAGGTTTGGTCGCCTTTGGGATTGTACCGCCTTCTCCATCATTTCTGTCACCGACTCCTCTGAGTAGCAAAGGTACAGTACTACGTACTGCTTGCTCCGATCCTTGGTCATGTACTCTAGCATCGTCCCGAAGTCCTTCACTCACGGCTATCTTGATGGAAAGTCTGTTGACACCGGTCTTACGAAGTTCTCTGGCTTCCGCCCTTCAGCCTTGTCTTGGTACATGGAGTTTGCCAAAGCATTCTCCTCCTCCACAGCCCATTTCACGACCAAGTGCTCTCCTTCTATGAGAGCAAGGGATTGATGACTCCCCGGAAGTCCCACCTCTGTGGTACCATGGCATTAATATCCGTTGTCTCACATCTACATCCCTTCTTCGTGATCGGTAGATTTGCCTCTAGGGCACTGCGGCACTCCTCTGAGTCCACCTTACTTCTAACCGATGACTGATCTTAGGTAGTTGAGTCCCACTGGACTCGTCATTGCTTCCTCACCCTTTTCTGACCACCTGCTTCAACACCTCTATGTTCTCTGAGCAGTTCCACTTGGTCGATGGAAATACAGACTGCAACTCCCATGTATGGCTTCCGCCATCATGTTGCAGGGTTAGCACCACTTCTGTTCTCCTTAGCTTCATTGGCTGCAATGTTCGCTTACTCGGCCTTGTCCTCTGACTTGCCGGGCTCTCTTAAGCGAATGTGAGCTCTGAAGCAGTTCCACTCTTCAGTTGCTCCGATCATACCTCTGCATGATCTAGTCCCCCCATGAGACTCTCTGGTACTTGCATCTGAACTTCTTCCTTGATAGTGCACAGCCTCGTTAAGCTGATGTCCAAGGCTTCCATTCAATACAACATTCGGTGCACGCACGGAAGACCCGCCTCTGCGGTACCATGACATTCACTACTTGAATCCATAGCTCTTCTTGTCCTCCTTCACTACATCATCATCTTCCAAGCCTGGTTTGATCCGATCCTCACATCGATGACAACATTTTCCACCCGGTTAGACTTCTCTAAATATTTAACTTGTCAATAATAGCCACGTTAAATGTTTAGAAACAGATTAAATGATTTATGTCTTGCGCTAGGAATGATGGCACGTATATATAATCAACTTCTTGATGATCTCCAAGTGCATGGATTCTTGTTGGAAGAAGAATCAGAATTGCAAGTTTAGAGACTTGTTGCTGATGATAGAGCAAGTACTGATGACATTGACGGAAACCAGAAGGTAATCTGGTTTGATGCCATTGTTTACAGCATCTTATCTGATGTTAAATTGAAGAATCAAGCTGCTGATACCTTCACATCATGTGTGAAGGTATTGTTTGAAATTGAAGGTAGCATCTTATCTGATGTGACTATTCCTACAGACTGATCCTTCTTGGTCCCTTCCTTCCAAGTATTTAGAAGTAGACTCTTATGGCATGATGTGGACAGGGAAAAGAGGAGCTGCAGCTTGATCTTTCTTGGAGGTGTAGGTGATATTAATCCGAGAGAACATCATATGATGGGGGGTTTTATTGCTCGAAAAATGCTATTCTAGCTGACCTAATCATCAAAGGATACCATGGAGATGGAAACTAGATTCTTTTAAGCTTTTAAGATTGGAGATGCAGCTTAGTTTCACCAGCCCACTCTTATGGTCTGCATAGCATTTCTGAATGCATGGTTTCACGTAACTCTCACTCAATCTCTTTCTACTTTTTGTAAAGGACTTCATGCCATATTCTATTAGTCATATTTAATATATTTTTATTTTTATAATATAATTTAATATGGTATCAAGAGCTTTTTTCTTTCTTTCATTTCTTTTCGTTGTCTAGTGACAACATTGATGGTAGAGCTTTTTTCTTTCCTCGTGTTGTTGACTTACAAGCGTCGTGAAGAACACCACGCATCTGGACATTAGAGCAGAACCCACCGAAGCATAGTATTCTCTCCTACCGTCACCCAACCACTGGTTGTCATCACTAGCACTATCGTTGCCCAACCAAGTGTTGCAGGTTGAGCAGCCCCGGCGCTGTTGCACTCCACCTAGCCATACCCGTAATCGCTGCTGGTGCAGGAGTTACGTCCGATCGTGTCAAACGAGCACCCCGTTCAGGCCCAGCAGTGGCTGGACTAGTCGACAAGGACCGGTGGGGTGATAGAGATTTCCTCGCTTTGCTCTCATTCCTCGACAAAAGCAGAGCCCTTTTTGCCTCACTCTCTCTGCATCGGCAATCGCTCCTCTGCGAAATCCTACTAAGCCGCTCCTCTACAAAATCCCGCTGAGTCACTCCTCTGCGAAATCCCCCTGCCCCCTGCCTTGTCGCAGAAGAAGCACACCGTGTGCAACCATGCCGACAGGAGTATCGGCGTTATCAAGACGAGCTCCGTCCACTTCACCGACACCGGCAACAGCTTCTTCCCCTCCTGCCTCCTACCCCCCTGCCTCGTCGCAACCCGTTGGTTCCTCTCCCTCTTCGCTGCCTCCTCTTGAGTCACAACCGTAGACTCTCTTCGCAAGCAACTACGATTGCGACACATCCATGGTCCATTGAGCCATCGCCAAGAACTCTCTCCCCTCTGTCGCCTTCTCTCCCTCCCTGCACCTCCTACTGCTCCCTCTCCACTGCCGTCATTGCCAGCGACCATCAACGCCGCTGCTTTCTCAAACCGTTGCAATCAATGTGCGATGTGACAAAAATAGGACAACGTCGCTAATCTCAGCCTCGGCGCTCTCCTATGCTGAGAACGCTCTCTCCTCTGTCACCGAACTCCACTGAACGGTGTGATCTGCACCGGTTGAGTCTTCAACGCCTGATCTGCACTAAGCAGCTGCCCCTCCTCCTCCTACACTCGTTCCTTAAAATGATATGAGCAAGCAACAGAAGTCACCTGCTTCACTACATCGTTCACAGCAGAACCAATCCGACGGGGTGACAGTGATTTCCTCTTTCCTCACTGTTTAGCGATAGGAAACACTTTGCTCTCCTTCCTGCGACCCATCGGAGTCGACTGCTTCCTCTGCTGAAGGCTCCTCTCCGCTACCTCTTCGGCCACTGAACTGTCACGGACTTAGCTGGTTTTGCCTAAGCCGTGCGGCACCAATGCGTATCACCGCAAAGGTCAGCCTTCCCGAAATCGCCTACGATCGCTTAGGACCTACGAAAGAGAAGACGAGACAGAGAAAGCGCTTCACACGGGATCCGCAAGCCACTCTTTTAGCAAACACTTTATAGCCAATGCACATTCCAATCATGGATATTACAAGCTCAGAACGGTTGCACAACAAAGGTATAAAATTGGTCCACTACAGACCGAGATCGAGTACAAGTGTCCACATGACACAAACTTTCTGTACAAGCCGACAATGGCTGCCAAACTCACTCAAAGGGGCATTTAGCCTTTGGCAAGCCCTTTACAAGTAATAACAAACCAAAAGGGACACGGACACACATGAGCGTTACACCGAACAAGCCGTTTACAATTTGTCCGTGACATTCTCCCCCACCTATTCCTTCGACGTCCTCGTCGAAGCCTTTGCTGGCGCTGTAACTTCTTTTCTTTGTTGGATCTTCGATCTTCTGCTCCTACTGCGATGCGCCTCTTGGCTCCCAATTGTTCTCCGCTTGTTGTTGTTGAGTCGTCGAACTTTAATCCGTCATGCTGCTTCAACTCGCCAATAACTCTGACTCTGGTGTGGGGTTGGCAGAGTTGTGCTGATCCTTGCTGGTTCTTGCGGATTCATCTGATGAAGGAAAAGACCATCTTTGATATGTGCTAGTCTTCAAATTCTTCTTATCTCTTGAACTAGATAGATGCTTGTTGGAGCTTTAACGAGCATCGCCTCGCAACCCTTTAAAGTTTTCAGGTCCTTCTTCAGTAAAATTTGCCCATCGAATCTTCTTCCACTTAGTTGTCTTGCCCCAGTAGGCTCGCATCACTTCTGCTTTGGATTGGTATTCAATTGGGAAATGAAGCGGACAATCTACTCTCAGTAGCACTGATCACCATTGGTGAGGACTTGACAACTGTTGTCTTCCATTAGTCTCTTCGAAGGGTCTTCAAATTTGTGCAGAGCTCCTCTGCTAGATAACTAAGAGAGCTGGGGTACTCGGTTTCGCCCATTCTCTTGAGAGTTGAGAAGGTAAAGGTTACTTGACTTCGCCGGCCTCCTCGAGGTTGTACTTCGTGCGTCAAACTGGTTACTAGACTTCGCCTGCTCTTAGCTCACACTTCCGAAGCACTCGAAGTGTTTGCAATCCTTGTGTTGAGTCAGCTACTATGATTTACCTTCTCATTGCCATTGAACTTCTGGAATGCAAGAAGTTATCACTCCAACTTGGAGTAAGTCTTTGATAGGTTTGGTCGCCTTTGGGATTGTACCGCCTTCTCCATCATTTCTGTCACCGACTCCTCTGAGTAGCAAAGGTACAGTACTACGTACTGCTTGCTCCGATCCTTGGTCATGCACTCTAGCATCGACCCGAAGTCCTTCACTCACGGCTATCTTGATGGAAAGTCTGTTGACACCGGTCTTACGAAGTTCTCTGGCTTCCGCCCTTCAGCCTTGTCTTGGTACATGGAGTTTGCCAAAGCATTCTCCTCCTCCACAGCCCATTTCACGACCAAGTGCTCTCCCTCTATGAGAGCAAGGGATTGATGACTCCCCGGAAGTCCCACCTCTGTGGTACCATGGCACTGCAACGCCCATGGTGTTTAAGTTCTTTCTTACCAATGTTTGTTGAATAATTTGAATTCGAAATTACTCCATTTTGCGTTTTCTTGCCATTTTGGCAAATTCAACTAACTTCGAGCCGTGCATGTACTCTAGGAGATGCCTGATAAGAGATATTCTGACATCACCCCACATGGAGATCGTCAGTGAACACATCAGCATGAAAGTACCATCGATGACCTGACGCAAGATGCCACATCCGACCTGTCATCTCGAGTCGGAAGCGATAGCTACTCCATACCACTCGGAGCCGCACGGATCAGTTCATCCTTGAAAATTCAAAATGGCATCGCACGGAGAAGCCCATCCTTGAAAGCCCAGAACGGCACCGCACAGCATCATCCTGCAAGGCGCTGCCCTATACGAGCCGACCGTCATCCTACGTGCTCGCCACCCGAGGGATAGGTGAACTCGACTCGGGCCTTCTTGCAGGTGTTGAGCGTCCGAGGAGCTACGTCTACCGCAAACCAAATCAATCAGGATTCGCTCCAGAGCATCGACGATCGGATCAGACCAAACCGCCACATCGGTCGGTGGCTATGTTGGTTCGACAACAATGCCCACAGGTGGCAACGCCCTGAGTTGATCATGCACGATGGATGAGGATTCAAAGGTGGGAATAGAGAGGCGGATGCCCGCACGATCGTTCACCCACAGATTTCTTCTGCACGGTGCGTGCCCACAACCCAGTCGGTATTGAAGCCCATGAATGGTTCTTTCCATGTGTTTCTCTCTCGGACGAGCTCGATCCTGAAGCTTTCACATGGCCAGGTAAGTTCCAGTTCATGCTACGTACCATCGCTGTCCGATTTAAGCTTCTCACATGTCGTTTCATCACCTGTTTCTTCTTCTCTTCTTCTCTCTCCAAGGTGGGTGAATCGTGGTTCGGAGAAACTCCCAGCGACCGCGGTGGAGAGTTAGTCGCGCAGCATGGAGAGATAAAACTGTTAGCAATAAATCTTAATTTACTGAGATTTGGGAATCTTAATCCAAATCCTTCCGATACTAGTCAACCCTGGTAATGTTCGAGCCACGAGATGCGACACGGCAGAGCACATTGGCTCCGAGCATTTAAACCTTCCTCCTCGGACTTCTCCCATTCGACGCATCGCAGCCAGCGACATGCATCTCCGTACCACGCGATGCCCGTGTCGAAGACGCCATGCACTCCATGCAATGATGCACCAAGCACGGAAGCCCGCAGTATATATAGCGACGGATCGGAGCGGATGCGGAGGTCGGTGAGAGGCCGATGGCGGTCGACGGAGGAGGGAGAAGGGGCGGCGCGGAGGGGGTACGTGCCGGTGCTGGTGGGCGCGGCCGCAGCGGAGGAGGAGGGGGGGCTGCAGAGGTTCCTGGTGAGCGTGGAGGCGTTCAAGCACGCACGCTTCGTTAGCCTGCTGGAGATGGCGGCTGGCGAGTTCGGATACCAGCAGAGGGGAGTGCTCAGGATCCCTTGTGATCCCGAGCACTTCCGAAGAGTGCTCAAGATGCCGATCAAAGACAGAAAGCGTCAGCAAACCTGCGGAATGAGGAACCGGTGAGAATGGAGACAGTCCGTGTACTTTTTGTGTTTCTTTTTCTGCTCTGTTCCTGAAGCATCTGAATGCCGCTGAACTCCTCGGCAACTTCCAGTGAGAAAAGCCATCCTCCAGTTAGATTGTTGCTGTTAGTTCAAACAACTTTTTACCATGACCCAGAGGTGTGCGGTCGTGGCTCCGAGGCTCCGGGGTCGTCGCGGTAGGGTTTGGGCCGATCGACGTCTCCTGCTCCAGTGGGTCCCGATCAGGGAGAGGAGAGGAGAGAGAGAGAGAGCCCGTCGTGCACGCCGATATCGCCTGGGACTATACCTGCACAAAGGCGGGTCGGAGGATGCTCCGCCCGACCCTTCCGACGCTCAAGTCAGCCTTTTTCTCCAAGGCTCAGATATTTCCGAGTTCTTCCTCTTTAAGCCGGTTAACCAATCGAAGAGTTCAGAGAAAAAACCTCTCTTTCACCTTACTCTCTGGTAGCTTAAATATGTCGGACGGTTGGCGCGTTTCTGGTCACGTCTGAGGGTGGTGTACAGACCTGGCTTCGCAGGCTGGTGCCGTGGTCAACTCCCGCACGGACCTGGGGCGAGGCAGAGGAGAAGTGACATCGGGCGGTCAACCTCGGCCATAATTGAGCGCAGGAGGGGCGATAACGTCATCCAGGCGTAATACATAGGATCCGGTGTCGCATCACATTTAATACCCATAACACTACCCCTCTAAAAAAAAAGCCCCTCCTGCGGGACTAACCTCGAGGGCAGGAGGTGGTGTTTCGGGGGAACTCGGTTGCACGTAGGCGGCCGGCAGAGACCACGGTTGGAGGTCTGACTTATCATGACATAAATAACTGAGCCGCCGTTTGGGATGAGGGGTCGAGCCGCCGCTCAAGACCCAGAAGACCGATGGTCGAGCCGCCGCTCAAAACCATGAGAACCGAACCGCCGTTCGGGAAGAGGGGTCAAGCCGCCGCTCAAGACCCAGAAGACTGATGGTCGAGCCGCAGCTCAAGACCATGAGAACCGAACTGCTGTTCGGGATGAGGGGTCGAGCCGCCGCTTAAGACCCAGAAGATCGATGGTCGAGCCGCCACTCAAGACCCAGAAGACCGATGGTCGAGCCGCCGCTCAAGACCATGAGAACCGAACCGCCGTTCGGGAAGAGGGGCCGAGCCGCCGCTCAAGACCATGAGAACCGAATCGCCGTTCAGGATGAGGTGTCGAGCCACCGCTCAAGACCCAGAAAACCGATGGTCGAGCCGCCGCTTAAGACCATGAGAACCGAACCGCCGTTCGGGAAGACTGGTCAAGCCGCCGCTCAAGACCCAGAAGACCGATGGTCGAGCCGCCGCTCAAGACCATGAGAACCGAACCGCCGTTCGGGAAGAGGGGTCGAGCCGCCGCTCAAGACCATGAGAACCGAACCGCCGTTCGGGATGAGGGGTCAAGCCGTCGCTCAAGACCCAGAAGACCGATGGTCGAGCCGCCGCTCAAGACCATGAGAACCGAACTACCGTTCGGGATGAGGGGTCGAGCCATCGCTCAAGACCCAGAAGACCGATGGTCGAGCCGTCGCTTAAGACTATGAGAACCGAGCCGCCATTCGGGAAGAGGGGTCGAGCCGCCGCTCAAGACCATGAGAACCGAATCGCCGTTCGGGAAGAGGGGTCGAGCCGCCGCTCAAGACCCAGAAGACCGATGGTCGAGCCGCCGCTCAAGACCATGAGAACCGAACCGCCTGGGGTTCTGGGGCTTTTGCTTCGAAAACCGCTGTCACGCGATGTTCGAATCGAGGAGGCGTCGGTGTGCCGCCCAAATTGCCCTGTTGGGTGCCTGCCACGTCGCGTCCTCATTAATATCGGGCCATCGCTTGGACTTCCCGAGGGGGTACAGGTGGGAAGTACATGGGGTAATATGCTGTCGCCCACTTTGGGAGACGAGGAGATGGAGCCCCTTCGGTGGGGCTTCCGTCTTTAAATAGAGCGCATTGGCACTCTACCTCTTTTTATCAGTAGAGTCCTCTGCATCGAGTCCTACCGCCTCCTTCTTCCGAACCTTCTTGCTTGACCCAACGTCCCTCGTCACCTTTCAGTCGACTCTGTTGTCGTAGGTTAGTAAAGAATGACTTCCTCTCCTGCTTCTTCCTCATTCTCTCCCTCTGCTTCTTCCTCTTCCACCCCTTCTGCTACCGTTTGCCCTCCGACCCTTCCACCTTCCCCACCTTCGAACTGTTCATCTGATGGGGAGAAGACACGTGCGCTAGAGGCTCTAATGTGGCCGCACGATCAAGACTCTACCCTCGATGATTCTTCCGTGGGGATCCTCCGGAGGTGCTACCGCATCCCGAAGGATTATACCTTAGTGGCCCCCGAAGTGGGGCAGCGGGCCTTCGATCCCGTCCCTGAGGGCTTCGCTTTGACCCTTGATGCCCTGGAGGCCGGTATGCGTCTCCCACTACATCCTATCATCGTTTCTTATCTGTCTCTGTGGCGAATCTCGCCGTCACAAATAATACCCAACTCCTGGCGATATCTGGTGGCCTTCCTGGGGGAATGCCATTACGCTGATATCACCCCGACCCGAAACCTTTTCCTCTCAAGTTTTCGCCTTGTCAAGGGGTCGGGGGGCTATTTTCTTGCTGCCCAGGCAGGGTTCCGCGTCAGCAGTGCCCCTACAAGTAACAAGGGATGGAAGAGACGCTTCTTCTATGTCTAATGTAAAAAGGACTGGGGTTTTGGGGTTCGATGGTCCTCTAGGGCCATTGACAACACGGCCCCGAAGTTGAACGCCGAAGAGCGTACACATTTGGAGAGGATGAGGGCAATCCTTCCCTCCTCTCAAGCCATCCGCAATATGTTGAAACGATGGCTTGTGGAAGCAGGATTAAGCCCGAGCTCTCAGGGTAGGTCATTGTTGTTTATTGCTTGGGTTCAGGGCGGCCTCCTAATCCTAACCGGTTCTTTATTTCTCGCAGAAATGGTGAACCTCCGATCATTTCATGGCGTGGGGGCTTCGGCAAGCTCGTCCCCGGCAACGACGCCAATGGTGGCTAAGCGGGTGGGGGAAGATTTCCCACAAGCGGTCGAGGGGGAGCGACCGAAGAAGAAATCGAAGGCAACGGATGGTTCGGATCCCGAGATGCCGGCAACTCATCCCGAAGGGCCGACCGAGGAACGGACCGACCGACCGGGAGCGCCCGGCCCGACAGGGGGGGCTGGGCCGAGTCAGGGGGCGACCGGGAAGAGCCTTCGCCCGCCGGCGGTGAGGGAATTGTGCCGGATTCCCCCGGGCAAAGGGGAGCCCTTCTTCGCTCGCGTAATGGGCGAGGTCCCCCCAGGGGCGGCGAGCGACCCTCTGGTTGCCCGCTGGGGCGGCCTGTCCCGAGGGGACAAAGTGTGGACTGGGGGGGAACCCTCGGCCACCTACCTCCGGGGGGCGCTTCATCCCGACATTGCTCGGGATGTGTACACGCTCCCCTCGGAGGCGCTCATTGCCAAGTCAGCCAAATCGGCGATGTGGGTAAGTATCATCTCAGACGTACCTTTTTAGTTTTCTCCTTTCGTCATTGTTTCACCATGTTCCTTTTTTGCAAAATCTCCACTACACCACCGCCTTGATCGGCCGAGCACGCGATGCCAGTTGGATCATAGGCGGCCTCTGTGAGCGCAACTCCGAATTGCGCCAGCAACTGGAGGAAGTCCGTGTTGGTTTTGGCCCCGAGGCGGTCGCCGCAGCCGAGAAACGGGCGACCGACATGGACGTAGAGGTAGCTCGCCTGACCGTCGAGCTCAAGGTCGCGTCCGCAACTTAGGCCAATCTGCAGAAACTACTGCGGACTGAGAAGCTGGAGAACCGTCTCCGTAGGACCGAGGCCTCCGATCTGGCCGCGAAGCTGGCTTCCAAGGAGGCCGAGGCAAAAGCTTCCCATGAGGCATTTGCGGCAGAAGAACGTCGCCGACTAGAGAAGGATCGGGAGGCGATCGAGCGCTACAAGAAGTCGGAGGGCTTTCTCCTCGACTTGGACTGGACGGGTAGAGTATCCTATGAATACGGATACAAGGTCGCCCTGGCTCGATTCCGGGCGTGCCCTCCGAGTTCCACGGTCGAGGCAGATCCCTTCACCTCCCGTCCCGAGGATCTGGGGGCAAGTATGCCCGAAGAGGTTCCTTTTGATAACAGCCTACCGGGGGCCGATTCTTAAGGGACGCCTTGTTTTTGGGGGGTTTTTCCTTACTTTTTTGGACTGTGTATAGCTTTTTCCCTTTCTAGGGACTCATTTTGTACTTTGAAACTTTGGTAATACAATTCCAATTTCAGTAACTTAACTTCAATAATCTGAATCCAATGCTAGCCCTTCTGCTTGGTCTTTGTACCCGTCATAAAAACTTTAAACAAAGTATTTTTTGAGGTTATGGACGTTCCAGGTCCTCGGCACTTGCTGTCCTGACATTGTTGCGAGTCGGAACGTGCCCGGTCGGATGACCTCGATGACGCGGTAAGGACCTTCCCATTTAGGTGCAAGTTTGCCCCTTGCGCGGGCGGGGTCACTTACCTCAGCCTTGCGCAGTACCAAATCTCCTATCCCGAGAGGTCGAGGGTGAACCCTTCTGTTGTAGTTTCTGGCGACACTTCGGTTGTAGGGTAAGATTTTTAGGTGTGCGTCGGCCCTGCGTTCTTCGAGTAGGTCCAGCCTGGCTCGAACTCCCTGGGTCGACGTCGGCTCCTCATAGGCTTCTACCCTGGGAGTCGGAATGACCAACTCGGCTGGCAGAACCGCTTCTGTGCCGAATGCCAGACTGTATGGTGATTCGCCCGAAGCCGTTTTCGGGGTGGTTCGCAAAGACCATAGGATACTCGGTAGCTCGTCGACCCAGCTTGATTGGGCTCTCAGAGTTCTTTTCTTAAGCCCATCAAGGATGGACCGGTTGGTCACCTCGGCGAGCCCGTTGGTCTGAGGGTGGACCACAGAGCTAAACCTCAACTGTATCCGATAATTTGCACAAAATTCCCTGAACCAAGCGCTGGCAAACTGAGTACCGTTGACGGTGACGATAACGTTGGGAAGGCCGAATCGGGTCACAATATTTCTCCATACGAACTGCTCGACCCGACCGGCCGTGATGGTCGCCAGCGACTCGGCTTCCACCCATTTGGTGAAATAATCGATTCCCACGATGATGTGTCTTCGCTGGCTGGACGCCGGGGGGAATGATCCCAGGAGGTCTATTCCCCATTGTGCGAAGGGCCAGGCGCAATCCATTGAGGTGAGCAGGATCGCGGGGTGCTGTGGGGCTCGAGCATGGCGCTGGCATGCGTCGCACCGCCACACATAGGCCTTGGTGTCCCGGTGCAACGTAGGCCAGTAATAGCCTTGACGCAGTATTTTGAAGGCCAAGGCCCGGCCACCCATATGCTCCCCGCAGATCCCGCCATGGACCTCAGCGAGGACCACTTCCGCCTCGTCGGGATCCAGGCATCGTAACAGGGGGCGAGAGAATGACCTTCTGTAGAGCTGATTGCCGATTTCGTAATACCACGCCTGGGTTCGGCGGAGCCGCCGTGCCCTGATGTCATCAGCGGGAAGGATGCCCTCGCGCTTGTACCTCCGCATCTCCTGTATCCATGTGAGCGGAGGGACCGGGACCCCGGGTTCCCCTATCCTCGTGGTAGCCACCGACCGGTGTGTAAGCTCCTCAACCTCGTGATGCTCCCCGAGATCGGTCCCCGAGGCTAACTTTGCGAGCTGGTCCGCCCGCTCGTTCTGGGATCTATGGATTCTAGATAGAGTAAAGCGGGAAAAGTTAGCGGTCTGGGCTTTTACCTCCATTAGGTATTTTGACATGGTTGGATCCCGGGCCCGGTACTCTCCGCCAATTTGCTCGGCAACCAGTTGGGAGTCCGTGAGGACGTGGACTGCTCCCAGCTGCATCTCGGCTGCCAGCCGAAGGCCGGCTAAGAGAGCTTCGTACTCCGCCTCGTTGTTTGTGGCCTCGAAGCCGAAGCGGAGAGAACGCTCGAAAGAGCGTCCCTCGGGGTCTTCCAGTATAAGTCCAGCTCCGGCGCCCCTTGAGCCAGATGACCCGTCAACGCGCAGGACCCAGTCCTGGTGAACTTGCTTTGCACTTTCCGTCTCTGGTTGGGTTAATTCCGAGATGAAATCGGCCAGGGCCTGTGCTTTGATGGCCGTCCTTGGTTTGTATTGGAGATCAAATTCGAATAGCTCCACCGACCATTTGAGGAGGCGCCCTGTCATGTCAAATTTAGAAAGAACTTGACGCAGTGGTTGGTTAGTCATTACCTCGATTGTATTGGCCTGGAAATAGGGGCGTAGCTTCCGAGCTACCAGGATGAGCGCTAATGCCAACTTTTCAATGGGGGGGGGGGTAGCGCTGCTCCGGCCCTCGCAGGACATGGCTGATGTAATAAACTGGGTGCTGTTTTTCGATGGCCTCTTTTACCAGCACAGAGCTCACTATGTGTTGAGACGCTGCCAGGTAGAGGCAAAGTTTCTCCGGCGTGGACACCGAGGTAAGGCGTGGGAGTGTGGATAGGTGCTGCTTTAGACGCGCGAAGGCTTCCTCGCATTTCGTCGTCCATCGAAAGTTCTTCGGATCCTTCAAGACTTGGAAGAAGGGAAGACACTTGTCTCCCGATCGGGACAAAAATCGAGATAGAGTTGCAATCCTCCCATTGAGACATTGGAGCTCCTTCACCGTTCTGGGGGCTCTCATGTTGATGATTGCTTGGATCTTTTCCGGGTTAGCATCGATTCCCCTCTCGTGTATGATGAATCCGAGGAATTTTCCTGATGTTACGCCGAAAATGCATTTAGCCGGATTAAGGCGCATTCCGTATTCCCTTAGTGTAGCGAAGGTCTCCCTCAGGTCGTCAAGGTGGGCGGCTCCCGTTCGACTTTTCACGATCATGTCGTCGACGTAGACTTCCATGTTTCGCCCTATCTGCTGGGCAAATATCCTACTTACCGTCCTTTGATAAGTGGCCCCAGCATTCTTTAATCCGAACGGCATAACCTTGTAAAAATAAGCTCCTTGGGGGGTGTGGAAGGCCGTATGTTGCTGATCCTCGGGTGCCATCCGGATCTGGTTGTAGCCGGAGAAGGCATCCATGAAGGAGAAGCGGGCATGCCTCACGGTTGAGTCGACCAGCTGGTCAATCCTAGGTAAGGGGTAGTAATCCTTCGGGCAAGCACGATTAAGATCGGTGTAGTCGACACACATCCTTCAGCTTCCATTAGGCTTCTTTACGAGAACTACATTGGATAGCCATTGGGAGTATCTGACGTCCTCAATGAAGCTGGACGCTAAGAGTTTATCCACCTCCTTTTGCATGGCTTGCTGCCACTCGGGGGCCTGAGCCCGGGGTCTTTGTCTTACCGGGCGAGCGGTCGGGGAAATGCACAGGTGGTGCTAAGAAACTTCCGGGTCGATCCCCGGAAGGTCGGCCGCTGTCCAAGCAAAGACGTCGGCATTTTCCTGGAGGAGGCTGATGAGTTGAGCCTGCTCCTGCCTGCCGAGGTCCGAACCGATCCCGACCGTTTGGTCGGGACAATTATCCCACAGAGGAACATTGATCGCAGGCTTCGTCGGCTCGGGACGCTGAGTCAGATGTTGGGATCCGCGTGGATCTTCGAGGGGCTGTTCCGGCCTCTTTCTCTTACCTAAGGAGATCGCCATCAAGTAGCACCGTTTGGATTCATGAGGATCTCCCCGGACTTCCCCAACTCCTGCGCTGGTCGAGAATTTCAGGGTCCGATGATATGTAGAGATAACCGCTCTTATCTTGTTGAGGGTGGGCCGGCCAAGGATGGCATTGTACGCGGTGGGGAGATCGACCACCAAAAAGGTCACTAACACGGTTTTGGTCTTCGGAGAGTCACCGAGAGTTAAAGGCAGGGTGACCGCACCTCGCGGCGAGATCGAGTCGCCGGTGAACTCGGTGAGCGCCGAGTGTAGGGGCTTCAGGGCCTCCTTCGGTAGTCCCAACTTTAAGAAAGCGTCGAAATAAAGGATGTCGGCTGAGCTGCCCGTGTCGACCATGATCCTTGTAACTTGCGCATTGGCTATTCGGGCCGATACCACCAGTGCGTCATCGTGCTCCGGGCGCCCTGAGTCCTCCGAGGGGAAAGTTATTTCTGGCTCGGAGGGGGGGGGGTGGTGTTCTCCAGTTGTGACGGCGTGAGCGTAAGCTTTTCGTCCCGAGGTGCTATTCCCACCGGAGGTCGATCCCCCGATGATTACATCAATGTGTTGCTCGACCGGGCCTTCGGGGCACAAGGAGGGTTCCCGCGGCCGTTGGAGGTAGTGGTCTAGGTGTCCCCTCCATATCAGTTCCTCAATCTGCCGTTTTAGCTCATAACATTGCTCCGTGTCATGCCCATTCTGCCGATGGAAGCGGTAATAGCGGGTACGATCGGTCAGCTCTCACCGGCTCGTCATCGGGCGGGGAGGCTTGAGCATCCCTCGCTCCTTTATCTGGAGAAATATTTGTGTCCGAGACATATTCAAAGGGGGAGGCGGGAGCCCGGACACGGAGTGGTCGGAGCGCCCCGCCTTGCGCCTTGGTTGCTGAGACTGCCGCCTGGACATCGTTCCCGTTCGGGCTGGTTCTGGGCACCCCTTTTGTCGCTCTTCCCTTCTTCCTGACATCCAGGCCTCGGCCGCCACATACTGATTTGCCCGTTGAAATATCTCCGCGATGGAGATGGGGGGTCGCTCCACCAAAGACCAACAAAACCTCGAGGGTCGCAGCCCTATCATGAACGCCTGCATCAACAGCGAAGGGTGGGCGTCAGATAACCCTCGTATTTCCATGGTAAACCGACGTACGAAGTGGGAGAGAGGTTCGTCCTCCTTTTGCTTCAATCCCAGGAGGAGCGCAATAGAAGGCTTCGGACGCGCGAACGTCAGGAAATGTAGCTCGAAATCCTTAGTGAGCTGTTCGAAAGACGCTATTGTCCCGCTCTTTAAAGTGCTGTACCAGGCACGGGTGGACCCTTTCAGCGTAGTGGGGAACGCTCGACACATCAAGGCGTCTGAGGTTCCATATAGGGCCATCTGAGCTCGAAAGGCGGCAACATGATCTGCTGGATCACTGGCTCCATCATAAAGGTCGATGGAGGGGAGGCGGAAATTCAGGGGCACCGGGTACTCCCGTATGTCGCTGGTGAACGGGGACTCCCAGTGAGGTTCCTCCCTCTGCTCCTCCTTTGACTTTCGGACGTCCCTTTGCATCTCATCCAAGCGCTGGGAAATAGAACGGAGCTGGGCTCAGAATAAATCCATCGAATCCGAGGATACCGCCTCGGGCTCGGGCGGGATACCTGGGTTTTCGAGAACCCGGGTTCCGTCCAGGACCGGGTGGGATGCAGGTGAAGACGGTGCCGTGGGGGGCGCATCATGAGCCTGTGGGGAGGGGTCTCTGGTGGTCGGCCCTCCCGTTCCCAGGAAGATAAGGAATGGCAGTGCAGGCGGTGCTTGCTAATGCGCGGACTGGCAGGATAGGTCTCGAAAGGCCTCCGCGGTGACAGGGGGAGGGAGCGGAGGAACCCCCTCCGGTGGGAGGAGCCCGGGGTCGTTGAACAAACTCCAGTAGCGTTCCGAAGTCGAAGCGGGATCATCCTTCCACGTTCTGGAGGGAAGGGGAGCTTCCGCTGAAGTTCCCCCCGGATGCAGCCTCTCGTCCATGTGCCGTTCGGGGCTAAGTAGGTGATCTCTCGACAGGCCCTCCTTTTAGCGCCAATCTGTTAGTTCAAACAACTTTTTACCGTGACCCAGAGGTGTGCGGTCGTGGCTCCGAGGCTCCGGGGTCGTCGCGGTAGGGTTCGGGCCGGTCAACGTCTCCTGCTCCAGCGAGGTCCCGATCAGGGAGAGGAGAGAGAGAGAGCCCGTCGTGCACGCCGATGTCACCTGGGACTGTACCTGCACAAAGGCGGGTCGGAGGATGCTCCGCCTGACCCCTCCGACGCTCAAGTCAGCCTTTTTCTCCAAGGCTCAGATATTTCCAAGTTCTTCCTCTTAGGTCGATTAACCAATCGAAGAGTTCAGAGAAAAAACCTCTCTTTCACTTTACTCTCTGGTAGCTTAAATATGTCGGGCGATTGACGCGTTTCTAGTCGCGTCTGAGGGTGGTGTATGGACCTGGCTCCGCAGGCTGGTGCCGTGGTCAACTCCCGCACGGACCTGAGACGAGACAGAGGAGAAGTGACGTCGGACGATCAACCTCAACCGTAATTGAGCGCAGGAGGGGCGATGACGTCATCCAGGCGTAATACACAGAATCCGGTATCACGTCACATTTAATACCCATAATAGTTGCCTACTTTTGATGAGCCCTACATGCATAGGTCAAAGCAACTACATGTTACATTGAATGAATGCAAAGGGCTTGAATCATCAAATGGCTCATTCAACACACGAGGGTTTTAGAGATGGGATAGAGAATATAATTTAATTAAAGAGAGTGCCCGACACATATCATCCAATACTCTTCCACAATATTCTCTTCCACACACGAATCATTACTTCCACAAAATTCCAAAATTTTGGCTTCTACGAGCGGAAATAAACCGACTTGTATGGAACACGACCGCGGCGCATGATGTGATGATTGATGCCAACTCAATGAATCATGTTCTGGGAGATTGAAGTCCGTCGTGTCGTATGCTGGCGTAGAACCGACCAAAAGGAGAACTCCTGTCGTTCTTTTCGAGCTGCAAATTGAAACCAAAGAAGAGATTCATCATGGTTATTCTTGCATGAAGAGAAAGGTGTAGAGGGAGGAAAAACTGACCTCAAGAAAGCCATCAACTGATGATTGATCCTTTGGCGAAAACAAAACCTCATCTCTTTTTCTCTGAATGAAATCACTCTTCTGCTGAGCCTGCATTTGAAGGGAAAAGACAATAATGACCCACTGGTTCGTTCCCCTAATATTTGCAGTTCGAGTAGAAAGAACTTGGCTTGCGTTTTAGTTCAATCATTTGCTTACAGATAAGAGAATAATTCTCTTATTGTCCGGTTACCTGGTCCATCAAACGCTTAACGGTACGACGGACGCTTTCGAGAGTTGTATTCTCATGGAATCTCTTCAGGAGAATCAGTGGAATGGTTGCTAATTCAGGAAAAGATATATGATAGCTCCATTGAGAAAAATGCTCTGAAAGCAACTGAATAGCTGTAAGAATACTCTCCTCATGAAAGTCTCGTGATTTGAGCAGCTGTTTGGGTACCTGTTTTACCAGCGAAAAAAAATAACATTATTAGAATATTACTATGCATGAAACAAAAATGAGGATTATTTTAAGAATTAACTACAAGCCTAGTCAATATTAGAAGATCCTGAAAAGGATTACTTTTAAATTATAGCCACATTATTCAGGTCACAATAATTATTATTCCAGCAATAGGAGGCAAATGCAAATCAATGCCTTTTAGTCGGAACATGTATCCCCAAAAACAAGGACTAACGAGCATTAACAGTTGAATCCCAAGGAGAGAGGACCCCGGCTTTTGCATCTTCATCAAAATCCATTTCAACAGAAGTGTCTATATCTGTTTGTTCAATATCATAGGCTAAAATGTGTAGGACTTTGTGATGATCCCTGCCTGCCAGTGGACTTACGGCCTTCGATAAAGGTTCCTCAATGTGCTTGTACCAAATTCGAAAGCAGTTGTATTTTTCTCTCAAACTTTTGCGGATAATATTTTATGTAAAAACTGATTATTAGCATAAAATTTATACTACAAATTATGGAAAAGAAATCAAAATGGTTTAGCACCATAGAAATAGCATCAAACATAAGATTACAGTAACCAAACTGTTTCTTTACCTTCAATAAGGAAGAAAAGTCAACATGACTTCTCTGAGTTCTGTCTGCATTGATATTTCCTCTATGTTCTAGGCAGTCGAAGAGCAACGATGCAATAGGAATGAAAACTCCACTGGAAAGAGAGAGCTGGTTGAGTATTTTCACGCATTTAAACCTTAAAGGCAAATAACGTGGCCCAGAAAACAAGTGAGCTATCCCCCTTATAATTTCAATAATCAAAACAAGCAATGGCTGTAGGTCATAATTCTTGAAGTTACAAGAAACAAACTCAACCCATACGCTGATGCAGTTAATGTACTGCCAGCTATGTATCTTTTTTAGTTCCTCCTGCATTAAAAAAAACAATGAAATGAACTTAATATAAACTGTTTCTACATATTCAGAAGTAAATGACTAAAGATAGCCTTGCAGAAAGTCTAAACTAACAGCAAAGAAAAGAAAGAACATGCTCACAGACCCTCTGTCACAGCAGAAGATTCAAAGCAGGGATAAAAGGAATCTCTACTACTTTAACATTGAAAAGATCCAGAAAGATAAAGAGTTCCATGATTTTTTTCAAGAATTAAAGCTACATCCAACTGTTCCTCCCAGCACCTTAATGGCGAGCATTATGCACTAGGCCATCCTTTTGGTGGTTTTTAGATTCATTTCTTGAGTGTTTACTTCACATTTCAAGTCCTCTTTACAGTATAATCAAATCGAGTGACAGAAATAAATAAAGAACAAAGAGAAATTGTAACTAGGAATCTTCATTAACATATTCAAAAATAGAAACAGTTGAAACATGAAGATATTGCAATTTAGTGAATCGCCCAGCAAAGTTTTACTTCCACCATCTAATGCTTGTAACTATAGCTTCAAATTTGCTTCAGAAAGTGCTACAATCATGTCATAAAGTTTTTTATTGCTCTTTTTGCATAACTGTTTATCAGATTTCTAAGAAAATATCATATCACATATTTGAATTGCCCATGTTGTAGATTGATGCTCCCAGACTAGTCACTGTTACCCCAAATTTGATATAGTAATGACAATATGCACACAAATACCACCACAAAATACATAAGGTCATCATGACAAGGCAAAAAAAGCATTAACAACTTTCTATGCATGTCTCTGCATCAGGCAATGAACCTCATCACATAAAAAACTCAAGAACTTGTTGAACAAAAACAACATAATTCCACAAGAGCTATGTTGGTATTTCAAACCTTTTCTTTGTCTCAAGAGCCTGTCTTAAGATACTTATGAGCTGCTGCACAGAGATTAGCACCTTCTGAGATGATTTTTGAATATCTAAGGAATAAATTTCCACTATAGAATGCATCAAAAATTTAATATGCTTCAGATTTGCAGAGTCCATAAACTTGCAATTTGCTATGAAAGCTTGATATGTTCTCATCAGGCATATATCAAGGTAGTCGGAGGAACACTTTGAAGCAATGTCCCGTATAATAAAAATGAACATGCAGAGAGATTCTCATCGCCCGTAGCCCACAAATGTATGGATCGCTGCATCAAAATATAAAATGAGTAAGAAAAGAAGACAAGGTATTTTTTCCTCATTGATAAATTCCCTTTTTAAGGGTTAATAGTAACCATTAGGTGACAAAGTTTATTGGTTTTGCTGAGAACTGCAATCAGTAATTTGACATGACCAGAATGATACTGCCTTCTATGTAATATTATCATGTTAATAACAAGGGCATGTAACTACTCTTTTATAGAAACCCCAATTTTGTAAAGTATTTGGCTTGTCACATAAAATGTAATAACTCTTGTTATGATTGGAACTTCATGTAGAGTTATAGCATGGCCTGTTTGGAAATATTCAAAACCCTGAAAATTATTCCCAGTTCTTATAATCTAACCGATTAACAAATTTTGTAGCTAAATACTTGAATCTTTAGTAAAGAACACTCTGGGGTACCTTAATCAACCTCTTTGCTAGTGATGGGAAAGCAGCAAAGAACATAATTGACAACCTGAGCTGAGATATGACAAACATAAGAATCTGGTTGTCCATTTCCTGATTCAAAAGGAAGAGTGAACTCCTCAGATATGACTTGATCAGTGGTCTTACAGATTTCCACTCTGACTTTTTTGTTGTCTTCAACATGTTTTCTTTATTCATAGAACCCAAATTCCCAAGAGCCTACTGAAAATACCATGTGCTTCTTGAAGAACAAATGTCAGAAGCTTAGAGAAAACCTCTCTATTTGCAATCTTCTGTTGTGAAACTTCATCAGAGTCCACCCCAAAATGACAAGCAGCACGGAAGCCATAAAGCAGGCTAGAGAGTGTAGAACAATTTGGCTGTTCCATAACCATCCAACACCAAACATCTAAAGTCGAGCTTGTAAGAACCTTGCCACTAAGTGAAGTTTCACTTTCTCCTATGCCATCGCTATCAGCACTATTAGCATCACCTTCTTCATCTGAATACTACCATGAAAAGTGATTTTAGGATATCTGTTCATAATTTAACCACAAATACAGTAGAGAATCAATAAAAGCACATAACAGAAAAGCAAACAATAACAAGATATAACCAATTATTCAAACTGGATAGATGACTGCTGTTCATATAGCTGAGTTGTCTGTGCATGTACTTACATGTTAAAAGATCATAACAAGACTTGCACAACCAAACATTATAAGAACTAAAATCTAGTAACCACCATAAACGATCTACAGATTTTGCTTCAAATTTCTCAGAAGATATGTAGCTAGCAAGTTGCCTTGAAGCTACAAAATTCAACTCTTGATAACCACATACAAGTTAGATAATGTTTAACAAAAAGCCAAATAATGTAGAAAATTCTAAATTACCAGACGTGGAAGAGTTTTCAATTCATACAACCTACAATCTCATCAATCATAAATCATATAGTGAATAAGCTCCAAACTTCCAGCTAGACTTAGCTCGGGTATTCCTTGTATGTTAAGACCCTCAAAATCTAATACATATGATCTTATTACTGAATGACAATAAGCATCATCAGATCTAATATGTAGAAAAAATAATTTAAACAATCTTACAATTTCTTCACTTTTGGACTTGTGGAGGTCAGATGTTCGACTTTCAAGGAATGTTGAAAATTGTGGGTCCTAGCAGGAAAGTACAGAAAAATGGTTGTCAGCACCAAAAAGTACAAGAAGAATTGAGTGAGAACCTAAAGAAAAAAAAGCATTGCAAGCTCAGACAGACATGACTAGAAATAGAAATTAAAAACCATAAAAGAAGTTGACAAGCTCACTTAGTCCACTGAGATATCAGATAATATAATGATAACTTCTTTAAAGCAATCATCCAAGATTCCCCATAATGAATTATTAACTAATAATTTGTATAGTACCCTGAAACTATCATTAAATTATAATGGAAGATTGAAAGATGCTCAATAAAAAAAGAAAGTAGAACACCAAATGAAGATAGATCAATATGGTGCAGCATGTACCCAAAGAATACACCTCTCATTAAAAAATAAAATATATTTCGGAAAATGATAAGACCGACTATGCTTTATGCATCGCAATGTAGAGCATGTATGAGTAAAAATTCCTAATATTAGTACAGAAGGATAAGGGTGTCAAAAATAAATGACTACAATTAGGGCTGTCAACCAACCTAAAAAATCTAGGAAACCAAATTGAACTGTATTTCTTTTGGCCGGCTCAGTATCTTCTAAAGTTGGTTAAATTTCATGGCTTAGTTTTATTGGTTTTCTTGTGGATGATACACAAAAAAATGGAACATAACCAAATGGGCCATTTAGCTTTACATATACACACAAAAAAAAATGTTAATTGGCGGGCTAAGATTATTCTGAAAATCCTGTTTGTTGATGACCTCCTTCCACATTCACCTATGGGGCTTTCTTGGCAGTTCACAAATGTTTCCAAATTTTCCTGTCTGTGTGAACAAGTCAGTCATCTGGATCAGCAACCGATGACCGACAGTGTGACATCATACTCAAAGCTTCCACTGTCTCCATGCATGCCCAAACACTGGGATCTCCTAAATAAAACATCATCATCAATTAAAACACCTTATTACCATTGCCACAGACTATTGCGAAAGGCATATACAAAAAGATCCCACCAACAGCAGGGAGCTTGCTCCAAAAGCAAGGATCCATATGTTACCACCATCACCAAATGTATCAGTTAAAACACCAATTCGTTCCTAATTTTCACTGTTAGTTATGCAATAAGAAGAAAGAGAGTGTGAAATCATTTAAAAGATGCAAACCACAAACCCAAACCAAACTGAACCAAAAATTTCAGTTTGGTTCAGGTTCAGTTTATAACTAGTTCAGATCAGTTTCAGTTCTCATGGTTTTCTTTAATGATGACCCTTGAACCCAACTGGACCGACTAGAATACAGCCCCAACTAGAATTACAAGGAACAAGAGCATAATATAATTGCATTCAGGAAATTAGAGAAACATAAGTGAAAACTCTAGATCCCTAATCAACGGAAGATAAGTGCGTTCGAGTTACAGGTTCAACAGACAGAAAGATAAGTCCATTCAGACTGGCATGTGGATTATCTCGGGCCATTATCCCAAATAAAGATAAATGACATGAAAGAATATATATACAGTTGAAAAAAAACTGGTCATTTCATTACTAAGTTTAGAAGAGTAGTATGCTATTCAGATGATACAAATATTGCATAAGAAGCCATCAAGGTATCAACAACTAGGCTGGTGCAATTTTCATTACTGCTAGATATGGATTTCAATCAAATGCACATATGCATGTGCTGAAGTCAAAACAGAAATTAAAGGATGCAGCACCAAACAATGTTGTGAAATTAGAAGTCTATATCTAAAATCCAACATGATGTAAACAGAAAATATCTCAGAAAGTGCAGTGAGAAAATGAGAAGTCAATGGTAAATCAAAATAAGATTCTTTACTTGCGAAAGATGAATTCCAAATTTGGCTACAACAACTGGCACTGTCCATATCCACAAAAACACAGAGTTCTCACCTTGACACACAGCTTATCTAATTTACGCTTCTGCTTTGCAATCTCTTGATAAATTTCCTGTTTTGTAGCAGAATAGGAACATCATCACTCTTTTCTGCACATATGCAATCAAAATTAGACCAGCATGACCTATGGCAGTATCCATAGCATGTAGATGTTACAAAAATGCAAACCATCAGAACATACCTCGACTTCATTTTCCGAAATGTAAGGGCATTCAGGGTCCTGTTGCATACCATTATCAGCAGAACATCCACAGGAACAAGGCAAAAATATGCACATAGGTAAGCATTATATATGTAAGTGGATATATGTGTGTGCTTGCAGATATATGTGGAAGTGGATATATAAGTGGATGATAAAGTTGCAAAAAGGAAAAAGAGTTAAAAAGTCTCTGAAACTAGTTATAAGCATTGGATAAGTTAAATTGAATCTTAAAAATAAGGGAACCAAAAAAAGTAAAAACAAAAAAACAAACCCAACTATTTAGGGAAATAGATACGAATTGAATTAGCTGAACAAAATGGACTAGATTGTTATGTAGAAAAAAAAAGCCAACCATGTATTATGAACGGCATAGATAGGAAAGTTTCAGTATGTATTACTTAGAAAAATTTCGAAACACTTTTTTTTTGTGTTTTGAGAAGTTAAAAATAGGGTTACTAAGAACCAAACCATAGTGCTAAACTTTGATCACTATCATCGGGAAATCTTGATAAATTTTACGCTAATAATTTATCCCTTCTTGAATGATTGCCAATACAAGAAGCAATGTCCATGTGGAGAATAGTCTACTTTCATGCATAACAAAGAATATGGTAGCAGTCACAAAAAGAGATTCAGAGAACATACCTCAGATATATATCCATCACTAACTGAAACATCCTCATCCAAATCATAATCATCTTGATGAAATAGGTCCCCAAGATCATTGTTGTAAAAGCTTCATCTAGGATCATCCCTTCAAGATCTCTAAATAAGAAAAAAGAAAAACTTGAAAGCATGTTTCTCCAATGTGAGGAAGAAAACAAGACAGACAACAAACATATTAATTCTTTCGATGTTTAGTAGAATATCCGCCATCAGACCATGACACCATGTGAACCAAGGAAGAAGGTAATCCACAAAACTAGCATGATGTTGTTTATTAGCAGAATTCCATCATCCTAACACAAATTATTATGAAAAAATATTAGCTACTTGTATGAAACCAGCTTAATCTCATATTTTAATAGGTTCTCCGACGAGGATATCTGGCAGTCTTATAACGAATTTCAACCACAAAGCAGAGTTTACGTTGTCTCCTTTCTCAAGTCTCATCTATATATTTTCCATGACCTTACAGTGTATAACAATCTTGGTTGCACTTTGCTGATTTTTTTAGAGCATTTAATCCAAAGCATGGTGGAAAACTATCCATTTCCACCACAATCAGTTAATTAGTGCTCCAAAATAACCCTTAAGACTAGGGCAATGATAATATTTTTTTTAATCACCCACCAAAGTTCTTGGAATGAGACTACTTAAAGATAAATGCATGTGCATATAAGCATCGGCAGGAGCTGCAGTGAGTATAAGCGTTGTTTGATCAAAAGAGAATGAAGAAAATTATATACTATTAAGTTATTTGTACTGATTATCAAAGCCTTCTTACCCGTGAGTCTGCTGAACGTTTTTCGATTTATTGCTCTCTTCAAGGAAATCCTTGTTGCTTACTGTCGATGGAAAACAATTATCATTCAATTCTGTTTGCACTTAACCCGCTTCTCTGATATGTTATGAGAAAACACCATTGCCAGTCCAATATGAGAAGGAAATAAAGTTATTCGATCGAAACCTTTCGATCTACGGGGAGCGGATTTCTTCTTGAACATGGAGTTAAGCTTGCGCTGCCTCTTCATAACGGACGGGAGGTTCTTCTTGGCGAACTTCCTGGCCTTCTTTCCCAATTTCTTCGCCATCTTTTGCCAAGAAAAGAGATTTTGTAGTCGGAAGCCGGAGGATAGAATCGACTCGGGTTTCAGGTAAGAGGAAAGAGCGACGATGGAGCGTCGGATTCCAAGCCGAGTGCCGTGACTAGAACAAAAAACAACGGATCAAATTACATCGTTCAAATATATATTAACAAAACAATTAAGAAGGAAGGGGGAGGAGGATGGGGATGGGGTTGTTGGGCATGGGGAGGCCGAGGAGGAGGAGAGACATACCGCTGGAGGAAGACGCTGCCGTCGCCGCCTCCGTTCGCCGGGGTTTCCACGGGTCGGCTCTCTCCTCGTGCGCTAGGGTTTTGGTGTAAACATTTGTCGAGCCGATCGAACCGGATCCGGTCTGATTTGGATCGTCCCGGCTGTCCGGTTTTCGTATTTAATGGATTTTATTATAATACCGATTGTGATTATTTTATTTAATGACGACGTGATGAGGTAATATCCACGGACGTCAATCACGAGTTGGACAACGAACCGATCAGCGGACGGAGCCCTTCCCTTCTCCTACGACGTGGGGCAGAAGACCACCCCGTAGTTCGTCCCGCCGAAGCAGGTGAATAGGCTGGTGGCGTCATCCTTAGGGTAGCTGTAAGCATCCAGGCACAGTTTCTTGAAGAACATGGAGTTGTTGGTCGGGCTGCAGCTGCCGGAGTTGCAGCAGTACTCGTCGGTCTTGAACACGGTGCAGGGGTTGTTGCAGCCGCCCGGCGATTTCAGCTCGCTGGGGCACTGCCCGTTGTTGCCGGCGGCGCACCGGATCCCATGGCAGCTCCTGGTAGTGGGGTGAGGGTGTGTGGGTGGGGTGAGGAGGAGCTGTCGTCCCGGAGGGGAGGATGGTGTCGGGAAGGGGGCGGAACTACGACGAAGGGGGAAGGAGGAGGGCGGAGAAGGGAAAGGGGAGGAGCTGCGACAGAGGGGGGAAGGGGGAAGATGGTGTCGGGGAAGGAAGGGAGCTGCGACGGTGGACGAGGGAGGGGGAGGGATCGGGGAAGGGGGGCTGCCTCTGCGAAGGAGGAAGAGGAGGAGAAAGAGAGCGGTGCCGGGGGGCGGAGACGCCGTTTCGCCGATGCACAGGAAGACGCAGCGGCCGCCGTTCACCGAGGAAAACGCCGCATCGACAAGAACTCGGGTGCGCTCGAGGTCACTAGCTAGACGCAGGTTTGACCCAGTTATAATAGATCAGGCCGACGAGTGACGCGGAGATATGACACTTTGAATGCATGGTTTCACGTAACTCTCACTCAGTCTCTTATTATTTTTTGCAATGGACTTCGTGCCATAAACAGCATATTTTTCAGATCATATTTTTCTACAGAGCCAAATAGATAAACATCATTTTATTATAATTTGATTGCGATTATTTTATTTAATGGCGACGTGTTGTGGTAATGTCCGCCGACGTCAGTCACGACTACCGAACTGGGGCAGAAGACCACCCTGTAGTTCGTCCTGCCGGGACAGGTGAAGACGCTGGTGGCGTCATCCTTAGGGTAGCTGTAAGCATCCGGGCACAGATTCTTGAAGAACATGGAGTAGTTGGTCGGGCCGCAGCTGCCGGTGTTGCAGCAGTACTCGTCGGTCTTGAACACGGTGCAGGGGTTGTTGCAGCCGCCCGGCGCTTTCAGCTCGCTGGGGCACTGCCCGTTGATGTCGGCGGCGCACCGGATCCCGTGGCAGCCCCCGGTGGTGGGGCTGAAGTCCATGGGCACGTTGAAGCCGTCGACGAGGGATATGTCGATGAAGTCGTTGTTGTCGAACTGGTTGAGCGAGAACTCGGCGAGCGTGTTGGGCGGGGAGCCGTAGGCTTGGCACTCGAGCAGGCCGCCGCAGTCGCCGGTCTCGCAGCTGCCATTGCCGCTGCCGTCGAAGGAGCAGCCGGTGCGGGCCCAGACGCTGCAGCTTGTGGTGCCCGGGGTCACTTCGTTGGTCCAGCTCTGGCCGGGGTCGAGCTGGCGGCCGCCGCCGGGGACGGCGGCAGCCCAGACGGTGTAGGAGCATTGGTTGACGATCTCGAAGGTGGCCTTATGGGAGAGGGCGAAGAGCAGAGGGAAGAGGAGGAGGGAGAGGGCGGTCGAGGAGGCCATCTTCTCCACCAGAGAGCGGAGCTCTTCCAAGTCTGTAAGCAGTGCAGGTCTGTGGGACAAGAGATGGGATATTTATAGGGGGAGGGAGAAGATGAGGTCCGTGGAAGAATGCTCCTGTGGATGACACGTCTGTGAACTGTGACGAAGAGGTCAATTTCTAGAACGGCATCTCGACAAGCAACCACAGTCCAGGCAGAAACAAGCACTGCGGGGAAGAAACTTTGTGGAAGATGAGAAGAAAAAACCATGCAGGGCTTCAAGAACTTGTCCTCCTTCACTACGTCGTCATCTTCCAAGCCTGGTTTGATCCGATCCTCACATCGATGACAACATTTTCCACCCGGTTAGACTTCTCTAAATATTTAACTTGTCAATAATAGCCAAGTTAAATGTTTAGAAACAGATTAAATGATTTATGTCTTGCGCTAGGAATGATGGCACGTATATATAATCAACTTCTTGATGATCTCCAAGTGCATGGATTCTTGTTGGAAGAAGAATCAGAATTGCAAGTTTAGAGACTTGTTGCTGATGATAGAGCAAGTACTGATGACATTGACGGAAACCAGAAGGTAATCTGGTTTGATGCCATTGTTTACAGCATCTTATCTGATGTTAAATTGAAGAATCGTTGCTGATACCTTCACATCATGTGTGAAGGTATTGTTTGAAATTGAAGGTAGCATCTTATCTGATGTTACTATTCCTACAGACTGATCCTTCTTGGTCCCTTCCTTCCAAGTATTTAGAAGTAGACTCTTATGGCATGATGTGGACAGGGAAAAGAGGAGCTGCAGCTTGATCTTTCTTGGAGGTGTAGGTGATATTAATCCGAGAGAACATCATATGATGGGGGGTTTTATTGCTCGAAAATGCTATTCTAGCTGACCTAATCGTCAAAGGATATCATGGAGATGGAAACTAGATTCTTTTAAGCTTTTAAGATTGGAGATGCAGCTTAGTTTCACCAGCCTACTCTTATGGTCTGCATAGCATTTCTGAATGGAGATATGGCACTTTGAATGCATGGTTTCACGTAACTCTCGCTCAGTCTATTTCTACTTTAATACTTTCTAATTAACAGATAGTATTTCTTCAACTGCACAAAGAAATCTGAATAAAATCCTCTCTTCTTATATGTATAAATGAGATTTAGTCATATTTAATATATTTTGTTTCTACAATACAATTTAATATAGTATCAAAGCCCTTAAGCAAGAGTTTTTTTTTTCTTCTTTTTTCTTCTTTTTTCTTTTCGTTATCGAGCGACAGCATCGAGCTTTTTGTAACTCTCACCAACACTAACGTCGCCCAACTAACTTTATTCTTCTTGTTCCCTCAACTATACGATAAAATTTATTTTCCTTTTTTAGTGGACTTCATGCCATCTGAACGGAGATATGGCACTTTGAATGCAGGTTTCACGTAACTCTCACTCAATCTCTTTCTACCTTTTGTAATGCACTCATGTTTCACGTAACTCTCACTCAATCTCTTTCTACTTTTTGTAATGGACTTCATGTCATATTCTATTAGTCATATTCAATATATTTTTATTTTTACAATATAATTTAATATGGTATCAAGCCCTTCATCGAACAAGAGCTTTTTTCTTTCATTCATTTCTTTTCGTTGTCTAGTGACAACATTGATGGTAGAGCTTCTTTCTTTCCTCGTGTTGTTGACTTCCAGGCATCGTGAAGAACACCACGCATCTGGACGTTAGAGCAGAACCCACCGAAGCATAGTATTCTCTTCTACCGTCACCCAACCACTGGTTGTCATCACTAGCACTATCGTTACCCAACCAAGTGTTGCAGGTTGAGCAGCCCTGGCGCTGTTGCACTCCACCTAGCCAGACCCGTAATCGCTGATGGTGCAGGAGTTACCTCCGATCGCGGCCAAACGAGCACCCTGCTCAGCCAGCAGATGGTCGGACTAGTCGGCAAGGACCGGTGGGGTGATAGAGATTTCACTTTGCTCTCCTTCTCGACAAAAGCAGAGCCCTTTGCCTCGCTCTCTGATCGGCAATCGCTCCTCTGCGAAATCCTACTAAGCCGCTCCTCTACAAAATCCCGCCGAGTCACTCCGCGAAATCCCCGCCCGCCTTGTCACGTAAGAAGCACACCGTGTGCAACCATGCCGGCAGTATCGGCGTTATCAAGACGAGCTCCGGTCCACTTCACCGACACCGGCAATGCCTTCTTCCCCTCCCGCCTCCTACCTCGCGCCGCAACCCGTTGGTTCCTCTCCTCTTCGCCTCCTCTTGAGTCACAACCGTAGACTCTCTTCGCAAGCGACTACGATTGCGACACATCCATGGTCCATTGAGCCATCGCCAAGAACTCTCTCCCCTCTGTCACCTTCTCTCCCTCCCTGCACCTCCTACTGCTCCCTCTCCATTGCCGTCATTGCTAGCGACCATCAACGCCGCTGCTTTCTCAAACCGTCGCAATCAACGTGCGATGTGACAGAAATAGGACAACGTCGCTAATCTCAGCCTCGGCGCTCTCCTCTGCTGAGAACGCTCTCTCCTCTGTCACCGAACTCCACTGAACGGTGTGATTCGCACCGCTGAGTCTTCAACGCCGTTTCGCACCAAGCGCCGCCTCCTCCTCCTACACTCGCCTTCAAATGATATGAGCAAGCAATGTAAGTCACTTGCTTCACTACATCGCTCACAAAGCAGAACCAATCCGACGGGTGACGATTTCCTCTTTCTCATCAAGTTAGCGACAGAAACACTTTGCTCTCCTTCCCGCGACCCATCTGAGCCGACATTTTCCTCTGAAGGCTCCTCTCCGCTACCTCTTCGGCCACCAAACTGTCATGGACTTAGCTGGTTTTGCCTAAGCCGTGCGGCACCAATGCGTATCACCGCAAAGGTCAACCTTCCCGAAATCTCCTACGATCCCTTAGGACCTACGAAAGAGAAGACGGGACAAAGAAAGCGCTTCACACGGGATCCGCAAGCTACTCTTTTAGCAAACACTTTATAGCCAATGCACATTCCAATCATGGATATTACAAGCTCAGAACGGTTGCACAACAAAGGTATAAAATTGGTCTACTACAGACCGAGATCGAGTACAAGTGTCCACATGACACAAACTTTCTGTACAAGCCGACAATGGCTGCCAAACTCACTCAAAGGGGCATTTAGCCTTTGACAAGCCCTTTACAAGTAATAACAAACCAAAAGGGACATGGACACACATGAGCGTTACACCGAACAAACCGTTTACAATATGTCCGTAACATTCTCCCCCACTTATTCCTTCGACGTCCTCGTCGAAGCCTTTGCTGACGCTGTAACTTCTTTTCTTTATTGGATCTTCGATCTTCTCCTCCTACTGCGATGCGCCTCTTGGCTCCCAATTGTTCTCCGCTTGTTATTGTTGGGTCGTCGAACTTTAATCCGTCATGCTGCTTCAACTCGCCAATAACTCTAACTCTGGTGTGGGGTTGGCAGAGTTGTGCTGATCCTTGTTGGTTCTTGCGGATTCATCTGATAAAGGGAAAAGACCATCTTTGATATGTGCTAGTCTTCAAATTCTTCTTATCTCTTGAAATAGATAGATGCTTGTTGGAGCTTTAACGAGCATCGCCTCACAACCCTTTAAAGTTTTCAGGTCCTTCCTCAGCAAAATTTGCCCATCGAAACTTCTTCCACTTAGTTGTCTTGCCCGAGTAGGCTCGCATCACTTCCGCTTTGGATTGGTATTCAATTGGAAAATGAAGCGGACAATCTACTCTCAGTAGCACTGATCACCATTGGTGAGGACTTGACAACTGTTGTCTTCCATTAGTCTCTTCGAAGGGTCTTCAAATTTGTGCAGAGCTCCTATGCTAGATAACTAAGAGAGCTGGGGTACTCAGTTTCGCCCATTCTCTTGAGAGTTGAGAAGGTAAAGATTACTTGACTTCGCCGGTCTTCTCGAGGTTGTACTTCGTGCGTCAAACTGGTTACTAGACTTCGCCTGCTCTTAGTTCACACTTCCGAAGCACTCGAAGTATTTGCAATCCTTGCGTTGAGTCAGCTACTATGATTTACCTTCTCATTGCCATTGAACTTCTGGAATGCAAGAAGTTATCACTCCAACTTGGAGTAAGTCTCTGATAGGTTTGGTCGCCTTTGGGATTGTACCGCCTTCTCCATCATTTCTGTCACTGACTCCTCTGAGTAGCAAAGGTACAGTACTACGTACTGCTTGCTCCGATCCTTGGTCATGCACTCTAGCATCGACCCGAAGTCCTTCACTCACGGCTATCTTGATGGAAAGTCTGTTGACACCAGTCTTACGAAGTTCTCTGGCTTCCGCCATTTAGCCTTGTCTTGGTACATGGAGTTTGCCAAAGCATTCTCCTCCTCCACAGCCCATTTCACGACCAAGTGCTCTCTCTCTATGAGAGTAAGGGATTGATGACTCCCCGGAAGTCCCACCTCTGTGGTACCATGGCACTACTATCCGTTGTCTCACATCTACATCCCTTCTTCGTGATCGGTAGATTTACCTCTAGGGCACTGCGGCACTCCTTTGAGTCCACCTTCCTTCTAATCGATGACTGATCTTAGGTAGCTGAGTCCCACTGGACTCGTCATTACTTCCTCGCCCTTTTCTGACCACCTGCTTCAACACCTCTATGTTCTCTGAGCAATTCCACTTGGTCGATGGAAATACAGACTACAACTCCCATGTATGGCTTCCGCCATCATGTTGCAGGGTTAGCACCACTTCTATTCTCCTTAGTTTCATTGGCTGCAATGTTCGCTTACTCGGCCTTGTCCTCTAACTTATCGGGCTTCCTTAAGTGAATGTAAGCTCTGAAGCAGTTTCACTCTTCAGCTGCTCCGATCATACCTCTGCATGATCCAGTCCCCCCATGAGACTCCCTGGTACTTGCATCTGAACTTCTTCCTTGATAGTGCACAGCCCCGTTAAGCTGATGTCCAAGGCTTCCATTCAATGCAACATTCGGTGCACGCACGGAAGACCCATCTCTGCGGTACCATGGCATTCACTACTTGAATCCATAGCTCTTCTTATCATCGTGTTGTTCACCGACGTGGAGCTCCTAGTTGCGCTCCCGATCATACCTCTACACGATCTAGTCCCCCATGGGACTCATTGTGTGTGTTCTTGCCACGAACCATTCCACCACAATCCCCTGCATCATGTCGCCTCCTGGTGACATCTCCTTACATTCTAATCCCTGTGGTATGAACTTGAGCTGCGATATCTCCATGTGTGGACTCTGCCAACACATCGCAAGGCCTTCGCCAGCTTCGATTCTGTTCGCTCCTTTGGCAATCGAACTTCGTCCACCCACTCTCGGGTCACACTCGGACGAAGCCTAGCTCTAAGATAGCCCATCACCTAACAGCTCCTCTGAAGTCCCCTGACTTCGCTGAAATAGGTGCACCATTATCTGGATCCTGAGACTCTGCCCCTACCAGCACAATCTCCGCTGCGCACAGCTTTCCTCATGGCAACTCGAATGACAACATTGTGGCATATTCTTCAAGAGTAACTATCTCTGCATCCTCTTGCCCCGTGCAAAGACCTTTTGACACCAACTTTGCCTCTGCAAACTGTGTCGCCTTAGTTCCTCCACCAAATGCTTCATCGAGATAAAGTGCATGTGCCTCAAAGCTCCCTTCATCTTCGGCACCATACAAGATGAGTCTGCTCCATCAGAATAAAGAACCCTTGGAACGACATAATCCTACTCCTGTCTCTGCAAGAGTCAATGTCCTTGACTTCTGTCTAAGGAAAGCTCCACGCTTCCGCTCCACGTTCTAACTTCTTTGCCAACTCCCTTCATGCGGCTTGGGTACATCAACAAGTTACCCCCAAGTTGTTCCGCTTCTCAATTTGCATTGCGTTAATGGTGGCCCTCATGCCCACCATTCCACGGGTCAGCCCTTTGTTGAGTCCGATCTCACTATCGGCTCCAAGCGTGCCTTCACTTTGTGTTGCTTGGGTTGCTCCCCCACTTGATCTTGTTATGCATCCACCAACGCATCGCCACTTGCGAGATCATGCGATGACTCCTCACCGCTCACTCGATCCATCGAGCTTTGTCATAAGGTACTCCTCAACTAGTGCAATTCATTGCACATGATTCTCCCTCTGGAGAACCGGGACTTATCCCTCCCGGATATCTGTCCCATTGGAGCAACTTCTCTCTTCGCATCCTTCCCTTTGGAAGTTTTGGAGACCACCATCCCCTTGGACTACTTCATCACTGAACAAATCGTGCCCAATTGTCTTTACAAATGCACTTGCTAGATTGTGACACTTCACCAATACACCTCGTGACCGCACTCTCCGGGTCTAGCAACATGTTGAACTCGCCGCACACTTCAGCCTCTTACGAAAGTATCCTGCACATGCTGAAGAGAATGTTTCAATGCTCCATGGCGCCGACCTTCGGTCGCCTTGGGATGGCCGCGGACAGTTCATCGTCCGCATGCAAGCCCTTGCATGAGTATCGGATTCCTTGAGTTTGCAATTCCCCTGAGCTCTGTGAGCTTTGCACAACTCTTTCGATCATTGAACAACCCACTCCTCCTTACACGGTCTCATCCTTTGCCAAGCACTTTGCTTGCTTCGAGCACCATCAAGTTTGGGTGCCATTGTAGAGCCACTGCTCGAACTTAGCCATCCCGACCTTTATGCACTCCGCAATTCTTCTTAGCTTGTTGTACTCGTGGTGCCTCGCTAGGTCCCCCACATTTGCATGCTAAGTGTTTGTAAGTGGGCTTGTCCCGCTCTGATACCAACTGTCACAGACTTAGCTGGTTTTGCCTAAGCCGTGTGGCACCAATGCATATCACCGCAAAGGTCAGCCTTCCCGAAATCTCCTACGATCCCTTAGGACCTACGAAAGAGAAGACGGGACAGAGAAAGCGCTTTACACGGGATCCGCAAGCCACTCTTTTAGCAAACACTTTATAGCCAATGCACATTCCAATCATGGATATTACAAGCTCAGAACGGTTGTACATCAAAGGTATAAAATTGGTCCACTACAGATCGAGATCTAGTACAAGTGTCCACATGACACAAACTTTCTGTACAAACCGACAATGGCTGCCAAACTCACTCAAAGGGGCATTTAGCCTTTGGCAAGCCCTTTACAAGTAATAACAAACCAAAAGGGATACGGACACACATGAGCGTTACACCGAACAAGCCATTTATAATTTGTCCGTGACAGAACGTTGTGGTCTACATCAATCGGAGCTGACTGCCTCCTCTGCCGAAGGCTCCTCTCTGCTGCCTCTTTTGCCATGACGATCTATAATAGTAGGACACTGAGGAAGCTACCCCTTTAGCTCACATCAAGGCACATCAAGATTGCTACCTAGTGTTGTCCACATCTGACAGTCTATATCCGACAAATTTCACAACTGATTGATGCCATCATATCATCAAATGGCTTTATCGTCTACCTCTAACACTCCAATCGTTGTCCCTGTAGAGAACCATAGCACTTCTCAACCTCCAAGCCTTATCACTATCAATGTTGCAGCACTCATTCATTTCAAATTATCCAAAGGCGGAAACTATGCATCTTGGTGTGCATAATTTTCTAACATTCTATTTGGATATGACCTCCTAGGCTACATCGATGGTTCTTTCTAAAGCCGATTTAACTTTATCAAGGCGTTCAATGACTTCCCAGGTGATAATTTCTCGACTGGTTTCTGAACTTAAGCTCGAGTCGATTATTGTCGCTCAGGAACATCACAAGGATTATGGCCTTCACTTTCATGTTGGAATCCTTCTTCCGTAGGGTATACTTAAATGGCAGGCCCCTAAGCGTTTTCGCTTGCTTTTCCCTGAGTTTGAAGGTGCTCAGTTGGATGTGAAGTTTCATAAAACATGGGCAACAATTTGTAGTTATATCCATAAAGAAGACAAGAATCCTACAGTCTAGGGATCTCATTCTTCCGACGATATTTCAATTCTTACATCATCTAAAAATCAACACAAAAGAATAGTGGATATTCATTGGCATCGTTTTAGTAGGGAAAGTTCCAAATTCAAGTTGTTTATTTTTTTTTTCCAATACCAAATCCAGCCCACAAATTGTGGTTACGTCAAGATCGTTTCATCCTCCAAGCCATTTAAGCCTCAGTCGCTGGGTCCGTCGCCCCACTAATATCTTCATGTATAACTGTTGCAGAAGTATGGTCCAAGTTGTAAACCACATTGGCTAATCGTTCGTGTACTCACATGCTCGGACTTTTATCCAATTTGATTAAAGTGAAACAAGAGGGAAGTACTATTGTAGATTACTTACAAAATATCAAAGTTATCATCGATGACTTGGCTTTGATAGGTCATTCTCTCAATGAAGAAGAAGTCCTCGTCCATACCCTTAATGGCCTAGGGGACGAATATAAAGAATTGACAGCCACAATTTAGGCACACGACTCACCAATATCATTCGAAGAACTTTATGATAAGTTGACTGATTACGAGACATATTTGAAATGCGATGACAAGTTGCCCGGACCAACTATTACATCTCAAGTCAGTCAAAAATCTAAGAGGAAGAGCAACCAGTACAATAAGCGCGTCAATCAAGGTCCGGCTAAGCTACCTCCTGACCCTGTGGGTCCCACACCAAACCTTCCATATCCATCTTATCAACACTTTCATCCTCACCATCAAGGTGATAACCCCTACAATCATCAGCCTTGACATCTTAACCTCGGAGGCCATCATCGAATCATTTGTCAGTTGTGTGATAAAGTTGGACATTCTACAAAAGTCTGTCGATCTCGACCTAGACTCCCTGCTCCAACACAGTGGCCTGAGGCCAATCTCATGACTACTTCGACAACTAGTCAACCTAATTGGATTGTGGACTCTGGTGTATCACATCACATCACCTCCGATCTTCAGAACTTGTCTCTCCACAACAACTATGGCGGCAATGAAGATATCATCATCGATGATGGTAAAGGAATTCTTATCACTCATACTGGTTCCACAATGCTTAATTCACTTACCACAGCCTTCACGCTTGATGATGTTTTGTGTGTATCTCACATTAAATAAAATCTCATTTTTGTTTCTCAATTCTATAAACAAAACAATACCTCAATTGAATTCTTTCCTAACTCCTTTCTTGTCAAGGATTTGAACACGGGGGCATCCTTAGTGTAAGGCCAGAATAAAGACAACATTTATGAGTGGCCATCAGCTTCGCAAGTAAACAAGCCCAATGTTCACTCTTCAGTCGTAGTTCCAATTGATGTGTGGCATCGACGTCTTGATCATCTCTCGTCCTTTATTCAGCAAAAGTTACTTGCTTATTATTCACTTCCTACCTCTACTACTAACAGCATTATAACTTATTGTGATGCTTGTCGTGGTAATAAAAGTCATAGACTATCATTTGGAACTTCCTCTTTATCTTACTATAAATCATTCAAAATTATTTATACTGATGTTTGGGGTCGTGTCCTAATGTTTTCTTTTGATAAGTTTCGATTTTATGTCATTTTTGTTGACTATTTCACTAAGTACACATGATTATATCTCCTTCGTCATAAATCTAAAGTTTCTATAATCTTTACCAACTTTAAAAAGTTGATCAAAATTTTCTTTTAGTCTTTCATTAAAATAGTTTACTTTAACGGTGGAGGTGAATATCAAGCCCTTACATCCTGTCTCGCAGCTTGTGGTATACAACACCTCAAGTCACCCTTTCATACTCCTCAATTAGTTGGTTCTGCTGAACGTAAACATCAACATATAGTTGAAACTAGGCTCACACTTCTACATCAGGCCTCCATGCCATCAACTTTTTGGACAACAGCCTTTCAAACTGATGTCTATCTCATTAATCGTATGCTCACTCCAGTCCTACAAAACAAGTCACTATTTGAGAAACTATTCCATAAGCTTCCAAACTTGCATAAACTCAAAGTCTTTAGTTGTCTATGTTATCTATGGCTACGTCCTTATGCCTCATATAAGCTAACACTACGATCCAAGCCTTGCATTTTTATTGGATACTCTCTTGAATATAATGCTTTTCGGTGCTATGAACCACAAATTCAAAAAGTCTTTCTGTCACGTCACACTCTTTTTATGGAGTATTATTTTTCTTTTCAAAATCATGCATATCCTACCGTGCAAGCTACTCTGATAAACAAACATCACTGGAGTACCTTCCCAATTCCGTCATATGAACCTCCCACAACAATATCCAATCCTAACCCTCCTGGTCAGTACACTCCTCCTGTTCAACAGCTCCTTACTCTCCCCATTATTTCTCCAATTCCTTTTTCACAAGCTTCCCTTATTAATGAAGTAATGCCCTCAACTACCTTACCATGTGCTGTTGAAGTATCACAGATTAATCTGATCGTTCTCGATGACTCACCACCGATTATATTAACCCAACCAATTACTTCCGTAGCTCCTAGTCATCAAATGACAACACGCACCAAAAGTAATATTTTTAAACCATGTCAAATCCTTGATCTACATGATATAACGAACTCTTCACTTGAGACTAGTGAACCCACCATGATTACTCAAGCTCAAAAATCTCTTCACTGGCGTAAAGCCATGTGTGAAGAATACGGTGCTCTTCTTTATAACTCTACATGGACTTTAGTGTCTTCTCATCACACACAAAATATCATCGGATGTAAATAGGTCTTTCGAATTAAGCGAAACCCAAATAGATCTATTGCTAGGAATAAAGCACGTCTAGTCGTCAAAGAGTTTCATCAACGACCTGGTGTTGACTTCACCGAGACATTTAGTTCGGTTGTCAAACCCACAACAATCCGATTATCTTGAGCTTGGCTATCTCAAAAGGCTAGCATATACGATAATTGGATGTTAACAATACATTTTTATAAGGGACTCTAATTAAAGATATCTTCATGCAGCAACCTCTTGGCTTCGTTCATTCACAGTGTCTAAGGCATGTGTGCAAACTGAAAAAAGTTATTTATGGACTTCGTCAAGTTCCAAGAGCTTGGTATAATGAACTTGGCACATTTTTAACATCAACGGGTTTCATCAATTCCAAGTTTGATACCTCGTTATTCCTACAACAACAAAATACAAACACAATATATCTTCTAGTATATGTAAATGATATTGTTGTCACAGGAAATAATCTTTTGGGGATCCAAACATTCTTAAAGCAGCTAGCCGTTCGATTCTCTCTCAAAGATCTAGGCACCTTGAGTTATTTTCTATGAATGGAAGTAAAATTCACCTCTTCAAGTCTTCTCCTATCACAGAAAAAGTATATTAAAGACTTATTATTAAAGACAAATATGCAGGATGCTAAAGAGATTGTCACTCCTCTCTCTACTAGTGAATTACTGAAATTATGTGATGGAAGCAATGCGAAAGCGAAGCATATACTATGACTCTGCATTATATCAAAGCCGTGAATGCTGGGAATATATTTTAAGCTTCTTCTGGTGTCGGTCACCACTTAGATGATCGAGTTGAAGAGCTGAACGCAAATGCATTCCATCATCTTCCCCAGGAAGTTTAGTCCTGAGACATCGAAAGGCATTTCCAAGGCGTGTGGCAAGCTGCAGAAATATTGCTTTTTTGTTTCGAGGAATCTCCTCGATTTGCTCTTCCATGACTCCCATGGCCTCGTCTTGTAGCTATATGTATCCATGCAAGGCCATGGTCACTGCAACACAAGTGGAGATGAGAATGGCAGCCAACAGCATCATCTTCTCTCTTCTCCTGCTTACAACCCTTGCATCGGTTGCAGGAAACCTTAACGATGGTAACAGTCCAAGTGAAAGCTTCGTACCTTGCTTTCTCAATCGAACTGGGTCTTCCGAGGCCTCCAAGCAGCTCATTTACACCCCCCAACACCACCTCCTATGACACCATCCTCCGCTCCTCCTTCCAGAACACCAGGTTCCTCCTCTCTGCCGCCGCCACCAAGCCCGCCTTGATAGTCCGCCCGGCCGGGCCCGCCGACGTCCAGGCGGCCGTCGCCTGCGGCAGGGGCCACGGCCTCCTGATCAGGGTCCGGATCGGCGGCCACGACTACGAAGGCTTGTCCTACGTCTCCGCCGGCGGCCTTTTCGCCATCCTCGACCTCCGGTCTGTCGCCGTCGACGCCGACGGAAGCACGGGGTGGGGGCTGGCGCGACCGCCGGCGAGGTCTACTACGGCCTCTGCGTCGTCCTCCACTACAAGATCAGATTAGTCCACGACCACCCGAAGTCGCAGTGTTCAGCATCAGCAGAACCCTCAAACATGGTGCCGCGACGAAGCTGGTGGAGAGGTGGCAGCACGTCGCATCCGAGCTCGTCGACGACCTGCTGATCAGCGCCATCGCGGTGGCCGATGACGACGACGACGCAACAGCGCTGGGAAAGCGCACCATCCGAGTTACATTCCCGGGCATGTTCCTCGGCCGGCAGCGGCAACTGCTCTCGGTGATGAACGAGAGCTTCTCCGAGCTGGGAGCGGAGGCCACGCACTGCAGTGAGGTGAGTCGGACGGAGTCCGCTGCGTATTTTGCAGGCTACGGCGACATGAACTCGACCATGGTGTTAGAGAGGAGGCCGCAGTACAACAGCGGCACCTTCAAGGCTAAATCCGACTTCGTGAGGTGGAAGGGGATGTGGAGGTTCATGGCGGAGGCCAAGGACGAGCCGGTGGTGATGATCATGGAGCCATGGGGAGGGAGGCTGGATGAGATAGCTGAGACCGCCATTGCCTTACCTCACACACAGCAAGGGAAATCTCTTTAACATGCAGTGAGTCCTTCGTTAGGTGGATGGAGGGAGAGGAGGCAGCGAGCGAGAGGCGCTTGGGGTGGATGAGGAGGTTCCACGAGTACATGTCTCCTCGTGTCGAGGAAGCAGCAGCGAGGAAGGAAGGAGGAGTTACAGCCAAGCTAGTGCCCGGGGAAGGAAGTACTGCTTGAGCTGTTCTTAACAACCAAAAATAAAAGAAGCTTGCAGAGAACACAACATCTACAGCATGCATATGCTTGGATAATAATTTCACCAATCTTTATTTATTATTGTTTGCTCACTTCAATATTACAAGGCGGAGATACAGCAAGTTGAGCTCGGTTCGACAAGAGAATTCCGAAAATAACAGAAACAATAAGATGAAAGGATACCAGAACTTGAAACGATAGATAAGGCAACTAAAGACAAAGCATAATGGCAATACAAAGAATTGCTTCATAATTTTTTTATCTAAATGCAGACATGAAGTTGACTTCGCTTGCACTAAACAGAAATTTAAAAGAATCTTGTTAAAGAAAATATATAATTATCAAACTAACTAAAACTATAGTCCACCTGATAAAGCATTAATCTTCGCTATGTGATACCTTGCAATACAGGTGTTGCTTCTTGCATGATCTGAAGAAATTGTACAAAAGATATCGATTGTCCTTTTACATTGACAAAAAACCTACACTTCAGATGATGCACAAATCAGAGGAAACCATCTGTTGCCAGTAGTTAAATCACATTACGATGACCATTCCTCGTGTCAGATCAAATCCATTGTTGTAACAATTAAAGAATCCAGAAGAAACCTTCATGAGATCAGAACCACAAATTTACAGGTAACCAAGCTGATGCCTCTGCGCCGCCCCTTTCTATGTACACAATGATGGAAAAGATAGCAGCACAGGAACCCTGCATGGCATCAAATGTCCTCCTTGGTTGTTTTAGCTATGGACAAGCAGATCATGGAGCTCTTAGTGCTATCTATTTCGAGATTGGGGTTGATCCAGAGAAGAACTGCTGGAATGAGAGGATGACTCGAGGTTTTCGGGCACCTCCATCTGTGTAGGTAACAGTTTGAGAAAACTTCCTTGGACGGGCTGATTTGGAGTAGCACTTGGATCCACGTCTGCACAATCGCACGAATAGGGCAATGGATCTCATATATTGGAATCCAACTAGTAAATCAGAGAAAACTAGTAAAAGATCATTACCAAATAATGATTTGATTGTTGGCCTCTTTGGCTTATAACTCTTTTTCTTTAGCTCAGCTGCACATAAAAGACACATAAAATAACTGTCAGAGAATTGACAAAATAAAACAATCGTGACAATTGGAGGTGTAGAGAGGGAACAACCAATCCCCGAAACTTCATCGTCATTTACGATTTCAAAATTTTTGTATGTATAACCCACAAAATTGACATCCTTAGATGGAAGCATCTGTAAAACAGGAGACTCAATTATCAGTTATATTTTACATAAATGCAATTTGAACAAAACTTCATGCTGTTATTAGCAAGATAAAGTGTGGTTAAGCTAACAGCCAAATAATTTCTTGGATATGTACCTACATATTCTATACTTCCTAAATTTTCAGATATATATTGAAAATCCTAGTATAATATGACCAGATCCTCATTCTGTTTAGCTTAAATTTGATTGGACTTTCACATAGTGTCATAACTCCTAAGGTCCCAGAAAGATCACCTTGGTTCAAGACAATCACAGCCTAATTATCTCTTAGATACACCTGCATCAATCAATCGACAATGATCAACATTATAGATATTGTTAAGATATCCTCGGCAATACTTATACTTCAAAATCCAGCTTCACCCTCTGGGTTCTTCACTAATCATACCATATTGCTGCTGCTTCACAAATAAGAAATACACTAGAGACGAACAATATGGTGGTTTGTCCTGGTAAGCATTCAACAAATAGGTCCTACACCAAAGTATAGGCTGAACCTTCACATTTAGTAGTGAAAAGGCTAAGTTCAAAATTCAAATCAGAATGGATAGCTTTTGTTTCAGACAAGAAAGTCATAATAGACTCTTTAGAATGTTCAGCAGTTATTGCCGAAAGCAATGACAACATCTGAATGCCAAAGATCAAAACTGTCTATCAGAGAACATTAAGCAGCCATAACAAATCGTAATTATGCAGAGGGGATCAGCATTCAATAGCACAAGTACAACAATCTTGATCAACTGTAATGTATAACCCTGTTAGGAAAATATGTAATTTATTGGAGACCACACAGCAATGGCATACCTTTCTCCATGGGCCAGATTTTGAAGAAGTTTGAACTGAACCTGAAGTCTGCATCATGATGCAGGTCAATTAGAGTATTCAAGTAATGAGTATGAAGATATGCTTCCAAAGGATGCTAGCTAATCTTTAAAAATTCATTTTTAAGTCAACAATGTCTTCCTAATGCAATTAGACAAGCACAAAAATGGTCTACTTTTCAATCACTGTAAACAAATTTATCAGCTCTAAAAAAAATATTACTTATATTGTCATGCACAACAACAATTTTCTTCATTGTCATCCAACACAATTTACAGCATCCAGTTTCCTTATACCTAAACAACACATGATACAAGGCCCAAAGAGACACCATTTAGAGGTCGTTAGAGCTGAATCATGATAACACAAGTTCTAATGTAAGGTTTTCCTTGGTAAGTTAATGGTGTACCAAAAGAGCAAAGAGACACACAGCAAGGGTGCTATCCGTCATCAAAGTGACAGAAGCAAAAACAAAGTTCATACAAACACTAGGAGAACATCACAAAATGGTGAATCAGATAGGAATTAATTACAACCCTTGCATGCTAAGTTTATTCATAGAGTAATATAAATTCTAATTGCTAATGAGCTAACTTTACAATGACAGTAGACTTTAAAATTGGTGTACCTCCTCAAACTTCTCAAAATTTTGAGTGTCCAACTCATCATTAACCTCTGGTTTGAAAGCAGCTTCCATCTGGTATAGTCTCTCCCAGTGAATGCCTTTAAACCATGGATGCGCCTGAAACAGACCACGATACTAAAACAAATTTTCCACAGATGGTATATAAACAGGCAGACACAGATATTTTGGAAGTTTAGACCTTTATTTCATGAGCACCCTTTGTCCCAAGTCTATGTTCTACATTGCACAGAAGCCTGCTGATAAGATCTTTAGCTTCAGGTGAGAGCTTAGCCTCTTCAGGAAACTTTAAGTGGTTTCTCCAATTTACAATCTGTAAAATAGAGGCAAACAAACAATAAGAGAAAGAAACCAACACTAACATGCTAAAACAGTTTATTGTAAGTCCTAGATCAAGACTAATTTCTCATATTTACCAAATAAAATGTCTAAGTTTGTTACAGCTAACCAAGGATTACAGGTTAGTTAGCACAAATGAATTGAGAATTGGTATATTAACCCATTGTCCTGGAAGCAAAAGATAGGCAATGAGGTAAATCCAGAAACTAAAACGATAGCCTAGTGCACGAGTAATTCAATATACTAGCAAAATGAAACGATAGTCCATTCTCATATGTTAAGGTGAAATTATAGCCTATTACCATGAGTAATTCAAATTTCTTATAAGGTCAACCAGGGCTAATTTCAAAGGGTAAAGTAGGGAGGTTCCAAGTATGTTCTAAAAGCAGTCCCGAGCTTAACTAATACAGGTCTATCAACTAAAGATAAATAACATCCTACAAGCACGAGAGGGCAACATTGTAGGTTAAATCTTTAGATGTCCATCTCAGAATGACAGCTCAAAGTAGAGAATCTGCAGTATGTATATTCCCTTTTTCATACCAAAGAGCCTACTTATCTAAGTGAAGTTCAAGGGATATGCAAACCAAAGCCACAAACTACTAAACCAAAAACAAGTACACTGAAGATCTAGAATCAGATCCATGATTTCAAACCCAATGAAAACAAAAATCAATTATACTGACCAAATTGTCTTCCAATAGACTCATAAAAATCTGGAATTTTCATTACAGTTAACATACCTTTCTACATGTTGACATTGGATCTTCAGAATAAAATGGTGGGTAACCCACAAGCATCTCGTACATAATTGCTCCAAGAGACCACCTAAAGAAACAGAAAGTGAACAGGACATTCAAATATACCCCAAATAGAAACATAAAGAAACTTACCAGTCACACTCCATTCCATATCCTCTCTTAAGCAGAACTTCTGGAGCAATGTAATCAGGTGTGCCAACAGTTGAGTAAGCCTTAACACAGAAAAGAACATACACAATAAGAATGTGCTAGCATGAAGATGATACTAAAATATCTCCACTAAACATGGCAGCAAAAATTGTGACAGGTTTCAGACCAAAGACATAAAGTGTCAAGTTTTATATTTCAAATGTTAAGGTAGAAATAAGAAGTGAAAAGAGTAAAAATTTATTCTTGCTAAACTGATAAATTGATACAACTGACCAAATGATTTGTCTAATGACATAGCATACCTCCAATTTTATCCAGTAACTAATAAATATTCAAAGCATATCCCAAAAAGAGGATCAGGCTTTCATGTTTACGCATAATGCAATGTTCTTCATGAGACAATTTGTACAGCAATTTGCTCTCAGAGCAGATCTATTCTAATCATTCAAGTAGATTAAAAAGATACAATCATATCCATGTATTTATTGGTAACAGCATTGAGTACTCGATAATTCCACTTAAACAGTATGATGCACAAGTAGAATGGTCAATCAGCGATTCTGAAACAAAATATTTAACGATGAATATTACCAACATCCTTCTGTTCTTTTGCCAGTGTTGCAATTGTTCCTGTTGAGTACGCCTAGGAGCAGGAGAGATATTAGATCGCTTATCATCCAGAACATGCTTCACATTTCTTCCTGTTGAATAATCAGGCTCATTAAGATTGGGAAAACTACTACTATCCAGAGGTTTGCACAACCCAAAATCTGATAGCTTCATGTGACCATTTCGATCTAACAATAAGTTGTCTGGTTTGATGTCCCTATCAAGATAAAAACAATATTGATTCTACCACAGTGTCATTAAAGAAGAGAGAAAACATACATAACTTGAAAAGCGTACCTGTGAATGTAATTATGCTTATGAATGGATTCAATAGCTAATACTGTTTCTGCAACATAAAATCTGGCCACGTCCTCTGTCAATGTATCCTTACGCATGAGTAAAGTCATCATGTCACCCCCAGGAAGATACTCCATGATAAGATATAAATATTCTTCGTCTTGAAAAGAAAAGTAGAGTTTGACAATATAAGCACTATCCACCTCTGCAAGCAAGTTTCTTTCAGCTTTCACATGCTCCACCTACGAAGGATACATAAATTGTCAGTAGATTGTAAAATAAACGAAAAAAAAAAGTTAAATGAATGACCATTACCCATACCTGACCCCTACGAAGCATTTCAGATTTTTTAAGTTTTTTCATTGCATATACATGCCCAGTTGTTTTCTCTTTACAAAGTCTGACCTGCATAATTATGATAAAGCCTGATCAATATTCCTACCAGGTCAGCAATAAAGTTATGATAAACAAACAAAAGTGTGAAATAAAGTAATCTCCGAAAAGTGACATGTATACATTCTTTTGTTTGGTAAACTTAATTATCTTGCTAGTTTATAATCAGTTTAGTCTCTGAAAAGTTATCAGATTAAACCGTACGATATTGGTAACAACAATCGCTTTTCCTAAAGTTTGGGTCTTAGCTGTACTTCAAAAGTTCTATATATTCTTCAATCTGAAACAAGAAAACATATATGATGATGTTGAAGATAAAATTTTCACCAAAAAAATTCCAACAACAGATTATGCAGCTGAAGTGAGAAGTTAAGCATAAAATAACCTCTCCAAATGCCCCTCTGCCAATAATGGTCAGAAGTTCGAAATCATCCACTCCCATTTTATGCCTTTGACGACGCATATATTCTGTTTCTTTTTTCTCTAAATTCTTCAGAAAATTGTGCTGCTCTTCATCAGAAACTTCTGCAGCAGCAAGCTTCCTCTCCAGGATCCAGCGCCTGAAATTACCATCCCATTAAGTGGAAAAGAAATGTTTTAGTGAAGAAGGCATGAGCAATGATGGTTATGGTTAGGACAAAGGCTATATTCAAATGTGACAGATAATAAAAGCAACAGTTGATTAACAGAACAAAGAATAAAAGCAATTTAATTATCATTTGAATGTCAATATTCCAACAAGTCCTGAAGTGCCACAGCATAGGAACTGAAAAAAGCAGGAAAAGAAATATATATGAAATAAGAACCGCACTTTACAAGACCTGTAATATTTGCAAATTCCGTAATGTTTTTTTGACACTTCAGAGAGTCAAAGAATTCAAACAATCATCAGGTTTGGTGTACAAGGTGATAAGCATGTAGTTTGAGTAGAATCAAATACCAATCATTTAAAAATGTAAAAAATGAGCATAAACATAGTTTGTAAGGACTTCAGCAAGCACTCAACACAAATAATGGAAGGTTATGATGAACAAAGCTTCAGGAAAAACTCTGTTAACAAGTTGGAGGTAACATATAGGAGGCAGGAAGGCAAGCACTTAAAGAACAGGTTGCCTGAACTTAAAATTGTTAACAAGAATTATAAAGAACTCTTGAAACCATCTTACTTAAACAAAATAAACAAGGCAACCAAGTGCAGATGAGCCATAACCAGATATCATTATCAGCCAGAGGCATATCACTTCTCGATTCAAAATTATATTTCTAGTATTTAAAGGACAAAACATTGCATGTAATGTTTCTAGCATGCATAGGAGACAATAACATGTGTAATATTTACCAAATGCAACTATTAGTACAATTGATGATACAAAGTCAAAGAGACCTATGGATGGACCAGCTAAACCGGATGGATCATTTAGTATGAGTAATGTGAAGAAAAGTGGAGGCATCAATTAGTCTATTTTGTGACATTGCCCTCCGAAGCATGCAATGGCCACAGAAGCTCCATGTAGCTGACCCCAGTAGATGGGACCTTATAGCTAATTATAAACAGAAGCTTCAACATGAGAAAGAAAAGCTTCAGGTATTAAAACAGAGAGGAAGTTCACCTAAGACTGCCAATGGAAAAGAATGAAGTTACCAAAATGACATGGATGTGATTATTAGTGATGTAAACGGAAACCTCAGCAGATCATAACAGTTTTCCTCAAAGGTAAAAGGGTGATAATTTTTTCTAGCTAATTAATAGCCTCGTGCAGGCTAGATAGTCAATTGTTAATACTAATCATCAGCACATTTAGTGCACTTGCTTAAGCAAGATACGCTTCCCACACACACTGTGAATGACAACATATATTTCCCATTTATATCTGATGTCAGCTCTGTTTCATGCATACCGATACGTAAGGATGGACAGTTTGCACCTAATGGAGTTAGCCAAGCCTTCCCACAAAATGCATGGTTCACATCATGCAGTTCACTCAAGCTAGTGAAGCAACAAAACTGGGAATGGGCTTCGTGGGATGCGACGAAAAATATGAGTTACCTTACAACTGAGTGATCAGTGGTTTAAACACCTAATGCTAATGTGTAGCTCCATAAACGGGAAGTTCAAAAACAAAAAAAAAATGAAGTATGTTAGAAAGAATCACCTCTCCTTTCGATCTTGCAAGGACTTCATCTGGGCCTTGTAATGGTTCTCGATATATTGCTTTGCGGCAGCTACCTTCTGCTTCGTGATGTTCGAAGGTGCCTCATCAACCGGAGGCTTCGGCATATCCTTGGCACTTCCTGCCTCCTTCTTCGCCGTTCCAGGCTTGAGTTTCTCCCCTCTAGGTTGCAATTTATGAAACCAGTTTCTAGCGGCATCCATCTTCGATCACAACCACCACAACATTTCCAAAAGCAAATGCATTATTTCCGATCGGAAGACCGAATCATAAACCACAGACACAGTGTTTCTCAGCCAGATAGAAACCAAGATTTACAATATTTCAACAGAACAAAGAACTCTCCTCTCTCTATTTGCGCACAACGGAAAACGTACCGCAATAGAAAACCTATGTGCTCACCAAATTCCAGAAAAGAAACACAGAGGTGCCACTCAAAATTCACCTTCTGCGTCACCAATTTAGCCCTAGAAACAGCAGAGATCCGGAGAACTTCTGGAATCGCCGCGTCCGTCGACCACGAGAACACCAAGACGGAGCGGTCGAGGGCGGGAAGGAAACCTACCTGGATCTCGGAGTCGTCAGTAGATTGAAACTTTTAGGCCCTCGCGGAGCACACTGATTCGATCTCACCAGCTTCGCTTTGACTCTTCGACCGCTTTCTCCCCACCTTCGTCCCACGACGCGATCCACGCCATGTTTAGCCCTTTTCTCACGGCAAGACTTGGATACATCACTCTTCGCTCGCTGCTGGCTTTTATGCATATCCACCCCTCACATACGTATATTTTCAATAGTACACGATAAAGTAAATATTTACGTCTTACTCTTTGAAGATATTATATTTGCATATGTGTCCTCCGTATGGGAGCATTGATAAAGTAAATATTTACTATCACGACCCAAAATAATTTGGTTTAATTCTAATTTCAAGTTTCTGAATCAGCTCAGCTCATAATTGTCCAAAGTGAAAACTTACAATTAAAATTACATGCATCTCACGTAATTAAATCAACATATATATAACAAAGAATAATTCGTGTGCTTGAATCGTTTACTTTTTTTTTCTCTCTTTTCTACTTGTACATATTATTTTCACATCACCTATCATATAATATATTCTTTTTTATTCAACTCAGCTGCATAATAAACCTAACGAAATCAACATCGTTCTATAAACCTCCCCAGTGAAACTAAATGTTATCCATATATTACTTGAGGATACAATGAGTTTTAATGATTTTATGATGATCGATATATTTTAACAAACTATTTTTATTTCTTACTAAAACTATTTTCTAGTATATCTCATATTATTCATTTTTTTTATTTTTATGGACTTAAAAGTCATCACATCATTGTAGTGAATGTTTATCACTATTATAATTTATAATAGAATATACATTTAGATAAGAGAATTAAAAAAAATAACATAAAGTTATAGAAAATTTCGATATTGATCACACGGAGCACCACATTAGACGTATCACCTTGGACTTAACATAATAATTGCTCCTCTCCGGAGAGAAAGCATGGTCCATCAAAGAGATAGAAGACAATAATAATTCAAAGAAAACCTAAAAGGAGCCTAAAAATAATAATGAACAAATGTAAAAGAAAATTCATTTTAAATTCCATAAAATAAAAAAAAAACCATACCCGTGCATGCTGAAGTCGCATCATTCCATTTATTTTTTTCATGTATTTTAGTCAAATGTTTGATTTATTTATGTCCGAAGCTAAGTCATGATTTAACATCAACTATTTGTGGGACATATCCACTAAAAGATGAGGGTTTATTATTTTTCTCTTAGCATTCGATGTGATAACTGTTAACAAGGCTAAGAATCATAAAGACACTGCGACGACCACCTGAATGATAAGTACATATCCGCGTCCGCCATGGAGACGGGTCAGAGAGGTTGGTAAATCTATAACCCGATAACCCGGTAAGTATTTGGCCCTTTTTCCGCGTATTTACCCTTCCTTCCTCGGCGCCATCGCAACAATGAGAATTTTGTGTCCGAGCTGCCGGCTTTCTTCTTTGATCTCCGCGTGCGGCTCCAAGCTTCCATCCGCATTCCGCAATCCCATCTCAAGATTAGCCGTAGACTCCATCGACGTCGGCGACGTAGCTCGAAGGGAAGGCGTATCCTCTTCTCCATCTCCGTCTCACATCGACGAGGATCTTGTCGGTCGTTTCGTCTCGATCCTTGGCACTTGCCATGACCCCCTGGGGCTCCGGAAAGGCCGCCAAGTTCACGCCCAAATTGTCGTCCGCGGCGTCCGTGATAGCTTGTTGGGTGGTAGACTCTTGGGCATGTATGTTCTTTGCCGAAGCTTTATGGACGCCAAGGACGTGTTCTTTTCGCTCGAGAAGGGTTCGCAATTGCCTTGGAATTGGATGATTAGAGGGTTTACCCTGATGGGTTGCTATGAACTAGCGCTGTTGTTCTATTTCAAGATGTGGTTCGGCGGTGCCTATCCGGATAAATATACCTTCACTTATGTCATCAAGTCTGCTGGCTGTTTGTCTGCTGTTGGGCTGGGTAGGTTGATTCATGGTACTATTCGTTTGATGGGTTTGGAAACTGATGTGTTTATCGGTAGCTCATTGATCAAGATGTACGCGGAGAATGATGATATCGAGGAGGCAAGGGAGGTGTTCGATCAAATGCCCGATAGAGATTGTGTTTTGTGGAATGGTATGATTGATGGGTACGTGAGGAATCATGATTCAAGAAATGCTATCTTGCTGTTCAACAGCATGAGAATGGCGGATGCTAAACCCAATTATGTTTCCTTTGCTTGCGTCTTGTCTGTTTGTGCCTCGGAGGGGATGCTGGATTATGGCACGCAGCTTCATGGGCTTGCGGTTAAATTTGGTTTGGATCTGGAGGCTTCAGTGGCTAACACATTGTTAGCATTGTACTCTAAACGTCGCTGCTTGGTTGATGTGCAGAAGTTGTTTGGTTTGATGCCCCAAACTGATTTGGTCACTTGGAATGGAATGATTTCTGGGTATGTTCAGAGTGGACTGGTGGGCGAGGCCTTGGAACTATTCTACCAGATGCAAGTTGCTGGGCTCAAGCCAGATTCTATCACATTGGCAAGTTTTTTGCCGGCCTTTTCTGGTTCAGCAAGTCTGAAACAGGGGAAAGAGATTCATGCTTATATAATAAGGAACAACGTCTCTATGGATGCCTTCTTGAAGAGTGCACTGATCGATATATACTTCAAATGCAAAGACGCGCTCATGGCAAAGAAGGTTTTTGGTGCAACTGGAACTATGGATGTAGTTATCTGCAGTGCAATGATATCTGGTTATGTGCTTAATGGGATGAGTAGTGATGCATTAGACATGTTCCACCAATTACTAAAAGCACAATTGAAGCCTAATCCCATCACACTAGCTAGTGTTTTGCCAGCTTGTTCTTGCTTGGCTGCTCTAAGTTTGGGGAAGGAGCTACATGGTTACATTCTGAAAAATGCATATGATGGAATGTGCTATGTGGCAAGTGCACTAATTGACATGTATACCAAATGTGGCAGGCTTGATCTTGGGCATCAAATTTTCACTCGGATGCCCATTAGGGATGCAGTGGCATGGAACTCAATGATTGCAAGCTTTGCACAAAATGGGCAACCAGAAGAAGCTATGAGTCTTTTTCATCAAATGGGAACGGAGGGAATGAAATACGATTGTGTCACCATATCTTCTGCCCTATCAGCATGTGCAAGTCTACCTGCATTACATTATGGTAAAGCAATCCATGGTTTCATGATGAAAAGTGATGTCAGATCAGACCTATTTGCTGAGAGTGCCCTGATAGATATGTATGCCAAGTGTGGAAATTTAGATTTGGCTCGTCAGGTATTTGATTCAATGACAGAGAAGAATGAAGTATCATGGAATAGTGTAATTGCTGCCTATGGTGCACATGGCCTCATTAAAGATGCCATGGATTTATTTCGGCAGATGCAGGAAGCAGGTTTTGTGCCCGATCACGTAACCTTTCTGGCCTTGATATCTGCTTGTGGTCATGCTGGTCAAGTTGACGAAGGATTTCGGCTCTTTCACTCTATGCATGACCAATATGGAATTGCAGCTCGCATGGAGCATTATGCTTGTCTGGTTGATCTATATGGACGTGCTGGGCAGTTAAATAAAGCACTGAAACTCATCAAGAGCATGCCATTTAAACCAGATGCTGGCATATGGGGCACAGTGCTTGGAGCTTGTAGGATCCATGGAAATGTTGAGATTGCTGAGCTTGCTTCAAAACAACTATTTGATCTGGATCCTGGGAATTCTGGTTACTATGTGCTTCTATCGAACATCCATGCTGTGGCTGGTAGGTGGAAGGGAGTACTGAAAGCACGAAGCTTGATGAAGGAGAGAAGGGTACAGAAAGTGCCAGGTTATAGCTGGATAGTGGTCAACAATATCACTCACATGTTTGTGGCTGCTGACAAATGTCATCCCAATTCTGAATGCATCTACTTCATATTGAAGAGTCTCCTCCTAGTGCTTAGAGAAGAAGGCTATGTCCCCAAGCCAGACATAATTTTCCCACTACAAATGGATGCTTCAGAGCAGGTACTTAATGTATGGCAGATAGCCATTCTCTTTTCAAAATATAATTCACAATAACCTAACTCTTTTATTTTATAATAATAGGATCCTTTATGACATATATAGCACTTATATGCAAAGGCTGTACGTTGTAGTACATTAGCAATTGGTATTCCCTGAATGTCAACAAACTTCAATGACCCAACACTGTTGAAGTTCAGGTTCAACATATGGGCCACCTTATTTACAAATTATTCATTTGCTTCAAGCTTGAGTATGCTTCACCAACTTTTCTCTTTGAATAATTTTAATCATGCATATATTGCATTTCTAGTTATCCATGTTTAGTTAAAAAATCATGACTGCCTTTTTCTTTTCACATGGTGAGATGCAACCTCTGAGATCTTTCCCTTTCACTTCTTAATGAAAGGCATCCATCATGATATTTAGCACCCAAATGCGCAATGCCTTGATATTTGATATTCGTTAGGGTCCTTTAGTTTCGAGTATTCATGTTAAGTTATTAGTTAAAGATGTGATTGCTGCTAAACTTGCCTTAGAATCTAACTTTTCAGAATGGATTAGAGTAATTAAACTATCATATCCAAGTTTGAAAGACCTAATTATAATAGATAAGAACTTGGTCAATTTTTTCTTTTATTTTTGTGGCACCATGTTGATGATGAATGGACAATAAAATAAAGGCATCTCGTCCAGTAAGTAATCTATAATTTTAAACGTCTGGCCTTTGGACATCAGGAAAAATAAGAACTTCTACACAGGTACTTCTGTCCCTTCAGATGAACACCGTATTATTGATTCTTTCTGTTCTCAAATACCTGTATTTGGGCTCCACCTCCTCGTGATACTCCAACTCTATACCCATGCATATTTAATCCAACTTTTCATGATAAAATCTTGAAAGAAAATAATCACATTTTGAACTTCTCCGTCCATCTGCTGGTCCAAGAAATCTAATGCCTTAAATTGAATCCTCTAATCAGTGACTTCATTGAAGTTTCATGCAATATTTGCATTTCTTTATCCAACGTTTTACATTTGCTGATTTTCAATGAATGATTTGTTGCTGATCCCAACCAATTAGGCCTTATATACAGCCTAGCATTCGACATGTGGAAATATGCAGTCATGTTCTCTCAGTGGTCTATTATTCGGTTCATATTTGTGATTGTTCATTCTCAGAATCCAGCTTTCTTTGCTATCTTTTGTTTATGACATGATATTTATCGTGTGCATGGCAGGCCGCCGTTGTTTCTCCTGATGCTTCTGAGCACTAGTTTGCACTGTTTTACCTTCTTCTGTGCACTAGTAAGCAAGGTTTTACCTTCTCCAGAGAAACTGGCAAAATAAGATGATACAAATCCAACCAGAAAGGTAAGCTTGTTTAACGACTGCATGTATATACTAGTTACACTAGCTGTTTGAGGTTTGCAATTCAATATTAACTTTTGTTACATTATGTAAGACTTCTCTCTAGTGTCGGAGGATAATGATAAACAAATTCCTTCATGTTTTATACCTTCACAAATAGAGAAATAAGATTCCTAAAATGGTGCTTTACAGTCAAATGGTGGTTTTTGATGTTTCTACTTTCTATTGTTTTGAGATCCATTGGTGTACCTCATCTATATTGTGTCCTGTGTCTTTTGATTTCTGGCTTCTGTCATTGGAACCTAGGCCAATAAACCTTTGATCGATGCACAACAGAGACCTTAAATTTCTTGGTATGCAATATATACAATGGTCGGCTTTTACTAAACATTGGTTTACTTCTTAAATAAAACCTAGCATGTTTCATCATGCTCTTTGACATGGGCATGGTCAAAAACAAATTTGAAGCAATATCATGAATCGCATAGCAACCTTCTCATCTTGTAGAGACCAATGGATGTCTGAAATAAAACAGTCGGCAATGCAACCTTTTCTCATGTACCCCTGTTTAAACGAGAATACCTTAGACATGTTAGGGTCCAAATTTCAAGAAAGGTAGGGTTGTTCAAATTGATTTCAGTCTGGAAACATTAGGGCCTGCTCCTTCAAAAGAAAATAGCAAAAGGGTTTAGAAGATAGAATGATAACAGAGATAATAGGTTGTAAATTAATTTAAGACAGCAGAGAAATACCAGATAAAAGGAGACCTGAGGCCTGTTTTTTTTTCTTCTTATTTTCCTTGAAAATGTTATTATCACAGCTGAAATCCTATCATCTGATAACCTTCATTAAGTAGCTCAACTGGACATCATTTTGACTTCCATACCAGTGCCATGGGGAAACTCTTTTCAGGCCTTCGAAAGGAGACGTTCACTCTTGTTACAACCATCATACTCTTTGTGAATTATTTTGAAAGGATAACCATCAGCATAAGTGGATTCCTCCTTATAAAACTCTCCCACACTTAAATTTTATCATCATTTCCTGCACTTATTTAGTGGTACTGTTATCCATTTGCAGACAAGGAATATTCCCAACAATGTTGACGATATGAAACCACCCCCGAGAATTATGCTATGGTTAGAAACATCTACTCCAAGACAACTCTTCTTTCCATATCACAGTGGGTGTTGAACTAATAATTTTCATGTTTCATTTTGGACATGCTGTATATACCATTTGAGAAGAGCCGTCCACTTCATCTGTGGAAGAGTCTGCATGGGTGTTGGAGCACATTAAATCAAATCATATTGGCACACCTGCTTTCTACTGCTTGACTTCGAGCTGCGAGATAAAACCGGTTAGCAGTGACCATTGAAGAAGTCTCTTCGGCTTGACTCAAGGGAAGGTAATTAAAAGGTTTTGATTCAGTATATTGAAATGTGAACCACGCCTGGTTGTCCACATTCATGAAAACATGCCGAGCTTCCTTCTTCGCTCTAGTCTCGGTGCCAAAGTATGGAAGTTTTGTTAGCACGTCTTGCAGTTCTCTAACCTCTAAAACAGGACTTGCTTCTAACCAACAAAGAATATTATCAGCAAGAACGAGAGTGAAATAGTAAGTAGTAATTTCCACCAGTTAACTTCGACATTTTTCTTGTATCTCCTAATAGGCTATTTTTCTTTGCAGGCAGAAAAGAAGTATGATTGATAGCAACCAGTCACTAAAGCTGTCCCTGCTCAAGTTCTCCACAATGGCTCAAGAAGGTACACGTTTTGTTGCTTTCGATTTTAATGTTACGGGTAGCTTTTTGCCTACAGTTTTTTTTTTTTTTTTTGGTGGGGGGGACCTCTAATTTCTAATTATATGGGTTGCTAATCTTTTTTTTGTTAAATTAAGAATATTTAATTTATTATTTATAGTTTCTAATATAATCTTCTTAGGTTGCTTGTTCATTCCTTCTAATTACATCATCTTTATATCTTATATTCTTAAATGATTGTTTCTCATCTTATTTTCTATATTATGCCTAATTCTTCATGAGTGATTGCATTTCCCTTTCTATACTCCATCACAACTTCACAAATCTGCTTCACTATTCTTGTTACATAAATAATGCATACTTGTAAATTCTCTAATAGATTTATAAAATATTGTTAGCCCAATAACTGGTTTATATATATATATATTTTAAATCGAATCAAAATATCATAATAAGAGAGTCATTTCCTCATCATGTATAATCAACATAATGGAATGGTCAATTCGCTACCTATTCTCCTCCTGGAAATCTGCTTTTAGCTGTAACCTAACAAGTAGGAGAACGCTTGCACGTAGGGTTTTAAGCCCAAAACATAAAATAGAAAATGGTGGAGATTTTTGGCACGAGATCCAAAGCTAATGAGAGTTGCCATTGTCTACAGGAGAGAGCTACCACAAAATATGGTCTCCACGAGAGAGAGAGAGAGAAGAGAGAAGGAGAGAGACTTTGAATGTGACGTCTGATGGTCACGCCGTGCCTCCGCACGTGCGCAGCGTCCTGTGGAGGCCACCTGTCGCAAAGCACCGCGTCGCGTGGACCGCGATCGACGGTCCTTTCCGCGCCACGTCGTACGGATTGAGGGCGGGAATGGCGGTGTCTGTTTTGCCGCCCGGAAAGGTTGCGCCAGGTTCCACCGTCGGGGCCCGCCTAGAGTACCCAATACAAGGCGTCGTTTTCATGTTTTGTGTTTCGGTCAGGGAATACGTGGCGGCCAACGCAGTGAGGCATCCCATCAACGTCGCATCAGGCGGCTGGTTTGACGGGGAGCACGGATTCGCAGGCATGAAGGGCGCGGATCCGCTGATATCACCACACACAGATGCATCACTGCCCCGGCCGACGCGACTTGGCTACTATTTTTTCATAAATCACAAGCTTGATGATCACCATCATTATCACGTGCACCAATCACATCTTGACGCCCCGTTTCTCGTCACAAACTGCATGATTGCTTCCTGTTTTCTTGTGTTGTGTGGAAAGATCAAGACGAGGAGAAGTGAGCGCTGGATTGATGTACAATAATTAAGGACTCCAAAGAAGCTATTTAGTTCGTACACAAAGAAGCTTAAGAGTGGCCGTGAATCAAGTACAGTCATAAGATGTGTCCACTGTAAGCGGAAAGGATGAGAGGGACTAATGAAACACCGGCAATGGCATGAAAGCGGCGTCGAGCGCTCCCATGACTGCCATGACGACCCCGTTATCGGCTTCACCGCTCAAGAGATACTGGATGGCGTCCCTGTTGTCGTAATCCAGTGAGTTCAGGTCGCAGCGCGGCGCCTCCGCCACCGCGACAGGGGGCAGAAGCGGCGACCGCTTCCGCTTCTTCTTCCTCTTCTCGTAGGCGATGCCCCTCGCCTTGGCCTGCGAGTCCCTGACCTCCCTCAGGTACAGCCGGACGGCCCGAGCGCCGAAGGGGTTGGCCTCCGGGTGGCCGCCGTTCTCCTCGAAGGCGGCCCGGAGGCGGCCGACGAGGGCGTCGAGGCTGCCCCACGCCTGGCGGAGCGGGCAGGGACAGGGCGCCGGCGGGCTGGGCAGGCCGAAGAAGGGGCACCCGGTGGCGTGGACCTTGGTCTTCCCGAACTGGTCGAGGTGGCGCAGGAACTCCAGCACGTGCGCGCCGCTGCACCGCGACAGCACCAGCGGCGGCCGGTGCTCCTTGAGGTACTGCAAGAAGCTGTTCCAGTCCCGCCGCTTCTGCGACTCGTACCGGCTCGGCCGCCCGTCGCCGCTGCCCGCTGCCGCCATCCCTCTCTTCGCTCTGGCGCACAGCCAGCAGCACTCTGCGTGTGTGGGTGGAGATACTGTTGTTATATATCTCGAACGTAACGTTGCAGTACACGGAGGAGGAGACGGAGGAGGAGGAGGAAGCACTTATGATGGGTGGGCGGGAGACAGGAAGAGAGGGCAGAATCCACGTTTCGGACGGGACGAGCATGTGACGGAAGAGGCATGGCAATGGTGATGGGTGTAACGTGTCGCGTCGAACCTTCTACTTTTACATGCAGTAATATATTGACGTGTCAGGAAATGACTCACGAGTTACGTCTACGTACGTCCTACGCGTCCCCCCCCCCCCCCTCGGTCGGCGCTTGTCACGCTCACCCTTTCCCCCAAAAGGACTCCACCAAATCCCCAATTTATTCGTTTATTTATACTCCAATTCCAATAAAATATTCACATATATAAAAAAAAATAAGCTGTGATAATTTTTACCAATTAAATTAATTGACATAATAAATTATTATGTACAATATATACGACACGGCGTGACAGGAGATGCAATCGATCATTGCGTGTGGCAGTGATCTTACCACCATTAAATATGCCTCATGCATGCAAACCACGTGATTTTTCTCACCGAAAGAAGCCATCAAACGATTCACCCCTTTTGTCCTCGTTGACGGGATCGACGATGCTTGGATGTTAGTGTTAGCTCGTGATTCACGAATTCGCTGATTTATTGCAGGGAATTCCACACGTGCCTCACGCAATTTTTTTTTATAGAGGTAAAAGTATGTAGATAATTTCAATCATGTTGCATGCCAATTTAGCATGTCGAATTCAATATGTGGTATTTTAGAATCCCCAAATTTGTTGTTATCATCGCATGTCTTTATCGATCAAACACTTAGTTTATGTGAATCTCACGCATCCAAAGCGTCCTTTCCGCGTCTGAAATGTATCATCATGTTGAGATAAGATCAAACAAATCGTTTATATAGTTCAAAGGCACTTCCACAATGAGTTCTAAGCACAAAACAAGCATCGATGGCTTTATATATTCTCCACCACCAAAAGCACTCCCCCGGCATATTCCACCTCCCTCTCTCCTCCAAGTCTCAAATTGATGACCACCTTCATGTTTATTCTCCATATTTGTGTCTCGAGTTGCATTAGCAATATTTCTACTTACAAAAGTAAGTCAAAAGCAAATTCTTATTCTTTGTATCTTTGCATAAAATGATAGTTAGGTCATCCCAATTTAGTAAATCTTCCCCCAAATCCCCCATTGATATCAACACTAACTTGTGGAAAAAGCAAGTGAGTTGGCCATCTTAAATTAATGTCCCGAATGAGCACCCGAATCCCCCCAAATTAATTAAGTCAACGTGGACCGACACCCACACACACACACACACTCCTCTCTCCCTCTCTCTCCCATCCCCCGCCCCCCCCCTTTTTTTATGCTCATATATGGAGAGAAAAAGAGAACACCAAACAAAAAGCAAGAGAGAGAGAGGGAGAGAGACAAAGCTTAGTGGAGAAGCCACCCCGCACCCCCCCCTCTCTCTCTCGCTCTTCTTTGATTCTTTCGTTGGTTCCACATTTGTTCCATTTTGATCCTTTCGACGATGCTTCTCCTCCCATAATATAAATAGATCGAATCGCGCTCCACCTCCTTGGTCTCATCTATCTTGATCTTCCTCTCTGCTACTCGGCTTCGATCTCAGATCTCAGCTCGGGAGGAAACCCAAACCCGAGAATTCGATGCAAAGAGGCTATTCTCTCACGGTTGACGCTCGATCCTCCCCTGTTCCGGCTCCTCGGGAGTTAGGGATTAGTGGCTGGGCGAGATGACGGGGGGATTCGAGGGGGAAGGAGGGGCTCCCGCCGGGAACCCTAACCGCCCCCCTGACGATCCCAGGGAACTCCGCGGTGCCTTCGCAGGTGAATGTTGCTTGCTCGGTTGCTCTCCTTGCTCTCGGTTTTTGGTTCTTGATGTTACCGGGGCCGATCCTCGTGTCGACGAATTCGGCTGTTCGGATCGTGCATTCGATTTGATCGTGCAGAAGTATTCTTTACATTTCCATAGATTTTTGCCTATTTGGTGGGTGCTTGTAATTTATTTCTCTGGTTTTGGAAGTGATAGGTCGCTTGACCGTGCCCTTTCGCCGTATTTCTGTGTTGTATGAAGCCTCGACATCATTACTGCTCTTTAATCATGATAGGAATAACGTGTCTTGGATTTGTATAGTGGTTTTGTGAATCTAGATGCCGATATTTGCTACAGCTCTTTTGCAGCTTCTGTGCATGGTGCAAATCTCAAGCAGAAGTATGGAGTTGCTTCTTTTGTTTATTCAGTTTGATCATGAGTTGTGGTTCGTTTCCACCTAAATTCACCCCCATTGCTTGCTCATCTGGCTTTGTTGTAGTGCTTCCTCCCTTTTTTTTTTTATTGTACTTTTAATTATCTGTAACTTGCTGCGATGTGAACGAACATAAACAGTAATCAGATTGCATTCCTTTATTTGTTATTTAACCTGGCTAAAATAACTTAATTGCTAGTATTAGGAAATAAGCATGAGTCGATGCAAATAACTTGTTATATTCAACACAGTAGTTTAATATAGTGTCAAAGTTATACTTGTCTGTACTTTCAAGCCCAAAGCTTGTTTACGTCCTGAGGCCTCATTGCACAGTCCCGTAATGATGTGTTATTTATGCTATAGTCTATTTGATAAGATTTGCCCGTGAAGGAAAACAAATTAAGATTGAAATCAATGTGGACGGAAAAATATATGTGTAAATCTACATAGAGTTAGTTGTGAGTCAGGAATCGTGGGGATTCTTTTTGTGGGATTGGAGCTCGGGTCTACTAGGAATCGTGGGGATTCTTTATGAGTTATACTACTAGGCCAATGTTTAAGTGTCTTGTAGATGTAGTTTTTCTAGAACTTAAGTTTAAGCACATTAGAAACTTTTGGCTGCGCATGGCTTGCCTGGCCATTTATCTCATACCTTAAATTATACTTAAGAGACATCCATTCCTTTTTTCTAAATGATGCAGACTGTTATGCGTAATGGTCTCCATCATCATGATAACTTTGGACTAATGCCTCTAAAATCTAACTGCGGAGTTCAGATATGTAGGATTTATTCTTTCAGCACTTGTGTTTATAATCAATTGATATATGTCCATTGGTAGTTAGGCAAAACAGTTGTGCACAATATATTTGATATTTGGCTATTTCTTTCATGCTTTTATGTTTATCTAAATATTCAAAATTTCTATTGTTATGGCTTATAAACAAATTTCTGTTATTTCCTGAATATGATTTATTTTGTTGTTTTTTTTTACAGTATATCTGTTCTCTCCAGTAAATTCATGTATGAATAGGTACAAATAATTTGGACAGCTTATTTTTCGTAGTTGGTGGTGCATGCGACCTTTATTACTTACCTATTTGTTAATAAAAGCTTATATGACTTTGGGTTTAAAGTGCTGGTAGTTTTGGCCATCCAGCCTGCTGGAGTGTTCTGCTGTTTGAGTTTATCAAAGTACTAAACTTGGTTGCACCATTTTCTTCTAGGAGCTAGTAGATTTCTGACTTCAGAGCAAATGAATGGAAGTGCATGTCATTCAAATTTTGTCTAAAATGTCTCATTTCATTGATGTTCAACTTAAACTTTTCCAGAGCAGCCATTTGCATCTGTGTACTGGATACTAGTCATTGAGTCATGATAAATCTTTTTATTAATTTAGTAATGATTATTATTATTTGTTCACTTGTCGACTAAGAATTCTGTATTTATGTTCAGTTGAACAGAGCTGTAAATGACCCAAAGGGTGCAGGAGTTATTGGTGATAGAGGATCTTTCTCTAGAGAAAGTGAGTAATTTTGTTTTACCATCTTTATTCGATTCAGCATGAGTTTTGGATATCTTCCATTAGCCTAACCATGGATGAATTTTGAAGCTGTTCTGAATTTTATAATGGCTTGTATTCGTATATAAGCATATATCCTTTTATCAGTAAGAATGATGACAGTGAATTTCTTTTACAACTGAATAGTGATTTTTTAAAAATCAATTGCTATAGATGTTATGCAAGTGTCTTTTTCATGGTTATCCTTTTCTGAACAGACATTCTTACTGATTGAGGATTTCTTTGGTTTTATGGCTTTAATATATGTACATTTGTTCTAAAGACTTGCTAAAATGTGTTCTGTGTCTATGCTTTCTGATAAACCCTAGTTAGAAGAGAATCTCTATCTGAAACTTCGCATCGGATCCCAAATCAGACTTGGCTAGGGTTGAGTTACTTGGCCTAACCTATTCGATATACAATCCTGCTGCGTTCAGATCCCAACCGACGAGATTTGAAACTCCACATCGGATCCTAAATCAGACTTGGCCAGGGTCAAGTTAGTTAGTTAGCAAGAATACAAGTCCACCAATTCTAGATTGTACAGTAACTACAATCATCGTTGGCTAAAAGGTATTATATGAGTAAAGTTGGACGTTTTTCTTTTTACTGGTAAAATTGAATAAAGATCATTGTTTTCCATGTTTCAATCATCATAAGGTTTTTTCTGCATTTGGATAGCTGATATTTAAAGCATCTTTAGTGTCATGTTTTTTTTTTAACTTTTCCTATTTTGCAATTCTTGAGTTTCCGTGGTGTTTCCTTGTGTATTCTTTTGTCACATGTCTCGGGGTGCTCATGAATATCCGTAACTAGATTTAGTAGCTCTTTCTCTTTTGGTTAGGAAAAAAAAAGTTTTTGTTCTGTGTTTCTTTCTGGCACATGATGCGATCAGGTATTAGTCTCCTTTTTGTTTCAGGTTCTTCAACTGCTGACTGGACACTGGAGGGAGACTACTCAAACTGGATTGATCAGCGAATATTAGATGCTGAAAACATTCAGGAAGGTAAAAGATGGTGGTCACAGCCACGTCCCTCTTATAGTCAGCTTTCAGAATCCAAACTCAGCGAATATTAGATGCTGAAAACATTCAGGAAGGTAAAAGATGGTGGTCACAGCCACGTCCCTCTTATAGTCAGCTTTCAGAATCCAAACCACTGTACAGAACATCTTCGTACCCTCAGCAGCAGCAGCAGCAGCAACAGCAGCAGCAGCGGCGGCGGCGGCAGCAATATACCCGAGAGCCAATCCTCATACCTGATCCATTGTTCACTTCCTACTCTCTATCCGCTGGAGGATCTCAGCCGTTGACGAACCTAACACGGCACTTGAGCATTCCTTCTCTTGCTGCTGGGCTCCAACTGCCTGGCCCAAGTCTCGTCCCTTATTCTGATTCTCAGCAACAGTTGGGAGGGTTAACTCATGGATTGCACTATGGTGCAGACATATCCCAGATCATTCCTCCTGGCCCTGCAATAAGTAGCCGGTCAATGAACTATTTACGGAACCAATTTAGGCTATTATCGAGTGACAGTTTGTTGCCTAACTTGCTACAGCAACAATTATCTCTACCAAGCAACATGAGAACTTCACAAATATTATCACAACACCAACCGCAGAGAATGCAACAGGTCCAGCCATCTCTTCCCCAGTTCTCCCACTCGCAGACTAAATTCAACCCCCATGGTTCCCCTCCACAGTTAAGGAACAAGTTTGATCTGGCTTTTCCCATGTCTGATATGAGAGACCATAGATCCAAAGCATCACAAAGAGGAAAACAGAATATGAGATTTTCTCGCCAGTCATCTGATACTGGCAACGTGAGAACTGACGATAAATGGCCACAGATTAGATCAAGGTACATGTCACCTGAAGAGATAGAAAACATCTTGAGAATGCAGAACGCCTCAAGTCACACAAGTGATCCTTACATTGATGACTATTACCACCAGGCTTGTCTTGCAAAAAAATCATCTGCGAGGCTGAAGCACAGTTTCTGCCCGACAGGTACAAAAGATCCGCCTTCTCGGTCACGTGGTGGTAATATATCACATGCACATGTTCAGATTGATGCGCTGGGTAGAGTTATACTCTCTTCGATTCGTAGACCTCGCCCCCTTCTTGAAGTTGATATATCATCCTCATCGGGTGATGGCATCCACGAACAGAAGTCTTCCATGAAGCCTCTTGAGTGTGAGCCGATGTTGGCAGCCAGAATCACTATTGAAGATGCTATCTGCCTTCTTCTCAGTGTCGATGATATCGATCGGCTTTTGCAGTTGAACCCGCCACAAGATGGTGGATTGCAGCTAAGGAGGAGAAGACAGATTTTCTTGGAAGGGCTTGCGGCATCGCTTAATCTTGTTGATCCGCTTGCCCCCAGTAAGGCTGGTCATTCAGTTGGGCTTGGCCCAAAAGATGACATTGTTTTCCTTCGTATAGTCTCTCTCGCCAAGGGTCGCAAGCTCCTATCGCGCTATCTTCGACTTCTCAACTCTGGAAGTGATCTTGCACGAGTGGTCTGCATGGCTATTTTCCGACACCTGAGGTTTCTGTTTGGTGGTTTACCTTCTGATTCCAGTGCGGCAGAAACATTAGCCGATCTCGTGAAAGCTGTTTCTCTATGTGTGTGCAACATGGAATTAAGTGCACTCAGTGCATGCCTTGCCGCTGTGGTCTGTTCACCCGAACAACCACCCCTTCGTTCGGTCGGAAGTTCAGCTGGTGATGGAGCCACCATCCTCGTAATATCCGTTCTTGACCAGGCAACCAATCTTCTGACAGACCCCCATTCTGCAAACAGTTGCAGCATCTCCAACCGAACCCTGTGGCAGGCATCATTCGATGCTTTCTTTGGGCTCCTTACTAAATATTGCTGGAGTAAATATGACAGTATTCTGCAAATGTTACTTATTCAGGCACCAAATGATGCAGTTATTGGATCCGATGCATCCAGAGCTATAAGCAGGGAGATGCCTATCGATCTGTTACGAGCGAGCCTTCCTCATACAAATGAGCAGCAGCGTGAGGTGTTACTTGATTTTGCTCAGAGGTCGATGCCTGTTACTGGTTTTCGTGCCCATGGGAGCAGTAGTGGTCCTGCAACCTCTGAATCGGTTCCCGGTTGATGCACGTGGAGGGGGGGTTAGTTAGATGGCTTTTTATTGTGTGCTAGAATGGTTTTCTTTTCTCACATATGCTGGCTCTTCAATTAACTGAGCCCTGTTCATGGTAAGATTATAGCTTCTTTTCTTTTTTGTGTTAGCCTCTACATCTTGGAATGCAATACTGCCCACATGTACATATGCTTCGAAATCAGTTGGGAGTTAGTATCCGTGCCCTGTCTTTGAACGCCACACAAACACATCTCGGACAAAAGGTATGCAGTTTCTGTTACTAGCTAGCACGCTTGCTCTCCTCCTCAAGTGATGTGCTTGCAAAATCCCTTTTTAGGCATTGGTTAGTTAGGGGGCATATCCTAGGCAGGATGAGTGATTTTATGACATGCACTTGCAATTCCCAAGGTCATCACTGTTGCTGCTCTGCATTCACCCCTGTTTGGTTGTGATTCAGGCTTCAAATTTTAATGTGGATGCTCAAATTCAACCTTCTATTTTAGTGTGCAAAGTGTTCTTATTTTCGCCATGCTACAATGAAAGTTGGTGGCATGCCTTTGTCAAATCATTTTCAGTACATAACCTGTATCTTGATGCCCTTTCATATGTAGTGGAGTTGCAACGAGGGCAGTCATCATCGTTTTCATCTGATTTCTCAATCTTATTATATCCAGGTGTAATTCTTTTCCGGATTTTGGTCGAGTTGTGTGTGCCTTAATGCATCAAGTAGTTATATGCATCAGTAGTTAATTCATCCGCCGACCGTCGTCGTCGGTGCATTTGCATCAAAAACATCACGTTTTTCTTCTTGTGCGATGCCGCATCGCCTTTCTCGTCTCGACAACTGCTGCCGGTGGAACGTATGTTCCTGCCGTTGTCGCATGATCGATCCATCACCGTAAGCCCATGCCACGGGGCGGCGCCGTCCGGCGGTGGAAGGTCGTCGTACTACTAGTTTCTGTCCGCGGTCACGTGGGGAATTATTTCCCACCTAACTCGTGGCACATCACGTGAAATTTCTTTTCGGGTTTCAAAATGTTATATGTCAAGTCATCTGTACGATTCCTTCTTTGCAAGGACGGATAGAGCCCTCTCTGTCTCTTATGCGGACAAGGGCTGGCCATTCTGACGACACATAGCTCAAGTCCGTGCTGGAAAATCCATTTTTCCGATACATAGTTTTGTTGTGTTTGTTTGCATAATTAATTGCTGAATCGATGACGAATTGATGAAACGCACGAGCCGTTGGTGTCGGGCACAGTCGAATTATTGCTTCTTGTCCTCCTCCTCCCATGCAAAGCCGCAGGCATCGAGTCCTCCCTCCTCGGTAATTCCAAGAGATTACTACCGAAAGGAAGCGAAAAGAATGTTTCTTCGGTGGGGAGTGAACCGTCAAAGATCGAACCGAAAGCAGAAGGACCGTTGTTGATTCCTAGACGCGTTTAAGAACATGCGAGCCAATTTCCCCATCTTTCTCCTCGCTATTCCCTCGGTGCTCTGCTCCTCGTTCGTCTGTTCTTCCCTTCATCCTAGGTGGGTTTCGCCTTCTTAAGACTCGTTTCTTGAGGTTTTCTTCGGAAATTTCCCCCTTTTTTTTGGCTGGAATTGAAGGCGATTCATGGTGCCGGCACCACGGTGGTAAAAAGTCGATGTTTTTGCTTTGGTAGCGTTCCTTGGTGTCCGAAATCTGTCGGTTCGGGAGCTCTGTTCTGCTATTTTTGGGTTTGTCCCCATTCTTTTCTTGCTCCAGCAATCTTTTCACCGATTAAAGGTGAAATTTTGGCTCTAGTTTCGAATTCTTCTTTTGGCATTAGATCCCTCTATTTTTGTCAGATGTGGTTGAATCTGGCTTGGCTTCTATATCGCTTTCATTCTCTAAGACGTGTACGATGTGAATTATTTGAGTTGCTTCATTTTATTTTAGGGTTTCCTTGACATTGATTAATGCTAATTGTGACACTCTGATGCCACAATCTCGATTGTAGCACTCTGATGTCTTTTTGTGGGTTTTAGTTTTGATCGATTTGAGTTAATGTGCGCTGACGTCTAGTGAACAGGAAGCTTCTGATGGCAAATGCTGGGGCTTGATAGGTTAAGCGGGGTTGATTAGTTTTGCAAGACAAACGCTTTCAGATCCCTCCTCTTCGTTCGAGCGGCTTTTCTAAGATGCTGTCGAACAACAGAAGAGCTCAGCCCAGGGCTGGTAGATCCTGGTCATTTTCAGGTCTGTCTCGGCCTTCCTAAGAGCGAAGGCTATATAGTTTTGTGGAATAACTTATTGTGATGGTTGATAAATTGGCTGAAGTTTAGTATCACATTTATACTGCTGCTTTTCTTCCTTACTGGAGCAATTTGTTCGTCTACAGATTAGTCCACCAATAAAAGTGTCTCTAAAATTTACTCATATGGAAATCGGTCGATTTAGGTCATGTACATCATGTTTGAGATTCAGTTTTTGAACAAATGCAGATGAATATATTTTGGATTGTTATTACGCATGCAGGCATCAAATTGGAAGATGCTTGTATGTATCAGCTCTAACCCTTTTCCATCTTCTCTCAGAAATGGATTATTCGGATACAAAGCAGAAGTCTCATGTTCTCAATAAAGTTTTTGTGGCTACTATTGTCACTACCATGTGCATAATCGTGATCATGCAAACACCCTGTCACCATGAACCTAACATGGTAAGTTTTTAAATGTGTTCTTTATGTTTGAATTGGTGTCCTTTGGTTTAACAACATCATATTGGTTAACTGCAGCTAGCATTGAAGCAAAACTGAGTTGCCTTTATGAGTGACTAGATTTTTTTTATTAAGACACTTTGTGTCAATTGTGTTGTTCGTTCCATGATTAAGGGGTTACAATACATTCATATCCGTGGACATGGAGCACAAGATATGAATAAGAATGAAAAGTCCAAAAGAGATTTTGTCTAACATGGTAGCTTTATGTGGTATAGGGAAAAGGCCTAAGAACATAGGTAATGATGGTTGAAGAGAGAATGCTTAGATTGAGAGCACATAGAAATGATGATAACCACTATACAAAAAGGTTTCTACAATCATTAGCCTCCTGTCTTAGAAACGTACAACAACAGTAACAACTACAAAGCTGTAAGTCCTAACTATTTGGATTGGCTATATAGATCTTTTACCACCTTTGAGATATGTAAAACGTCATGTGTTTAGTTAAGTTTAGAATACTTAGATCATTATTTATAGTTTTCGTTATTGTTTTTTTTAGGTCTTCCTTTACCTCCTATCGTACCACTAACATTAATTATTTTATCTCTTCTGAGTATCGCATCCGAAGGTCTCCTCAGCATATGTACATATTATCTTAAACTATTTTTTTCTTTATTTTATCCTCCATCGAAGCGATACCTTATTGCTCACGAATAAGAGTATTTCTTTTCCTATTTTTCCTAGTAACTCCACACATCTGTCTTAGTATTCTAATCTTGGCAACATAAACTTTTTTGTATATGTTTTTTCTTAACTACCCAACACTCAGATTCATAAAACATTGTTGGTCTCACAACTATCTTATAAAATTTTTCTTTTAATCTCAAAGATATTCAATGATCACACAAGATTCCTAACGCCCTTCGCTATTTTAACCATTCTGTTTTTACTTTATGAATAATATCTTCATCGATCTCTCCATCTTGTTAAATAGTTGATCCAGCATACCTAAAACTCTTATTTAAAGATACTTCTTGCCCATCTAATTTAACTATATTCTTTTGTCTATATCTAAAATCACTAAAATTGTATTTTATATATTTAGTTTTAGTCCTACTTAATTAAAAACCTTTAGTTTCTAATGCTTGCTTTCTTCAATTTTATAATTAATTCCACTTAGACTCTTCTCAACTAAGACAATATCATCAGCAAATAACATACTCCAAGGAGATATATCATGTAAGTAATTAGTAAGTTCATCCATACTCCAGGGAGATATATCATATAAGTAATTAGTAGGTTCATCCATTATCAATATGAAAAGGTAGGGACTTAATGTGAATCTTTGGTGTAATCCTATGCTAATATAAAACTCACTAGACACACTATAGTTCTAACACCAGAACTATATTATCATATATATCTTTAATAACATCAATATAATTAGTGGATGCACATTTTTTTTATAAAACCCACTATAATAAATCCCTAGGAACCTTATCATAGGCTTTCTCTAAGTCAATAAAAACTATATGCAAATCTTTCTTTTTCTCCCTATACTTTTTCATTAATTGTCTTAATAAGTAAAAAGCTTCTATAGTTGATCTTGTAGGCATAAAACCAAATTGATTTTCAGAGATATTTGTTTCATGCCTTATCCTACTTTTGATAAATTTTTTCCAAAGTTTCATAGTATGACTTATTCTGTCATGGAAACCTAAAATAGGGAATTCCAATGGTTGAAATGCTCTACTCTTTTGTATACGTAACCCTCATATAAGTCTATGGAAGCATATCTAAGTTTGGTCATTTAGTCTTTGTTTAAGGAAGCATATCTAAGTTTGGTCATTTAGTCTTTGTTTATGGAAGCATAAGCATAAGATCAGTCTCCAACTCCAGCATAGTTTCTGAGTTAACACAAAGACACTGAGTGAGCATCTTGTCTTGTATTTGATCGGGATAAGCAAAAAATCTCTCTTGCCTTGCTGCATTCTTCTAACCGGATAGCGTGTCTCCTGTTTGCTCATGTATCTGTTAGTTGTGAATGTTATATTATGTGTCAGCTATGTGTTTGTGTATTCAGTTATTGATCAATCTTCAATGTTATGTCTTCAAAATTGTTTACATCGTTGTTTATGACTCAATCATTAACTTGATTCACCCTTTGTAGTTTCACTATCATCACAGTTTTTTGTTATAAGTTGAAGTTGCAAGATAAAATGCAACATGCAATAGTTTCTATATCATGGCCTATAAAAATTTACCTGAGTTTTTCTGCTTGTAACTCATCTATGTATACTTTATCATGAAAATATTTGGTATCTTGTGTAAAGAGAAAAAATTATTCTCTCTTTTTTGTCCATTGCTGGCCCACAATCTATGGATACTGTTTAATCAAGTATGAGTAGTATAAGCATAATTTGTAATTTTATAGATGCTGAAAGAACTCTCATTTCTGTTTCCTCATATTACCGTGATTTGGTTTGCTTTCTTCTCAGTTCTCCATTCATGAACGTGGAGTGACTCATGTTTTAGTAACAGGAGGTGCTGGTTATATAGGCTCACATGCTGCACTTCGGCTGTTGAAGGATTCTTATCGAGTAACTATAGTGGTAATTTTTTGATTCCTGTGGATTTAAACTTATGTTCTCTTAGTCTTGCTCATTGATATATGAACGTCATTTTTTTCTTTTTTTTAATTTAGGGTTTCTCACTTGTTTAATAAACAGGATAATCTTTCCAGAGGAAATATTGGAGCCATAAAGGTCCTTCAGGAGCAGTTTCCTGAGCCCGGAAGACTTCAATTTATATATGCCGATCTAGGAGATGCAAGGACTGTATCCTAGTTATGTGCTTCTAGTCATAGAAGCAGTTTTTCCCTTTATGGTTATCCACTGGTTTGCAAAGTTACGTTCCTTAACCAACTTTCAGGTTAATCAAATATTTGCAAAAAATGCATTTGATGCAGTTATGCACTTTGCTGCTGTTGCTTATGTGGGCGAGAGTACCCTAGATCCTCTAAGGTCTGCTCCCCTTGTATTCTTAGAGATCAGTTGTTTATGTCTGAGTCTTACTAATGATAATTTGAAGACATTCTGTTGTCATCTTTTTGTACTTTATTATGGAGCCTGCAGTCTTTGTCAATATCAATTTTGCTTAGCTGGGTCTCCCAAATTGTTGATGTTTGGTGTTTGACTGTTGTGTAAAGGATTGGAGTTTTCAGTTGGACAAATTTTCAAATAGAAAGTATGAATAAATTCACCTGCATCTAAACTTTAAAACGGCTTTAATATTAGAGTGAGCTAATAATGTCAAGGTTTCTATAGATGCGGTTAATTTCATTGTTTTAAATATTTGATCAATGATTAGAGATGCTTAATATTTAGTTCTACACATATTTTATAGTTGATAAGAGCTTAACTTTTTATGGTTTTTAGTTTCCAATATTTATCAATGATCGAAGATGCTTAATATTTTAGATCTATTTATTGATTTTATAGTTGATAGGAGATTTTTCCCTATAATCTTTGACTGTTTGTTACAAAAGAAATATGCTCCTCCAACTATTATTTTTGGTTGAAAGTCACCTCACAAAGGTACATGTATTGTTTACCGGTTAGAAGTCCTTGAGCCTTTGCTTGGTTGCGGTATGTTCAAATGTTTTGTGTATCCCTATCTTCAAAATAAAGTAATCATTGTTTTGTGCGGCAATTGTCACTATCTATGAGCTTGTTGAGTTCAGAGAGCCTATCAGTTCAATTTATTTATAATCATGAGTTGATATTGTGATATACATTATTATGTTTTGAATCCATTCCGAGGAGAAGTCGTCATGATGCTGTTTATCATATGGCATATGTTCCATGTCACACAGGTACTATCACAATATTACTTCAAATACATTAGTTCTCTTAGAGGCGATGGCAGCGCAAGGTGTTAAGACCCTCATATACTCCAGCACATGTGCAACCTATGGAGAGCCTAAGAAAATGCCTATTACAGAATTAACTCCTCAGGTACGCGAAGTGTTTCAGCAGCCTTGTGATATGTTTTCTTTCTTCATTCCACAATTGAAACTCATATAAGATGCAATCTTAGTTGCTCTATCTTCGAAATGGTTGGCTAAATGTTGCTGTAGCATCTCTGGACTATATTTAACAAAGAAAGAAAGAGAGAAAGAAAGAAGGAAGCTGTTTGCGTTGTTTAAATAACTTTTCGGTGCATGAACAGGTACCTATTAACCCATATGGGAAGGCAAAGAAAATGGCAGAGGAAATTATTTTGGATTTCTCCAAGAGATCAAGCATGGCTGTCATGATTTTAAGGTCTGTTGCGCCCGTTCTATAGTTAAACTGTTAGATGCTTATGAACAGGAGTCTACTCTTCAATCAAACACATGACGGAACTCCAATTTCCTTTTTACAGATATTTCAATGTTATTGGATCTGATCCCGAGGGAAGGTTAGGAGAGTCTCCCAGACCTGAGCTGCGTGAGCATGGGCGTATATCTGGTGCATGCTTTGATGCAGCTCTGGGAATTATTCCAGGTCTGAAGGTAAGCTTTGATGACTTGTAACTAAATTACTACTGCAAAATCGATTTGAGTGACAAGGAGATAGCATTATGATTTTAAATCATTATGATATATCAATCTTCTTGTAGGTCAAGGGAAACGACTATATAACCCCTGATGGAACGTGCGTGAGGGACTATATCGATGTTACCGATTTGGTTGATGCCCATGTAAAAGCTCTTAACAAGGCAGAACCGGACAAGGTTGGCATATACAATGTCGGCACAGGAAAAGGTCAATAAATTTTTGTCGATTATTCTTTCATCACTGATTCATAACCTCCCTTTTTTCTGATAGTCTTATTTTTTTTGTCAATCCAAGAAGCCTGATTGCATAGTTTAGCAGAAATAGCTAATTGTTTAACTCATTTAACCTTAATTTTGGTTTCTCATCAATCAGGAAGATCTGTGAAGGAGTTTGTTGAAGCATGCAAGAAAGCCACTGGGATTGACATCAAAGTCGAATACTTTGGCCGCCGACCAGGCGACTACGCTGAAGTTTACAGCGACCCCTCCAAAATCAATAGTCAATTGAATTGGACAGCACGACACACGGATCTTTTAGAGAGTCTCAAAATTGCATGGAGATGGCAGAAATTACATAGAAATGGATATGCTCCACCGAAAGCCGTGACCTACTGACATAGGCCCTTCTATCGTCTGTAGTTAGATAAGTTTTCTGTTATCTGATGGTTATTTCTTGGTTGATATGTAGGCAATTTCAGGGTGTCTCGTATGTTTTCTTGTTCAAAATAGTAATTCATTGTTGTTCGTGAACACACAAAGTCGGAACAAGTTATATTGCTGAGTGCTCGACCTTTGTTGTTTTTATTTTGCACATTCCTATCTAAGAAGCTACACTCGTGTGGATTTACGGAACTTCTGGATTGGAAAAATTGAACTTTATTTGATTTCCTTTTGCCTATAACTAGAAATATCATATTTGTAGCTTGAATCATGTTGCTGTTGTCAATCATACTCATTGAGTTGTGAGAAATAACCTCACCGACATATCAACCAAATGTTGCAGATAAAATTGGTAGAAAAATTTGAGACTGACACTCCACTACCACAACCCTGGCTCTCTTGTTCCTGATTCCCAGGGTTGGATGTGTTTGTGTTGCACACATTGTTCTTGATTGGATATACCAATTTATGCAATGTCTCTTTGAGTTTGTGTATAATGTTTTCTGTGCTTTCAATTTATGCAATTCTCACTCGGAGACCAGCAAGCAGAGTCGGTGCCTTTACATGATTCTCTCATTTTTCACGTGTGATCGGGAAGTGACGTCACAGCTACCCATCGTTCTATCTGCAATGACAACCTGTGCTCGACTTAGACACGTCGCTTAAATTTTTCTCTAATTAAAGGACACAAATATCAAATTAATTTAATGAATACTAATCGAATATAACACAACAATAAACGTAGAAAACATATCGAATGTAAGAATAAAAATCACCTAATGTCGTATGTCATCAAACACCACAAGAAAGCAGGCGCCGAGGCTGATGCTGGAACCGAATCACGTGGCACATGATCGTAGCGCGGATCTCAAGGGCTCCCCCAACCTTTGCCCTTGCGTGGTGGTTCCCACATGGTGGGGTCCAGCATCCTCCGCATGGATCCAAGCGGACTCTGGGCCTGTTCGGTGGTGGCTGTGTGATACAGGGAATCCGAAGAACACGCTCGCAAAGTTCAAAATTCATCCTCGAAGCTTGGCGTCACGTGCTCCGCGCGTGTTTGACCAGTTACGGAGGGTCGAGCTACATAGTCCCGTCTCCCAGCTTTCCTCCCGGTTCCGCCCCACCCAAAGCCCGGCTTGGCCAAACGAAGAGGGGAAGGAGAGAGGAGGACTAGCTAACCACGGTGTCAGATCTCCCTTCGCCTAGAAGGGCCATCCCAAGATCCTCCTGCCATGAGAAGGGTTTCTTCTTCTTTGACGCGATCGCCACCAGGGAGATCTTGAGGACAACGAGCGACGAGATCGTTCAACAATCGGGTGCCCGCGCCTCATCTTTGGTCCACGAATCGAATCAGGTGACGAGGTCTCATCCTTGGCTCGGTCTCATCTTTCCGTGACATCTGCCTCGCTCTTTTGCCCATTTGTTTCGTTTCTTCAGGTTTATTGTTTTGAACTATCTTCTTCATGCTTCGATGCCTCTCATTATTGAATGTGGAAGGGGCTTCCACGGGTTCTTGATAGAATTTTAGAGGGGTAGTTTTGATTTCGAAACAAAGAAATATCTATTGTCATAGTTCCGATCGTAGGATTTTTAGGTTTCTTCTCTTGAATTCTTTTCTCCGGGGAACTGCTCATTCTTAACTGTGGTCGGGGTGTCAATAATTTCGTTGTTTCTTGATATAATTTTAGAGGAAAAGAAATATCTATTCGATGGTGTTATCCATAGCGAATTCTAGGTTGCTTGTTGACGTGCTGTTACTGGTTGGAAGAATCAAGGAATACCTGTAAAAGATCTGATACAGGAGACGTTAGATGAAGTTGTGGCCAATTAAATCCTCCGGTTTCTTGTGGGCAAGTTTGGTCAGCGCATGTTATTTAGATGACCAGGAAAGGAGCTATAAGAATATGAATGGCCACAATAGAAATTTCTTAAGAGTTCTCCGTGGGTTCTGAGATAAAACCTAGCCTTTCTGAGACAAAGTTAATTAACCTTGACTTGTCATAGACTTTAATGTACTTGTCTTGTCATATAGCCAGTCAGGTTTTCCTGCTACATAATAACCTCTGTATAATTTTTGAATGTTCTTGGACTGGTGATGCAACTCAGGGCCCAAATTTCATATAATCAATCTTGCCTCGGGGAAAGCATAGATTGAACAATGATATCATAGCACAAGCTCAATAGCCTCAATATTCTTGAACTACAGGAATGACTTCAATGAGAAGAAAACGAATCTATAATTATGTTCCACATCTTCTATGACCTAACTATTGTATTTTTTGCTCAAGTGAATTCTTAAGGTGGTATAATTATGTTCCATATCTTGTATGACCTAACTATTGTATTTTTTTCTCAAGTGAATTCTTAAGGTGGTATCATTCCTGTCAAATGTGTTTGACATGACCAGGAATGGTAAGACAGAGTTAAGTCATCTTCTAATTTGATATAAAGGTCAAATATGATTGACTCATGATGAGCATTCATATTGTGTTGGAGAGCTGTTTAATTATGAAGTGGGATTTATAACTTTTGTTTATTGTGTATACTAAGTGGCTTTAACCGGAAAGCTTGCTTTTGAGTTTTAAACTAGGAGGAAATCCTAATAAGCTCAAAAAATTTGCTAGTCGTTACAAATAAGTTTGCTAGATAAACATGCATTACAGTACTTGAACCTTACTCTCAAATTAATATGATTTTTTTTAATGATAAATGATACAAGCGCAGTAGATGGATTTTCTATGCTTCTGCTGATGCAGGCAGTACTTGAACCTTATTCTACATCATATTAATTAGTTTTAAATTCTAAATGATAGAAGGGTTGTGTTGCAGTGGAAAGGTAAGTTGCCTTTCGGAAACAGAAACGAGAAAGAAGAAAAGATTCATATTGTTCAGTATTTTTTTTGAAAATTCTTGAACATCATGCAGTCATGCTTCCTACCGGGTTCGATACTTAATATGTTTTGCCATGACAAGTGGAAAAAATAAAATAGTAGAAGGGAGGGGAGTAGAGATGGCAGGAGAAGAGTGGGGAGGATATACAAGAGAAGAGTCCGGTAACAATGGAAGCCCCGTTCTAATGGGATAACTGACCCACTAACTATGGTGTGTCTGAACCACCGGTTCAAAATGCTTGGACCCAAGTTGTTAGTAGCGCTGTAAGTCAATCTTAGTTTTTACGAACTTTAGAGTAAATCAGGATGTAGATCAAGTAAGTGTTCAAAAGATGTTTGTGCCATTTTCTTAATTTTTCAAGTAAGAAAGTAATTATCATTCTTGTTTAGATCTTTGGTAGGAAATTAAAGAAAATCTGAGTTAGTAGGATACATCTTGATGAGAAAAAGAGGATAGAGAAGAAAATGAAAGAAAGGGCGCATTAGCGGATAGAAGAGAGGATAACTTTTTATGGAAACTTGATTCCCCATTCACAACTTATTAGGCGACTTAAATCTAGTGTTTTCATAGCCATATTTTCTCTTATTTTAAGACTCGATTGACCCTTTTTAATTTTATTAAAACTTTTAGAATTATGAATAAGATTATAATTCATATTTTAAGTAAGATTACAGAATAGAGGAACTGCAGAGTAAAAAAAGCATCAGGGGAAAGAAGAGGGGTGTCCTATTATGTTACTTGATTTCACTTAATGCACTTAAAGCTAGTCATATTTATATAACCGCATTCCCAAGGCTCGACTGACCCCTCCGAATTTAATTAAGACTCTTAGAAGAAATTTGGCAAGATCTCTCTTTTAGGAAATTCAAGTTCTAAATCTTGTCTATGGTGCAGCTTATTGACTTACTAATCTTGATAACCCAGACTGCATTGTCAAAACTAATATCAACTCAATTATTATCCTATGTACCATTAAGGTAGATATAAAGAATAGTGATCCAGAATATTCTGAAAGTCCTTCAAAAGTACAAGATCACAATCTTGGTTTCTTGGATCTTGTCTTGACTCATAGACTAAATGTCTCAGCTATTACTTGTCCTACATGACCAAGAACTTCGGTCACAACTGTAGTTTTGATGTCATGTGGTTCCGGTCACTAAATTCAAATCAATCAGGACTGCGTAGATAAAAAGGGTTATATTTTCATTGTTAATTTAGGCTATTTTCTTCTATGCCTTAAGTATAAGAATTGACACTTTCAGATGTTCAGGCTTTCACCTCATTGTGATGTGGGCCATCTCAAAAGTTATTCTGTATACTTCATAAATTTTTTAATGTTACTGTCTTCCCTAGTTTTGTAGGCATGTGTACGTTGTTGAACTGCTTGGTGGAAAATAATGTGAATATTTTCTTTGTTTACTCTCTTTGTGTGCCGTTTTTGATGTATGACATTCTTACAGTGATGTTTGTGTTTCAGGAGGTCTTTTTGTTTGTGTCCTACATTGGGAATAACCTGTTGGATGCATCATAACCATATGCTTCTCTGCCTATGATGAAACGCTTTGTCTACATCAATGATGATTCTTCCCAGGATCTATTCTGTGACAACCGGATATCTAACAGAAAGTATACATTATGGAACTTTCTCCCTAAGAATTTATGGGAACAATTCAGGTGTGGAATGTTTGTTTGATTTTCACTTCTCTGCTATATGCTACTCTTTTACTTGTATGCTTTCATTATAATTATGGTGTGTATGCGCCCTTCTCTCTAGTCTTTTTTTAAGGCATATGGTAGTAAACATTTGCACGCAAAAGAAAGTTAGGCTACTTTGTGTTTTTCCTGCCATCCCATGATAACTAGTGCTTTCTTCAAAATTGCTTTTATTGTAACAAAATTTTTAGTTGCTACATAATTTATAATATAGCCCTCTGGTAACAATAGAAGCTACATAGTAGCTTTGCAGGAGGAAGTCTCTTCTGAATCATTTTTCTTTTTGCTGCTATTTTGTAGTTTCTATAACCATTTTATACCCTCATCATTTTATGCCCTTGAAGGCAATTTTTTACACTAAAAGCTTTGCAGGTTCCCTCTCAAGCCTTTCCATTGTATCTCTTCTTTGAGTTCTTGTTTTATACTCTTCCAGGCAAGATTTTATTCTTTATCAGCTACCCTTTTGTAGGAAATTTTTACACTTGCTTCTCAAAATGAAATCTTCTTGATCTATGCTCTCTAGAATAGTTAATATGATTCATCTTTCATAAGAAATTAAGAATGTTTGAAAAAAAAAAAAAGATTCACTCTTGTTTTGATAAAGGGAAGCCAATGTTTTTTTTTTTTTTTCAGTTGCTGGTTTGTTGGCTTGTTTTAAAAAGCTTTAATGACTGGCTAATAGGCACTGATCTATATCAAAATTCAAATACCGGTCGGACCAGTATAATTTTTATCGTTTTTAATGATGATTCTAGGTGGTATAGGACCTATAGGTTACTATACAGTTTCTAATACAGTGTTGTATTAGAACTTTTGGTTTACTATCTTATATTTAGGAAAATAGGAAGTCAGATTTTTCTTGCCATACTCAACATGCCATTACCATTTGAATATCTGATGGTGTGCTCTGGATGCCTAAATCTTATATCATTTAGTTTTTCAGGCGGTTCATGAATCAATACTTTCTGCTTATTGCCTGCCTCCAGCTATGGTCACTTATTACTCCTGTGAATCCTGCAAGTACTTGGGGTCCACTTATCATTATCTTTGCTGTATCTGCAACAAAAGAGGCATGGGATGACTATAATCGATATCTTTCAGACAAGCAAGCAAATGAGAAGGAAGTATGGGTTGTAAAGGACGGTATACGTAAACATGTATAGCTCCTTCCAATCTTCACCACTTTCATTTTTACGATTATCCATCTCTATTATATCTAGAATTACAATTGTTCCTTTTGATTGCTTTGACATAAAGCTTATTTACTGAGTAATCAATTATGTCATATGGAAATGCAACGATTTCTCGGATTTTCCGTACCCTCCTATGCTGTTATATCTGGTAAGGTTTGTATGATGATACTGTCTCTCCTGTCGCATCTTGCATATGCAATATCATATCTTTATATTCCAGTTAGGTTCTGAAGATGGTATATTTTTGGTGTTTTGGTTGCTCAAGGACACTGCCTTGTATTTTGTTTTCCGAAAGGTGGCTTTGTTTTCCCATATAATAGCTTTATGGTAGAGAAACATAGCATCTCAAAAGTTAATGCAACAATACCATTCACGAAACATTGATAAATTTTTCGTGAGGGTAACTAGGGTTCTCAATTTCGATGTGCAACTCCTGGTACGAGTGGTATGTATTGGTCCGAGAGGATACTAGTACGCGGACCGCCCTCTACTAGGCGGCACTAGTGTTTTGACCACGTATCGGGTGATCTGAGGTCTGTTTTGAGCGGTAATCCGACTGTTATCGAGGTATATCGGTCGATATGCCCTCGTATTTTTGGACCGTTACCTCTAGGTTTTTTTTAGGCTTTTTAGCTCTTTTTGGGCATACTGTTGGTACAACTTGGTATGTACTGTACTGAGCAGGGCTCGGGAAATTGGTACGGATTGAAATTGAGAACTTTGAGGGTAACCACTAACTACTGGCAATTGATTGGATGTGTAGGTGTTGGTGGTCTAGGAAATAATGAATTGGGTTGGAGTTGTGGGTGTGTGGTGTTTGGTGATCTTACTGGTGTTGGTTGAAATTAGTTAGGATTTGGTCTATCTTTTTGGTGTAACAGCATCTGAAAAGGTCTGTTATATACTTTCTGGAAATGGTTGGTCCATGCTTGGACCAGTGTACTATGGAATGCAAATCTATAATTGGAAATTGAAGTTTTAAAGCCTGGTGTGAGATTAACTGATGCTGACCCTTGATCCATAAGTTCATTCATTTAAATATTATTTTGCTTGGATGTGCATTTATTTCATTTCATTTATTTTTATTATATTTCTTCATTCCAATAATGCTGGCTGGTATGGTATAAGGTACAGAATTTCTTCTGGAGGCTGGTGCCCTCAGTGTTGTTGGAACTTAAATCCTTGCTTGAAGTTATTAGTGGTTGGATTGGGTTGGCTTCTATTTTCAACCTAAAAAGATTAATTTTTGGCTCATTACAACTTGGGATTTAAGCACATTGCTTAGTTTCAATGGAGATGATAACTGTGGATGCTTATATATCTTATTAGTTCTACGTGATAATGACCTTTAATAGGCTTGATCAGGAGAGTTGCAGGACCGGCACAAGATAGAATCTGGGCAAACCACATAGTTTATTGCTTCGTACAAAATACATATAATGTATGAAAAGTTAATTTTTGCAATGCTTAGTGAAAACCAGTGCCAGAACTTAGAAATATTTTCGTAGGATTTGATTGATTTGATTTTCTTATTTTTATTGTTCTATTGTTGATTAGTACATCAGCTTCATCATGCTGAATCAATTATCTTTGTATGGTATTTGTGCAAGATTATTTATTAGAATGAAAGGGATCCGTATGACACCTTCGTATAGTGTTTGAACTTTGAGTTTCATTCTCTAGTCAAGACAAATATGAAGCATTTTAACATTTTAAGCATTCAATATGTCCACCGAAATGGAATATTTCTTGTAGATAATTGCAATGTCATGCAATAACTTCTTCTTGAACCTTATATCTTTTTATATTACTTTCTTTTTTATGTTTTAGATTCAAGCACAAGATATTCATGTTGGTAATATAGTGTGGCTACGAGAGAACGATGAAGTACCTTGTGATCTTGTTTTAATTGGAACATCTGAACCACAAGGCATCTGCTATGTTGAGGTAACCAACTTAGCATATGGCAAAAAGCTCTCTTCTTCAAATATTAATTTTCTTCTTCTTCATTTATTACAATTTGGTGAACTTGTACAAAATGGACTATAACACCAATTTGGTAGTTTATTTTCTTGAGGAACAAACACAGTCTGAAACCTTCTTGAATGTTGTTATTCATCAGCCATTTTAGGCGGCATACTTTTATAGACTTTCTTTTAAATATAATTAGTACAACAGCTGAGAATACATCAAAAAGTTTTACTTGAGCAAATAAATAAGTGTTCCTATTCTGGATGAATGGGTATCCATGCATTCTTTTTTCATATAATCGAATTGCAACCCACATGGATAGAGCATTGGTTGGCAACATACTGTACAACAGAAGTATATACTCTGGCCATGGATTATTGGAAATGAGCACTCTATGTCCTGCCATCAGGAATGGTACAAAGATACAAATAGACATGCATGGACTTTGCTTCACAATGCTTGGAAATGTGACCTAACAAGCCTGCATCAAGACATGGCATGGGACATGGTGCTAGTGATTGGCTGGCTTGAGCACATAGGCAATGTGAATTTGTACTAGGGCCTAGGCGCTAGACAGACTGTTCAATATTAACAACTAAAGATTTTAGTTTCTTAAATATGTCAGGTGAACATAGTTTGTGCTGTTTTGGGTTTTTTCTGTGGTTTTATGAACCATGCATGCATTTGTATCTTGCTCACACTTGACAAATCTTCTCTTCTTGACATCATCATTATCGTGCATGGATGTTTGTAAGTGCATACTATTATGGCAGCATATGTTATATAAATGCATGCAAGGCCTGCATAGTGCATATGACCTAAGATGTAACAACAAAAATATGTAACAAGGAATAACATCATGCTAGGAACTGACTAGTAGTAGCATATAGGTGATGTGTTGATTTTTGTAACTTTAACACTAAGCATTGAGGCATTGTATTATCTCTAGCCATGTAGGCTCCGATGACTGGGATATTAGGATGCCTTAAAAAGGCCTAGATGTCTAGTTACCTAGATGCCTATTCTCTTTTAGAAGGATTAAAAGAATCGCATAAGGGAAAAAGAGGAATCAATCACAGTTGTTTTTTTGACATTAAACATCATTGTAACAGTAAATGTTTGTATTTTTTATAAAGGATCGAAGCGGTAGATGGCATCCACGATGGTGACGGTTGAAGATTTTTGCACTACATTGTAGGAAAATAAAATAATCCATAAGAGAAATTGAGTTGAATATGAAAAATAGTATGTTGTGTAGAATTTTCAGCCTGATGTTTGTTCCTTGTGTGGGCAAGCACAAGCGTGAAACAACATTAGACTGGGCTGAGTTTGGTAAGCACAACTGCAACTTGATATTCTTTTGGTGTACAAAGTCCTAACTCAATTGGCTTTTTTGGTTGTTCATTATAGAAACAAGGTTGAATACAAATTTATACATAGAAATCTGAACCATGGTCTTTGATATGTTATGATACTAAAGTAATAGGAAACTCCTAGCTTTTGTGCCAAATTAATAATAACTTCTAGCTCCATCTCTAAGAGAGAATTGAGAGCGAATGAGGATAGTAGAAATAGAGGAGAAAATAGGAATTATAAAGTAGTTTATTGATAACTTTGGAGCTTACAAGATCTTTATGTATAGAATCTCATCCCTTTCCTCTCATGTACCTAAATAAACTTGAACTTAGTAAAGTTGCCATCACATAAGTTGAGAGTGGACACCAAATTGAGTGTGGAAAGTTGATCCCACAATCCCAAAAAATCTTTCTATTATAGAAATTCTTATAATATGACTTGCACTAAGAAAATAATTAGTTTAACTTATATGACTCCAGGAGCCTTCTAAAGTTGTATTCAGAATCAAGGATGGACATTTTATTTTCATCTTAATCCAAGTAGGACTAGGATTTTGTCTTAATTTATGTATGACTAGGAACTTTGTTGTTGTGATAATTGGGGCTATACGGTTTCATGGTTAGTGTTGTTGTAATAGTTTATTGTTTTGTTGTTGTACTAGTTGGCACTTTTATGGCTTTGTTGTTATAATCAAGGTTTGCCATTTCGTACCGTATCGGAGTTTCGATATTTCTTTGGTACGGTACGGTACCATTTCGGTATACCATTCGGCGACGTCCAGATTAAAAAAAAAAGCGACGTTGCCCGAGGCGACCTTGCGTCGCTTCTCGGGTGACGTTGTCGAGGCGTCGTATATTAAAAAAGAAGAAGAAAAAAGCGACGTCGCCTCGAGAGACGTCGCCCGAGCCTCGGCGATGTCGCTCGCATATTAAAAAAAAAAAATCGGCGACGTCGCTTGCATATTAAAAAAACAAAAAAATAATTTTTTTTCTATTAAAAAAAATAAAAAAATGATATCGCTCGGTAGCGGGCGGTTCGCGTATCGGTATCCTATCGGACCGGTACGTACCGCCCGTACTGGGCTGTACCATTCGAAATTGCATACCTTGGTTATAATAGTTGGGATTTTATGATTTTGTTGCTGTAATAGTTGGGACTTTATGGCTTTGCTGTTGTTTTAATTATTGGGACTTTACGACTTTGTTGTTGTAATTGTTAGGTTTTTTCGACTTTGTTGTTATAGTTATTGGGACTTCATGATTTTGTTGCTGTTATAGTGGTTGGGATTTTACGATTTTTTTGTTGTTGTAATAATTGGGACTTGCTGTCATGGTTGGGATTTTACAATTTTGTTGTTGTAATAGTTGCAAATTTGTGGTTTTGTTATTATTGTAATAGTTGGGGCTTCACGGCTTTGTTGTTGTTATGATAGTTTGGATTTCATGACTTTGTTGTTGTTGTAATACTTTGGACTTCACAGTTTTTTTGTTGTAATAGTGGAATGTTATGATTTTGTTGTTATTGTAATAGTTAACACTTTACAATATCATTTTTTTGTTGTAATAGTTGAGACTTCACACCTTTGTTGTTATTGTTGAAATAGTTGGGAATTTACGATGCTGTTGTAATTGTTAGGAATTCACAGCTTTGTTGTTGTCATTTTAATTGTTGGAACTTCATGATTTCAGTGTTGTTGTAATTGTTGGGATTTCACGATTTTGCTGTTGTTGTAATATTAGGCTTTACAACTGTGTTGTTGTAATAGTTGGGACTTTAGGGTTTTATTGTTGTTGTAATAGTTTGGGCTTCATGGCTTTGTAGTTTTTGTGATAGTTGGAACTTCATGGCTTTTTTTGTTGCTGTATTAGGTGGGATTTTATGGCTTTATTGTTGCTGTAATAGTTTGGAGTTTTGGACATCATGGATCTGTTGTTGTAAGTGTTGGGACTTCACAAACTTGTTGTTGTTATACAAACTAAGGTCTGCAATACCGAATAATACTGTCCGGTACGGGCGGTATGTACCGGTCCAAGAGGATACCGGTACGTGGACCGTCCTCTACTGGGCGGTATGAGTATTTTGGTTGGTATCGAGGTATACCGACCGGTATCGAGGTGTACCGATCGATACTAAGGCGTACTGACCAGTACCGCTCCAGCTTTCAACCGTTACCGAGATATACCGATCGGTACGGCCTTGCGTGGTATTGTCGGTATGCCCTAGCATACCAATGGTACATATCGGTACGTACCGTACCGAGCAAACCTCGAAACTTCGGTACGGTACGAAATTTCAATCCTTGATTACAAATCATCTTTTTTACACATCAAACTGATGTTGCTTCTCTATGCGATTTAATTTAATCCAGATGAAATATATTGAAAATTATTTCTGATGATCTGAACTTGGCTTTGTAAATTTTTTTATGATAGTATGGAACCTCATTATTGTTTTTCTATGTTGTGCCATAAGACTTCTGCTTTAGATGGTGAGACTGATCTAAAAACACGGGTTGTTCCATCGGCTTGTATTGGGCTAGCATCGGAACAGTTGCATATAATTAAGGTACTGCACTTCTGTTCATGATTATTTTTGTTGGTATATATATTAGCCTTTATTTGTTTATCTTAGTTTTGGTCTTAAAAATGAACAGGGTGTTATTGAGTGCCCGAATCCTGATAAAGACATCAGAAGATTTGATGGAAATATGCGATTGTTTCCTCCCTTTATCGATAATGACTTGTGCCCACTAAGTATCAGTAACACACTTCTGCAGTCTTGCTATTTAAGAAATACAGAATGGGCTTGTGGAGTTGCAGTTTATACAGGCAAGCTTGTAATCTAGGGAACTTGATTTGTTACATCATCTGTTTATAAAGTAATTATTTATAATCAACTACCTTATGTAGAATAATGAACACCCCCTATGTTATCAATACCTACAACTTGTCATCGTGAATTTCTTAGTAAATTGAAAATGACTACTATTGTTGTTGTTGATAGAGTTATAATATTCAATGGATATTTGATGCCTTCATCAATTTGTTTGAATTTTAAATGCTAGATATTATCTGTTTCCACTTTCTCCAATATTCTTTATCCTTCCATGTTCTCATATATAGTGGGAAATTGGAGTAGGGGTGGCTGACATGTTGATCAAGGTTGGCTATGGTAGTTGAGATGGTGATGGAGGGAGGGATTGGTGGTAGCGGCAATCAAACTAGACTGTAGTTGTCCGTGAATGAAGGGAAATAATAGGAGCTGGAGAATACATAAGTCTTTTGACAATTAAATCCTGCTGAAATTCTTTTGCAATTTTCTTGTAATATTCTTTTGACAGTGGGCCATGCAGCAACTTACACTAATTGATTATTTGCAAATTTTGTAGGAAACAAAATTCTGTAAATTTTGTTTGGATGGGGTTGTTCTCATAATTTTACAAATCAGGGTTGGATACAAGAAGCCCTTTGACATACTATTACTTGTTTCTATTTGTTTTGTGAGCCCTGAATGCATCAGGGTTCATAAAACTGTTTTTCTTTAATGCTGTACCGGACTGCTGGAATGGGGCGCAATCAAGTACTAGTGTAGGCCCGTACTGATGCAGGCAAAATTAAATTCCATTGTATATATGATTCATGAAAATTTCTTCTTGAATTTTCCATCTTTTCTTTTTTTAGCTTATGATTCTCAAAAAGAATGTAGAGAAAGAATCAGAACCATATGCCTGTACTTATAAGAATAACTTTGTTGGATTCTAATTGGCCTATAGTTTTGAATGTATGGAATGCTATCTACCTTTCTATATATAGTGCACAAATTAGCATCATTGCAGCTCTTGTATAAGAAATGGCTTATTATTTGATTAACCATCTTTTCAGGCAATGAAACTAAGTTGGGGATGAGTCGGGGTGTAGCGGAACCAAAACTTACTGCTGTGGATGCAATGATAGATAAGCTGACTGGAGCTATCTTTCTGTTCCAAGTTGTTGTTGTTATTGTCCTGGGTTTTGCAGGAAATATTTGGAAGGACACTGAAGCTCGTAAGGTATTTTGATATTATGAACTAGGTTATTCAAAATTACACACAATCCATGCCATGGTACATGTTGAAGCAAATGCCATCTGGAACTTTGGTTGAAGTTTGGTGACATGTTGAATAAATTCATGTGAAATATCATAATTTTTATCCTCAACATGAAGTTGGCTTGAAGAGCATGCCTTCTTGTAGTAATATTACAAAGTATTTTGCATCAGGTATTTCAGTGTATGTTTGAAATAGTTGTTTAGTTCTAGATGAATCTGAATTAATCTTAATTTCTTGCAGCATATTGTTTACATTTATATCAATGAATCATTTTTACTTGATCATTGTGATTTATTATATTTGTTTTCTTGTTTGGTGTAGCAATGGTATGTTAAGTATCCAGAGGATGGTCCATGGTACGAACTTCTGGTGATTCCCCTACGTTTTGAACTTTTGTGTTCCATCATGATACCTATTTCTATAAAGGTATGCCATATGCATCTATGATTTGTTGGATCTCAATGTTCTTTGTCAATATCCCTTCTGAAATAGGTGACGTTTTCAATGATATGATCTGTTTTTGTAACTCTTGACTCGATTGAATTTAGATACTGTTTATGTCCCTTGTGCTATTTTCTTATCAGCTCTAGTAAATTAATGTGCTGAACAACAATAATAATGAACATAATTGGTCAAGAAATCTCCATATATATGCAGCAAAATGCTCATCTCAAAATTAGACAGAATGCAGCAGGTTTCATATAGCTATATTATTTATAATTTTATATTATCCTTGTCTTTATCATGTACCTAGAGGAGGCTTCTCTGATTGGCAGGTTTCTCTGGACCTAGTGAAAGGTATATATGCGAAGTTCATTGACTGGGATGAGGAAATGTATGATCATGATACTAGGACTCCTTCTCATGCAGCTAAGTAGGTGAAGGAAATTGCATGCCTATTTTTGCATAAAGATTTAGGTGTTTCGAGTCCTTTGGCTCTAATGATTTGTTTCTTTCAGCACAGCGATAAGTGAAGATCTTGGACAAGTTGAGTATATATTGACTGACAAAACTGGGACACTAACAGAGAATAAGATGATCTTCAGAAGATGTTGTATAAATGGTGTTTTCTATGGAAATGAAAGTGGAGATGCTTTGAAAGGTTATTTTCTGATTCCTTGAGTAGTTTCAGTTCAACTTGTGTTGTAGATCTTTTTGCTGCTATCGTTCTGTGAGCATATGGAAACCAGAAAACAATATTTAGTTACTATTGATGGTCTTTTGAAAATTTTGTTACATGCAAAACATTTGAAGCAAAATAAGTTCTTTACTTCTATCCTTTTAGTACATATGTTTTTTGTTAGTTGGTGGTAAAAGATAATTCTTCCCAAAATAAATTGCTGAAAAGGGAAGAAAAATCATTCTTAGAAATGATGTTGATTTAATTGTTCCAATACTTCTCTTATAAAATGAATAGTTTTGTACTTTAAGGTGCTGATGCTCTATTTTATAGCTTCCATGGAGTCATCTAAACCTTAGGGATGAGTTGCTCTAAATTTCTATTATTGTTTACTAAAGCTATATTCTAAGAATGAAAAATTTGTTAGATTCTGTGAAGATGTTGTTGGTGTAAGTTCAGGTTGGAACACAGGTAGTCAAGAGGTTCGAAAGTTGCATATATTCTTCATAAAATGTTAAAAGTCTTGAATATGACAGATTGTTCTCTTTTGCATTCTCAATGAAGATTCTCATGGAATGGTATAGGGGCTGTTGCGCTGTTACATAAAGAAGAGTTTGCATACTCAAAGAAATGGCAAATAGTGTATTTTATTGTTCTCTCCTTCATTTTTCTTCTTTTTATTTCTTGTGGAACTAGGTCTTGCTTGACAAAGTATTGCTGGAAATTGTAGAATATCTTATTCGTGTTTTATTTCTTCTTGATGAGGAGAGTCTCTAAAAGTTATCTATTACTTCCGTTCTGATTCATGTCGAACTGAAGTTGCAACAAATGCAATGTAATTAGATAGCTATGGGTTATTAGGTTATCTTCCATGTCTTACATCTCAATATCATTCAACCACACTTCTTTATGGAAAATTATACGGATTATGGTATCTGACCACTCTGTTTCTCTCTAGATAGATGTCGAACTGTTGAATGCTGTTGCCGATAATGTTGCTGATGTAATCAGATTTCTCACAATCATGACAGTTTGCAATACAGTTATCCCTATTAGAAGGTAGTTTTTCCCATGCTTTAATTGTTTTGATGCTTGAATGATGATCTTTTATACCTCAAAGTTTTTTAACCTCAGTCTTGGTGTGCAGCAAGAGTGGAACCATCTCATATAAAGCACAATCACAAGATGAAGATGCACTTGTTAATGCTGCTGCTCGATTGCATATGGTGCTAATCAGCAAAAATGGCAGTAGTCTTGGTAGGGTATTCCCACTTGGAAAGGTTTATGCATGACCATGTCGGGGCAGATATGATAATATTAATGATATTTGGACTGATGATGTGTCTGGTGTATGATTGTTCTTCTGAATGTGCTAACCTTCAGTTGGCCCCCTTTTCTTGTCAAATATTATGCAACAGATGCTTCTCCAGTTAAATTGTTTTACATTCATCTTGGTTTTGTAATCTATACCAGTTTATGTTCATTTAATGAATAGCTCAAGGGGCTTGCAGTTTTGAGTAACTATTGCTGTGTTGATTTGCTGTACTTGCAGAGATAAATTTAAATGGATCACTAATCCAGTATGAGATACTAGATATTCTGGAGTTTACTTCTGATCGTAAAAGAATGTCAGTGGTTGTTAAAGACTGTCAAGATGGAAAGATCCTCCTCTTGTCCAAAGGTGCTGATGAAGCAATTCTGCCTTGTGCCTATGCTGGTAATACACAGTTTTGGCCATGGTTTGCCATACATGGAATGCTACTAACCATCAAATTTTTATCTCATTCCTACTTTCTATTAAAGTATAATGTTATTTCCTGACATGTGGCTTGAGATTCTGGTTAAAGAATTCACGTGTTATCACCAGATTGCTTATTGATTATTTTACAGAATGTTTATTTGCTTTGATATGTAAAATCCTAGTTTTGAATTCTCAGAAGGATTTTGTGTATCTCATGTGGGATAAGTACTCATTAAAACAGTGTATCTGAATTCTAGAACTATTTGAACCTTTTCAACAAACCTCCATTAAAACAGTGTATCATTAATGTATAATGTTATTTCCTGACATGTGGCTTGAGATTCTGGTTAAAGATTTCACGTGTTATCACCAGATTGCTTATTGATAATTTTACAGAATGTTTATTTGCTTTGATATGTAAAATCCTAGTTTTGAATTCTCAGAAGGATTTTGTGTATCTCGTGTGGGATAAGTACTCTATCATTAAAACAGTGTATCTGAATTCCAGAACTATTTGGACCTTTTCAACAAACCTCCTATTCTAGGAGCTGGAGTGTCTGACTTCAACAAACAGAGCGTCTGAATTCTAGTAGCCCGGAGGACTCGAGCAACATGACCATTCATTGTTGAATCTTTGGTCCTCAATTCTATTTAGTTCCATTGTGATACTTCCATTGATATTTCTAGCATCACCTCTATTATAAGTTTTAAAATTTTTCCCTCTCATTTTCTGTTTATTCAAAATTTTCATATGGATTTTCTGGATGACCTTTAATACTTGAACTATATACCAATTTTGGTCTCCATGTTTGAATAGGAACCTTTGTTTTTCAGTGGTATTGCAAAACATTTTCCATTGTTAATAACGCATCATGCAAGGCTCTTCTCATGTTGGCTTATGAGAAACCTTTCATATAGTGCAGGCACCATTGCTACTTGATGGGTGGTATCTCTTGTTTGATTCCTCTTCTTAATTCCTATTTAGTTATAGTTCAAAAAACAGAGTTTTTAAAGCACTGCATAACTTTACAATACACCTTATATTTGTGTTTATTACAATAATTTAACTCTATTCAGGGCAGCAAATAAGACCCTTTGTTGATGCTGTGGAGCAATATGCTCAATTGGGTTTGCGTACTCTATGCTTGGGCTGGCGTGAGTTAAAAGATGATGAGTACAATGAATGGTCATATGCATTTAAGCAGGCGAGAAGTACATTAGTCGATAGGGAGGTAGGTTACAATATGTTAAGCTTTCATTAGATGGAAACTCAAGAAGCTGATACTTTAGCCTTCCTCTTTGTTTAGTGGAAGCTGGCAGAAGTTTGCCAAATATTAGAGCATGACCTTGAGATTGTTGGTGTTACTGCTATTGAAGACCGGCTTCAGGTATAAAAATCTGTATCATTCCTGAAATATTGTTACCTGTATTTCAATTGTATTTATTTTGGTGCCCAATGTTAAATATTCTTTCCTGTATGTTGGTAACCTTTGTAGATAACTATGTTTTTTTTATATAATAGGATGGTGTACCGGAAACTATTGAAACACTTAGACAGGCAGGAATCAACTTTTGGATGTTAACTGGTGACAAACAAAATACAGCCATCCAAATTGCTCTTCTTTGCAACTTCATTTCTTCAGGTACATATAATTTTTTCTCATCTTGTTCATGTGTGGAAATAAAGGCTAGTAAACTATTTACCCTGATTAACTTCAGCCCTTTTTATGTATCTTTGTATTTCTTTTCTTTTTCAGTTTGCAGATGTAGCTTAAAAGTGATTTTTTGGGATACCAAACTTCATACGCTCTTGACTCTATTGACATCTAAGGTTGTTCATACATTAAAGCAGACTAGCTGTTGCATCATACCAGCAATTTAGATTCTAGTTGGTCAAAACTTATAAATTAAAACAACAAACTTATTCTTAGTTAAGCAGTCCTAGCCTAAATAACTCAGACCCATGACCTGATATGGACAGGGTTGACAACCGATCAGTAATTGACTTACTCATCGTAGTATGTTAATTAGACTGATCCCAGGGCCAATTTCAGGTCTACTCTGACCTTGGCTGCACGCTAGTTTGGGCATGGATTGTAGTTTTAGTTGCATCAACTGAATATTTAGTTATTTCCTAGATGGACCTTGTCTCTTTTTCATTATGATAAAGTTTAGGTCACGAGGTCTTGTTGTTCTGACTTTTGACTATTCCATGTCTGGTGAATGTTTGATGGATGCAGATTTCACATTATTTGTATTTTGATTTGAATTCTCATTAATAAATACTTTTTTTAATCTCTTCTCAGAACCCAAAGGACAACTTCTGTTTATTAATGGTAAAACTGAAGATGAAGTACTCAGAAGCTTAGAGAGAGTGTTACTCACAATGAGGATAACCTCTTCAGAGCCGAAGGTATTTCTTGGTGACCTTTTTCTTGTATACTCTGTGATCCCTGGATTCCGTTAGTTATTAATTTTAATGCAATACTTCAACTTCATTATATCTTTATTAGAGCCTTTAGCTGCTAAAAGCTGAACACCAAATAATTTAATCAGAATGTATACAATTAATCATTAAAATTTTTTATATACTACTATAATCATCAAAAGATCTTTTTTTGTGCTATCATAATTATGGTCTACCATAGCAAATTTTGGGTCCCCCTTCCTTTGAGATTTGTGATTCTCTTATTCCACCAATTGCTCTTTGTTTGGCTAGTTATGTTGCATCAACATTCATATAGATGCTCGAAATAGTTGGGACCATACTGTCACGAACGGTTATCGAGCACCCGCAACAACTTCGTTCAACGAACCGTTCGTCGCTTTTGCATGCTTATACAGATGTTTGGCAGCATATTTTGCATTGGTTTTAGTGTGTTTTGCTTGTAAAAATGTAAGCAACGATAGTTTGCAGCGCTGCAATGCGACCGCTCGTCGTGCTTGGCAAAACTACCCCAAAATGGTTCTATTTTCGTGTGCCACGACTTGTTTTCTGTAAATTGCAACTGCACGCGAAATGTCAGCCATCTCAGCACCCTGGAATCCCTCGGGTGGCATCAGGGGGGATGGGGTTTCGGGGTAGTGTCGGGCGTTGAACACTTTTCACAAGTTCGTACGTCAACTTGACGGGAACTTGCCTTCGCGCCTGACACCCAGGGAGTAATTGTTTGTGGACTTGCAATTGTTTGTTCAACCTTCTAAAGTCATTGTTTTCCTTCTTTCTCTTTTTTCTCACATTCATTCAAGGTGCTCGATGAATTGCTTGTAAAGTTGCCCTCTTCGTGAGACATCAGGATTTGTCCGTCGCTCGTTTCGAAACTAATCAAATTTTTGTTTTACAGGTCCTTCGGGACCTGTACGAGGTTGCAACTAGGCTGACCCTTTACGGACGCATATATTGCAAGGGTGCCTCATGGCTTAGGCAATTACAGCTAAGTCCGAGAAGTTGGCACAAGGGTGCTTCACGACCTAGGCAACTCCAGCTAAGTCCGTGACTTTGCCACAAGGGTGCCTTACGACTTAGGCAATTCTAGCTAAGTTCGTGATATTATGGTATCAGAGCGGGCAAGCAATTCGAGCAAGTAGTGAAGAAACTTTGCAATCTCGCCATGGTAAAACATCACGGCCTATCGAGCAAAACGGGGCAAGCTGGACCGTTGCCCTAAGTAACCGCAGGTGGGCTGCAAGTGCAAACTCGCTCTCTTGCTATTGGAGCTGCTTAGAAGGAGTGCGACAGCGAACATGATGAACGAAAAGTTGGCTACTCACCGCGAGCGGAGTAGGCACAATCTGGAGCGCCAACCTGTCACGTGGCCATTACCCTCTTCCAACAAAATCGGCTTACTGGGTGTGCAGCGCCAATGCTTATAAGGCTCAAGACCTTTCTTTTCCTTACCAATGTGGGACTAAATGTACCTTGCCTACCCCCTCTTGGGGCGCACCCCCTTTGGGGTGCATGGTTGCCTACCCCCTCTGGGGCGCACCCCCACCTGGGGTGCTCGGTGTGATACCCCCTCTGGGGTGATCACCGTGACATCCTTGAGAATTCACCTTGCCTACCCCCTCTGGGGCGCTTGGCGTGACAAACCGGGAAAAGGAGTCAAAAGGAGAGACTCACAGCAGCAGAAACTCGCTTGGATGTTCTTGAAGTCGGTTTGGAGGAACTCTACTAAGGTCAACGAAAGTTTCTTGGGGTAGAGAACTCACAAGAAGTTGAATCCCGGATCGACAAGGTTGAGGCCCTAGTCGATCGATTAACGGATGTCACCAAAGACTCCGTGCAACATCCACAGGAAGTCGTGGCGAAACTCACTTCTAGAGTGACTTTGCTCACAAGAGCGTTAAATGCGAGAGGGAGTAACACTCGCGTTGTGTCGCGCCACAAAACTTGAGAGCACCCGAGCCACTTTGTTATGGGGGTGCTAGAGATGCTAAAGAGCTCGAGAATTTCCTGTTCGACTTTGAATAATACTTCCGGGCTACGAGGCCTGATTCTGAAGAAACCAAAGTTTCGATAGCAACCATGTATCTGAATGGAGATGCAAAATTTTGATGGAGCACCCGTTGGGGGGAGATCCAACAAGGTTGGTGTCGAGTGGACACAGGAGAAGATTTGAAGCGAGAGTTAAGAACTCAGTTCCTACTCGAGAACACAGAGTTTATCGCAAGAAGGAAGTTGAGACAATTCTGCCAAACTACTTCCATTCGGGACTACGTGAAGCAATTTTCTGCACTGATATTGGACATCCAGGATATGTTCGAAAAAGATAAGCTGTTTAGCTTTCTCGATGGTCTGAAGCCGTGGGCTCAACAGGAACTACATTGAAGGAATATCACCGATGTGATGGGGGCAATTGCGGTTGCATAAAGGCTCACCGACTTTGTTTTTTTAAAGGACTTAGGGAAGAAGAAACAATCTTCAGGAAATCGCCCTCGAAAATATTCTCGAGGGAAGGAGCTCGGGGGCGAGCAGAGGAAGAAGAGTTCCCATAAAGGGCCAAGCTCAAAAGGCAAGGCACCAAAACCTGACGGATGCTTCTTGTGCGGAGGGTCGCACATGGTGAGGGAGTGCCCACAAAAGCAGGCACTCAATGCCTTAATAGCTTCTATCCACTCCCCCCAAATCGGACAAGGGCAAGGCGGTCGCCCTCCGTTCAAGTAGCTCGGAATCCAACAGTGACGACGAGGAGTCGCAAGGACTCCGGATGGGAGCAATGCGATTGTTGAATGCATTGCAGGATCAAGTGGTGGAGAACATGAAGGCAAGACCACTTAAAGCAGGGTGCAATGAGCTAATGTCCGTGGACATTAAGCTCAATGGCCAAACAACCCGTGTAATGGTGGACACGAGCGCTACCCACAACTTTATTGTCGACCAAGAAGTAAAGCGACTTGGACTGATCTTGGAGAAGAACCTAAGTCGGATGAAGGCGGTGAACTCAAAGGCCAAGCGGATCTCCGGGCTGGCAAAGGGAGTACCCATCAAGATCAGAACTTGGAGCGGGTGCACAAACATGATGGTTGTGCCATTGGATGACTCCCAAGTGATTCTCGGAATGAAGTTCATGCGCGCGACAAAGTTAGTGGCAATGTCGTTCCTAAGCCCTCTATGTCTGATGGGAGGTGACGACCCCTGCGTTGTTCCCGTTTCTCGAAGAGGAACTAAGGCCCCCCACCAAGTATCGGCATTGCAATTAAAGAAAGGGGTACGAAAAGGGGAACTAACGTTTGTGGCTGTTGTGAAGCTAGAGCCACTCATCGAGAAGGCCATTCATGAACCTGCTGCATTGGCGAACGTTATGTAGGAGTTCACAGACATTATGCCACCTGAGTTGTCGAAGACTCAGCCACCACGCAGAGGCGTGGATCATCATACTGAGCTGGAGTCGCGAGTGAAGCCTCCAGCAAGACCACCATATCACATGTTCCCTCCAGAGTTGGCAGAGCTCGGAAAGCAGTTAGATGAACTCTTAAGCGGTGGTCTCATCCGTATCAAATGGAGATCTTATTCTTGGGGCATCGAATTAGCGATGGTTCCATTCAGATGGACAAATTAAAGGTGCAAGCTGTGGCGGAATGACGAACTCCAAAGAAGGTGCCAAAGCTAAGATCCTTGGTTTCATCAACTATTATCAACACTTTATTGTTGGGTATTCGAAGCGTGTAGCTCCATTGACGGAGTTGCAAAAGGAGCAGCCTTGGCGATGGTCCTATAAATGTGAAACGACGTTCCAAGATTTAAAGGCTGCTATGTTAGAAGAATCGGTACTCAAATTGCCAGACTGTGGGAAGCCTTTCGAAGTCTATACACATGATTCAAATTTTGCAATTGAGGGAGTTCTCATGCAGGAGGGTCACCCGGTGGCCTATGAGAGCCGCAAGCTCAATGAGATCGACCTGTCACGGACTTAGCTCGTTTTGCCAAAGCCATGCGGCACCCTTGCGTGTCCGTCCGCAAAGGTCAGCCTCCCCGAAACCTCCTATGATCCCTTAGGACCTACAAAAGACAAGACAGGTTAGAGAAAATGTTTCACTCGGGATCCACAAGTAATCATTTCAGCAAACACTTTATAGCCAATGCAAATTACAACCATGGACTTCACAAGCTCAGAATGGTTGCACAACAAAAGGTCCAAAATGGTTTTCTACGGACCGAAATCCCCCATAAGTGTCCATATGACAAAATCTTTTTTTACAAGCCTAAAACGGTCGTCAAACTCAATTAAAATGGGGCTATTAAGCATTCGACCAGCCCTCTACATGTTGTGTAAAGCATGAACAAACTAAAAGACACGGATATACACAAGCATTACATCGAACACCTCGTTTACAAGTTTGTCCGTGACATTCTCCCCCACTTATTCCTTTAACGTCCTCGTCGAAGCCTTTGCCGACACCGCAACTCCTTGCATTTGTTGAATTTTCAATCTTCTACTCTTGTTGCAATGCGCCTTTTGGCTCCCAACTGCTCTCTATTGCTGTTGTTGAGTAGTCGAACTTTGATCCGCCATGCTGCTTCAATTCGTCAATGACTCTGGCTTTGGTGTGGTGTCGGTTAAGTTGTGCTGATCCCTGTTGGTTCATGCGGATTCTTCATATGAAGGAAAAGACCATCCTTGGTATGCGCTAGTCTCTCAAATGCCTCATGTCACTTGAACTGGGTGGATGCTTGTTGGAGCTTTAACGAGCATTGCCTCACAGACTTTGAAGTTTTCAGGTCCTTCCTCCACAAAATTTGCCCATTGATTCTTTCACTTTGTTGTCACTTCCAAGTAGGTTCGCATCACTTCCGCCTTCGATTGGCATTCTGTTAGGAAATGAAGTGGACAATCTACTCTTAGTAACACTGATCACCATTGGTGAGGATTTGACAACTGTCATCTTCCATTAAGTTTCGGCTAATGGAAAGACGACACCGAAAGTGAAGTCCTTCACTTTCGGCTATCTTGATGAGAAGCTCGTTGACACCGGTCATACGAAGTTCCCTGACCTCTGCCCTTCAGCCTTGTCTTGATACTTGGAGTTTGCCTTTGCATTTTCCACCTCCTCGGCTTATTTCACGACCAAGTGCTCTCCCTTGAGAGCAAGGGATCGATGACTCCACAGACGTCCTGCCTCTGCAGTACCATGGCACTGCCATGCCCATGGCGCTACTATCCGTTGCCTCGCATCTGCATCTCTTTCTTGGCGACCGGTAGATCCACCTTTGCGGCATTGTGACATTCCTCCGAACCTATATTCATTCTAACTGATGCTTGGTTTTGAGTAGCTGAGTCCCTTTGGACTCGTCGTCGTTTCCTCGTCCCTTTTCGATCACCTGCTTCAACACCTCTGTGTTCTCTAAGCAGTTCCTTTTGGTCGATGGAAAGACAGATTACAATTCTCATGCATGGCCTCTGCCATCATGTTGCAGGACTTGTGTCGATTCTGTTCTCCTTAGCTTCCTTGGTAGCAACGTTTGCTTACTCGGTCTTGTCCTTTTGACTTGCCGGGATCCCTTAAGCGAATGTGAGCTTTGGAGCAGGCCAACTCTCCAACCGCTCCGTTCATACTTTTACATGATCAAATCCACCCTCCCATGGGACTCACTGGTACTTGCATTCGAACTTCTCCCTTGGTGATACACAACCCCCATATGTTGATAACGAAGGCTTTCATTTGATGCAAAATTCGCATTTGACGGGAACTTGCACGTTAATATAGGCTTTCATCTGATGCAAAATAGGTTTACACAACACACTCTTCACAAGTTCACACGTTAACTTGACGGGAACTTGCCTTCGCGCCGGACACCCGGGAAGCAGTTGTTTGCGGACTTGCGACTATTCGTTCAACCTTCTAAAATCTTTGTTTTCCTTATTTCTCTCTTTTTTTACATGCACTCAAGGTGCTCGCTGAATTACTTGTAAAGTTGCCCTCTTCATGAGACGTCGGGATTTGTCCGTCGCTCGTTTCGAAACTAATCAACTTTCTGTTTTACAGGTCCTTCGGGACCTGTACGAGATTGCAACTAGCTTGATCCTTTGCGGACACATATGTCGCAAGGCGCCTCATGACTTAGGCAATCCTAGCTAAGTCCGAGAAGTTGGCGTAAGGGTGCTTCATGACTTAGGCAACTCTAGCTAAGTACGTGACTTTGCTGCAAGGGTGCCTTACGACTTAGACGGTTCCTGCTAAGCTCGTGACAAAACGGTTTGTCATTGTTGTAAGTCCTCTTGTATTGCAAAGCTCTGCCTTGTTTGCAGAACCAGTTTATATTTATAGATTAGAACTTCAATAACTATAATCTTGATGTTGTTGTCATTTTTATTTGTTCAGTTTCCAATGAACTGATAGTGTAAAATGCAGTGTGTTCATTTAATATTTGAATTTCTTATTATAGAAAATGTTATCTAATTTACTTCCTAACTTAAAATAGGATTTGGCATTTGTTGTGGATGGTTGGGCCCTTGAAATAATTTTGAAACAGTATAGAGCTGTGTTCACCGAGTTGGCAATCCTCTCGAGAACAGCAATATGCTGTCGTGTGACACCTTCCCAAAAGGCTCAGGTAAATTTTTCTAGTATTACTAATTGGTGATTCCATTGTTCATGAGTTGCTATTTACTAATTTTGCTGAATCATTGTCATATATGTATTCATCCTGCTACGATAAATATTGTTTCGATTGCACTATTGTTTTTAATAAGAGTTGCCAAAGAATTATCTGATTTAATGGTTCTGCATTATTTTCAAACATGTGTTTCTGATAAATTTTTTTTGTAAATCAGTATTAATAGTTCATTCCTATGGTTGTTAGACAAAGGCATGAAAGGTAGGAACATTAAGTTGTTGTTATGCAATACAAGCTGAACGACTAGCTTGCAAAGCTGAACATTTAGTAATATATGGAAGCTGAAAATATGGAGTATCCAAAGTAATTCAACTAAAGCACTGAAAATTTCCCTATTATGTTCAGACAGCTTCATGAATGGTGTTTTGAGAACTTCTTGAATTGCTTTTATAGGTGTGTGTAACATGGATTTAATATTCTTTGTTTATTTTCATCTATAAAATTGAACACTATTGACGAAATTGAACTGCCAATTTCATTGATATGCTTCGGTGTATCATAGTGATCTAAGATGCAATAGTGCTGTGGATCAGAATGCAATTCCATGGGAAAAATAGTTATCTTTTTAACTATGTCAGACTTGGCATGTGGGATTGATGATGATGGTTTTCGATCCAAAAGTTCATGGGGCTCTGTAGACTTGAAGTCTTGGAGTTCCCTTGAATAGTTCATCGACAGGAATCATAATTTGGTAGCATTGATGTCCACTATAGTTGTATAATATGTTTCTCGGTATGGTTGTCTATTGGATTTGCATAATTTCTTGCCTTGGAAAAAATTTAACAAGGCAAAATTCATCATATTTGGCTTACTATACATATGTAAACTGATACAGAATTGACTCTCCTGAATAGAACCATTATCATCTTATAAATCTAACAGTTACTATCCCCTTTTATAATGAACTGATGCACAAGTTTTCCTGATTGATCTAATTATCAGCATCATATTCTTTTACTTCTCTTACATTTTGTCATTTCTTTGGCCCTTTTTTTTCTTTTCAGTTACTTTGTTGCTTATTTTCTAATACACTAGCATGGTACAACAGCAGGTTTTCAAGAAGAGTCAAGTCTAGTTTGATTGTATGTCTAGATCCAATTCACCGATAACTAGAACAACAACAGTCCATAATGTTCAAAAAATTTGGAATTGGTTAGATGGATCTTCTTCCTCGATTCAGCTTTGTTTTGGGTATCACTAGTCAAAACAATAGCAGTCAAATATCTTATTAATTTTTGATAAAGTTTTCTTATATCTCTGTCTACATTTCCTTACATCACTGATCCTAATTGACAGTTATCTATTGATAAGTTCATTTTCCATTTCAACATCCTTATCTCAACAATACTAACTTATTTTTGTTTTTTCTTTAGTTCCATAAGATTGACTCTTAAGCATGACCGACTCTACAATTATGATATATATGTTTTTAAGACTGACTATACAATTATGATATATATGTTTTTAATCTAAGGTGCATGTGATAATCAGATAAAATTACTGTCCCTCTTCACTTTGTTCATCCCACTTCCAATGTGATGAATGATGTCATTAATCTCCTCCTGCCCAATAATAAATACAAGATATATAAAGCTTTTAACTTTAGGAATTTCTTGGCTGCATATTTTTATACCTGTGGTTTTTCTCTTGGCATGACTAAAGTGATACATTGTGTATTCTGTTCTAGTTCTTCTCAGCCTAAAAATTTTAGTTTCTGGTATTTATCACTATTTCTCAAGCTTAGAATTATTCCATTTAAATTCTCACCAATCAACTTAATAGCATACTCCAAGGATATTCCAAATATGGCTAGTAAGTTCATTCATAGCCAAGGTGAAAATGACAAATTAGATTCATGTAGGGAATTTGGAGGATGCTTTGACAATCTTAACAATAGTGACAACTTTGTTGTGCATATCTATTATCACATCAATGTAGCTTCTAGATATTCAGGTTGTTATCTAGCTCCTGTATTCCAGTCATAAAAAATTTACTCCAATCCGTTCATTATCTTAAAGAAACTCAAGATATATTAAGTTCAATCTGAAAGCTACAGAGATGTAGATGATGTTTTTCTAAAAACCTGTCATTGGTTTGCAATTAATGTCTGGTTCAGTTTTAAGCTAATTCAGGTCATAGTTAGGGGCTCAGTCTGCAAGATGAATGTTTTCAGATTATGTTGGAGTTTCTTTGAAGAACTATAAAAACGTGGATATGCCTGTTCACAGTAATCAAAATTGTCATGCTTAGATTTTATTCAATGCAGCCCAAGTGGATTACTTTAGTGGCTGCAATATACAAGTGACTTGTTGTTTTATTGATTGTCAATGTTTAATGTAAAGTAAATATTTATTTATTTATTTATTTTTTGCAGCTTGTCGAGCTTCTAAAGTCATGTGATTACCGAACTTTGGCAATTGGCGATGGTGGAAATGATGTCAGGATGATACAGCAGGCTGATATTGGTGTTGGGATTAGTGGACGGGAAGGCTTGCAAGCTGCAAGGGCAGCTGACTATAGCATCGGAAGTAAGTAGCTGGTTTGACTCTCTTTAGGTATTTTTGGTACTTTGCTGATAGTGTAACTGAGTAGCTCATGTATTTTGCTTGTTCATGAAATCATCTCTCTTCATCACTAATAGTATGAGAATAATTATAGCACTGGAATTGAGTAGCTAGTTTGATTATTTCTACCATGTACTTGCAATGTAATTATCTTAGTTGCTCAAAAATTTTCATGTTCATAAGTATCTCTCTTCCTCGTTGTTAACAAGAGAATAATTGTAAACCAATGATCATGGTTTTCATATGACTCATCGTATACTTTTCTTGAAGTATTATTTGACAACTATTTATGGAAGATATGAACTATTATCATGGAAATTTCAGTTAAATATTACCATGGGAAATTTTGAACCCATCACAAGAACATAAAAGGTACCATTGGTGCATAATGGGTATGATCTGGCCTTGGTTCTTGCCTGTAAGGCCAATATGAGTTTCTGTTTCAGAGAGTTATAAACATTGATGTTCCAAGGAAATATCAGCACAGAACTAGGATTTGACTATTGTAGTGTTGTTACATATTATGGGCTGAAGAGTTGGTGTAACCTTAGATCAACTTTCAGAATAGAAAGGATAAACTATTGGGTTTGATTTTTAGTTAGTCATGCTTAAAACTGTAGGATTTTTGTTTCCAGGATTTGATGATTTGCTAAGATTGGTGAGAGGATAAACATGCTTTAGTGATCTCAAACACCACAAGTTCATAATATAAGGTACCAGATCAAAATATTACAATAATAAGGGATATCATGATCTAGGTATTGCACTTAGAAGTTTGGATCAAAGGTAATGAGCACTTGGCCTTGCTTTGGGAAAAGTTTAGACCATTGTCAATCAGCACCCTACAAAATTGAAGAGAACAAGAAAATTGTCATTCCATTAGAATATCCATGAACTGTACAAAGAAAGAACCAGTTCTTACACGAGCTTAGTATCTTTTTACTGCATAACTTTGGAATCGGTGAAAACATATTGACAATGCTTAAGCAAATCAGAAATATGATCCTGAAGAAGATAAAAGCTAATGCATTTAAATTTAGGCTGGGTTTTTCTGAAGATGGTAATAGAGATAAAAGTGGGAACTAATTCTTAACAGTAAACTTGGGGTAGAACAATTTGGAAATGTAGAATAAGGGTTGGTTGGATGATGGATTTGGCTTGATTGGGAGCTTCTACCATGTGGGTAACATCAAAGGTTGACATTTGATGAGTCACACTTGACTATACAACTTTGATGCATCAGCACCTACAAGATGATGGCATGTTGGGAGTTTAAGGATGGATGTCAGGTAGCTAAGCTGTTTCTAGTTGAGTTTTGATCACACCTAGACTCAGTCAAGCAGCTGGTTCAGTTGTCTGTCCATGTTGAATATCTTTTTACATCATAGCATTAACTTTGCTTTTACAGTCATTCTGAATAGAGTTGGTCAGAAACATTTTTGCCAGGCATATTCAATAGTTATTTCTTCCCTTCTAATATACAAATATATTGAAAATTCTTTCCCATTTGTTAGATGATATAGTGATATTGTGATTCTGATCTATGCAAAAAGTTTGTGTTTGCCATTACATATGATTATTACATCTTCATTGGAAGAGAATGAGTTTTATTCATTAATTAACTGTTGGCATGGTTTATCAGAATTCCGGTTCCTTAAAAGGTTGATTCTTGTTCATGGGCGCTATTCTTACAACCGAACAGCTTTTCTCTCACAATACTCCTTTTACAAGTCATTGCTGATATGTTTTATACAGATATTGTAAGTTCCTGTTTTTATTTTCTGTCTTTGTTTGTTTCTGTCGTTTAATACCAGTAGTTCAGAACAACATTAATAATCTTCACTAACTTTTAGAAAGTTGTTATTGAAGCTTTTGCACCATTAATGCTAATAGGGGTATGGTGCAGTTTTTCTTTCTTTTCAGGTGTTTCTGGAACCAGCTTATTTAATTCCATTAGCTTGATGGCTTATAACGTCTTCTACACTAGTATACCTGTTTTAACAGTTGTCCTGGACAAGGACCTTAGTGAGAAAACAGTGATGCAGAACCCACAGATTTTATTATATTGTCAAGCTGGAAGGTAAGCAGATCTTGTTCAGGTTCAGCTGAGCTAAATATAGTTTTGTTTTATCCTTCATGCAACTGCATCAGAAAGTTTAAACTTCTTGTATGAGTTATAGCTTTTTGTTGTTATCAATTAATTATCGTAATGTTTCTTGTATATATATAGGCTCTTAAACCCGAGCACATTTGCTGGATGGTTTGGTCGTTCATTATATCATGTAAGTGAAATGCTTAGTTTGTCAGGTTCTTGTCTGTCATATCTTATAGCTTGCAGTTAAACCAAGATTATAGTTCTTTAAGTTTCTTTCCATAGTTTCAGAACAATTGCAAAAGTCAGCTTTGAAGTTGCTGGTTTGTTCCAAGCTGATGAACCACACATTTTATTTGAAAATTGTGTTTATATTTATTTATCTATTTCTGCATATTTTCTAATTTGTGAATCCTGATTGCTAATAGTTTTGGTAGATAATATCTTTATTAGATTTAAATTATGTTTTTATGTTCTTCTACCAATATTCATTTTCCATCCAAAATTTATACGATTAGTGACTTCGATTATTTCTTCATCAGTCTAGTTGCCACCTTTGAGTGGTGAAGGGGCGAACACCTCTAGTTGCATACTACATCCTTTGGTCATCCATCATTTAAATCTCTCCAACCTTGGTAGATTTGAGATATAGCCAAAGGCTCCAAGAGCCCTTCTGACATTTCGCTTTCTACCTTATTTTATTGGTACTTGAAGCATGTCCCTACATTCTTTGTCACATCAATCCCCTTTGTTGAAAAACTTGCTCTCCCCATGAGTGCAACAGTTTAGCAACCTCATGAGTTTGCACCTTTTCTTTGCACTCGTGTATCCGACTTAGTGTTGGTAACTGAGTCCCACCATAACTCCGATCATTGTGCCTTGCCTTGTATGATTAATTGCTTCAACATCACTTGTATATTTTGGAGTAGTTCCCCTTTAATCGAACCACAACTTGAATGTATGGCCTTCTCCATTATGTTGTTGGCCCCTGCCAATTCTGCTTTCTAGCTTGCTTCCTTAGTGACATTCAGTATCAAACTTCTCCTCTGAAAGCATCAGGGCACCCACAAGCAACTTTGAGTTCCTGAATTGTCAACATTCAATAGCTTATCTGTCTAGAGACCTAGAGACGATGTCCAGTATGGAGTTTTGGTCTGGGATTTGGGACCTGTCTGCAGCTTAAACTCTGGATCCATACTATGTTTTTTGTGGAAAGTGCTTTTGCATCTTGATTGGCAAATTGAGACATTCTTTAAGAGCTAATTTCCCTGTAATAAATTTTGGCCTGAGCTACTACCGTTATTGATTCAAGAATCATCATTCTATCCTATCTTTATCTGCCTCCTTGAGATTCATTGTGTCAGCTCTCTTTGAAGCTGGCACCACGAATGGAGATTTATTTCATATCAAAAAGAGGGAATCAAGGAATGATATTGACATCCCTCTTGCCACATTCAAAATCTTCACCCTAAGGACGACTCAGAAATCTTCAAGGGAATCACCATAGAGTTTTCATTTGCTTCAAGTTCCAAAGCTGACAACGACTTTGGTAATTCTAAGATAGAATCTGCCACCAAATTAATCGTCTTCATGTGACTCTGGTTCTTAACAAAATCCAACCCAAGTTGCTTTGCATCCTGATCTGCTCTGAATTTATGTATTGTGGCCCTTTGTATCCACCATTACAAAAGGTTGTATTCTCACTGAGTTTGATGTCCATGTATATTAGCTTGTGAGCCTTTGCCTCCCAAAGCGTTTAGGATTCAACAGAGGTTGTCATTTTTATGCATGTAGAAACCTATTTCCATGCTCTTGAATTGGTAAGCTATGGTGATGTTGCCTCAACTTTCACTATGCCATGAGCTCAATATTCTTGGGCCTGAATTAGGCTTGACATTCCTTTCCTCCTAGTGGGTTTGGCTGCGTAGCTTTGCGTCTGCACTTTGGTTAATCGTTTCTTCTGACACCTTTGACATCTCTTTCGATTTTGGGGGTTGCTTTGAAGTATTGTTCCATGTTGATGAGATAGTTGTCTGGCTTGTAGTCCTTAGCTTCCATCATACCAATGTGGCTTAGGGACCTTCGATCTTTGAGGATGGCTACGAGCGTTCCTACTACAGAATTTGAGTCATCATATCCCTCATTTACCCTTCAAATATTGTTTGAACTCTTTTCATGTCATCAGCAAGATGTCTCCACTAGATCTAGTCGATCCATTTTGGTATCCACACCCACTTGCATGGCCTCTACTTTCACTAGATGTCCTTCACCTACATAGAGATCTGCCAAGCTATAGCCTACGACATCGAGACACATCTCAAACTCTGCCATCCTTGTCTTTCTTCTGTTGTGTTGTTCAGACTGCCCTTCTTATGGTACCTCCTTCGCATAAGGCTGGCTAGCTGTTCCCTCAGAACATCAGTACAGATGCTGTGCTTCTAAGTTGCTTTGTGCAATTTCATGTGATTCTTTCTCCAACACTTTGATGTCGTTGTGCATGGAGTTTTTCCTCCTACACAGCTTCATTAGTTTTGCCACATTGCCTTGCTGTGGTGATTCAATTGAATGTTTGGCCTGCTCTGGTAGCAATTGTCAAAAACCTAGCTGGTTGGCCAAGTCCTATGGCACTCCAAGCTACGTCTGAGCAAGGAGTCAGCCTGCTTTCAACCTCATGCTGTGTCGTAGCAGCTGCACTAAAAAACAAAAAGTTTTTCAGTGATGAACAGATGAGCAAACTATCATTGTTGACATACAAATGCATTTTGTTTCAGAATTGCACTAGCATACAAAGGCAACTAAATTTTCTTAGGCAAACAAGAAGTCTCACAAGCGGCTAAAAGGTCATATTCAAAGGCCTCAAGGGCAAGTACTGATTCAATGAACATACCAATAATCAAACTCACCAAATACATCCACTCCACCACTATGCTATAATTTCAACTAGCTCTCCCCATAGGGGCAACCTGCAGGGTTCAGGGGGGCCTGTGATGGCTAACATCTTCATAGCATGCAAGTTTTTGAGCAGTTTTTGGCCCATTTTTCACCTTGCATGATGGCCACCCTAAAGCTTTTTTCATATAGTTTACAAGGCTACAACTTAAGCAAGAGGGATACCACAGGCATCACTAAGCATAGAAACCACAAAAAGAATTAATAATGTATGCAACATGAATAAGGTCATCATTGCAGAACAATCCATGGCAATCTCCTGCATTTATTACCTTGACGTCCTCATTTATAAGCCTTCCTGTACATTGCAACTTGATCCTCATGTCGCAAGCTGTTCAGTTTCTCGGTCTGTCTCTTACTCTGTTAGAAAATTGTCAAACTTCATCCGTCCATTTTGCTTCAACTTGTCTACTAAAATTTGTGGTGGTATGTGGCTGAATTGGAATGCTGCTCATGTCAGATCCTGTTGATCCTTCTGATGTTTGAATTTTGAAAAAGATCCTTCATCTCGCCATGCCAATTCCTCACTTGTGTCGAAAGAAGAGATGCTTTCTCCCCACATTTGCCCATTCTTTTTTGCATTTCCTTGGTAGGCTTCTCCAAGTAGGTCCATGCCATCTTTGATTTTTTGGTTTCACTTTACTAAAAGATGATGTGTTAACAAGCTAACAATGCTTGAGGAGTTTGTGGTTGTCATCTTCTAAGCACTTTTAAGAGACTTCTATTTGATGCAAAACTTAACTGTAGATTTGAAAAGAGCTGTGTTATTTTGGTCCACTTCATCCTATATCATTGGTTGGCACTCATATAGTGCTGGAAATTTTGCCTACAAGGAGCACTTTACTTTCCAATTTTTGTCCCTTTGTTTTGTCCGTGTTACTTCATCAATCTAGCTGTCATCTCCTTTGAGCAGTGTAGGTAGTGCCACACCACATGTCGTGTACTTCGTCCCTCAGTCGACCATCATCCAGTATCTCTTACCTAGTGCCTAGTCAATAAAAAGGCTTCAGATAGAGGCTGCAAGAGGACCTCTGGCATCTTTCTACCATGTTTTGCTAGTCCTCAAAGCATGTTCCCACATTTCTTGATGCCTTGATCACCTTTCTCAGCTAACAACTTGCTTTCCCTGCAAGAAAAACAGTTCGGTGCATGCTCAAAAGATCTGCTTTGTGGTACATGATACTCCACCGTCACTTCTTTTTTTCTTTCGACACCCATGGATCCATCTCCTTGTCAGATAACCAAGTTCCACCAGGACTACCAATCATCATGGCTTTCCCTCTACGACTGCTTCATCCTGCGTTAATACCTTGAAGTATGCATGTCTTTGATTGAGATATTAGATGCCGGTTTACTCTTCTGAGTTCTGGGTATGCATGTCCGTGGACTGTTACAGGCTAGATGTCACTAAGGGTCATCTGTTGCTGTTGTTCTCTGAATTGCCTGTATACTTTACAACTATCAACAAAATTATTGTAATTTGCTCTTAACACTACTCATGGTGAAGATTTCCCTTTTTTCATGATTTCAGGCACTAGTTGTTTTCTTAATAACTGTGCACGCATATGCTGATGAGAAAAGTGAGATGGAAGAGCTGTCAATGGTCGCACTCTCTGGATGTATTTGGTTGCAGGCCTTTGTCGTGACAATCGAGATGAAGTAAGCATCGGTAACCGTGTCATTTGAAAAAGGCAGTTTTGTATCGTCCAGAAAGTTCATTCCTCTGAAACATAACTTGCTAAATCTTCCAGCTCCTTCACAATCTTGCAACACCTTGCTATCTGGGGTAATTTTGCGGCTTTCTATTTCATCAACTCTGTCGTCAGCACCATACCATCAGCAGGAATGTACACCATCATGTTTCGCCTCTGTAGACAGCCATCGTATTGGATAACTGTGGTCGTGAGTATCATGTTGTTCACATACGGTCATCAATTATCGTTACTATACTTTTGCTAAGAACCTCCTCTTTGTTCCACAGCTTATTGTTGCAGTAGGAATGGGCCCAGTGCTGGCCCTCAAGTATTTCAGATATACATACAGATCAAGTGCCATTAATATACTTCAGCAGGCGGAGCGATCTCGTGGACCCATCTTCTCGATGGGGGGCCTCGAGTCGCAGCTCAAGTCCCTAGAGAAAGATGTTGCTTCATTGTCGACGTCCCAGAGTAAATTCAGGAACAGCGTCTATGAGCCCCTGCTATCATCGGCATCAGACCCTCCGACATCTACCAGAAGGTCCATAGGGCCTGCAACATTTGATTTCTTACAACCGGCGCAATCCAGGCTGTCCTCGTCTTACTCAAGAAATTGCAAAGATAATTGATTTTTTTTTTTTTGTTGTTGTTGGTCATTTTTTTCAGTACACAAAGCTTTAAATGTGAAATTTGGTGTGTGAAAAGAACTCGAAAGGAGGAATTTTTCCCATAGAAAGTTGGACATGGAATCTTGGGAGTGTTGTCAAAAATGTACCGTATACAGAATCAAGAATGCTTAGGCCTACCACAAGTGTTTTATGCTCGTTGAGAAAACTCGATGCCGAAGGACACGCCATAATAATAAGTGACCTAAAGTACCTCTGTTTTTTTTTTCTGTATTTTGGCCTTTCAGAAGTGAAAGAAATGGTGCATCAGTGAAGCTTTACGTGATTCCTTCGGTTACAGGGGTTGGCTCAACGGTTCCTCGAGCATCAAACTGCATGATGGAATGGGGAGGGCGCATGTGTGTCGTTTTGGCACATTATCTCCGCAGAAATATCAAGTGTTTGCGTCGAATGACTCCCACCCCACCCCACCCCTTGATCACTCTGATGACCGTTGATGATGTGATGATGATGGTGATGAATTGGTTGGTCAGCAGCCCCTCCGGATGAGATGGGTGAAAAGGGTTGCGGGCTTCGTCGGTCCCTCTTCTTCCTCGAGGATCCTTGTTGAAACGGCAACATGACAGCCCTTCTTCACTCCATCTCCGCCCACCCGAGCTCCAAACCCCCGGGCGCCACCGTCACCAGATGTAAGCCACGCTTCCTCTCCCATCTCCCGAACCCCCCTTCTCTCTCCCTCAACAATGGCTTCTCCAGGGTCTTGGCCTCGCCCCCCGTCGCCCTCCCCCCTAAGGACGCCGCCGCCACCTCCTCCCTCCCCAGCTGCAGGAACGGCAAGAACGAATCGAGAATCAGGGAGCTCCGGCTCCACGACGCCTTCCTTCACCTGGAGCACGTGGTGGGGAAGGGGCAGAGGCCCGACGCCGCCCAGGCCACTCAACTCGTCTACGATCTCTGTAAGTCCAACAAGATCCGGAAGGCCATTCGCGTCATGGAGCTGATGGCCGCCTCTGGAACCACCCCCGAACCCTCCGCCTACACCTTCCTCGTGAATCAGCTGTGCAAGAGGGGCAACGTCGGGTACGCGATGCAGTTGGTGGATAAAATGGAGGAGCACGGGTGCCCCCCCACCACCATCGTCTACAATTCCCTGGTCAGGGGCCTCTGCATCCACGGCAACCTGCAGCAGAGCTTGCAGCTCTTGGAGAGGTTGATGCACAAGGGGCTCGTCCCCAACGTGTTCACCTACTCTTTCTTGCTCGAAGCAGCCTACAAGGAGAGAGGGGCGGATGAGGCGGTGAGGCTTCTGGATGAGATCATCGCCAAAGGCGGCAGGCCCAATCTCGTCAGTTACAACGTTCTTCTTACTGGATTCTGCAAGGAAGGTCGGCTGGAGGACGCAATGCAGTTCTTCCGGGGGTTGCCATCCAAGGGTTTTCGCCCAAATGTCGTCAGCTACAACATTCTTTTAAGGAGTCTGTGTCACCAAGGGCGGTGGGAGGAGGCAGAGGAGCTCTTGGCTGAGATGGGCCAGAAGAATTGCGAGCCTAGCATCATAACATACAACATCTTGATCGGTTCACTCGCTTATCATGGTCGGACGGAACAAGCGGTCGACATCTTGGTGGAGATGGCGAGGAATGGGTTTAAGCCCGTGGCCGCGAGCTACAACCCCATAATTGCTCGGTTCTGCAAGGAGGGAAAACTGGACATGGTTCTCGAATGCCTGGACATGATGCATAGGCACTGTACACCCAACGAAGGCACCTACAATGCAATCGCGGTGCTCTGCGAAGAAGGGAAGGTGGAAGATGCATTCTCCATATTGCAAAGCTTGGGCACTAAGCAGAATGCTTCCATGAATGACTTCTACCGAAACGTGATATCATTCTTGTGTAAGAAAGGGAACACCTTTGCTGCTTTCCAGCTGCTGCATGAGATGACAAAACATGGATTTACTCCGGATTCATACACCAATTCCTCCTTGATCAGAGGTCTTTGCATCGAGGGCATGCTGGATGAAGCCATCGAGCTCTTCGAAGTGATGGAGGAAAACGGTAACAAGCCTGATATAGACAACTACAACTCACTTATTCTTGGATTGTGCAAGGCCCAGCGGACAGATCTGTCATTTGATATATATGAATCAATGATCGAGAAAGGTTATCTACCTAATGAAACTACGTACACTATCCTAGTTGAAGGACTTGCTCACGAGGATGAAGCAGATTTGGCTGCAGAGGTGTTGAAAGAGTTGTACTCTAGAAACATTGTGAGCCAAAATACCATGAAGAGGATCACTATGCAATATGACTTGGACTAATTTTTGGTACATGTCGTTGCAGTTTAAGCAGTTGACCAGCTCACTGGTAAGGGATGTGTTGCTAGATTTTGGAACCTGAACTTATGTGAATCTTCTGTTATTAAGCACATATATCTTGATGTCGATCACAATCTGAGTGCCATTATCATGATGAGTGTGATTGTACCAAAATCTCTCTACTGTTAGCTACGCTTTAGTTCCCGGCTTTCTACTTCTGTGCTGATCATTCATTCTGAAGGAAACTTTTGTTGCATATGCTGAGTCATCTGTTCAAAATTTTCGCCAGAAGAATCACCAAACTAACTAGTTAGTCATGGATTTTCATTATTCTGGCCGCTTATTGCTTTTAGGATCCTCAAATCCGAAGCTTTCAGTATATTATATGGCATGTGGAGCATAATCTCTGTAATGTCTCCAGCCTCATGTTATATTTCTAGTTCTCCTCCTAGGCATCGACCGTTGGTGCTGCATTGCTTCTTAAAGCCCAATGGGAAGAGTTATGCTGGCAGCATTTGATGTTCTTTCCTGAGAAGCATGGATTGGCAGGTACTCATTACAAGTCATGTCAGTCTTCATTTGCAGCCAATTTCATCCATGCATGTAATGTTATAATATCAATGGCATGTAAGGATACAATGTTTGTGCAGTTGAGGTTACTTTAGACTATGGCCCCATGATTGTTGAGATATGTTTTCTAAGCCTTAGGTGCCAGGAGAAGCTGTCAAATATGTCGGACAATCTTGTGTACTAGTATTTTCATTTTGCTATTTTCTCAAGGTTCAAATATGATTAATGGTTACTTGGTAGATGACCGGCATCGCTCTTGGTCCAAAGCCCTTTGGAAGTGAAGTGTCAATAAAGCGATGGGTAGAGTTCCGTCCTTTGCGACAGTAAGCATATACTTGAATTTGATGAAAGATTGTCTTTTATCGAACACGAATGAAACTTGGATTTTATCTTCTTTCTCTACCATCTCCGACTGGATTCCCTTGAATGCTCATAAGCCCCAATCTGATTTTCTCAAAAGTCAAGATGAGTCCAATGGGTCAACACTTCTCCAAAAATCTCAAGTCAATGCGATGATTTCTAGAAAAGCTATCTACAAGCCAAAGGTTACATCTTGTACAAGTCAATAGAACAAAATGAAATTGCTCCCAGTATTCTGCAAACTAAAAGCAATAGCTCTCTCTTGATGTTACAGAAAGGACATGATGATCTTATGATTCACTTTGACGCTTTTACGAATTATCCTTTATGAAGTCCCCAGATGTGTTTAAGTTTTCTTTGTGCTCGGTGTCTCGAACAATATTTATGAATTAAGGTGTAACAACGCATGACTTTGGTGTTCTTTACCTGATAACCTGTGCTTGCATGACATGCTGTCAAAGTTATATTGCATGATATTTACAGGAAGATCCAAGAAGTCATATCTGTGAAACATCTTGTTTTTCAATCCATTGATCATCTGGTTTTCTGCATCCAAGTGAACACATCAACTGCCATAGCTGACATAGCACTCGCCGCAAAACTCAACTTGTGGAAACTGCAATTTTCATCGACTTTCTTCACCTAATCCCTTGCAGGTATAGAAATTGGTCAAGATGACAAGACTTTGCATGGCTAACATAGAGCTGTTTGGTGTTTTGTTCTTCTTGTCCTGTGCATGTTGAAGCAATGGATGAAGCTTGGCAAAGCCACACTCTCCACACAACCATCTTGGCAAGTTGCTGCCTCGGAGCTGGTTGGTGCTCTGTTCTTCCGAGCTTGTGCATGTCCCCTTTCTTCAACTTTCCAAATGTTGGCAAGCTGTTGTTGCCATCACCAGAGGAGTAGTAATTGTGATCACCCAAAGAGGTGAGCATGGCTTTTTTTAGCACACAGCCAAAACTCCATTATTTGATATCTTTTCCTTATCGGATTAAACAAAGCCACCTCTTGTATTCTCATATCTGTTATTTTCTTGCAGCTTCACCAGCCATCTGGTTTGACTTGTTTTGGAATGGAGTCGCACATAGACAACAAGATGGCTCATCAGGGTTCTAACAAATATTAATATCTTTGTAAAAATTAATGGTGTTAGACATTGTAAAAAAAAATAATAATATTTCAAACTATGATATGATTAATATTGAATAAACTCATTTTTTTTAAAAAAAGATGACATGGGCTTGTGAACAGTGGTCATCACTGCTTGTCGTTATAAACAGACACCGTTACAATGATAGATAGCACGTCGTCGAGAAAGACGGCTGGCCGTCATAAGGATCGTAACGGCCGCGTCGCGCGTCGACAGGTGTCGTCGCCGCACTGACGCGACGGTGATCTCCTCGTTCTCACCGTCGGGCAGCATCTTTTTCTTCGCTGGTCTCTTCCCCTCGTCGATTTGAGCGCTCTCCGAGCGGTAATTCTCGTCATCCCTCTTCTTCTTCTCGCGGATCGAGTCGAAATCTTTGGTTCTGTTTTCATGACTTCATGTGTTCCTCTCTTGGTTGCCTGTAGTTGTGAACGATTTCGCCGTCACCGGTCTCTCTCTCTCTCGCAGTCGATTGGGAATTTGCCGTCATGGACGTCGGAAGCCCTAAAAGGTAGGATCGTGCCTCTCGATCCGTTCCTAGTCGGTGCTTGGGTTTCTTGCTCATGACTGGTTTGATACAAGTCCTCAATGAACGACTTCCTCGTTTGGTTTCTTTGTGCCTTTGATCCAAACCATCAGTCTGTGTGCAGGGGAAAGATTCTCAAAGGGAAGAGTGTTGCGGATGAAGGGGCAGCGATGAGCGAGCAAGCGATCGATGACAGACGATGGGAGAACTTGCCTACTAACTGCTTGGTGGATATCTTCCAAAAGTTGAGCCTCCATGACTTGACACTAGGTGTTCCTTTTGTGTGCAAGTCCTGGTACGAAGCTTCACTGGATCCTAGTTGTTGGAAGATCCTCGATTTCAGAACCATTGATCCACGGCCAGGGAGCGAATTTACTGAGAAATTCAAGCATGAATATCGATTAGATAAATATCAATTCAGGGGTTTTCTACACTTCCTCATTCGCCGCAGCTGCAAATTAGCCGGTTTGCTTATACACCCTCCCAGTCAACGCATCCCGATTAATGACTTGGTCTACATTCTCAAAGAGTAAGCACATCGTGTGCTCATCACCAATTTCTTGTCTAGGTTTACAATGCACCAGAGTGCTGGTGGTAGGTTGGTTAATTTTCTCAAGAAGCATATTGTGTTAGCTTTTTGTCTGATTTAGTTTAGTAATGTTTTTCGTCATTTTGGTTGAATGCAGATGCCCAAAGTTGGATATTTACAATCCTCCACTATCGGTGAAGAATCCAGGTCTCATGCGGAAATTTATTTTGACCGTGCACGAGACCATATTGAGAAGAGCTAGTAATGAATTCATGTAGAAACCTTTATCTGTTATTGGGTCTGTTTTCTTCACATTGTTAGTTTATTTAATAAAGCATCTACCTTGAATATTTTGTAGTTTCAGTACTGGTTCTTAGCATTTTATGAAGCATCATCTAAGTTATTGGCATCTTTGTGCGTATAATTTGATAGATTTATTTTGTTGCAATTATATTTTATCTTTAGATAAATTCCTTTTTCAGCGATGATTTACACTGTGCATTCATAGGTCTGTTGCATATGTAGTTTCTGCAAATTATTCTTGTTATCAGTATGCTACATTAGTTTGTAGATTAAGTTAGGATATTATTATTTTTAAGACAAAGAAAAGTCGTCTTCCTTTTTGGAACAAACTGTATCCGCGGGCTTTCACAGATCAAAAATGTTCTTGCTAATTGATATTTTGGTTTTGGATTGGATTACTGAATGTGAATGACATTCTCACTTTGTCAGTTTCTTATCTCATCTAATGTACAGAAGAACAAGAAGAAAATGTGTTATTACTGAAATTATAAAACCATGTCGAATATTGAGGGCCCGTCAAACCAGCAGCAGTTGCAGCTGCAATTACTATGCAGTAATATGTTCTCTTCTCTTCGAAAACCAAAAGTGCATATTTATATTGAATATTTTCTCTTCCCTGATGACCTAATATCTCAGATTGGGGTTATTTTATCAATTTTATTTTTTGGCATGCTCAACATGTTGAGAAATTGATCAGCTTTTACTAATGTTTTTAATTGAGAGGTATGGAAAAGTATTTTCTATTACAAATTGATTGGGTTTGGTTCGCTGAGGGCAACACCATCCACATGATCATGTATTCAAGATTTAATAGTAGGTTTAGACAAAGTAAAATAAGAACTAAGATCTCCATGGATCACTAGAGAACAGGGCACAAGGGATGAGCAATAGGGACCAAATTGGTGCTACCACTTATTTAACATGATGTATGTGGCCCATTGATCTTTATACTACCCTTACAAGAACAGTGACCTTTGTTTAGTTTTATATATATATGATCCGAAGGAGGTACTAAGATTTCCTGGATGTCTAAAACAAGTAAGAAGCGACTCATATCTTATAAAGGGAAGCTTCTTGTTTTCTCCTCTTTATCTCCTTACATCCAGAGTGCTGCTACAGCATGGGTGTGCCTAAGACGGAGGATGGATCGCTTCGTCGATCATCACAACCCTCTTTGTGATTTTTCTTCTGTCTCATCTTTCATGTTGTCAAGAGTCTATTAGTCAAAAGTGACCGGTGAAGGTCTTTATACCATGCTGGGAGCTTGTGACAGATGATGAGTTTGGAGGTCCATTCTGCTCAAGACTACTATTTGCAATGGTTGGTTGTGGTGTTCAAAATATCATGCACATCGATACGTATGTGCTGGTGTTGCTTCCCCCCACACATGGGGCTCAAGTCACCAAAGTATGGAAGAGCCACCAAATCAGTGACATCATTTCTCTATGCTCTTCTAGCCCTGATTGCAGGTTCTGTTGGAATTCTACTAATAAAATTTTTGAAGCCCAGCTGCATGTCTTCCGGAGACTGGATCCAGGCATCCTCCTCGATCACACTTCAAGTTGCTGTAACCTCGTAAAGGTTGACAGTCTCACAATCAAGGCGAATGATGCAACCATATCCTTTATTATCTCAAGCTGCATTGTTGGAGCTGGATATGTTTCGTCCCTTATCTGTGATGTCGAGGTGATAGACATCTTAGAAAGCAGCTGGCATCAGAACTCACTTCTGGAGTCTGTCCCTCTACTTCTTGTCCATACAATTACCGTGGCATCAGTGTGAGGTAGTGGGCTTGTTGTTCTGATGCATATGCAGCTCAGCACAGGGGAAGTACGCTGCCGGCGATGGTGGAAAGCTTTCCTTTCGATTGGCTTTGGCGCTTCGTTTGGGCTCTTACTATTCTTCAGCAGCATCAATTGGGATGGCCATGCTCTACTCGCAGCAAACTTGTTCAGCTCACTTGTTGCAGGTTTATGGGGCGTGCTGACTTTGGGCAGACTCGACCTTGTTGTGATAGTTATGATCTATTACGTTTCCTCGAGAACCCATGATGCTTGCTCTCCAAGAACACAACAGAGAAACTAGCACTAATATCACTGTTCTTAGAGTGTATATCTATCCTATGAGAAAACAAATACTGGTAAGAAAAAGGAATAATTTTTGTGTGTTTTAGTGTTCCATCTGTTTCTTTAAGACCACGATCTTGTGGTTGATTATGCCACAGGGAACCAGTGAGGGCTATGACGTTTGATCAAACTTTTCTGCCTTTGTTGCTTAGCACAGTAGTCCATAAAACAAATATCAGTTTATTTTTTAGTCTGTCATTCTTGTAAATGTTGTGTTGCCATCTATTTTCTACTTACCCAATAAGTGATTTGATCTAGCTGATCTCTTTCATCACCACCTTGCTGCTAGCTAGTCTTGAAAAGAATGGAACAACCGTCAAAACCTTTCCCTAGTTTATAATATAATTTGCTATACGGATGTATATAATTCTATCACGTACAAATTGTAAACGGCTTGTTCGATATAATACTTATGTATGTCTATGTTTTTTTGATTTATTCTTACTTTGCAAAGCATGTAAAGGGCTGATCAAAGGCTTAACAGTTCCATTTGAACGAGTTAGATGATCGTTGTAGGCTTATACATAAAGAATGTGTCATGTGGACACTTGTAATAGATTTCGATCTGTAGTGAACCAATTTTATATCTTTGTTGTATAATCATTCTGAGCTTGTGACATCCATGGTGGGAATTTGTATCGGCAAGGAAGTATTTACTAAAATGTTGCTTGTGGATCCCGTGTGAAGCGTTTTTTCTATCTCGTCTTCTCTTTTGCAGGTCATAAGGGATCGTAGGAGGTTTCGGGGAGACTGACCTTTACGGATGAACATGCAAGGGTGCCGTACGGCTTAGGCAAAAATAGCTAATTTTATAACATTTGGTATCAGAGTGGGATAAGCACACAGAAATATTTAACATGCAAATATAGGGGATCTAGCGGGGCTATGTTGAGGGCTATCAACATGTGTGACCATTTGGGGAAACAAACATGGAGGTGTAGGGAAATGAGTTGCTAAGAGGAGCAGGTATCCGAGAATGACATTCAGAAGAATGACCAACTCTTCACGCAAGAGGCATCACGAGAACAAACAAGCTAAGAAGAATGTGTAGCGCACAAAAGTTGAGATGGCTAAGTTCGAGCAATGGCTTGATGTTGGCAACTAAACTTGATGGTGCTCGAGGCAAGCGAGGCGCTTGGTAAATGATAAGACCATGCAAGGTGGAGTGGGTTGTTTCAACGATCAAAAGAGTTATATAAAACTCACAGAGGTAAAGGGAATTGTAAACTCAAGGAATTTGATACTCATGTAAAAACTTGTATACAAATGATGGATTGTCCGTGGCCATCCCACAGCGACCGAAGGGCGGCACCATGGAGCATTGAAATTTCCCTTCGGCACGAGAGGGATACATCCGTAAGAGGCTGAAATGTACAACAAATTTAGCATGTTATTAGACACGGAGGGGTGTAGTGGGAGGTGTATTGGCGAAGAGTCATAATCTAGTAGGTGCGTTTGTAGAGGCAGAACAATGCATAGTTGATTCGGCAAGATGGAGTAGTCCAAGGGGATGATGGTCTTCAAAACTTTCAAAGGGAAGGATGTAAAGAGAGAAGTTGCTATAAAGGGACAAATATCCAAGAGGGATAAATCACAGTTCTCTAGAGGGAGAATCATATGCAACGGACCGCACATGTTGATGAGTACCTCAAGACAATAACTCTACAAAGCTTAACAGACTGAACGAGTGAAGAAGAGTCATCACATGATCTCGCAAGAGGTAATGCGTTGGTGGACGCATAGCGAGATCAAGTGGGAGAGCGACCCAAGGCAACACAAAGTGAAAGTACACTTGGAGCTGATATAGAGATCAGACTCAACAGAGGGCTGACCTATGGAATGGTGGGCATAAGGGCCACCATTAACTCAATGCAAATCGAGAAGTAGAGCAACTTGGGGGCAACTTGGTGATGTACCCAAGCTGCATGAAGGGAGTTGGCATAGAAGATGGAATATGAAGCGGAGGCTTGGAGCATTCCTTAGACAGAGGTCAAGGACATGAACTCTTGCAGATGCAGGAGTAAGATCATGTCATTCCATAGGTTCCTTATTCTGATGGAGCAGACTCATCTTGCATGGTGCTAAAGACGGAGGGAGCTTCGAGGCACATGCATCTTATCTCGATGAAGCAGTTGATGGAAGAACTAAGGCGATACAACTTGCAGAGGCAAAGCTGGTGTCAAAAGGCCTTGGCACAGGGCAAGAAAATACAAATGTGGGTACTCTTGAAGAATATGCCAAATTGCTACCATTCGAGTTACCATGAGGAAAGCGGTGCGCAGTGGAGATTATGCTGGTAAGGGAAGAGGCACAGGATCCAGATAATGGTGTACTAATTTCAGCGAAGTCATGAGACTTCAAGAGCTACTAGGCGACGGACTGTCCTATAGCTATGTTTCATTCGGGTGTGACCTGAGAGCGGGTGGAGGAATGTTGATTACCAAAGGAGCGAACAGAATCAAAGGTGACAGAGGCCCTGCGAAGTGTTGGCGGAGGTCACAAATGGAGAGATCATAGTTCGAGTTCATCCCACATTGATTAGAATACAAGGAGATGTCACTATGAGGCGATATGGTACAACGGATCATAGTGGAATAGTTCGAGGCAATGCGACACACACAAGACTGTCCCGTGAGAGATGAGGTCATACGAAGGTATGATCAGAAGCACTACTAGGAGCTCCATTTCGGTGAATAATACGATGGTAAGAAGGGCTATGTATTTAAGAAGGGAATGTTATGGTTGTTGGGAAATCCTTTTGGGGAGTGACATCTCATGCGCAGCGGAAGAACAAAAATAAAATACCCTAGATTTCCCATAGAAAGTTTCTGTCATCGTGTGAAGATCGGTTGTCAAAAATAAATTCGCAAAAACTACATGTGTTAAAGAAAATACCTAGGGAGATCATATATTCCTGAATCCCTATAGATCTATAAGAAGGATGAAGGAAGTCAAGCGTCCTCCTCTCTAGCAGTATCAACACGGTAGGGACTGCGACGATGCACTTCTCTGGGGAGAAGAGAATAGGAGGTGGCTACCAAGAAAACTCTCAGCCTGTAGTTCTTTGGTTCCCTCCTATTTATAGAGGCTCCCTGTAAACGCTAATAGATCTTGCCCTGTTGGGTATTGGATCTCCATCCAATTACCCAAGCCTCTTGGATTAGTGGGTCTCTACCCAATAATCTCTTATTTGTAATTATTGGATCTCATCTTAGGATCCAATAATTCAAGGGCTTAATGGATATCCAATAAGTTAAGAGGTCCAACGGGTATCTCATATCCGAACCTCTACTCATCGCAACACCTACCATATGTGTGTGACCCTCTAGGTCCAATATCGAGATAACCGTGAGCCATACTTGTCAGAACTTCTTCTGACTTAGTGAATTATTATCTCTATAATAATTCACCTAACTCATCAACTGCGAACGTACTAGGCCACTACGCCGCAGCCCCTAGACGATACAGGGGAATCCAATCTTTTGGACCTATCTATCCTCAGTTACCATGTATCTATAGTCCCTTATCCATCTGATATCCCAGAGACCCTATATTGGGCATGGTGTTGTCAGGCCCATACGGTCTCTCCTCGAGTCTTGTTCTTGTCAAATTCTCCCGGAGAACTCTTTCTCTCTCAATCAGAATAACCTTGGCCAAGGATTTATTCAAGCAAGAATACATGAGATATTTCTCTCATGATATCGAGAGTGGATGATCCTCTATTGACACTCAATAGCCCTCGTAAGGTTGGCTACCACTCCCAATAACCGGTTGTACTAGATCTGAAACTTTCTAAACCTATAAGTCTGATATCAAAGAGTGGAGTACTCATACAGGAGATCCTTGGTGTCTTAAGTCTAATGACCAAATACACTACTGGGACTACAGAATCACTGTCTGACGTGAGGTATCAATAACCATCCAGGATTTCATAGGCGGATCAATCAGTGAACTCATACCCCAATAAGCACCTGCACTGTACCCTCAGTGTCCCCACATGAGTAGCTATGAGATCAGCCACCTCCATCATATGGACGGGTATACAGTACACCAGTCTATCTGGTTATCTCGATGTCCTTCTCGAGTAACTTATGACCAGGATAATTTAGGGTCTGTGTTTAAAGGTAAATCGATCTCATTATCGTGAACTTATCACAATCCAATTTTCATTGCACAAATCCAAAGACATCACAATATATGCAACACGCAAGATAAAGTGATAAAATGTCTAATAATATGCAAAGAGAAAAAATGCATATCAAGTCACAAGTGCAATCACTTATGTGATTGGCTTGCAGGACACATATGACTAGCAATGGTACCGCAGAGGTAGGTCTTCCATGTGTGCATTGAATGTTGCATTGAATGAAAGCCTTGTGCATTAGCATATGAGGGCTGTGCACTACCGAGAGAGAAGTTCAGATGTAAGCACTAGGAAGTCCCATGGGGGGAATGGATCATACAATGGTATGATCGGAGCGACTAAAGAGTTGGACTGCTTCAAAGCTCATATTTGTTTAAGGGAGTCTGGCAAGTCAGGGACAAGGCTGAGTAAGTGAACATTGCGACCATTGAAGCTAGGGAGAATAGAATCAACGCAAGCCCTGTAACATGATGGCAAAGGTCATACATGGGAGTTACAATTTGTCTTTCCATCAATCAAGGGGAATTGCTTAGAGGACATAGAGATATTGAAGTAGGTAGTCAAAAAAGGGCGAGGAAGTAATGACGAGTCCAGAGGGACTCAGCTACCCGAAAACCAAGCATCGGTTAGAATGAAGGTGGACTTAGAGGAGTGCCGTAGTGCCGCAAGGATGGATCTACTGATTACGAAAAAGGGACACAGATGCAAAGCAACGGATAGTAGCACCATGAGCATTATAGCACCATGGTACTATAGAGGCGGGACTTCCGTAGAGTCATCGATCCTTTGCTCTCATGGAGGGAGAGTGCTTGGTCATAAAATGGGCTGAGTAGAAGGAGAATGCAAAGGCAAACTCCAAGTACTAAGACAATGCTGAAGGGTATAGGCCAGAGAACTTTGTAAAACTGATGTCAAATGGCTTCTCATCAAGATAGCCAAAAGTGAAGGACTTCGGGTTGATGCAAGAGTGCATGACCAAGAAATGAAATAGGCAGTATGCGGTGTTATACATTTGCTACTCAGAAGAGTAAGCGGCGAAAATGGTAGAGAAGACAGTACAATCCCAAGGGTGACCAAAACTATCAAAGACTTGCTCCAAGTTGGAGTGAAAACTTCTTGCATTCCAGAAGTTCAATGACATTGAAAAGGTGAATCACAATAGCTGACTCAATGTAAGGATTGCAAATATTTTGAGTGCTTCAAAAGTGTAAGCCAAGAGTGGGCAAAGGCCAATAACCAGCTCGATGCACAGAGTACAACCTCGAGTAGGCGGGTGAAGTTAAGTAACATTTACCTTCTCAACCCTTAGAGAATGGGCAAAATCGAATACCTCAGTTCTCTTAGTTATCTAGCAGAAGAGCTTTGCATAGATTCGAAGACCCTTCGAAGGAACCTAATGAAAGACAACGGTTATCAAGTCTTCACCAATGGTAATTAGTGCTACTAAGAGTAGATTGTCTACTTCATTTCCCAACTAAATACCAATCGAAAGTGGAAGTGATGCGAACCTACTTGAACGAGATGACTAAGTAGAAGAAGATTCGATTAGCAAATTTTATGGAGAAAGAACTTGAAAACTTCAAAGTTTGCAAGGCGATGCTCGTTAAAGCTCCAACAAACATCCACCCAATTCAAGCAATAAGAAGTATTTGAAGACTAGGGCATATCAAGGAATGTCTCTTCCTTTATCTGAAGAATCCGTAGGAACTAGTAAGGATCAACACAACTCAGCCAACCCCACACAAAAGTTAGAGTCATTAGTAAGTTGAAGCAACATGACGGATCAAAGTTCGGTGACTTAATAATAGCAAATGAAGAGCAGCTAGGAGCCGAGGGGTGCATTACAACAGGAGTAGAAGATTAAAGATCCAGAAAAGGCAAGGAGTTATAGCATTAGCAAAGGCTTCGACGTCCTCGTCGAAGGAATAAGTGGGAGAGAATGTCATGAACAAATTGTAAATGGTTTATTCGATGTAATGCTTATGTATATCTGTGTTTTTTCGGTTTGTTCTTACTTTGCGAAGTATGTAAAGGACTAGCCAAAGGTTTAACAGCCCTATCTGAGCAAGTTAGGTGGTCGTTGTAAGCTTGTACATAAAGTATATATTATATGGATACTTGTAATAAATTTTGATATGTAGTGGACCAATTTTATACCTTTGTTGTGCAACCGTTCTGAGCTTGTGATGTCCATGGTGGGAATTTGCATTGGCAATGAAGTGTTTGCTAAAATGTTGCTTGTGGATCTCGTGTGAAGCGCTTTCTTTATCTCGCCTTCTCTTTTACAGGTTCTAAGAGATCGTAGAAGGTTTTGGGGAGGTTGACCTTTACGGATAAACACGTAAGGGTGCCGCACGACTTAGGCAACATCAGCTAAGTTCATAACAATTCAATACGAATGGTATGCATCAATCTAACAAGAGATCAATACATAGATAATCTTATCCTAAGTGATTCTATTACATGATTGTGTATCGAGTGATACGGGATTTGTACTAGTCTGTCATGCAAAAGGTTAATTTTTCTGAAATCTCTTATAGTTTAATAATATATAAAGGAGAATACGAGTTAGAGAAAGCGTTTTTAACTCAAGATCCCATAAAAAGTTATTTCAATAAACACTGGATAGGCAATTAAACTATAAATATAGAATTTGTAAAACTCTGAACGATTGTATGACAAAAGGTTCAAGGTGATCCACCATGGTCAAAAGTCCTTACAATTACCCACATGATACTATTACAAAATAAGACAACAGATCAACCCTAGATACTATCTCAAAAGCTTATCCAGTCATGTGCCACTTGGGTAGCTCTTGAATGCTATACTAGCTCACATTTTGCACAACACTAAGAAGCTAGAAAACCCCTAAAATAACTGCTTGGATGGCTTGTTTCTGAGCAATTTTGCTTCTGCACAATGACTGCATATAAACTATATTTACAAGCCTGAAATGACTATAAAAGCTAATCAAAATAAATCTGTCAAACTTCTAGCAAGCCCTTTATATACTATACAAAGCATGAATAAAACTGAAAAACAAGCATATATAAGCATTACATCGAACACCTTATCTATGACTTTGTCCATGACATTCTTTCACATTTATTCCTTTGACGTCATCGTTGTATCCTTTGTGGATACTATATCTCTTTACCGTTGTTGAATCTTCAATCTTCTACTCCGGTTGTAATATGCTTCTTGGCTCCTGATTGCTCTCTACCACTTTTGTTGAGTAGTCGAACTTTAATCTGTTATGTTGCTTTAACTTGCTAATGACTCTAATTTTGGTGTGGGGTCGTTTAAGTTATATTGATCATTGTTAATTCCTATAAATCCTTCAAATTAAGAAAAAGATATTCCTTGTTATATGCTAATTTCTTAAATTTCTCATGTCGCTTGAAATGAATAGATGCCTATTGGAGCTTTAATGAGTATCACATTATAGATTTTAATGTTTTTAAATTCTTCTCTATAAAATTTACCTATCGATTTCTTTCTACTTAGTTGTCGCCTCTAAGTAGTTCGCATCACTTTTATTTTTGATTAATATTTTGTTAGGAAATAAAGTGGACAATATACTCTTGGTAACACCGATCATCATTGGTGAGGATTTAATAACTATTTTCTTTCACTAAATTTCTTTGATTGGTCTTTGAACTTATGTAGAGTTCCTTTATTGAATAAATAAAAGAACTAAGGTACTCAGTTTTACTTATTCTCTTAAGAGTTGAGAAGATAAAGATTACTTGATTTTTCCTATCTCCTCGAGAGTTGTACTTAATGCATTGAGTTGGTTACTACCTTTCGTCTACTCTTCGCTCACACTTCTAAAATACCCAAAGTGTTTGTACTTTTTGTATTGAGTTACCTACTATTAGCCTTCTCATTATTATGGAACTTTTGAAATGCAAGAAATTTTGCCTAAAAAGAGCAAAAGTTTGCCCAACATGGAGTAAGTCTCCAATAGTTTTAATTATCTTTGAGATTATATCTTCTCCATCAATTTTTGTCACATACTCCTTTGAGAATAAAAGATACAACATTACGTACTATTTATTTTGTTCTTTAGTTGGACACTCCTGCATCAATACAAAGTCTCTTATTTTTTATTATTTTAATGATAAGCCCATTGACATTGATTTTATAAAGTTCCTTGGCCTCTGTCTTTCAGTCTTATCTTAGTACTTGGGAATTTGTCTTTGTATTTTCCATCTCGGCTCCTTTCACGACCAAGTGCTCTCCCTCCATAAGAGCAAAGGATCGATGGTTATACGAAAATCACACATCTATGACACCATGGCAGTGCTATGCCCATGGGCTTACTATTTGTTACCTCATATTTGCATCCATTTCTTCACGATTGATAGATCTGCTTCTATGGCATTGTGATACTTTTTCAAGTCCACCTTCATTCTAATCAACTCTTGGTTTTATGTAGCTAAGTCCCTTTAGACTAGTTATTACTTCATCACCCTTTTTGATCACCTAGTTCAACACCTATGTATTCTCAGAACAATTCATCTTGCTCAATGTAAAGATAGAATACAACTTACATACATGACCTTCGCCATCATGTTATATGGTTCATATCGATTCTGTTCTCCTTTGTGTCCTTGGTAACATTATTTATTTTCTCGACCTTATTCTCTGACTTGCTGGGCTCTCTCAAACGAATATAAACTTTATAGTAGTCTAACTCTCTAGTCACTCTAATCATACCTCTATATGATCAAGTTCTTATGAGACTTATTAGTACTTGCACTTGAAATTTTTCCTCGATAGTACATAGCTCTTATATATTGATGACTAAGACTTTCATTTAATGCAAAATTTAATACACGTACAAAAAATTCGCCTTTATGATACCATGACATTTACTTCTTGAATCCATAGTCCTTCTTGCCATTATATTATTCACCAAAGTAGAGCTCTCAGTAGCTCTTAATCATACCTTCATATGATCTAGTCTCTCGCAAGACTTCTCTTATGCATGATGCATTACCTCAAACTACTCCACTATGATTTGTTGCATCATGTCGCCTCCTAGTGACATCTTCATTACATTTTGATTTTTGTGGGATAAACTCGAATTGTGATCTCTTTATGTGGCCTCCGCTAGCACATGATAGAGCATCCACCACCTCCAATTGTATTAGCTCTCTTGGCAATTAACCTTCATCCACTCAGTCTCATGTCACACCTAGATAAAACATAGTTCTATAATAGTTTATCACTTAGTAGCTCTTAAAGTCTATTAACTTTATTGAAATTGGTATGTCATTATCTAGATCCTAAGCCTCTACCCATCAGTATAATCTTCATTGTGCACTAATTCTTTCAACTTGAATGGTAGCACTGTGATATATTCTTCAAGAGTACTCACCTTCATATCCTCTTTCTTCATGCTAAAAACTTCTAACTCCAACATCACCTCCGCAAGTTGAGTTACCTTAGCCTCTTCATAAAATGCTTCACCGAGATAAGGTGTATGTGCCTCAAAGCTTCTTTTAACTTTAGCATTATGCAGGCTGAATTTGCTCTATCATAACGAGGGATTCATGGAATGACATGATCTTTTTTTTATCTCTGCAAAAGTTTATATCCTTGATCTCTATCTAAGGAAAGCTTCATGCCTCCACTCTATATTTTACTTACTATGTTAACTCCCTTTAGGTGGTTTAGTTATGCCATTAAGTTTTATCCAAGTTGCTCCACTCCTCAGTTTATATTGAGTTGATGGTGGCCCTTGCACCAGTCATATCATGGGTTAGCCCTCCATTGGGTCCGATCTCTATATTGACTCTAATCATACTTTCATTTAGTGTTGCCTTAGACCGCTCTCCCACTTGATCTCGTAATGCGTCTACTAATGCATTACCTCAACTATATCATATAATGACTCCTCTCCACTCACTTAGTTCATTGAGCTTTATAGAGTTGTTGTCTTGAGGTACTCCTCAACCTGTATAGTTCGTTGCACATGATTCTCTATCTTAAAAACCCAAACTTATCTCTCATGAAAATCTATCCTATTAAAGTAACTTTTCTCTTTGTATCCTTTTCTCTAGAAGTTTCAGGGATCATTATCCCCTTGGATTACTCCATCTTATTGAACAAATTATGCATTGTTTTACCCTTATGAATGCACTTACTAGATTATGACTCTTTACCAATATAGCCTCCATTGCATCTCTCAAGGCCTAACAACTTAAACTACTTGTATACTTTAGCCTTCTATAGATATATCCTTTCCAAGCCGAAGAGAAAATTTTAATGCTCTATAGAACCAAATTTCAATTACCTTACGATAGCTAGGGCAATCCATCATCCGTATGTAAGCCCTTATATGAGTATCAAATTCTTCGAGTTAACAATTTTCCTTACCTCTATGAGCTTTGTATAATTTTTTTAGTCGTCAAACAACCCATCTTTCCTTGCACAATTTTATCATTTGTCAGGTGCCCTACTTATCTTGAGCATCATTAAGTTTGGTTATTAATATCGAGCCATAACTCCAACTCAGTTATTTAAATCTTTGTGTACTATGTATTCTTCCTAGTTCACTTGTCTTCGTATAACTTTTTATGTAAAGGGTTAACCATTCGCAAGAATGTTAGACTCATATATTCGCTCCTCTGAGTGCCTCCTTTTATAGCTTTATTAGTGATTAGTTGATAACGATCTAATTTCAACTGTTACTAATTAAGGATTGAGATTAGCCTATTTCAAAAGGTCAAATTAATCGTTTTAACCCTTTCCTCTCTCTGCATTTGTTGGGGGAAACAACTTTTTTACCGTGACCCCGGGGCGCGCGACGCGGAATCCGGGAACCGGGGGGTCGTCTCGGTATGGTTCGGGCCCGTCGATGGCTCCTGCTCCCGCCTCCCGACCGCTCCGAAAGGCGGCGGCATGCTCCGGTCGTCGGTACCTGCAGCAGGGCGGGTCGGATGCTCCGCCCGACCCTCCGACGCTAAGTCGATTCGGCCCGTCGGCCGAGCTCCCAGTGAATTGCAGGTGTTCGAGTCTACTCACCTCCGCCTCCTTTGTCCCTCGTCTTACCTATTCGGCTTAAATAGGTGACGGATGGCATGCTTCCTCGCAGTGGCGACGGGCCTCGACTCGCAGCCGGTGCCGTGGTCAACTTGGCGGGTAGTTGGGGCGAGCGCGAGGAGAAGCGACGTCGGCGATCAAATCGTGGGAATAATGGAGCGCAGGAGGGGCGATGACGCTATCCGGTGTACGATCAAGACCAGTGTCACGCCATACTTAATACCCTAACACTACCCCCTCAAAAGCCACTCGCGGACGATCTTGAGGCTTGGGGGTGTTGCTCGAAAACCTGGTTGCCGATCGAGATCTCGGCGAGGTTCTGCCGTGTCGTGTCATAATTGACCGAATCCCTGTGCAGGATAAGGGGTCGAGGCGCCGCTCAAGACCCGAAAAACCGATGATCGAGGAAGTTCGAGACTATGTAACTGAACCGCCGTCCGGGATCAAGGGGGTCGAGGAGCCTCGAGACCCAGAAAACCATAGTCACCGAACCGTCGTTCGGGATATAGGGCCGAGCCGTCGCTCAAGGCCGAGGAAGCCGATGGTCGAGCCGTCGCTCAAGACCATGTAACCGAACCACCGTTCGGGGTATGGGGGTCGAGGAGACGCTCAATCCCCCGTTGCCAATCCGACGTCCGGTAATCAGGGGTCGAGACCCGCGCTAGGCCCTGGAAACCAATGGTTGAGGTACTCAGGACCATGTAACCGAACCGCCGTTCGGGGTAAAGGGCAGGCGACGTCCAACTCCCTGTTACCGACCCGTCGTTTGGTAATAAGGGGTCGAGGTCACGCACAAGACCAGGAAAACCATGATAACCGAACCGCCGTCGATATGGGAGCCGCCGCCAAGACCAGAATACAGTGGTCGAGCCGCTCAAGATAATGTAACCGAACCGCCGTTCGGGATATGGGGCCGAGCCGCCGCTCACAGCCCAGAATACCAGCGGTCGAGCCACCGCTCAAGACCTGGGAAACCAGAATAACCGAACCGCCGTTCGGGATAAAGGGGTCGAGGAGACGCTCAATCCCCCGTTGCCAATCCGACGTCCGGTAATCAGGGGTCGGGACCCGCGCTAGGCCCTGTAAACCAATGGTTGAGGTACTCAGGACCATGTAACCGAACCGCCGTTCGGGGTAAAGGGCAGGCGACGTCCCAACTCACGACCCGCCGCTTTGGTAATAAGGGGTCGAGGTCACGCACAAGACCGGAAAACCATGATAACCGAATCGCTGTCGGGATACGGGCCGAGCCGCCGCCAAGGCCTGAAAATCGATATCGCCAACCACCGCTCGATATAGGCCGAGCCGCCGCCAAGGCCCGAGAAAAGCGATGGTCGAGCGCGCCAAGACACTGAAAACCATGATAACCGAACCGCCGTTCGGATATGGGGCCGAGCGCGCCAAGGCCCAATACGCGATGGTCGAGCCGCCAAGACAATGTAACCGAACCGCTGCTCGGGATATGGGGCCGAGCCGCCGCCAAGGCCTAGAAATCGATATCGCCGAACCGCGTTGGGATATAGGGCCGAGCCGCCGCCAAGGCCTAGAAATCGATATCGCCGAACCGCCGTTGGATATAGGGCCGAGCCGCCGCCAAGGCCTAGAAAACCAGCGGGTCGAGCCGCCAAGACTGGAAAACCGAACCACCGCCGTGCCGCCGTCAAAATGGCTCGCGATAGGCGGTTGCTGGAATCGAGGATACCGCGTGCCGGGTAAGTTACTTACCCGGGCGGTGGACAGTGTCACCTCTTCATTATGACGCCGCGCTTCAACCGCCTCGATGCCATGCTATTGGGCGGTGTTGCGTGTCATGCCGCCGCCGCTCGGAGGCGAAAGGTCGAGGCCCCTTTCTATAAATAGCGAGCCCGCGACACTCTATCACTTTTATCGAGTTTTCTCTCGCCCCGCCGCTGCCTTCCTTCAAGTTTTCCTTGGCTCCGGTGTTCTTTGACTTCTTCCAATGATTCCTTCCACTATAGGTTAGTGCGTAATGGGTCTTCCTTCCACTTCCTCCTCCTCTCGCTTCTTCCTCCTCCTCCTCCCTCGCTTACAACCCGTGTCGCCGCTCTCCTCATCTCCTCCTTCCACTCTTCCTCGATGCGAAGCGGGCGCATGCGCTAGAGGCCATAATGTGGCCGCACGACCAAGACTCTACCTTGATGAGCGCATGGTAGGGATTCTCCGCGACGCTATGGCATCCCGGAAGAATACAGCCTTCGCCCCGGCGGACAGCGGCGGGCTTTCGACCCGGTTCCCAAGGGTTTTGCCTCGACCGCGATGCCTTAGAGGCCGGCCGCGCTTCCCCGTGCATCCAATCATCGATCCTGCATCTCCTTGTGGCGATTTCGCCTTCACAAATAACTCCCAACTCTTGGCGGTATCCGTGGCTTTCCGGGGAATGCCATTACGCCAACATCGCCCGACCCGCAACCTCTTCCTCTCCTGTTTCGCCTTTTCAAGGGGCCTGGGATACTTCGCCGCCGGACAGGGTTCCGGTTAGCGCGCCCCACCAATAACAAAGGGTGGAAGAGGCGCTTCTTCTTCGCCCAGCCAAAAGGATCGGGGTTTTGGGGTTCGGTGGTCGCTGGCGACCATTGATAACACCGCCTCAAACTCAATGCCGAGGAGCGCGCTCATCTCGAGCGGTGGAGGGTAATCCTCCCTTCCTCGCAAGCCATCCGCAACATGTCGGAGAAGTGGCTTGCGGAGGCCGGACTAAGTCCATGCTCACGGGGTAGGCTGTTGTTGTCTCACGTCTTTAGGCTTGCTGCCGCACTCTAGCTTCTAACACATCCTTGTTCTCTGCAGAGATGGTGAACCTGCGGTCCTTCCATGACTCGGGTGCTCCGAGGGGACCGTCTCCGCGCTCTCCGGCGGTTCCCAAGCGGGAGGGGGGTGGCTCCCCGCGCACCACTGAGGAGGGGCGTCCCAAGAAAAGGGCCAAGGCCAAGGACGTGGTGGACCTGGAGACGCCCGTGGCTCCGCCCACCGGGACGACCGAACGACCGGGCGCCTCCGCTCCTGCCGAGAGTGTTGGTCCCAGCCAAGGGACGATCGGGAAGGGCCAGCGTCCTCCATCCATGAAGGACCTATGCCGGGGAAGGATCAACCGCCTTTCCCGAGTGATGGGCGAGGTCCTTCGGGCCGCTGAGCGACCCTCTGGTGGCCCGGTGGCATGGTCTGTCCCGGGGGGACAAGGTGTGGGTCGGGGGAGAGCCCTCGGCCAGCTACCTCCGGGGGGTGTTCCATCCCGACGTTGCTCGGGATCTATACACGCTCCCGACGGAAGCGCTCATCGCTAAGTCAGCCAAATCGGTGTTGTGGGTAAGCATCGTCTTGCGTGTATCTCCTTGGCTGAGCACTGTTCATCACTTTCAGCCTTCTTCCTCTTTATGCAGAACCCCCACTCCCCCCCGGCCCCCATCGCCCGGGTGCACGACTCCGGTCGGTTGGTGGACGGTCTGGGCGAGCGCAACCTTGAGTTGCGCCGCCAGCTTGAAGAGGCCCGAGTGGGGTCAGGACCCGAGGCGGTGGCTGCTGCCGAGCAGCGGACGGCCGACATGGGCGCGGAAGTCACGCTTCAGACCGCCGAGCTCGAGGCCGCCTCGGCGTCGGAGGCCAAGCTGCAGAAGCATCTCCGGACGGAGAAGCTGGAGAACCGCCTCCGGATGAAGGAGGCTTCATAGTTGGCCGCCAAGCTGACCTTGAGAGAGGCCGAGCTGAAGGCCGCCCAGGAAGCTCTTGCCGCAGCGGAAGGCGCCACGGGAGAGGGACCGGAGGCGGCCGGCATAAGAAGTCGGAGGGCTTCCTCCTCGCGACCGGACGGGCCGGGTATCGTACGAGTATGGGTACAAGGTTGCCCTGGCCCGGTTCCGAGCATGCCCTCCAGGCTCGATGGTCGAGGAGGATCCCTTCACCTCATGCCCCGAGGATCAGGGGGTCGACATGCCCGGCGAGGTTCCCTTTGACGACAGCCTTCCCGAAGCTGCGGCTTGAAGAATTTTTTTCTTCTTTTTGGAGGGCCTTCCCTTGCCTTTGTAATACTTCTTTCCCCTCTAGGGGCTCGCTTTTGTAATCCAAATCTTTTGGCAGTACAATTTCCCTTTTTAATACAATCTCCGACATCTTTCCAATAGCCTGAGTCTTACATTGACCTACTTCCGTTTGGCCTTTAAACAAAGTACTTCTTAAGGTTCTGGATGTTCCAGGTCCTCGGGAACTGCTGCCTGGTCATAGTCGCGAGCCGGAACGTTCCCGGTCGGACTACTTTGACTACGCGGTAGGGGCCCTCCCACTTAGGTGCAAGCTTGCCCCTCGAGTTGGCGGGGTCGCTTACTTCTGCCTTGCGTAGTACTAGATCTCCCATCCCGAGGGGTCGAGGGCGCACCTTCTTGTTATAGCTTCTGGCAACACTTCTGTTGTACGCCAGCATCTTTACGTGCACGTTGGCCCTACGTTCTTCCAGCTGGTCTAGGCCAGCCCGAACTCCCTGGGCCGAGGTGGATTCCTCATAGTTCTCCACCCGGAATGTTGGAATGACCAACTCGGCCGGCAGGATCGCTTCCACGCCGAATGCCAGTCAGAGGGGACTCGCCTGCCGCCTTCGGGTAGTCCGCAAAGACCATAGGATGTTCGGAGCTCGCCGACCCACTTTCGATCGGGCTTCCAAAGTCCTTTTCCTAAGTCCATCCAGGATAGATCGGTTGGTCACCTCAGCGTGCCCGATGGTCTGGGGGTGGGCCACCGAGCTAAGCCTCAACTGGATGTGATAAGCCGCACAGAACTCCGTAAACTGAGTGCTGGCGACCGGGTTCCGTTATCGCGATGATAACGCTGGGCGTGATCAATCGGGTCACGATGTTCTTCCATACGAACCGCTCGACCCGCTCGGCCGTAATGGTTGCTAGGGGCTCGCTTCCACCCACTTAGTGAAATAATCTATCCCCACGATGATATGTCTCCGCCGCGGACGGGGAACGCCCCGTGGAGGTCCATTCCCCATTGTGCGAAGGGCTAGGCGCAATCCATGGAGGTGAGCGGGACCGCAGGGAGCTGCGGAGCGCGGGCCTGGCGCTGGCAAGTGTCACACCGCCGCACGAAAGCTTTGGCGTCTCGGTGCAACGAGGCCGCACAGCCCCGGCGCAGATTTTGAAGGCCAAAGTTCGGCCGCCCATGTGCTCCCACAAGTCCCGCCGTGGACCTCGGCGAGAATCACTTCCGCCTCATCGGGATCTAAGCATCGAGTAGGGGATGGGAGAACGACCTTTTTAGAGCCGCCGCCAATCTCGCAAAGACCACGCTGGGTTCGGCGAGCCGCCGTGCCTTGACCTCATCCGCAGGTAGGATCCCGTCGCGTTTATACTTCAGCACTTCTTGAATCCACGTAGGTGGGGTGGCCGGGACTCCGGGGTCCCCTATCTCCATGATGGCCACCGACCGGTGTGTCAGCTCTTCGACCTCGGGATGTTCCTCTGGGTCGGCCCCCGAGGCTAATTTCGTGAGCTGGTCCGCCCGCTCGTTTTGGGACCTGGGCACTCTGGACAGAGTGAAACGAGGAAAGTTAGAGGTTTGGGCTTTTACCTCGGTCAGGTATTTGGACATGGTCGAGTCCCGCGCCCGATATTCCCCGCCAACTTGTTCGGCGACGAGTTGGGAATTCGTGAGAATATGGACTGCTCCCAGTTGCATCTCGGCTGCCAAACGGAGGCCTGACAGAAGCGCCTCGTATTCTGCCTCATTGTTTGTGGCCTCGAAACCGAAGCGGAGGAAACGCTCGAATGCGTGTCCGTCGGGGTCCTCCAAAATGAGTCCGGCGCCGACACCCTTGGAGCTGGAAGACCCATCCACGTGCAGGATCCAGTCACGGTGGATTTGCTCAACGCATTCCGTTTCCGGCTGTGTAAACTCCGAGATGAAATCGGCCAAGGCCTGGGCCTTGATGGCTGTTCTCGGCTTGTAGCAGAGGTCGAACTCGGATAGCTCCACCGACCATTTCAGGGGTTGGTCGGTCATTACCTCAATCGTATGGGCTTGGAAGTAGGGGCGTAGCTTCCGAGCCGCTAGAACAAGTGCCAATGCCAACCTTTCAATGGGAGGGTAGCGCTGCTCCGGCCCGCGCAACACATGGCTGATGTAGTAAACCGGATGTTGGGCGTCGGGGGCTTCTTTCACTAATACCGAGCTCCATACGATGCCGCTGTGCTGCAGGGTAAGTTTTTTCCGCGCACACCGAGATAAGGCGGGGAGCTCGGATAAGTGCTGCTTTAGGCCTGCAAAGCTTCTCGTGATCGCCCCCATTGGAAGTTCTTGGATCTTTGAGGACTCAAGAAAGGAAGGCACTTATCTCCGATCGACAAAAACCGGACAGAGCCGCTATCCTTCCGTTAAGGCACTGAAGCTCCTTTACTGTTCTTGGAGATCTCATGTCGGTGAGAGCTCGGATCTTCTCGGGGTTGGCATCAATTCCTCTCTCATGTATGATGAACCCGAGGAACTTTCCTGATGTCACGCCAAAGACGCACTTGGCTGGATTAAGGCGCATCCCATATCTTCTCAGCGTAGAGAAGGTTTCCCGCAAGTCGTCGAGGTGTGCAGCCCCTGTGCGACTTTTCACGATCATGTCGTCAACATATACTTCCATGTTTCGCCTATCCGGGCGAACACCTTGTTCACCATCCTTTGGTAGGTGGCGCTGCGTTCTTTAACCCGAACGGCATGACCTTGTAGAAGTAAGCTCCTTGGGGTGTATGGAAGGCCGATGTTGTCGATCCTCGGTGCCATCCGGATCCGGTTGTAACCGAGTAGGCGCCCATGAAGGAGAAGCGGGCGCATTCTCCGCGATTGAGTCGACTCACCGGTCGATCCTAGGCAAGGAAGCAATCCTTCGGGCAAGCACGACGATTTAGATCGCAGTAGGCATACACATCCTCCAGCTTCCATTAGGCTTCTTGACGAGGACTACATTGGACAACCACTGAGGATACCGGACCTCTTCAATGAAGTCAGACGCCAAGAGCCTGTCGACTTCCATTTGCACTGCCTGTTGGCGCTCGAGGGACTGAGGCCGGGGTCTCTGTCTTACCGAGCGGGCGGTCGGGGAAATGTGCAGATGGTGTTGAGAAACTTCAGAATCGATTCCCGAGGTCGGCCCAGCGAACACATCGGTGCTTTCTCGAGGAGGCGATGAGCTGCCCGCTCTTGATCATCTAGGTCCGGCCGATCCCGATCGTCCGATCGGACGGCCACCGACTGCCGGAATATTAACCGCTGGGCTTGTTTCCGGGATGCTCGGTCGGGCGGCCCCGCGTAGGTCTTCGAGGGCTGTTCGGCCTTTTTCTCTTACCTGTGGAGGTCTGTCAAGTAACACCATCCGACTCCTCGAGGATTTCCCGAACCTCCCGACCGACCGGTCGGAACTTCAATGTCCGGTGGTATGTGGATATAATGGCCCTTAGCCTGTTGAGGGTGGGTCGGCCCAGGATGGCGTTGTACGCAGTAGGGAGGTCGACCACCAGAAAAGGGCGGGTCGGATGCTCCGCCCGACCCCTCCGACGCTCAAGTCAGTTCTGGCCCGTCGGCCGAGCTCCCCAGAGTGAATTGCAGGGTGTTCGAGTCTACTCACCTCCCACCGTCCTCTTTGCCTGTCTTACCTATTCGGCTTAAATAGGTCGGACGGATGACATGCTTCCGGCTGTCTGCAGGTGGCGTACGGGCCTGACCTCGCAGGCCGGTGCCGTGGTCAACTTGGCGGGTAGTTGGGGCGATGCTGAGGAGAAGCGACGTCGGGCGATCAAATCGTGGGAATAATGGAGCGCAGGAGGGGCGATGACGTCATCCGGGTGTACGACCGAAGACCAGGTGTCACGTCATACTTAATACCCCTAACACTACCCCCCCTCAAAAAGCCACTCCTGCGGGACGATCTTGAGGCTTGGGGGGTGTTGCTCGGAAAAACCTGGTTGCCGACTGAGATCTCGGGCGGAGGTTCTGCCGTGTCGTGTCATAATTGACCGAATCCCTGTGCAGGATAAGGGGTCGAGGCGCCGCTCAAGACCCGAAAAACCAATGATCGAGGAAGTTCGAGACCATGTAACCGAACCGTCGTCCAGGATCAAGGGGGTCGAGGAGCCTCGAGACCCAGAAAACCATAGTCACCGAACCGTCGTTCGGGATATAGGGCCGAGCCGTCGCTCAAGGCCGAGGAAGCCGATGGTCGAGCCGTCGCTCAAGAACATGTAACCGAACCACCGTTCGGGGTATGGGGTCGAGGAGACGCTCAATCCCCCGTTGCCAATCCGACGTCCGGTAATCAGGGGTCGAGACCCGCGCTAGGCCTCAGAAACCAATGGTTGAGGTACTCAGACTATGTAACCGAACCGCTCGGGGTAAAGGGCAGGCGACGCCCAACTCGCTAATTCGCCGCTTTGGTAATAAGGGTCGAGGTCACGCACAAGACCGTGAAAACCATGATAACCGAACCTGCCGATATGGGGCCGAGCCGCCGCCAAGGCCCGAATACCAAAGTGGTCGAGCCGCCAAGACTGGGAAACCAGAATAATCGAACCGCTGCTCGAGATAAAGGTGTCGAGGAGACGCTCAATCCCGTTGCCAATCCGACGCCCGGTAATCGTGGGACCCGCTTAGGCCCCGTAAACTGGTTGAGGTACGCAAGACCATGTAACCGAACCGCTGGTAAAGGGCAGCGACGCCCAACTCGTTACCCGCGCTTTGGTAATAAGGGGTCGAGGTCACGCACAAGACTCGAAATTGGCGATAACCAACCGCTGCTCGATACGGGGCCGAGCCACGCTCAAGGCCTGTAAGACCATGATAGCCGAACCGCTGCTCGATATAGGGCCGAGCCGCCGCCAAGGCCTAGAAAATCGAGACGCCAACCGCTCATTGCTCGATATGTGGCCGAGCCGCCGCCAAGGCCTGTAAACTGAGCATCGCCGAACCGCCATTCGATATAGGGCCGAGCCGCCAAGGCCTGAGAAATCGATATCGCCAACCGCAGTTCGATATAGGCCGAGCCGCCAAGGCCTAGAAATCTGATATCGCCAACCGCTCGAATATAGGGCCGAGCCGCCGCCAAGGCCCGTAAACTGGTCGAGCCGCCAAGACTGGAAAACCGAACCGCTGCGTCGCTCAAAACGGCTCGCGAGAAAAGTGCGTTGCCGGAATCGAGTGACGCCGGGCGTGGGTAAGTTACTTACCCGGGCGGTGGACAAGTCACTCTTCATTATGACGCCGCGCTTCGATCGCCTCGATGTCATGCCATTGGGCGTGTTGCGGCGTCACGTCGCCGCCGCTCGGAGGCGAAAGGTCGAGGCCCTTTCTATAAATAGCGAGCCCGCGACACTCTATCACTTTTATCGGAGTTTTCCTCTCTCGCCCCGCCGCCGCTGCCTTCCTTCAAGTTTTCTCCCTTGGCTCCGGTGCCCTTTGACTTCTTCCAGTCGATTCCTTCCACTATAGGTTAGTGCGTAATGGGTCTTCCTTCCACTTCCTCCTCCTCTGCTCTTCTTTGGACTTACGGACGTCCCTTTGCACCTCATCCAGACGCTGTGCGATGGAACGGATTTGAGCCCGAAATAAGTCCGTCGAGTCTGAGGACACCGCCTCAGGTTCCGTGACGCCCAGTTTTCAAGAGCCCGGTTCCGTCCTGACCGGCGGAGGCCGGGAAGATGGTACCGCGGGATCGCCTCATGATGCCGGGAAGGGTTCCGCCTTTGGAGGGTTTGCTCGCCGCCTCCGGAGTAGGCGAGGAGGACGGCTCGACAAGATTGCTGTGGTCCTGACTGCTGGGAAAGGTCTCAAAAGCCTCCGCCGTGACGGTGGGAGGGAGCGGGGGAACCCGATTTGGCGGGTAGAGTCCGGCGTCGCTAAATATACTCAAAGAGCGACCGCAGCTTGCGGTAGGGTCGCCCTCCAGTGGTTCGGAGTGCGGACCTCCGCGAGGTGCCAGGCGACCTTTCGTCCCATGTGTCGTTAAAGGTGGAGCAGCACTCGCAGAGGCCCTCCTTCTAGCGCCAATATGTTGGGGGAAACAACTTTTACCGTGATCTGGCGCGCGCGAATCCAGAACCGGGGTCGCCTCGGTATGGTTCGCCCGCCGATGGCTCTCGCCCCGCCTCCCGACCGCTCCGAAAGGCGGTGGCACGCTCCGATCGTCGGTACCTACAGCAGGGCGGGTCGGATGCTCCGCCCGACCCCTCCGACGCTGCCGGGCTTCGCCCGCTTACCGAGCTCCTGCAGTGAATTGCAGGGTGTTCGAGTCTACTCACCTCCCGCCGTCCTCCGTGCCTGTCTTACCTATTCGGCTTAAATAGGTCGGACGGATGGCATGCTTCCGGCTGTCTGCAGGTGGCGTACGGGCCTGACCTCGCAGGCCGGTGCCGTGGTCAACTTGGCGGGTAGTTGGGGCGATGCTGAGGAGAAGCGACGTCGGGCGATCAAATCGTGGGAATAATGGAGCGCAGGAGGGGCGATGACGTCATCCGGGTGTACGATCGAAGACCAGGTGTCACGTCATATTTAATACCCCTAACATGATCAAATTTTGATTAAATTATCATTAAAATTATTAATTTTAATATTAAAAATCTGAATTAAAACCTAATTAGACCTATTATATCATCATAAACATATAAATCACCTTAATATGTATGAAATACAAAAATTTATCCCATTAAGTGCCTAATTTTAAAAAATTAATATTAAACACACTAATCAGTTCTACCTTAATTAGAGTATTCTTCCTATTAATCCTTCTAAATTAGTCTCCTAAATTCGATCCAATAAATTATAGTATTATTGAGTTTAGGATAGTAAAAATATGAAAACGAGAGAAAGATTTGAGTGAGAAATAGTTTAAGAGAATTAAAGAGATTAAGAGAATGAAACGAGTTGAATGCTGTTAGGGGTATTAAGTATGACGTGACACCTGGTCTTCGATCGTACACCCGGATGACGTCATCGCCCCTCCTGCGCTCCATTATTCCCACGATTTGATCGCCCGACGTCGCTTCTCCTCAGCATCGCCCCAACTACCCGCCAAGTTGTACGACCGGCCGCGAGGTCGTGCCCAGACGCCACCGCAGAGCCGGCATGCCATCCGTCCGACCTATTTAAGCCGAATAGGTAAGACAGGGACAAAGGAGGGCGGGAGGTGAGTAGACTCAACACCCCGCACCACTGGGAGCTCACGACGGCCGAATCGACTTGAGCGTCGGAGGGGTCGCGAGCATCCGACCCGCCCGCTGCAGTACCGATGGCCGAGCGCGCCGCCGCTTTCGGAGCGGCCGACAAGCGGGAGCAGGAGCCATCGACGGCCCGAACCGTACCGAGATGACCCCCCGATTTCCGGATTCCGCGCCGCGCGCCCCGGGGTCACGGTAAAAAAGTTGTTTCCCCCAACAGATTGGCGCTAGAAGGAGGGCTTCTCTGTCGAGGGTCTGCCTGCTCCACCTTTAACGACACATGGACGAAAGGTCGCTTCCGGCTGGCACCTCCACGGAGGTCCCGCAGACCTCCAAACCCTGGAGGGACGACCCTGCCGCAACTGCAGATCGCTACTGGAGTATATTTAACGACGCCGGACTCTACCCGCCAAATCGGGTTCCCCCGCTCCCTCCCACCGTCACGGCGGAGGCTTTTCAGACCTTTCCCAATAGGTCCGACCGGCAAATCGCCTGTGCCGCCCTCCTCGCCTACTCCAGAGGCGCAGAACCGACCTCTCCAAAGGCGGAACCCCTCTCCTGGCAGCATGAGGCGAACCCGCCGGTACCATCTTCCCCAGCCTCCCGCCGGGTTCAGGACGGAACCCGGGCTCTTGAAAACCTGGACGTCCCGCCCGAACTCGAGGCGGTGTCCTCAGACTCGACGGACTTATTTCGGGCTCAAATCCGGTCCATCGCACAGCGTCTGGATGAGGTGCAAAGGGACGTCCGTAAGTCCAAAGAAGAGCAGAGGGAAGTGTCTCACCGGGAGTCCCCGTCGCCAACGACATACGGAATACCCAAAGGCCCTTGAACTTCCGCCTCTCCATCGACTTATGATGGAGTCCGCGATCCAGCCGGATCACGCCGCCGCTTCCGGGCTCAAATGGCCCTATATGGAACCCTGACGCCTTGATATGCGCGTTCCCCACCACGCTGAAAGGATCCGCGTGCACGTGGTACGACCTTAAAAAGCGGGTCGGTGACATCCTTTGAACAGCTCGCCAAGGACTTCGAGCCGCTTTCTCGGCGCTTGCGCCGACCAAAGCCTTTTGCACTCCTCCCGGGTTTGAAGCAAAAGGAGGATGAACCCCTCTCCGCCGTGCGAAGGTTCACCCGCGGAGTGCAGGAGTTATCGGATGCTCACCCATCGTTATTGATGCGGCGTTTATGATGGGGCTGCGGCCGTCGAGGTTTCTTGGTCCTTGGTGGAAGCGACCCCGCGTCCATCGCGGAGATGTTTCAGCAAATCGGTATGGCGTCGAGTCACTGGATGTCGGGAAGGAAGGAAGAACGGCCGAGGGGCATCCTAATCCATCCCGATCGGGAGCGACAACGGCGGGAGTCCCGCACGAGCGCCGCATGGGTCACCCCAGGCCCATCGCGCCGAGCCGCCACCTCCCCCTTGAAGGCGTCTCGGGCGCAAATATTCCTCCGGATAAAGGAGCGGGAATGCTCGGGCCGCCCGCCCGATGAAGAGCCGGCGAGCGGCGATAACACTCGGTATTGCCGCTTCCATCGGCAAAATGGACATGATCTGGAGCAATGCCACGGTGAGGCGACAAATTGAGAGGCGATCGAGAGGTCACCTAGATCAATACCTCCGGCATCCGCGGGCACCATCCCTGCGTCCGAAGGCCGGTCGAGCAACACATCGGCGTGATTACAGGGGGCCGCGGCCCGGAGGGCATAGCGCCGGTCGAAGAGCTTATGCCGCGTGGCAACCGAGAATACCACCCTCCCACCGAACCGAGAGATCACATTCCCCTCGGGGACATGGGAGGCGGCGAACATGATGTGTATTTGGTGGTGTCGGCCCGAATAGCCAGCGCAGTCCAGAAGGATTATGGTCGACACGGCGGCTCGTGACATCCTTTATTTGAGGCCTTTGAAGTTAGGGTTGCGAAGGAAGCCACGAAGCCCTTGCACTCGGCACTCACCGGCTTTCTGGCGACTCGATTTCGCCACGGCGCGGTGACCCTTCCGTTGACTCTCGGGGATTCTCCGAAGTCCAAAACTCTGCTGGTAACCTTTCTGGAGGTCGACCTCCATACTGCGTACAACGCCATCCTAGGCCGACCCACCCTCAACGAGCTAAGGGCCATTATATCCACATACCACCGGACGTTGAAGTTCCCGACCGGTCGAGTCGGGAGGTTCGGGAGATCCTCGAGTCGGATGGTGTTACTTGGCGACCTCCAGGTAAGAGAAAAGGCCGGAACAGCCCCTCGAAGACCCACGCGGGACGCAGCCGACCGAAAGCATCCCGAGCCGACAAGCGGCGGTTAATATTCGCTGCAAGGTGACCGTCCCGTCGGACGATCGGGATCGGCCGGACTGGATAATCAAGAGCGGCGCGGCTCATCACCTCCTCCGAAAGCGACGTCTTCGCTGGGCTGCCGACCTCCGGGAATCGACTCGAAGTCTCCCAACACCATCTGCATATCTCCCCGACCGCGCTCGGTGAGACGAGACCCGGCCTCGATCCCTCGGCGCCAACGAGTGCAAAAGGAAGTCGCGAGGGCTCTTGGCGTCGACTTCAGGAAGTCTGGTATCCTCGATGGTGTCAATGTAGTCCTCGTCAAGAAGCCTAATGGAAGTGGAGGATGTGTCGACTACATGTGATCTAAATCGTGCTTGCCAGAAGGATTGCTTCCCCTTGCCTAGGATCGACCGGTGGTCGACTCAGCCGCGAGAATGCGCGCTTCTCCTTCATGGGCGCCTACTCCGGTTACAACGGATCCGGATGGCACCGAGATCGACAACATCGGCCTTCCATACACCCCAAGGAGCTTACTTCTACAAGGTCATGCCGTTCGGGTTAAAAACGCGGCGCCACCTACCAAAGGATGGTGAACAAGGTGTTCGCCCAGATAGGGCGAAACATGGAAGTATATGTTGGCGACATGATCGTGAAAAGTCGCGAGGCTGCACACCTCGACGACTTGCGGGAAACCTTCTCTACGAGAAGATATGGGATGCGCCTTAATCCAGCCAAGTGCGTCTTTGGCGTGACATCAGGAAAGTTCCTCGGGTTCATCATACATGAGAGAGGAATTGATGCCAACCCCGAGAAGATCCGAGCTCTCACCGACATGAGATCTCCAAGAACAGTAAAGGAGCTTCAGTGCCTTAACGGAAGGATAGCGGCTCTGTCCCGGTTTTTGTCCCGGTCGGGAGATAAGTGCCTTCCTTTCTTCAGAGTCCTCAAAGATCCAAAGAACTTCCAATGGACGGCAGAATGCGAGGAAGCCTTCACAAGCCCGGCACTTATCCGAGGCTCCCCGCCTTATCTCGGTGTCTGCGCCCGAAAAACTTACCCTCTACCTGCGGCATCTCGGCATGCGATGAGCTCAGATCTTCTGAAGAAGCCCCGACGCGCAACATCCGGTTTACTACATCGGCCATGTGTTGCGCGGGCGAGCGCTACCCTCCCATTGAAAGGTTGGCATTGGCACTTGTCCTAGCGGCTCGGAAGCTCGCCCCTACTTCAAGCCCATACGATTGAGGTAATGACGACCAACCCTGCGTCAAGTTCTTTCTAAGTTTGGCGTGGCGGCGTCTCCTAAAATGGTCGGTGGAGCTATCCGAGTTCGACCTGCTACAAGCCGAGAACGACCATCAAGGCCCGGGCCTTGGCGATTTCATCTCGGAGTTTACAGTAGGAAGCGGAATGCGTTGAGCAAATCCACGAGACCGGACCTGCGTGGATGGGTCTTCGGCTCGAGGCCGTGGCGGACACATTTTGGAGGACCCACGGACACGCCTTGGCGTTCCCTCGCCGGTTTCGAGGCCACAAACAATGAGGCAGAATACGAGGCGCTTCTGGCAGGCCTCCTTTTGGCAGCCGAGATGCAACTGGGAGCAGTCCACGTTCTCACGGATTCTCAACTCGTCGCCGAACAAGTTGGCGGAGAGTATCGGGCGCGGGATTCGACCATGTCCAAATACCTGACCGAGGTAAAAGCCCAAACCTCTAACTTTCCTCGTTTCACTCTGTCCAGAGTGCCCAGGTCCCAAAACGAGCGGGCGGACCAGCTCGCGAAATTAGCCTCGGGGCCGATCCAGAGGAACATCCCGAGGTCGAAGAGCTGACACACCGGTCGGTGGCCATCATGGAGATAGGGGACCCCGGAGTCCCGACCACCCCACCTACGTGGATTCAGGAAGTGCTGAAGTATAAACGCGATGGGATCCTACCTGCGGATGTGGTCAAGGCACGGCGCTCCATGAACCTAGGCGTAATCTTTGCGAGATTGGCGGCCGGCTCTACAAAGGTCGTTCTCCCACCCCTACTACGATGCTTAGATCCCAGGAGGCGGAAGTGATTCTCGCCGAGGTCCACGGCGGGACTTGTGGGAGCACATGGGCGGCGAACTTTGGCCTTCAAAATCTGCGCGGGGCTATGCGGCCTCGTTGCCAAGGCGCCAAGGCTTTCGTGCGGCGGTGCGACACTTGCCGGCGCTAGGCCCGCTCGCGGCTCCTGCGGTCGCTCACCTCCATGGATTGCGCTGGCCCTTCGCTCAATGGGGAATGGACCTCTGGGGCCGTTCCCGTCCGGCGGAGACATAGCATGGTGGGGATAGAGTATGTGACTAAGTGGGTGGAAGCCGAGCCCCTAGCAACCATTACGGCCGACCGGGTCGAACAGTTGGTATGGAAGAACATCGTGACCCGATTCGGGCTGCCCAACGTTATCATCGCGATAACGGAACCCGGTCGCCGGACTCGGTTTCACGGAGTTACGTGCGGCTTATCACATCGATTGAGGTTTAGCTCGGTGGCCCACCCCGGACCAGCGGGCTCGCTGAGGTGACCAACCGATCTATCACGGATGGACTTAGGAAAGGACTTTGGAAGCCCGATCGAGTGGGTCGACGAGCTCCCGAACATCCTATGGTCTTTGCGGACTACCCGAAGGCGGCAGGCGAGTCCCCTCTGACTGGCATTCGGCGTGGAAGCGATCCTGCCGGCCGAGTTGGTCATTCAACATTCCGGGTGGAGAACTATGAGAATCCACCTCGGCCCGGGAGTTCGGTGGCCTAGACTGCTGGAAGAGCGCAGGCCAGCGCGCGCGTAAAGATCTTTGGCGTACAGAAGTGTTGCGAGAAGTTATAACAAGAAGGTGCGCCTCGACCCTCGGGATGGGAGATCTAGTACTACGCATGGCGAGTAAGCGACCCAACTCGAGGGCAAGCTTGCACCTAAGTGGGAAGGCCCCTACGCGTAATCAAAGTTGTCCGACCGAACGCGTTAAAACTGCGACTATGGCCAGGGCAGTTCGAGGACTGGAACATCCAGAACCTTAAGAAGTACTTTGTTTAAAGGCCAAACGGAAGTAGGTCAATATAAGACTCAGGCTATTGGAAAGAAGTCGGAGATTGTATTAAAAAGGGAAATTGTATTACCAAAAGATTTGGATTACAAAAATGGGCTCCTAGAGGAGAAAGAAGTATTACAAAGGCAAGAGAAGGCCCTCCAAAAAGAAGAAAAAAATTCTTCAAGCCGCAGCTTCGGGAAGGTTGTCGTCAAAGGGAACCTCGCCAGGCATGTCGACCCCATGATCCTCGGGGCATGAGGTGAAGGGATCCTCCTCGACCGCCGAGCCTGGAGGGCATGCTCGGAACCGGGCCAGGGCAACCTTGTACCCATACTCATATGATACCCGGCCCGTCCGGTCCAGGCCGAGGAGGAAGCCCTCCGACTTCTTGTACGCTTCGACTGCCTCCCGGTCCCTCTCCGGCCGACTGCCTTCCGCTGCGGCAAGAGCTTCCTGGGCGGCCTTGGCTCGGCCTCTCTCGAGGTCGCTTGGCGGCCAACTCCGAAGCCTCCTTCATCCGGGCGGTTCTCCGGCTTCTCCGTCCGGAGATGCTTCGCAGCTTGGCCTCCGGCCGAGGCGACCTCGAGCTTAGCGGTCGAGCGCGCGACTTCGCGCCCATGTCGGTCGTCGCTGCTCGGCGGACCACGCCTCGGGTCCCGACCCGCTCGGGCCTCTTCAGCCGGGCGCGCAACTCGAGGTTGCGCTGCCGGTCATCCACCAACCGACGAGTCGTGCACGATCGATGAGGGCCGTGGTGTAGTGGAGATTCTGCATAAAGAGAAAGAAGGCTGAAAGTGATGAGCGATTGCTCACCAAGGAGATACACGCAAGGCGATGCTTACCCACAACACCGATTTGGTGACTTAGCGATGGCGCTTCCGACGGAGCGTGTATAGATCGAGCAACGTCGGGATGGAGCGCCCGAGGTAGCTGGCGAGGCTCTCCCGACCCACACCTTGTCCCCGGGGCAGACCATGCCACCGGGCCACGGAGGGTCGCTCGGCGGCCAGAAGGACCTCGCCCATCACTCGGGAAAGGAACGGTGATCCTTCCCGCGTAACTCCCGCAATCCTTCATGGCTGGAGAACACTGGCCCTTCCCGGTCGTCCCTTGGCTGAGACCCGGCACTCTCGCGAGGCGGGCGCGATCGTTGATGCCGTCCCGGCGAGCGGAGCCACAGGCGTCTCCAGGTCCACCACATCCTTGGCCTTGGCCCTTTTCTTGGGGCGCCCCTCCTCAGTAGTGCGCGGGGAGCCACCCCCCGCCCGCCTGGAGACCGTCGGAGAGCGCGGAGACGGTCCTCTCGGAGCACCCGAGTCATGGAAGGACCGCAGGTTCACCATCTCTGCAGAGAACAAGGATGTGTTAGAAACTAGAGTGCGGTAGCAAGCCTAAAGACGTGAGACAACAACAGCCTACCCCGTGAGCACGGACTTAGTCCGGCCTCCGCAAGCCACTTCTCCGACATGTTGCGGATGGCTTGCGAGGAAGGGAGGATTACCCTCAACCGCTCGAGATGAGCGCCTCGGCATTGAGTTTCGGCAGATATCAATGGTCCAGCGACCATCGAACCCCAAAACCCCACCTTTTGGCATCGACGAAGAAGAAGCGCATCTTCCACCCTTTGTTATTGGTGGGGGCGCCGCTAACCGGAACCTTGTCCGGCGGCGAAAGTATCCCCGACCCCTTGAAAAGGCGAAACAGGAGAGGAAGAGGTTGCGGGTCGGGCGATGTGTTGGCGTAATGGCATTCCCAGAAAGCCACGGATACCGCCAAGAGTTGGGAGTTATTTGTGAAGGCGAAATACGCCACAGGGAGATGCAGGATACGATGATTGGATGCAGGGGAAGGCGCAGGCCGGCCTCTAAGGCATCGGCGGTCAGGGCAAAACCCTTGGGAACCGGGTCGAAAGCCCGCTGTCCCGCTTCAGGGGCCGAAAGGCTGTATTCTTCCGGGATGCCATAGCGTCGCCGGAGAATCCCTACCATGCGCTCATCCAAGGTAGAGTCTTGGTCGTGCGGCCACATTATGGCCTCTAGCGCACGCGCCGCTTCCGCATCTGAGGAAGGGCTGGAAGGAGGAGATGAGGGGAGAGCGGCGACACGGGTTGTAACTGAGGGGGAGGAGGAGGAAGAAGCAGAGAGTGGAAGGAAGACCCATTACGCACTAACCTATAGTGGAAGGAATCGATTGGAAGAAGTCAAAGGGCACCGGAGCCAAGGGAGAAAACTTGAAGGAAGACGACGGCAGGACGAGAGAGGGAAAACTCCGCTGATAAAAGTGATAGAGTGTCGCGGAGCTCGCTATTTATAGAAAGGGGGGCCTCGACCTTTCGCCTCCCGAGGCAGGCGACAGCATGACACCGCAACACCGCCCAATGGCATGGCATCGGGCAGTCGAAGCGCCGGCGTCATAATGAAGAGGTGACCTGTCCACCGCCCAGGTAAGTAACTTACCCAGCACGCCAGCGGCTCCTCGATTCCAGCAACCGCACTATCGTGAGCCATTTTTCGAAGCGGCACGGCGGCGGTTCGGTTTTCCAGGTCTTGAGCGGCGGCTCGACCACTGGTTTTCTGGGCCTTGAGCGGCGGCTCGGCCCTATATCCCGAACGGCGGTTCGGCGATATCGGTTTTCTAGGCCTTGAGCGGCGGCTCGGCCCTATATCCCGAACGGCGGTTCGGCGATATCGGTTTTCTAGGCCTTGAGCGGCGGCTCGGCCCTATATCCCGAACGGCGGTTCGGGGATATTGGTTTTCTAGGCCTTGAACGGCGGCTCGGCCCTATATCCCGAACGGCGGTTCGGCGATATCGGTTTTCTAGGCCTTGAGCGGCGGCTCGGCCCTATATCCCGAACGGCGGTTCGGCTATCATGGTCTTCTGGGCCTTGAGCGGCGGCTCGGCCCCATATCCCGAACGGCGGTTCGGTTATCATGGTTTTCCAGGTCTTGTGCGTGACCTCGACCCCTTATTACCAAACGACGGGTCGGTAACAGGGAGTTGGACGTCGCCTGCCCTTTACCCCGAATGGCGGTTCGGTTACATGGTCCTGAGTACCTCAACCATTGGTTTACAGGGCCTAGCACGGGTCCCGACCCCTGATTACCGGACGTCGGATTGGCAACGGGGGATTGAGCGTCTCCTCGACCCCTTTATCCCGAACGGCGGTTCGGTTATTCTGGTTTCCCAGGTCTTGAGCGGCGGCTCGACCACTGGTATTCTGGGCCTTGAGCGGCGGCTCGGCCCCATATCCCGAACGGCGGTTCGGTTATCATGGTTTTCCTGGTCTTGTGCGTGACCTCGACCCCTTATTACCAAACGACGGGTCGGTAACAGGGAGTTGGACGTCGCCTGCCCTTTACCCCGAACGGCGGTTCGGTTACATGGTCCTGAGTACCTCAACCATTGGTTTACAGGGCCTAGCGCGGGTCCCGACCCCTGATTACCGGACGTCGGATTGGCAACGGGGGATTGAGCGTCTCCTCGACCCCTTTATCCCGAACGGCGGTTCGGTTATTCTGGTTTCCCAGGTCTTGAGCGGCGGCTCGGCCCCATATCCCGAACGGCGGTTCGGTTATCATGGTTTTCCTGGTCTTGTGCGTGACCTCGACCCCTTATTACCAAACGACGGGTCGGTAACAGGGAGTTGGACGTCGCCTGCCCTTTACCCCGAACGACGGTTCGGTTACATGGTCCTGAGTACCTCAACCATTGGTTTACAGGGCCTAGCGCGGGTCTCAACCCCTGATTACCGGACGTCGGATTGGCAACGGGGGATTGAGCGTCTCCTCGACCCCCATACCCCGAACGGCGGTTCGGTTACATGGTCTTGAGCGACGGCTCGACCATCGGCTTCCTCGGCCTTGAGCGACGGCTCGGCCCTATATCCCGAACGACGGTTCGGTGACTATGGTTTTCTGGGTCTCGAGGCTCCTCGACCCCCTTGATCCCGGACGGCGGTTTGGTTACATGGTCTCGAACTTCCTCGATCATCGGTTTTTCGGGTCTTGAGCGGCGCCTCGACCCCTTATCTGCTGAGATTCGGTCAATTATGACACGACACGGCGGAACCTCCGCCGAGATCTCGATCGGCAATCGAGTTTTTTCGAGCAACACCCCCAAGCCTCAAGATCGCCCCGCGAGTGGCTTTTGAGGGGGTAGTGTTAGGGGTATTAAGTATGGCGTGACACTGGTCTTCGATCGTACCGGATGACGTCCATCGCCCTCCGCGCTCCATTATTCCCACGATTTGATCGCCGACGCCGCTTCTCCTCAAGACGCCCCAACTACCCGCCAAGTTGACCACAGCACCGGCCTGCGAGGTCAGGCCCGTACGCCACCTGCAGACAGCCGGAAGCATGCCATCCGTCCGACCTATTTAAGCCGAATAGGTAAGACAGGGACAAAGGAGGGCGGGAGGTGAGTAGACTCGAACACCCTGCAATTCACTCTGGGGAGCTCGGCCGACGGGCCAGAACTGACTTGAGCGTCGGAGGGGTCGGGCGGAGCATCCGACCCGCCCTGCTGCAGGTACCGACGACCGGAGCGTGCCGCCGCCTTTCGGAGCGGTCGGGAGGCGGGAGCAGGAGCCATCGACGGGCCCGAACCATACCGAGACGACCCCCCGGTTCCCGGATTCCGCGCCGCGCGCCCCGGGGTCATGGTAAAAAAGTTGTTTCCCCCAACAGAGGGGATGCACCAAATTTAAGAAAAGTTATCGTCCGTGTACTTTTACAGAAGATGACATATAATGGTTATGAACCTAATTGATTGATATCCGTATTGCTTTATATGAAGTTTTGTAATAAATTATCATATAGATAATTGGAAAACTAGTATTTGTCCACTATAACATGTGACTAAGGTTATGGTGTATCGAGCTAGACAAGATGCGAAAGGAAATAGAGACTAATCTCATCAATCTCTAATTCTATGATGAAGATTCATAGTTGATATTAAAGTGGGCTAAAACAACGAAGAACCAAGAGGATCCTCAACTTGATGAGGTAGGAGATCCTCAATGTCCTTCATGTTTTATCAATGAGGCAATTAGAGAAGAGAAAGTACATCCCCTATATGAGGAAGATCCCTTTTAGTGAGAACATAGCGAAAAGAGCTCAACAACATCGAGTGAGACCACTTGAGGAACTAGAGACACCAAACCATCATAGTTGTCCACTTAGCATGCAAAGGTAAAGAGGAAGGCAATAGCATCAACTGCACCACTGTAAAAAATAGAATTGAGTGATGAAATACCTTTTTAATCACATACAACAATATGCTTAATCTAGAGACATACTAATAACATGGATAATAATGCCTCAATAGATGATAGCAATGACATCAAGTAATCGATAGTCCCGTCTACACAATTTGAGGATGATACATGAACCGAGAAGCAGTATATTACACATGCCACCTAAGATTCAGATTATGAAACTCGACGAGGTATTAGTCAAGTTTATACATGGAAGGGAAAGGGGAAGACAATAGATAATTTTAAGCAGATATGACAAAACCTACATAACATAGATACAAAGTGAAGCTTATTGTAACTATCGTATTTTGGAGAATCTTATGACTAATAGTAGTACAATGATAATTATCATACTTCTCCAAGTAATAATACAATAATCGATATTATAATGTAGAGTAGTTGACCAATAGTGAAAATAGAATTTCTGATAGTATTCTCGATGCTCCGCACTAATATATACTACAATTGTACTTACCTCAAGAGCTGCCTTGAATATCTATGATCCACGATAATTAGACTATAACAATCATCACATTGATACACCAATGACATATAGTGTATCGGTATACTATGTCGTGACATCAATTTTAGAATGAGGTTTGATAAACATATCAAATTGATGTACAGATATATAAGATCGAGGACCCCAATCCATTGCTCGTGGAGTCTTGTTATTTAATCAGGCATATCTATCGATTAATTAATTTATTTATTTGAATCTTAAGGTTTAAGTTATTTAAAAAAATTTAGTAATCTAAATAATATTTTCATGAATATTAATATTAATGAAATGACGATCCAGAATGTACCACAAAGTTACTCTTCAAAATTCAAAAAAGTTATGTATCATTATTTTTAAAATTTTAAATTATTTTTACTAAAACTATCTTATGTTTATATTTATTTTTAATTTTAAAAAATTATCTATCTATGTATTTTTTTAAGATATTTTTGGAGCTATTTTTGATAATTTTGGATGTAATATTTGCACACCTCGACATATCAACATAAGATATATTAGTACGTCTCAGTACATATTATATTGATAGCTGATGAGTATATCGACATGGATCGATAAGATGAATCTTGATTTATAATTTTTATCCTCCAGGGAATCAAGTCAAAATGTTCATAATAATTTAGAGTCTAACGAGGCATTTATTATTTTAGTAATGGATTGACAAATGACTAGAGACTTCTAACATAGCTACGGTATAATTTAATTAGCACAAAAATGAGAAAAGAAATAAGAGATGAACTCAAGCAGAGATTTACATACATGCAGGACTAGCAAAGATGACAGCTTTCAACATATAAAAGCTTTTCATAAGAGATGGAAAATATATATGCATGGTTGACAATTAATTCTCTGAAAAGAACTTCATCGTCAAGATGCTTAGATTGGGAAGTAGATTATGTTTCTTAAAATAAATGCCTTCAGAAAACACACATACCTCAAAAGCAATTAATGCTATACAAACTGTTGTGAGCTCGCTCTCGCTCTCGCTCTCGCAATTAACTTCTTTCTTGTATCATGTTGTCGAATGCAGATGCTCGAAGTTGGATATTTACGATCCACCTCTGTCCACGAAGAATCCAGCTCTCGTGTGGAAATTTATTTTGACACATTGTGGAGAGTTACAGGCTCGTAAAGTTCTGAATTCCTATAGAAAAAGCATGCCCTTGATCTGTTTATTAGGTCGGTTTTCCTTACGTTGTTAGTTTATTATCTGATATGAGTGTTTTGTGGTTCCAGTACTGGGTTTTAGCGTCGTAGGAAGCATCATCTAAGTTGGTGCAACCTTTATGCGTATAATGAAAAGTGTATGACAGTCCAAAATAAATCAGTTTTTGTAAGTCAATTTGGTACAAATTGATTGGTTTTGTTGGTTTGATAAGAACAATACTAATCCACACGAAGAAATTAATCATATGCTCAACATATAATAGTAGGCTTTTTGATGCAGCCTTCTTTTGCCCTCTTCCGTGGAGAAGGTGCTGATGAAACTGCTGCCTGAATGCATAGCTTCTAAAAGGGAAATGGATTCAAGTGTATGAACCCTTTCGCTGGAGTTGGTGCTGAAGTCGATGTACGAACCTTGGAAAGGAAAGCTCACCAAATGCTTGAAGCTATTTCACATAAGTTGTGTGAACCTTCTGCCATACCTAATTCATTTATTTGTTGTGGTCTTCACCAAGAATAGGGTTGTAATGTTAGGAGTCTTCATGAGAGAAATGGACCCTAATAAAACATTTTGAGGAGGGCAAAATATATGCTTAACTGTAGTTAGTGCTGAATTCAAATGTGCTCAGACCCTTGGAGAGGAAAGCTCACCAAATGCATGAGGCTACTTCACACAAGTTGTATGAACAACCTTCTGCCATGCCCAACTCAATTCATTCCTCCCTATGAAGACCTCATTTATTATGGTCTTCACTAAGAATAAGAAGAGGGTTGTAATGTCAGGAGTCCACATGAAAGAAATGGACCCTAATAAAACATTTTGAGGAAGGAAAACTATATGCTTAACTGTAGTTAGTGCTGAAGTCAAATGTGCTCAGACCCTTAGGGAGGAAACCTCACCAAATGCATGAGGCTATTTCACGTAAGTTGCATGAGCTTGTGCAGGCCCTCTGTAGATGAAGATGTGACCTAAAGCATGCCTACCTCATTCATTCCTCCCTACAAAAACCTCTTCATTGCTCTTCGGCACCGGTGCCGGAGACTTGCAACTTCAACACATCTGATGGATCCGAAACTCTATTGCTGCATCATCGCCTTCCATCTCCTCCTCCTGTGCTGCAACTCCAACGTATTCGCTCGACGACTTCACGATGCACCCAATCGTCCTCTCCCTCCCGACGTATTCTCTCGACAGCTTTCCAAAGCACCCCCCGGGCGTTCTCCGGATGTGAACCATGGAACCTTCTCGGCGGAGGCAAACCTGTATTCATTTGTATCTGAACCTATGCCACCGGAACTCACTGGGAGCCATGGAGAGACACGAGCTACACCTCCGGATCGTCCCAGTGACTACCAACCATAACAACCGATACAATCCCATCCTAACTTGTCCATTTCAGCCATGAGTGACTCCTTAGGATGGTAGAATCATATACAATAAGCTCGGCTGCCTAATACATCGTGTTATTATTATCAGAGTTCCTCGCTCGTTGCAAGCACACCGTAATCAATAACACAATCTACGCGAATCTTGATGTCCAAGGAGATGTATCTAACGGCGGGGGACTTGCCTCTGACCTCGATCGCAATCTGGTTGACCTCAGCCCTTCACGCGCGCCTTGTGGCGGCCCGCTGCGGACCTTCGAACGTGCATGGATCGCAGGATCCACGTGGAGCCCGTGAACCCAAGACCGTGCCGACGAGGAGCGCGCCGTGGCGCCACCTCACCACGAGTCTGCCTTCCCCCTCCTCCCCCCACACGAAAAAGGCGAAAGGCATGGATCTCGACTGAGGCAGCGCCTGCTGCTTTTCCCCTTTACACACGCCAGGCTTAGTGCAGCTTCTCTCCTCGCTCTCTCTTCGAGATTTCCACCGCCATCCATTCACCATCGCCTTCCCAGTTGAGACCGCAACGGTGGTTGTCTCTAATGGAGTTCTGTAGATAGTAACTGGTCAGAAGTTAATGATCTATACCATCTACTATTCATGGTTGATGAGATGACCTTTAGTCTCTCTCTCTCTCTCTCTCTCTCTCTCTCTCTCTCTCTCTCTCTCTCTATATCAACTATAAATATATATATATACTGACTGTCAATGTATAGCTTCCACCCTAATCTCGATAGGAAGCACAGAATTCAGTCATGTGAAACTTTGAAAGATCTAAACCTCAGTCAGTTCCAGAAGCCTCTCGGAGTCCGCCATTATCCTCAAGTGACCATATTGTGTGCAATGCTGAGATCTTGTTGGTTGATCCTGTGCGCATT